>CM042389.1:28826271-29533878 GCA_023634145.1 Thymallus thymallus | reverse complement strand
GGGAGAGACTAGGAGGAGGGAGAAGAGCGGAGGGAGAGAGGGAGAGAGGGAGGAGACAGGAGGGAGGAGAGGAAGAGAGGGAGGGAGGAGGATAGGAGAAGGAAGGGAGGGAAAGGGAGGGTGAGAGAGAGAGCAAGGGAGAGAGAGATGAAGGGAGGAAGAGAGAGAGTGAGGGAGGGAGGGGAGAGAGGAAGGAAGGGAGGAAGGGTGGGAGAGAGAGAGAGAGAGAGCAATGCAGGGAGAGAGGAAGGGAGGGAGGGAGGAAGAGCGGAAGGGAGGAAGGGAGAGAGAGAGAGGGAGGAAGGGAGGGAGAGAGGGAGGAAGGGAGGGAGAGAGGAATGGAGGAAGAGAGAGCGGGAGGGGGAGAGGAAGGGAGAGAGGGAGAGAGGAAGGAAGGGAGGAATCGAGGGAGAGAGAGAGATGGAGAGGAGAGAGGAAAGGAGGAAGAGAGAGCAGGAGGGAGGAAGGGAGGAAGAGTGAGAGGGAGGGAGGGAGGGAGGTAGAGAGAGAGAGAGAGAGAGAGGGAGGGAGTGAGGGAGGGTGAGGGAGGGAGTGAGGGAGGGTGAGGGAGAGAGAGAGAGAGAGGGAGAGAGAGAGGGAGGGAGTGAGGGAGAGGGAGGGAGAGAGGAAGGGAGGGAGAGAGGAAGGGAGGAAGAGAGGGAGGGAGAGAGAGAGAGAGAGAGAGGGAGAGAGAGAGGGAGGGAGATAGGGAGAGGGAGGGAGAGAGGAAGGGAGGAAGAGAGGGAGGGAGGAAGAGCGGGAGGGAGGGAGGGAGAGAGGGAGAGAGAGAGGGAGAGGGAGGGAGGGAGTAAGAGGGGGAGGAGGGATGGAGAGAGGAAGGGAGGAAGGCGGGAGGGAGGGAGGTATGGAGAGAAGAAGGGAGGGAGAGAGGAAAGGAGGAAGAGAGAGCGAGAGGAAGGGAGGGAGAGAGGAAGGAGGAAGAGTGAGAGGGAGGGAGGGAGAGAGAGAGAGAGAGAGAGAGAGGGAGGGAGGGAGGAAGGGAGGGAGAGAGAGGAAGGGGGAGAGGGAGGGAGGAAGGGAGGGAGGGAGAGAGAGGAAGGGGGAGAGGGAGGTGAGGGATGGAGGGAGGGAGAGAGAGGAAGGGAGGGAGGGAGGGAGGGAGGGAGAGAGAGAGGAAGGGAGGGAGGGAGGGAGGGAGGGGAGGGAGAGAGAGGAAGGGAGGGAAGAGCGGGCGGGAGGGAGGGAGGGAAGAGAGCGGGCGGGAGGGAGGGAGGGAAGAGCTGGAGGGAGAGAGGGAGAGACGAAGGGAGGGAGAGAGAGGGAGGGAGGAAGAGCGGGAGGGAGAGAGGAAGGGAGGGAGAGAGCAGAGAGGGAGGGAGGGAGGAAGAGCGGGAGGGAGAGAGGGAGAGAGAGGAAGGAAGGGAGGAAGGGAGGAGAGAGAGAGAGGGAGAGAGAGATGGAGAGAGGTAGGGAGGGAGGGAGAGAGAGAGAGGGAGAAGAGAGAGAGAGAGAGAGAGAGAGTGAGGAAGGAAGGGAGAGAGGAAGAGAGAGAGATGAGGTGGAGTTTCTAAGTAAGAGCAGAGCATGTACTGTTTCATATTACACACATAGTCCATTTGGGAAAGAGAGAAGCAAAGTAGGCTATATGATAAACTGGGCTCTGGAGGCTGGTGTAAGTACTGAAGAGTTGTTATGTGGCTGTGTGTAGATGTATAGCTACATCTATTTGTGTTGTGTAGTTGATTGTATAGGTGCTGTGTGGAAAATGTCCTTCTCCTGTAATGTTCGTTGTACTGACTAAACCTCTCATAGCAGGTAAAACTACCACTGTACTCACGTACTATACATACTATCTCTATAGTAACATACTGCTACCATGTACTTACTTGATGTACACTTATCTCGGAATAAGTGGGTAAAGAAAGAAAGAGAAATGTAAAAAGTGTTCCACATTCTTGGGTTTGAGTTGTCAGGATATATATATACAGTGGGGAGAACAAGTATTTGATACACTGCCGATTTTGCAGGTTTTCCTAATTTTTATCATAGGTACACTTCAACTGTGAGAGACGGAATCTAAAACAAAAATCCATAAAATCACATTGTATGATTTTTAAAGAATTAATTTGCATTTTATTGCATGACATAAGTATTTGATCACCTACCAACCAGTAAGAATTCCGGCTCTCACAGACCTGTTAGTTTTTCTTTAAGAAGCCCTCCTGTTCTCCACTCATTACCTGTATTAACTGCACCTGTTTGAACTCGTAATCTGTATAAAAGACACCTGTCCTCACACTCAATCAAACAGACTCCAACCTCTCCACAATGGCCAAGACCAGAGAGCTGTGTAAGGACATCAGGGATAAAATTGTAGACCTGCACAAGGCTGGGATGGGCTACAGGACAATAGGCAAGCAGCTTGGTGAGAAGGCAACAACTGTTGGAGCAATTATTCGAAAATGGAAGAAGTTCAAGATGACGGTCAATCTCCCTCGGTCTGGGGCACCATGCAAGATCTCACCTCGTGGGGCATCAATGATCATGAGGAAGGTGAGGGATCAGCCCAGAACTACACGGCAGGACCTGGTCAATGACCTGAAGAGAGCTGGGACCACAGTCTCAAAGAAAACCATTAGTAACACACTAGGCCGTCATGGATTAAAATCCTGCAGCGCACGCAAGGTCCCCCTGCTCAAGCCAGCGCATGTCCAGGCCCGTCTGAAGTTTGCCAATGACCATCTGGATGATCCAGAGGAGTAATGGGAGAAGGTCATGTGGTCTGATGAGACAAAAATAGAGCTTTTTGGTCTAAACTCCACTCGCCATGTTTGGAGGAAGAAGAAGGATGAGTACAACCTCAAGAACACCATCCCAACCGTGAAGCATGGAGGTGGAAACATCATTCTTTGGGGATGCTTTTCTGCAAAGGGGACAGGACCACTGCACCGTATTGAGGGGAGGATGGATGGGGCCATGTATCGCGAGATCTTGGCCAACAACCTCCTTCCCTCAGTAAGAGCATTGAAGATGGGTCGTGGCTGGGTCTTTCAGCATGACAACGACCCGAAACACACAGCCAGGGCAACTAAGGAGTGGCTCCGTAAGAAGCATCTCAAGGTCCTGGAGTGGCCTAGCCAGTTTCCAGACCTGAACCCAATAGAAAATCTTTGGAGGGAGCTGAAAGTCTGTATTGCCCACCGACAGCCCCGAAACCTGAAGGATCTGGAGGTCTGTATGGAAGAGTGGGCCAAAATCCCTGCTGCAGTGTGTGCAAACCTGGTCAAGAACTAGAGGAAACGTATGATCTCTGTAATTGCAAACAAAGGTTTCTCTACCAAATATTAAGTTCTGCTTTTCTGATGTATCAAATACTTATGTCATGCAATAAAATGCAAATTAATTACTTAAAAATCCTACAATATGATTTTCTGGATTTTTGTTTTTGATTCCGTCACTCACAGTTGAAGTGTACCTATGATAAAAATTACAGACCTCTACATGCTTTGTAAGTGGGAAAACCTGCAAAATCGGCAGTGTATCAAATACTTGTTCTCACCACTGTATATAGTATAGTGATTTCAACCCATTGTCAACCATTTTAACTTCTAGTAAATGCAAACCCTTGCCAGGCCACTAGTTTATACGGTATGTTATTCCATACAAACATTCTAACATTAATACCTTCTGTTCTGAGAACATGGAAACCATGCTCTGTGTATGTTTGGTGGGGCGCTGATGGAATATGCTCCTAAAAGGAATGTTCTTCTAACTTTAACACCAACAGAAGCTAAAAAGGTTCTCAGAAGGTTTTTACTAACATTGATAGAATGTTCCCCTAACTAAGGAAAAACTGGACACTCAAACATTAAGGGAATATTACAACAACTTTCTTTCTCCCTAGCAACAGGATAGATAATGTACTGTAGCAGCAGCGTGTGGTGAGTGTGGATGTACAGTACCAGTCAACAGTTTAGAACACCTACTCAGTCAAGGGTTTTTCTTTATTTTTACTATTTTCTACATTGTAGAATAATAGTGAAGACATCAAAACTATGAAATAACACATAAAATCATCTAGTAACCAAAAAGTGTTAAACAAATGTATTTATATTTTAACTTCTTCAAAGTAGCCACTATTTTCCTTGATGACAGCTTTGCACACTCTTGGCATTCTCTCAACCAGCTTCACCTGGAATGCTTTTCCAACAGTTTTGAAGGAGTTCCCACATATGCTGAGCACTTGGCTGCTTTTCCTTCAATCTGCGGTCCAACTCATCCCAAACCATCTCAATTGGGTTGAGGTCGGGTGATTGTGGAGGCCAGGTCATCTGATGCAGCACTCCATCACTCTCCTTCTTGGTCAAATAGCCCTTACACAGCCTGGAGGTGTGTTCGGTCATTGTCCTGTTGAAAAACAAATGATAGTCCCACTAAGCCCAATAATATAGCAAGCAGGAATGAGTTAACGGAGAATCCACGCATCAGGCAGACTCTCACTCTCGAACTGCAGTGTCCCAGCGCCAACAATGACATCAGGTCTCTCCGCGACGCACATAGCAACCGTCTACCTGCTTCTCTACGATAACATTTTAGACACATAGCAACCGTCTACCTGCTTCTCTACCGATAACATTTTAGACACATAGCAACCGTCTACCTGCTTCTCTACCGATAACATTTTAGACACATCGCAACCGTCTACCTGCTTCTCTACCGATAACATTTTAGACACATAGCAACCGTCTACCTGCTTCTTTACCGATAACATTTTAGACACATAGCAACCGTCTACCTGCTTCTCTACCGATAACATTTTAGACACATAGCAACCGTCTACCTGCTTCACTACAATAACATTTTTTACACATAGCAACCGTCTACCTGCTTCTCTACCGATAACATTTTACACACATAGCAACCGTCTACCTGCTTCTCTACTGATAACATTTTAGACACATCGCAACCGTCTACCTGCTTCTCTACCGATAACATTTTAGACACATAGCAACCGTCTACCTGCTTCTCTACCGATAACATTTTAGACACATAGCAACCGTCTACCTGCTTCTCTACCGATAACATTTTAGACACATAGCAACCGTCTACCTGCTTCTTTACCGATAACATTTTAGACACATAGCAACCGTCTACCTGCTTCTCTACCGTTAACATTTTAGACACATAGCAACCGTCTACCTGCTTCTCTACCGATAACATTTTAGACACATAGCAACCGTCTACCTGCTTCTCTACCGATAACATTTTAGACAAGTCGCACAGAGAAATGGACGGTCAGAAAGGAAAGGTGGAGCAGAGAGGGAGAGAATAAAAAGAGAACGGCCCTTGCCACAGACGCAGCTAAATGCTGCAAAATAAGAGACATGTTCACCAGTTTGGGACCAGGTCAGTCAGAAACACTAGCTGAAACACACACACTGACACACACTGACACCCAGCATGGCTAGCTAAGATAGATAGATAGATAGATAGATAGGTACTTTATTGATCCCCCGGGGGGGAAATTTCATAAAAGTAGCCTAGCTAATAATAGTGACACAACGGCCGGTAGACTAAACAGTTAGCACGTCTTACGTCTTCATGGAGGAATTATATCATAGCAATGAGTGCAACATGCGATCATAATATGACATTGAAGGCAATATGTTTCAACTAGTAAAACATAGTAAACCTAGACTATGGACTTGTCAGCATTCGGTCATGACTCATGCCACATAAACTGGGGAAAGTGTACTTACACTGTACAGTGAAACAGGCTACAGTAACGTAACCATAATACATCCATGAACGTAACACAGTAGCCTGTGTGACACAACACAGATAATGACAAAGACCATTAGCACCTCTCCAAATTAAGAGACCACTCCATATTAAGAGACCACTCCATATTAAGAGACCACTCCAAATTAAGAGACCACTCCAAATCAAGAGACCACTCCAAATCAAGAGACCACTCCAAATCAAGAGACCACTCCAAATTAAGAGACCACTCCAAAGAGAGAGAGAGAGAGAGAGAGAGAGAGAGAGAGAGAGAGAGAGAGAGAGAGAGAGAGAGAGAGAGAGAGAGAGAGAGAGAGAGAGAGAGAGAGAGAGGTTCAGAGACCAGTACAGGGTAAATAGAAAATGGCTGACATACAATGAAGTAACTCACTCCTTGTTCTGCTCAGTAGGTCTTGCATTCGCAAAACCTTCAGCCAGTGATGGTGCATTTGTCAAAGGAGGCATGCAGGCCTGGAAACATGCCCATCAGAGAGTACAGGAACATGAGAGAAGCCAGACCCATAGAGAAAGTGCAGAAGCCTATTTCCTCAGAGCCAGCAAAGCAGACATCCGTACCCTTCTGAGTGATAAGCAAATGTCAGTTCAACAAGACCAGGTCAGAAAGAGGAGGCAGGTCATGGAACGTGTGATTGATGTAGTTAAAGTTATTGGTAAATGTGGACTTAGCTACAGAGGACACAGACACAAAGCTGCATATAACTTGGAAAACATGGCCGTCAATCATGGCAAGTTTCTTGAGCTTATATTGTTGCTAAGCAGATATGATGTCTGCCTACAAGAGCATGATAGTGATTGCATTGAGAAGAGCAGGAAGCAGATGGGAAGTCATCAGAATGTTGAGACAACTGCTGTTGAAGTGAGAAAGGCAGGGATGTTCTCAATACAAATAGACACAACACAGGATTTAACATCCAAAGACCAGTGATAGTGGTAGTTCTGCCATATGTCAGCGAGTCATCGACTGGACAGTACTTTGTGGACCTTGTGAAACAGACCCTTGAGAAGATGGACATAGATATCAAACAGTGTGTTGGTAATGCAACAGACGGAGCAGCTAATATGCAGGGACAACACAGGGGCTTCTCTGCATTGCTCACAGGAGAGTCTCCTAAACAAGTACACATATGGTGTTACTCACATGTCCTCAACCTTGTGCTAACTGACACCACTGGGGTTGTTGTGGCAGGTGAATCCCTTTTCTCACTACTGAATGACATTGCAGTGTTCGTTCGAGATTCCTACAAGCGCATGAAGCTAGAAAACCAGTGAGGACAGGAGACACAGACGGCTTGATGTAATTGGGGAAACACGCTGGTGGGCCAAAGACGAGGCCTTGAGGAAAGTATTTGGAAGCTTTGCAAAGCCTGACCGTGCACTTTACATGGATGTGGTCGTCACTATGGAAAGAATTGAAAAGGATGTGACCATAAAACCTGCCATCCGAAGCAAGGCCCAAGGGTACAAGGATGCTCTCCTAAAGTATGAAACCATACTTACAGCTGAGGTTTTTCTCAGGATTTTTGAGCAGATGTCCCTTCTCTCTAAATACTTGCAAACAAGTGGCATGGATATCGTAACAGCACAGCACTTGGTGACAGGAACAGAGGATAACCAGAGAAAGTGTGAGACTTTGAGGGTGTGAAGAGGACAGCAGACTACTTTGTTGAGTGGGCCAATGGCATTCTGGAGGAGCAGCAGGACTGTGATGCCGAAGCTCAGACTGCTCTCCCAGAGAAGAGAACAAAACAAAAGAAGAGAAAGCCAGGTGAGTTGGCAGAAGACGAGCCCATTGCTAATGCAGACATGGATTACAAAATCAAGATCCACAATGTGGTTCTGGACACTGTTGTTGAAATTATTCACCGCCGTTATGCAGCAAATGCAGTGCTGTGTGCAGATGTCTCCTGCATGAATCCAAAGCATTTTCCTGAGATCAGAGAAAAGGGCCTTCCAAAGACAGCCATGAAGGAGCTCAGCAAATGCTTACTGGAATTTGATGAACATGCCACTGTTGAGGCATTGCAGGCTGAAACAGTCAGCATTGGAGGAGTACAACACCAGGGCCGCCGCCAGTGATGAATCAGGGGAAGACTTTGATGATCCTGATGAAAGTGTGGAGTTGGTGAGCAGAAGTTGTTCCACATGTAAAAACTGCCCGATATGCTGCTATCTTCTCCTGTCTCAGTACAATCTGCTCACAGATGCGTATCACATAATTGGTTTGGGCTACAAGTTCCTCCTCACCCTATCCATCACTCAGGTGGCTTGTGAGAGGACCTTCTCCACCCTGAAATTCATGAAGAACCGCCTAAGAACCTCCCTCACTCAAGAGAACCTCGAAGCGTTCCTTTTGATGGTAACAGATAAGGAGATTCTTATGGGACTTGACAAAGATGACATCATTGACAAGATGGCAGAGAGCAGTGAGTTACTGCGCCACCTACTGGTTTACTAGTGGTAATTACTTACTGGTTACTCTGAAGTAGCGATGCTATGACTCTTCCTTACCAGGCTGACAAGGGTGAAAGAACATTTGCTGTGAGTTAAAGCTTTTGTACAGAGGCATGTTTTTGGACTTTCGTATTTTACTTGCAGTTATGTAACCAATGTTCCATTTCATTGACTCAGTGTATAGATGTGTTTATTTTAGTGCTGTTTGCTTTATGGACACCAGTGAGTGAACATTGTCATCCACATTTATTTGTATAGTGCTTTGTAGAGTGTTTTTGTATTATACTTACTTATATTGTTGTAGCTTATGTTCAAGTTCAGTGAATGTGTGAGTGTGAAGTTTTGTGATACTTTTGATATGCTTGAATATGATGCAAAATAAGTTGAACATTTGAGCTAACTCTGTATATCTCATTCTCTTTTTAAAAGGTGTAGGCTAATTGTTTTGTGTGTCTAGCCTTGTACATGTGTATGTGCTATGATTGGTGTATTCCTAGTGAGTGTTTGAGGGTGCACCCATAGCCATAGCATACCTTGAAAACTCAGTGTTCTGATACATCAACAAATAGGGTTAGCCTACAAAATTAGAGGTCTGGTGGTTTGCGTGAACAGGGTGGCCTGGGATGGAGTCAAATTCCCGGCCTGAATTATTGTTTCAGTCCGCCCCTGGTGACAAGGAATACTAATCAAGGAATTTTGTCCTAAATATTTCAAAACATAAAAGCATTGTATTTGGAACAAATCATTCACTAAACCCTAAACCTCAACTACATCTTGTAATGAATAATGTGTAAATTGATCAAGTTGAGGTGATTAAACTGCTTGGAGTAAGCCTGGATTGTAAACTGTCATGGTCAAAACATGTAGCTAAGGCCATAATAAAGTGCTGCTCTGCCTTCTTAACAACCCTATCAACAAGGCAGGTCCTACAGGCTCTAGCTTTGTCGCACATGGACTACTCTTCAGTCGTGTGGTCAGGTGCCACAAAGTGGGACCTCGGAAAACTACAATTTGCTCAGTACAGGGCAGCACGTCTGGCCCTTAAATGTACACTGAGAGCTAACATTAATAATATGCATGTAAATCTCTCATGGCTCAAAGTGGAGGAGATATTGACTTCATCATTACTTGAGGGAGATGAGTATGGGCTGTTAGTTCTGAACGTGACTAGGTGGGACTAAGGGTTCTACAACCTAGCTCACTGGTAAGAGTATGTGAGTGTGTATGTCTGTGTTCATGTGAGTGTGTGTTTATGTGTACGTGTGTGCATACATGTGTTTGTTACTGCCCAGGACTGCTCAAGGGCTATGCCAAGTAGTGTGATGGTCTCAAGGCCAGTTGCACAGCTGTTTCCTTCAGCTGAAAATCAGAGAGAGAGAGGGGTTACCTCTAGTCAGTCACATCTCTCAGGATAAAGCTTCTCCTGACAACCTAAACAGGCCTGTAGGCTGACAATATGAAGCATGGGGAGACTTGGCACCGATGCCCCAGGAACAGACACAGCACGGCATAACACAGCACGCCTGCTTCTCTAGTTACTGTGGGCTTATTGTTTTCACATGGAAATGCCTAAAGACAGCATACTGGGGTTAGCTGTAGCCTCACAGAGAGGCTCATCTCTTCCATTCACAGTATTTCCATGTGAATTGCAGGGAATTCCTGGGTTTCCAGCAAATTCAATAGTCTATCATTTTGATTTCTCAAAAATGAAAAAAAATCCTCTGTATTATATTCATTACGGCGCACGCAAAACATTTTCCAATGGAAATCTAACGTTTCTTATTTAGGTAGTCCCTTCATGATTCAGTCCATTTTTTCAGTTTAGTGCCCAATGAATAGGACCCAGGATTCTCTTAACACAGCAGGATGAGTGGGCTCATGGCATGAGAAAACGCCCACAGCTCTGCCCTGTTCGAGGAACCAGTAAACCTCAGGCATCTCTGACGTACTTACTGCAGAGGCACACACACACAAGACAGTCTGACAGGAACTATGGGGGTGGGGAGATGATTCCTATCCTAATAAAGCCCCTTTGAATTGAATTGAGAGGGACATGAAGTGTAGTTGGCTGTTCCCCTCAGTCCCTCTCAGTCAGAGAACAAAGACTACACCCTGATGAGTTAGCCCACTCACTCACCTCAGAACAAAGATGCCGTACTGCTGTACCTACATAGTAGGCTGATTGGGTGTGTGAAAATAGAACATGTTATAATATGCTTTAAAGTCCCATCCAGCCTTTCAACATTATTATTTTTTAATCATCACTGTACTGTATGTCTAATAAATTACTGTGTAACTCCAAAATATATGTTTTTTATCATGTATTTCCCTGAGCCTCCCTTGGCCCTTGAAATGCTCAGTCTGATTGTGTTGGTGTTAGGAAACAGATTTGAAGATATTTACATACACAATCCTGATTGGCTGATTGGATGGTCTATAGCAGTCTATAGCAGTCTTCAACCTTTTTCAGCCCAGGGACCCCTTGTCTGATAGATAAATAGAACAGGGACCCCTTGTCTGATAGAGGAATAGAACAGGGACCCCTTGTCTGATAGATAAATAGAACAGGGACCCCTTGTCTGATAGAGGAATAGAACAGGGACCCCTGATTTCCTCATCATTAGATAGATAGATAGATAGATAGGTACTTTATTGATCCCCCGGGGGGGAAATTTCATTGTCTGTTGGCCTTGGAGTGACTGCAGACAAGTCTGGAAATATTCCAGCGGTTTATCTTCCAAGTGGCCATGATTAGTCTCCAAGTGTCATTGCAGCTTCATGTCTTCATTTGAGAGTTGCTGCACAGATAACACACATCGGCAATTCAATTCCTTCGCTTTCTTTGAAGGTAAATTCAAACTTTAGGAAGGTTTCTGAATATGTTCGGGACTTCTCTCTGGTTCGGGTTCAGAGCTCGAGGCCTTTTTGTTACAAAGCGATCCATTGTTATAACAACCTAACTTAGTAGTCAAGTCTATTATTTGCTTTCCAGCTTTTTATTTATTGGCTTCTAAAATTAGCAACGTCTTCTTCTTGTTTTTTTAAAGGTGGTTGGCAATCGCCCGTGGTATCATGGGAATCATTTTTTTAAGTAGCTTATTATTGCCTATTAATGCTTGAAATTTACTCAATATTCTTCTCCCCCAACCAAAAAAAATCCCCCACATCAGTTATTTTGATGAACATTTTTTTTATAAATTTGGGGGACCCCCTGCAGTACCCCCACGGACCCCCTAGGGGTCACCGACCCCCGGTTGAAGATCCCTGGTCTAGAGCCTACCCATTGGTCTATTATAATTATAATTATTTTGACCTCAGTGTGGAAATATCATTAAAAAAACAGGAAAAACACATTTTTGACTGCACTGGGCCTTTAAATGCCAGGATGTCAAACTCACTTCGGCCTTTCATCTTGTAGAATTAGCTGTGTGCTATTGAGGAAGAGAACCATCATTTCAGTTCCATACGTGTTTGACAACAGTTGATTATTGGCTGAGAATCAGATAATCAGAGGCACAGTTACAAAATAAATGAACGTTGGGAAACATTCTCAGTATGTTGATGTTTTGTCCCCAGGTCTTAGTGCACAAGTAGTGCACCATGTTCCTGGTAAAATCATGTTTAATAAACAACTCTATAAATCTGTCATATTTTTCCCCAAATGATGTTGTTTTCCTCAGTAAACATTGGTTGTTTTTCACTCTCAAAACTACAACTGTTCATAGAGAAACAATGACATGTGATCTTCTATGTCAATGCTTAAATCACATCTGGAGGTCTTGAAGAAAACAAACAAATGTACTTTTGTTTTGTGTAATTAACCCTTTAATTAAGCATCTAGCAAGTGAGGAATGTGCCGTCTAATCTGCTGGTCCAGTGATGGTTCTGTACTGCCTCTTCATGGTAAAGTTTGCAAATAACAAATAATAGATACAAATGATATACTTAGTCAAGATATACTTCTGCCAGGTAAGCCTACTTTGCAGGTAACATTAATTGAGAAGGTTTTGAGGAAAGTATTAGTGGTTAACCAAAGGTGGGATAATATCAATGACTACGTTTAAATGCACAGTAATAATTCAGTATTAAACTGACTACGGATAATGTCAATGACTACGTTTAAATGCACAGTAATAATTCAGTATTAAACTGACTACGGATAATGTCAAAGACTGCGTTTAAATGCACAGTAATAATCCAGTAAGCAGATTATGCAATAGTCATGTTGTAAACACCTCACTCTTCTTATCTTAACCCTCCTGTGGTGTTCCTGTCGAATTGGACCGATATGAAAAATGTAGTTCATTTAATCTGATTGTCATAAGGTTCCATGGCTTTGTCCACACAGCCCATCTGAACACACAAAATACATTTTGATGATTTTGGGTGTTTTATTTAACTTTTGTACACCTGTGGTGTTCCCGGGTCAAAAATGACCGGTCATTAGAAATGAATGGGTGAGACGTGCCTGAACTTAAATTGAGTTCACATGTCCATTTATCAGATGGACACACTTCCTCTCCCAGAACCCCACATGCATGTGTGTTTGAACACACACACACCTCACTCCCCTTCTTGGCTTCCATGGCAACTTGATCTTGTATCCTTTTCAAAGGGCCAAAATTGTTTCCTGTTAGGTTTGGCCAACCATCAGTGCTCACACTGGATAACTTTTCAAAACTCAGTCCCAGCTTTGTCACAAACTTATTAACCTCCTCCAATAAATCTTTCCCTGTGGTTGTGCTCTTCATTGACTGCACTGAAGCCAGCTCCTCTGTCACGTCAAAGTCTGCGGTAAGAATATCAACAACTGCACCGTGTCACGTGCATCACTGCTCTCATCCAGGGCCAAGGAGAAATAGGTGAAATCCTTTACCTTGTCTTTCAACTGTTGTTCCATATTCTCTGAGATGTCCTCAACACGCCGTGTCACTGTTCGTCCCTGATACCTCAATAAAGACATATTTCCATGTCAACTCTTTCTGGAACACCCTACATTCATTGTCTACTTTACTTTTCTTTGAGATTTTTTAAAAACTAATTTTTGTGCAATTTCTAGCTAGCTACTATTTGTAACTGTGACGTGTGTGTCAGCCTGTCAGTCACTGTCTGTTGTTATTCATACGTGCCTTCAAACTAAATGTCCCACAAGCAGTAAGAGTTAAATCATTACACAAAGGTGAGTATTCATTGGGCTTTTAATTTGAATAACAAATCAGTTTTTCAAAACTTTACTATCGCAAATTCTTTATGTCGCAATCCTATTTATTGTCCTACCTTCCTAACCTTACTGCATTTTAACACTCTGTATATAGATGTTCTATTGTGTTATTGACTGTACGTTTGTTTACTGTGTAACTCTGTGTTGTTTTTGTCTCACTGCTTTCCTTTGTCTTGGCCAGGTCGCAGTTGTAAATGAGAACTAGTTCTCAACTGACCTACCTGGTTAAATAAAGGTGAATAAAATATATATATATATACAGTGGGGAGAACAAGTATTTGATACACTGCCGATTTTGCAGGTTTTCCCAGGACAATAGGCAAGCAGCTTGGTGAGAAGGCAACAACTGTTGACGCAATTATTAGAAAATGGAAGAAGTTCAAGATGACGGTCAATCTCCCTTGGTCTGGGGCACCATGCAAGATCTCACCTCGTGGGGCATCAATGATCATGAGGAAGGTGAGGGATCAGCCCAGAACTACACGGCAGGACCTGGTCAATGACCTGAAGAGAGCTGGGACCACAGTCTCAAAGAAAACCATTAGTAACACACTACGCCGTCATGGATTAAAATCCTGCAGCGCACGCAAGGTCCCCCTGCTCAAGCCAGCGCATGTTCAGGCCCGTCTGAAGTTTGCCAATGACCATCTGGATGATCCAGAGGAGGAATGGGAGAAGGTCATGTGGTCTGATGAAAAATAGAGCTTTTTGGTCTAAACTCCACTCGCCGTGTTTGGAGGAAGAAGAAGGATGAGTACAACCCCAAGAACACCATCCCAACCGTGAAGCATGGAGGTGGAAACATCATTCTTTGGGGATGCTTTTCTGCAAAGGGGACAGGACAACTGCACCGTATTGAGGGGAGGATGGTTGGGGCCATGTATCGCGAGATCTTGGCCAACAACCTCCTTCCCTCAGTAAGAGCATTGAAGATGGGTCGTGGCTGGGTCTTCCAGCATGACAATGACCCGAAACACACAGCCAGGGCAACTAAGGAGTGGCTCTGTAAGAAGCATCTCAAGGTCCTGGAGTGGTCTAGCCAGTCTCCAGACCTGAACCCAATAGAAAATCTTTGGAGGGAGCTGAAAGTCCGTATTGCCCAGCGACAGCCCCGAAACCTGAAGGATCTGGATGGAGGAGTGGGCCAAAATCCCTGCTGCAGTGTGTGAAAACCTGTTCAAGAACTACAGGAAACGTATGATCTCTGTAATTGCAAACAAAGGTTTCTGTACCAAATATTAAGTTCTGCTTTTCTGATGTATCAAATACTTATGTCATGCAATAAAATGCAAATTAATTACTTAAAAATCATACAATGTGATTTTCTGGATTTTTGAAGTACAGACCTCTACATGCTTTGTAAGTAGGAAAACCTGCAAAATCGGCAGTGTATCAAATACTTGTTCTCCCCACTGTATATGTGATCTGTGCATGATTCCGCAGGCCGTATTGAATTAGGTTGCGGGCCGCATACGGTCCCCGGGCCGGCCTTTGCCCAGGCCTGCTCTAGAGGCTACCCTCCTTACCCCTTAAAAAAATAAATAAGCGTTTTCAGGTTGGCACTTTCCTGCCAGAGCAGAATTTTAAAGTCAAGAAAAAACACCTGAGAAAATCTGTATCTTATACGAAAATCAACTGCCATTTACACAACTTTTTAAGGTATATAGAATAAAACTTAGATCATATTAAGTCTTCCTTATTTTGTAAGGATCCGCTATAGAAATACATTTTACTGTGAAGGAGTTACAGCTGTTTTAGTGACTGATGATAGTTTAAAGTTTTGTGGATTATTTTCAGTTTTTACCAAAAAGTAACCAAATTGTAACCAAATGTATTCATAAAGCCCTTTTTACATCAGCCGATGTCACAAAGTGCTATACAGAAACCCAGCCTAAAACCCCAAACAGCAAGCAATGCAGATGTAGAAGCACGGTGGCTAGGAAAAACTCCCTAGAAAGGCAAAACCTAGGAAGAAACCTATAGAGGAACCAGGCTCTGAGGGGTGACCAGTCCTCTTCTGGCTGTGCCGGGTGGAGATTATAATTATAACCATTAAGGCCAGATCTTTCTCCAAGATGTTCATACGTTCATAGATGACCAGCAGGGTCAAATAATAAGCATAGTGGTAAATACATCAGGAGTAAATGTCACTTGGCTTTTCATAGCCGGGCATTTAGATGTTGAAGTAGCAGGTGTGGTAGAGAGAGAGAGATGAAAACAGCAGGTCTGGGACAAGGTGGCACATCCGGTACACTGGTCAGGGTTCCATAACCGCAGGCAGAAGAGTTGAAACTGGTGCAGCAGCACGACCAGGTAGACTTGGGACAGCAAGGAGTCATCAGGCCAGGTAGTCCTGAAGCATGGTCCTATGGCTCAGAGAGAGAATTAGAGGGAGCATACTTAAATTCACAAGTATAACACAATATAAGACAAGATAAGGCAGGAGAATAACACCAGACATAACAAACTGACCCTGGCACATAGACTATTGCAGAATAGATACTGGAGGAGGAGGGGTGGGGGACAAACCATCCACAGAGACTAACTGATATCTTTCCGACAGATAAAATCTAAACCAGGCAAGAACTTGTCTGTGTAGACCAATTAAGGTTTCCAATCTCTCCAAAAGAATGTGGTGACCGATGGTGTCAAAAGCAGCGCTAAGGTCTAGGACCACGAGGACAGATGCTGAGCCTTGGTCTGACACCATTAAAAGGTAATTTACCACCTCCACGAGTGCATTCTCAGTGCTATGATGGGTTCTAAAAACAGACTGAATCGTTTCGTATACATTATTTGTCTTCAGGAAGGCAGTGATTTGCTGTGCACATTTTTGAGAGAACTGGGAGATTCGATATACACCCCTGATCAAAAGGGTTTTTCTTTATTTGCACAATGTTTTACATCGTAGAATAAAAGTGAAGACATCAAAACTATGACATAACACATATGGAATCATGTAGTAACCAAATACATGTTAAAGAAATCAAAATATATTTTAAATTTGAGATTCTTCAAATAGCCACCCTTTGCCTTGATGACAGCTTTGCACACTCTTGGCATTCTCTATTCCAAACGTTTGACCGGGGGTTTAGGATGATCGTTTTTTTAATTGTCTGGGTCAAGGTTTTCAAGAGCGGCTTTATTACTGCCACTTTTAGTGTGTTTGGTACACATCCGGTGGATAGGGAGCCATTTATTATGTTCAACATAGGAGGGCCGAGCACAGGAAGTAGCTCTTTCAGTAGTTTAGTTGGAATAGGGTCCAGTATGCAGGTTGAAGGTTTAGAGGCCATTACTTTTTTCATGACTCTGTCGAGATATAAGATAAAAAAACTTGAGTGTCTCCATTGATCCGAGGTCCTGGCAGTTCTGTCAGACTCAGGACAGCTGAGCTTTGGGGAAATACACAGATTCAAAGAGGAGTCTGTAATTTGCTTTCTAATGATAATGATCTTTTCGTTGAAGAAGTTCATGAATTCATCACTGCTGAAGTGAAAGGCATCCTCTCTTGGGGAATGCTGCTTTTTAGTTAGCTTTGTGATATGTAGTGTTTACACAGGATCTGGGAATGTGCTCAATCCAGTATCAGGTCACTATGAGGGGTCAAGGAAGCCTGGGGGTACCACGGGTTATTAGATTGTAATTTATCAGCATGTCAATCTTGGTACCAGGTGGTCTACTCTGAAGTGGGGGCTCCTTTGTTGAGGGACACAGGATGTCTGAGAGAGGACCAAGGGTTGTATCTTGGAATGTGTTTTGTAAACATAATGTCAGTATCGCGGTAATCTAAGATCATAGGAGTTGGAGCTGGTTCTTTGTTAATGGTTGCCAGATGTTGGGGCATCGTGTGTAACAGGCACCATATAAACCACCCAGTTTTCTTTGTCTCTCATTCTTATTGCGAGATGCAGCTCATGGTCAGCTTGCTGTGGGAATCCGGTGCCGTTTAATTAAATACTTTGTATCAACTCTCTATATAATAGTTAGGTGTCTTCTTGCATTCTGACTTCTTCAATACCAGAGAAATCATCTGAACACATTGGTGTTTACGAACAGGGCTGGTGACGGCTGGACCAAAGGTAAGCAGACTTTCATTTTTTTCTAAAATATGTCGAAGTCTGCTTATCTAAGGTTAAACTGAAGCTAAAATGCAATATTTTAAAGGGGAAAGGTGATGGTATTGAGTTTGTAAAGGATGTAAGGAGAGTATCACATTAGAAGTAAAATGGAATGATGCTGTGATTAAATATAGTTTGCATTGATATATTGGGTGAAAGACCCTGGTCAGTAATCCCTAAATAGTAATGAGATATATTGGGTGAAAGACCCTGGTCAGTAATCCCTAAATAGTAATGAGATATATTGGGTGAAAGGCCCTGGGCAGTAATCCCTAAATAGTAATGAGATATATTGGGTGAAAGGCCCTGGGCAGTAATCCCTGAATAGTAATGAGATAGATTGGGTGAAAGGCCCTGGGCAATAATCCCTAAATAGTAATGAGATAGATTGGGTGAAAGGCCCTGGGCAGTAATCCCTAAATAGTAATGAGATAGATTGGGTGAAAGGCCCTGGGCAGTAATCCCTAAATAGTAATGAGATATATTGGGTGAAAGGCCCTGGACAGTAATCCCTAAATAGTAATGAGATAGATTGGGTGAAAGGCCCTGGGCAGTAATCCCTAAATAGTAATGACATAGATTGGGTGAAAGGCCCTGGGCAGTAATCCCTAAATAGTAATGAGATAGATTGGGTGAAAGGCCCTGGGCAGTAATCCCTAAATAGTAATGAGATAGATTGGGTGAAAGGCCCTGGGCAGTAATCCCTAAATACTAATGACATAGATTGGGTGAAAGGCCCTGGGCAGTAATCCCTAAATAGTAATGAGATAGATTGGGTGAAAGGCCCTGGGCAGTAATCCCTAAATACTAATGAGATAGATTGGGTGAAAGGCCCTGGGCAGTAATCCCTAAATAGTAATGAGATAGATTGGGTGAAAGGCCCTGGACAGTAATCCCTAAATAGTAATGAGATAGATTGGGTGAAAGGCCCTGGACAGTAATCCCTAAATAGTAATGAGATAGATTGGGTGAAAGGCCCTGGACAGTAATCCCTAAATAGTAATGAGATAGATTGGGTGAAAGGCCCTGGACAGTAATCCCTAAATAGTAATGAGATAGATTGGGTGAAAGGCCCTGGACAGTAATCCCTAAATAGTAATGAGATAGATTGGGTGAAAGGCCCTGGGCAGTAATCCCTAAATAGTAATGAGATAGATTGGGTGAAAGGCCCTGGGCAGTAATCCCTAAATAGTAATGAGATAGATTGGGTGAAAGGCCCTGGGCAGTAATCCCTAAATAGTAATGAGATAGATTGGGTGAAAGGCCCTGGGCAGTAATCCCTAAATAGTAATGAGATAGATTGGGTGAAAGGCCCTGGACAGTAATCCCTAAATAGAAGATAGATAGATAGATAAGACGTATGGCATAAGACTCGAGCAGCTAAAACATATGTTGACACACAGCATCAGTCGATAAATAGGCAAACAAAAGTTTAATAGAGATCAAGGTGGAGATTTGACTCAGAAATGTAATTACTAACATTGCATGAACTCACATTAAGTCAGATTAAGTTTATTGCTCCCTAGTGGTGCAGTGGTCTGAAGGCGCTGCATCTCAGTGCTGGAGGCATAATGCTTAGAACACACCGAAAGTGTTGGTGGGTTTTGGTGCATCAGAACTACAGTCGTGGCCAAAAGTTTTGAGAATGACACAAGTATTGGTCTCCACAAAGTTTGCTGCTTCAGTGTTCTTAGATCTTTATGTCAGTAGTTACTATGGTACACTGAAGTATAATTACAAGTATTCCATAAGTGTCAAAGGCTTTCATTGACAATGACATTCAGTTTTTGCAAAGAGTCAATATTTGCAGTGTTGACCCTTCTTTTTCAAGACCTCTGCAATCCGCACTAGCATGCTGTCAATTAACTTCTGGGCCACATCCTGACTGATGGCAGGCCATTCTTGCATAATCAATACTTGGAGTTTGTCAGAAGTTGTGGGTTTGTTTGTCCACCCGCCTCTTGAGGATCGACCACAAGTTCTTAATGGTATTAAGGTCTGGGGAGTATCCTGGCCATGGACCCAAAATGTCGATGTTTTGTTCCCAGAGCCACTTAGTTATCACTTTTGCCTTATGCCAAGGTGCTCCATCATGCTGGAAAAGGCATTGGTCGTCACCAAACTGTTCTTGGATGATTGGGAGAAGTTGCTCTCGGAGGATGTGTTGGTACCATTCTTTATTCATGGCTGTGTTCTTAGGCAAAATTGTAAGTGAGCCCACTCCCTTGACTGAGAAGCAACCCCACATATGAATGGTCTCAGGATGCTTTCCTGTTGGCATGACACAGGACTGATGGTAGCGTGTTTTCCGGATGGCCCAAACAATTGGAATGGGGATTCATCAGAGAAAATGACTCTACCCCAGTCCTCAGCAGTCCAATCCCTGTACCTTTTGCAGAATATCAGTCTGTCCCAGATGTTTTTCATGGAGAGAAGTGGCTTCTTTGCTGCTCTTCTTGACACCAGGCCATCTTCCAAAAGTCTTCACCTCACTGTGCGTGCAGATGCACTCACACCTGCCTGCTGCCATTCCTGAGCAAGCTCTGCACTGGGGGTGCCCTGATCCCGCAGCTGAATCAACTTTAGGAGACGGTCCTGGCACTTGCTGGACTTTCTTGGGCGCCCTGACGCCTTCTTCACAAAAATTGAACCTCTCTCCTTGAAGTTCTTGATGATCAGATAAATGGTTGATTTTGGTGCAATCTTACTAGCAGCAATATCCTTGCCCGTGAAGCCCTTTTTGTGCAAAGCAATGATGACGGCTCATGTTTCCTTGCAGGTAACCATGGTTGACAGAGGAAGAACAATGATTTCAAGCACCACCCTCGTTTTAAAGCTTCCAGTCTGTTATTCCGACTCAATCAGCATGACAGAGTGATCTCCAGCCTTGTCCTCGTCAACACTCTCACCTGTGTTAACGAGACAATCACTGACATGATGGCAGCTGGTTCTTTTGTGGCAGGGCTGAAATGCAGTGGAAATGTTTTTTGTGGATTAAGTTCATTTTCATGGCAATTAATTGCAATTCATCTGATCACTCTTCATGACATTCTGGAGTATATGCAAATTACCATCATCAACAACTAACTACTGAGGCAGCAAACTTTGTGGAGACCAATACTTGTGTCATTCTCAAACCTTTTGGCTACTGTATATAGTAAGCTTGTTTGTCTTATGAAGTCAAATCTTTGTTTGAAGTAATTATGAAAACTTTGTTGGTTGCGCTGTCTTTATGAACCGCATGGAATATCATTGTATCGAACTAATGTGATTCTTAGCTTAGCTAAATGGTATAGTCGTTGTGTGTGTTCTCGATGGACATGGTTAAATGGGGTGCTTTGTAAGTTTGTTTTGACTATTTGTTAGAACAGCTATGAATGTTACGAAGAGCAGAATCACTTGTTCAATTTTAATTAGGTTTGTAAACATTAGAGAACATAATGTATTTCAGTTATAGATAGCAGCACAGCTAACGCGTTGAATAACATAAAAAAAAAGCCTAAACAGCGCTGATAGTGCTAGGTGGGTAACGATAGCACGGAGAGTGAAAATGGGTTTTGTTGTGTGTAGCTAGCGAGTTAGCCCTGTGAACGGAGGTTAGCTATGGAATTGGGTTGTTATTTTGTACTAGAAGGTTACAACTACTAATAATTATAATGTGGGTTATTTGAGGGATTATTTGTCAATTCAATAGAATCTGGGTTTGTGTTACTGACTGAAATCAACTATTGCTGTGTTTTTATTGGATACACATAGTAGGCAGTGTTTGTTTAAGATGGTTCAAACTGATTAGAGGGAAGATTGTGCGGTAATAACTTATTGTGGTGCTTCCTAATCTGAAAGAATGGAGTCGTACTAGTATGGAGGCGATGCACGTGTTTTGAAGTCTTGTGTAACTCAGCGTGGCGCTTGCAACTTCAGGGTTGTGGGTTCGTTCCCAAGGTGGCATAATATGACAATATAAATAGCTAACTGACGTAAAGGTGTTTTGATTTATTACCTGGGGTCTACTAAAATGGGACTGTTTCTGATATCTCATGAGTTCTAATTATAGTGGATAGACAATTGTGATAGAGCTGTTATTATGATCAGCAGTGATGACTAAAACATGGGTGTGAATTATTGCATGATAAGACAAGGCTACAACAGTGATGCAGTGAAGTTGTGGTTAGCATGAGAATGTAGTACTGTGTTCATCAACGTGTATTTTCCTCCGGGATTGACTGATGTGGAGCATTACATGTTACTTTTAGTCTTGGACAAGTCATAGGAGTGAAGCAGAAAGAGAAAAGGAAGTAGTTAAGTTGTTTTAACTTTACGATAAGAGATAAACACAGAGCGTTGTGTGAGGATGGGCTGTACGTTGTCCTACTGGTGACTGGTTTTCATGTTTTAGTCTGTGGTTGTCAGCAGCTGGTGCTAGATAAACTCGAGTATGATGGAAGAAACTAAGTGGGTTAGTTGGTGTAGAGAGATGACTAAGTTGAAAGGGGAGATGTTCTTTCACAATTTCGAATAACTATTACTTCATTTTAGAGTTTAGGTATCACAAAGTAATTTGAGCTGAGAGGTAAGGTAATTGACAATTATAATTTATTTCATAACGTGGAACAGTCTAGTAATTGAAGTGGATTGTAGTTTAGTTTAGGATAATATGAGGAGATAATACCACATTGGTGAAGGGCCTACATTTGTGAAATCAACAGGTTTCTATTTGACTATAAAATGCTAAGAATTGGAATGATTGAATTACCGGTGAGAGGTTTCAGGTTTGGAGATTTTAGGACGTGTTTATTCTGTTTAACGAGATGCTTGGATCATCTGATGTGTTTTAACTTTACACTACAGGATATTGGAGTGGAGAGAGTTGAGAGTGCTTATTTCAGCAAACATAACCGATGGGGTTTATTAAAACAAGTAACTAATGATTGGAGGGAGTACAGCTGACTCATCATGTTTTTCTGCTAATTCAGATGTTTGGATTGCGGATTATGATGTGGGTATAATGAATGCTAACGGACTTGATATTTTTTTTACAGGACAGGGGAGTTTCCTTATCTCTCTGTGAAGTGTTCCAGGTTGTTGTCTGGGGATATGAGTTCTTTCAGCAGAGTAATGGTCACACACATGGCAAATACAGACATTTTTATTTTCTGACTTTCATTACACACGTGTGAAATGTATGGGGAACTTAATGTCAACTTGGGAGAAGACAAGTATGAAAAGTTTGAATGTTTTTCATTACTTAGTGTAAGACAATGTTTTTGAAGGTTTTGTATGACCTCTGAACTCTGTAATGACTTTCGCCCTCAATGGTGAGTAATTCAGATGATACATTTAAAGTTAACTTTAAAGTTTGAAGGATATTGGATGTTGGAGATTACTTCCTCTAACTTCTGGATGTTGTGGATCCGTGATGACGTTCACAGTGCAGCTGAGGGGAGTAGAAGCCAATTTTGAAAAATTGTGTCAACAAGAATATAATGTTATTTTCTTTGATATTGGTCTTAGATATTTGTAATTCATAATTGGTGGTAGTAATGTGTCTGGATTCTTCTATAATTTGTATGATGGTTTACTGAATTAGAAATGAACTCAACTAAACTGTTGTTCTGATTTGTTCTTTCTCTCTCGAGGTTACTTCAGATGGTGTCTTTATGCATAGCGTAATTTGACCTAACGGTATGGACCTCAAAACCCCCTCCAAATGGCTGAAGAAAGGGTGTTCAATGATGAGTCCTGAGCCAGCAACCTATCAGTGTTCGATCGGAGATATCGATTGTTTTCTTCATGCATTTCATCTGAGGAGTGTGACAGAATTCCACGGGGTGTGATCATGTGATCATGAAGAGATATTTCTATTCCAAGCTAGTAGGAAGACTTCCATTTTGGTGGAGCGCCATTTCCGTTCCAATATTCTGGAAGCTTGCTTCAGGGCTCGGGTCTTTTCTTTGTATCAGGGAGCCAGTTTCTTGTGAAAAATGTTTTTGAAGTGCATCTAGGAATCTTTGGGTTGTCCGAGAATTTATAGCACAGCTTTTGATGATCATTGGCTGGTCTCTGAGCAGATTATTTGTTGTGATTGCAAACATAATAAGATGGTGGTCCGATAGTCCAGGATTATGAGGAAAAACATTTAGATCCACAATATTTATTCCACGGGACTAAACTAGATCCAGGGTATGACTGTGGCAATGAGTAGGTCCGGAGACGTGTTGGACGAAACCCACTGAGTCGATGATGGCTTTTGGAGCGGGTCTGTGGACTTTTCCATGTGAATATTAAAGTCACCAAAAATTGTAATATTATCTGCCATGACTACAAGGTCCGATAGGAATTCAGAGAACTCAGTAAGGAACTCTGTATAAGGCCCAGGAGGCCTGTAAACAGTAGCTATATAAAGTGATTGAGTAGGCTGCATAGATTTCATGACTAGAAGCTCAAAAGACAAAAACACAGTCATTTTTTGGAGGGTAAATTGAAATTTGCTATCGTAAATGTTAGCAACACCTCCGCCTTTGCGGGATGTGTGGGGGATATGGTCAATAGTGTAACCAGGAGGAGAGTCCTGATTTAACACAGTAAATTCATCAGGCTTAAGCCATATTTCACTCAAGCCAATCATATCAAGATTATGATCAGTGATTAGTTCATTGACTATAACTGCCTTGGAAGTGAGGGATCTAACATTAAGTAACCCTATTTTAAGAAGTGAGATATCACAACCTCTTTCAATAATGACAGGAATGGAAGAGGTCTTTATTCCAGTGAGATTACTAAGGCGAACACCACCATGTTTAGGTTTGTGCAACCTAGATCGAGGCACAGACACGGTCTCAATGGGGCTAACTGAGCTGACTACACTGACTATGCTAGTGGCAGACTCCACTAAACTGGCAGGCTGGCTAACAGCCTACTGCCTGGCCTGCACCCTATCTCATAATGGAGCTAGAGGAGTTAGAGCCTCGTCTATGTTCATAGATAAGATGAGAGCACCCATCCAGCTAGGATGGAGTCCGTCACTCCTCAGCAGGCCAGGCTTGGTCCTGTTTGTGGGTGAGTACCAGAAAGAGGGCCAATTGTCTACAAATGTTATCCTTTGGGAGGGGCAGAAAACAGTTTTCAACCAGCGATTGAGTTGTGAGACTCGATGCCGACACATCTTTCTAGCTAATTTACACACTGAAGTTATGTTGCTCTTGGTGACCTCTGACTGTTTCATCCTAACATCGTTGGTGCCGACGTGGATAACAATATCCCTATACTCTCTACACTCACCAGATGTTGTTTTAGCCAGCACCATCTTCAGATGAGCCTTTACGTTGGTACCCTGCCCCCTGGTAAACACTGTATGATCCTGGATGATTCTTATTAAGTCTAATATTGCGGCTAATGAAGTCGCCAATGACTAGTGAAGTCGCCATCGTGTTTGGCGCCGCCCTGAGTGGTCGCCTGTTAAGCAGCTCCCGTATTTTTTATTTTGCTACAGTTGAACTATAATAGTTCAGGATTATGGATTTTATCACAGCTGAACGTCGACAGGAGTCGTCAACTGTTATCATTTACAACAGAGCCCAGCTCCTGGATTTAGCCCACGCAGCGCCGCTGCTCCCCAGGGAAAAGTTTGATATTCCGGACGAGTTGAAAAGGCGACGCCGTGGACGCAGGGCGGGATTGAAATGTAAGGCAAAGCGGAGGAAGTACAAGTACAAGCCGGCTATACCGTCTATCATTATGGGCAACGTGAGGTCACTACATAACAAGATGGACGAGCTCGTGGGTCTTGTCCGTGGACAAAGGGTCTATCGAGAAACGAGCCTAATGTTTTTCACGGAGACTTGGCTGAACGATAACATCCCCATAGAGAACGTCACTATCGACGGTTTCCAGACCATCAGAGCGGACAGGGATCGCGTCTCTTCCGGTAAGAGTAAGGGTGGTGGGCTGGCTTTATTAGTTAACAACAGATGGTGTAATCCGAAACATATTACTCTTAAGGAACAGTTTTGTAGCCCGGACATTGAACTGTTAGCCGTTAGCCTGAGACCCTACTATTTGCCGAGGGAATTCACGGCGGCCATTGCTGTTATTGTTTACATCCCGCCCTCTGCTGACGCAAACACAGCGTGTGACGTCATCCACTCTGTTATCGCAAGGTTACAGACAGCGCATCCCAGTGCTTTCTTTGCCATTTCGGGGGATTTTAACCATGCATCTCTCTCTTCAACGCTGCTCACGTTCAAACAGTTTGTGAAGTGCCCAACCAGGAATAATAAAACTCTGGACTTGTTATATGCTAATGTGAAGGACGCATACAACTCCACTGCACTCCCTCCCCTCGTTAGATCGGATCACAACCTTGTCCACCTCACCCCACTCTACAGGCCTTTGGTTCAACAGCAGCCTGCGACCACCAGGACCATTAGGAGATGGTCCCCGGAGGCAAATGAGGCCCTACAGGACTGCTTTGAAACAACAGACTGGGATGTGCTCTGTGAGGCTCATGGGGAGGACATCGATGGACTTACTGACTGCATAACAGACTATATTAATTTTTGTGTAGACAGCACTGTACCCACCAGGAAGGTACGCTGTTTCCCAAACAATAAACCCTGGGTCACCAGCGTCCTGAAGGCCCTGCTGAATGAGAAGAAGAGGGCCTTCAAGGAGAGGGACAAGGACAAATTGAAATGCGTCCAGAGGGAGCTGAAGTTGCGGATTGATGAGGGGAAGAGAGTGTATAAGGAGAAGATGGAGGACAAGCTGAGGCAGAGCCAGGTGAGAGAGGTGTGGAAGGGTATGAGAAATATCACTGGCTTCAAAAAGTCAAACAGTGGGCAGACGGAGGGGACCCAGGACAGAGCCAATGAGCTGAACCAATTTGATACAGGTTTGATACTGGCCCTGTCCACCTCCCTTCCAGCTCCCCAGACCACACACCCTCACGGCTGTCCCACCACCACTTTGCTCACAATACCTCTGCTGAGACAATCAGTGACCCCACCTCCGCCTCTGCTCCCCCTGGTATGATCCTCAACACCCCCCTTCCCCCCACCCCCCCACCGGGGCTGGCTTTCACCACCAACCAAGTGAAGAGAGAGCATCAGTGGAAAGCGGCGGGCCCTGATGGCATCAGCCCAAGGGTGCTTAGGGTCTGTGCTGACCAACTGTGTGGAATACTCCAGCGTCGCTTCAACCTTAGCCTGAGCCTAGAAAGGGTCCCTGTGCTGTGGAAAACCCTGCCTCGTCCCAGTGCCCAAGAAGGCACACCCCACTGTCCTGAATGACTTCAGACCTGTAGTGCTAACATCCCACATCATGAAGACCCTGGAAAGGTTAGTCCTCACTCACCTCAGACCCCTGGTGTGTACATCACTGGATCCCCTGCAGTTTGCATACCAGCGCAACATCGGGGTGGATGATGCAATCATCTACCTTCTGCAGAGGGCCTACTCTCACCTGGACAACGCAGGTTGCACTGTGAGGGTCATGTTTTTTGACTTCTCCAGTGCCTTCAATACCATTCAGCCCCTGCTACTGGGTGAGAAGATGAGGAGGATGAAAGTGGAAGCACCCTTAGTCTCCTGGGTCACGGACTACCTGACCGGTAGGCCACAATTTGTGCGACTACAGAGCTGTGTGTCAACACGGGCAGTTAGCAACACAGGGGCCCCCCAGGGAACGGTCCTGTCCCCCTTCCTGTTCACCCTCTACACCTCAGACTTCATATATAACTCTGAAACATGCCACCTACAGAAGTTCTCAGATGACTCTGTTATTGTAGGGTGCATCAGGGATGGGCAGGAGGAGGAGTACAGGAGCACAATCAGTGACTTTGTGTTGTGGTGTGAGCAGAACCACCTTCAGCTCAACATCAGCAAAACAAAGGAGATGGTGGTGGACTTCAGGAGAACCAAGGCACAACTGACTGCAGTCCCTATACAGGGGATGGATGTGGAAATGGTTGGGTCATACAAGTTCCTTTGAGTCCATATGGACAACAGGCTGGAATGGGCTGGTAACACCGGGGCCCTGTACAAAAAGGGCCAGAGCCGACTCTACTTTCTGAGGAGGCTCAGGTCCTTCAACGTGCGCAGTAAACTACTGCATACCTTCTACCAGTCTGTGGTGGCCAGTGCCATCTTTTTTGCAGTGGTGTGCTGGGGAGCAAACATCAAAGCTGGTGATGCTTCTCGGGTAAATAAGCTGATCAGGAAGGCTAGCTCTGTCCTGGGGATGAGCCTTGACACTCTAGAGGAGGTGGCGGAGAGACGGATCCTGGCCAAACTGCTGGCCATCATGGACAATGTCACCCACCCTCTGCACGCTATGGTTATGACGCAGAGGAGCACTTTCCACGGTGTGCCAGAGAGCGCTACAGGAGGTCCTTCCTGCCAGCGGCTATTAGACTATATAATGCCTCACCGGGGTGCCGTGCCGTCGGCAACATAGACCTGGAACTGTTGGGGTGCTAGGACCTAGTTTAACAATTTTGCATCCATCCGTGAGTAACTCTGGTCCGTCAGCACTCATTCACTCAGGACCTATTTATTCATGCAGGTCTGTATATTTTTCTATCGAACGCTGCCCGCACCTGCCCACCGGACTATCATCACTACTCTCGACGGGTCCGACTTAGAATACGTGGACTCCTACAAATACCTAGGCGTCTGGTTAGACTGTAAACTCAACTTCCAGACTCACATCAACCATCTCCAATCCAAAATTAAATCCAGAATCGGCTTCCTATTTCGCAACAAAGCCTCCTTCACTCATGCTGCCAAACATGCCCTTGTAAAACTGACTATCCTACCGATCCTTGATTTCGGCGATGTCATTTACAAATTAGCCTCCAACACTCTGCTCAGCAAATTGGATGTAATCTATCACAGTGCCATCCGTTTTGTTACCAAAGCCCCATATACTACCCACCACTGCGACCTGTATGCTCTCGTTGGCTGGCCTTCATTATATATTCGTCGCCAAACCCACTTGCTCCAGGTCATCTATAAGTCTTTATTAGGTAAATCCCCACCCTATCTCAGCTCGCTGGTCACCATAGCAACACCCACCCGTAGCATGCGCTCCAGCAGGTATATCTCACTAGTCACCCCCAAAGCCAACACCTCCTTTGGCCGCCATTCCTTCCAGTTCTCTGCTGCCAATGACTGGAACGAATTGCAAAAATCATTGAAGCTAGAGGTTCCTATCTCCCTCACTAACTTTAAGCATCAGCTGTCAAAGCAGCTTATCGATCACTGCACCTGTATACAGCCCTTCTGTAAATAGCCCACACTACTACCTCATCCCCATATTCGCTAATCTTGCACTCCAGTATCTCTATTTGCACATCATAATTTGCACATCCTTCATTCCCGTCTTAATGATAATCTGTAATTTATTTCACCACTATGGTCTATTTATTGTCTTCCTAACCTTACTGCATTTTGCACTACATTTGCACTCTGTATATAGATTTTCTATTGTGTTTTTGACTATGTTTGTTTACTGTGTAACTCTGTGTTGTTGTTTTTGTCGCACTGCTTTGCTTTGTCTTGGCCAGGTTGCAGTTGCAAATGAGAACTAGTTGTCAACTGACCTACCTGGTTAAATAAAGGTGAAAAAATAATAATAATTAAAAAAGATATACATACTCATGTACAGTTGTTATATCATATCACGTGCAATATTGCTAGTAATTCTTGGACCTAACTTACGTAGGCATTCACTCAGGAATGCATATTAGTATCCTGTCAGTTGTACCTTTTCTCATTGCTTTTAGTATATCGAATGTGCAATACGTGCAGTTGTCTGTAATTAAACCCTGCACACTAAGGACTGTATTTTAAGGGAATTACTATTATTACCCCAAATGATATCATACACACATTTAGCTATTAAAGTATCTCTTCCTGTCATTTACCTGTACAGTTTGTGTAACCATGCAAGTATTCACTTATCTGTAAATATAACTGTATACTTACCTGTACAGCTAATTTAACCATGCAAAATGTTCACTTACCTGTTCATTTAGCCAGTCTGTCTATTAAGTAAACTATTATTACCCTCGCTCATATCATACGCATTTTTAGCTACTGAAGTATTTCTCTGCCATTGACCTGTATAGTATAGTTAACCATCCAACATCCACTAATGTATAGTGTACAAATTCAGCCAACCACCCATACTATGCAATGTCTTTTTATAGCTTTTATTTGCACTCCAGATATCTTGTATTTCTATACTTTTTCATACTGCCGCTCTATGTATCATGTACCGTGTATCTGTCTTTTGTGTACTTTCGTTGTGGCATTTTGCACCTGCCCTGTGTTTTGTTGTAGCTGCTTGACAATGAAATTTCCCCCCCGGGGGATCAATAAAGTACCTATCTATCTATCTATCTATCTATCTATCTATCTATCTATCTATCTATCTATCTATCTATCTATCTATCTATCTATCTATCTATCTATCTATCTATCTATCTATCTATCTATCTATCTATCTATCTATCTATCTATCTATCTATCTATCTATCTATCTATCTATCTAGGGTTTTCAATTTGTCAGAGTTAATGGTGGGAGGCTTCGGTGACTCAGACCCCATAACGGGTGGAGGAAAGACCTGAGAAGGCTCTGGCTCCGACTCGTTGCTTAATGGGGAGAACCGGTTGAAAGTTTGTCTGAATGAGCGACACCGGTTGAGCATTTCTTTCCAGAAGCCCTGTGGAGGGGATTTATACTACTATCTGTACTGGTGGCACAGACACTGTTTCATCCTTTCCTACACTTAAATTGCCCTTGCCTAACGATTGCGCCTGAAGCTGGGCTTGCAGTGGAGAAGGTGGAAGGCTTCAAGATCCTCAGCGTACAGTATGTGTATTTTGGTATATGTTGTGAAATAGTTATATTACTTGTTAGGTATTACTGCACTGTCGGAGCTAGAAGCACTTCGCTACACCCGCATTAACATCTGCTAAACATGTGACCAATAAGGTGTGGTTTGATTTGATTTGATTTGATTTATTATTGTATATCCTTGTTATTATTGTCTTTAAATACTCAAACTAGTTTGGTTCAATTCTGTTTAGACATTTTCCTAAATTATGTCTTTTCAACAAGAATGTTGTCAAAAAGTATTAGTGTAAAAATATGGAGGTTGGAGACGTCAGTCCCATAATGCCGTGCGACACTGAATACTGCGTTCCACAGTAAGAACCAACAGTCAAGCATGGTGGTGGTAGTGTGATGGTTTAGGGATGCTTTGCTGCCTCAGGACCTGGACGACTTGCCTTAATAGAAGGAACCATGAATTCTGCTCTGTATCAGAGGATTCTACAGGAGAATGTCAGGCCACCCGTCTGTGAGCTGAAGCTGAAGCGTAGCTGGATCAGGTAGCAAGACAATGATCCAAAACACACAATCAAGTCTACATGAAAATGGCTCAAAAGCAACACATTTGAAGTTTTGAAATCACCTAGTCAAAGTCCAGACCTAATCCCAAATGAGATGTTGTGGCAGGACTTCAAACGAGCTGTTCACGCTTGAAAACCCACAAATGTCACTGAGTTAAAGCAGTTCTGCATGGAAGAGTGGGTCAAAACTCCTCCACAGTGACGTGAGACTGATCAACAACTACAGGAAGTGTTTGGTTGGAGTCTTTGCAGCTAAAGGTGGCACCACCAGTTATTGAGTGTAAGGGGGCCATTTCTTTCCACACAGAGGCATTGTGTGTTGCATAACTGTTATGTAATCATAGTTTTATTTGTTCACTCAGGTTCCCTTTATCTAATATTAGGTTTTGGTTGAAGATCTGATAACATTCAGTATCAGAAATATGCAAAAGTAGAGAAAATTACATCTGTATAGCAGACGCAGTAGCCATCTAACATAAATAAAATGCATGTCGGTGCAGTAGACATGCATTTCTCTCTCACTCTCTCTCTCTCTCTCTCTCTCTCTCTCTCTCTCCCTCTCCCTCTCTCTCTCTCCCTCCCTCCCTCTCTCTCTCTCTCTCTCTCTCTCTCTCTCTCTCTCTAACTATCTCTCTCTCACTCTCCCTCTCCCTCTCTCTCTCTCCCTCTCTCTCTCTCTCTCTCTAACTATCTCTCTCTCCCTCTCCCTCTCTCTCTCCCTCTCTCTCTCTAACTATCTCTCTCTCTCTCTCTCTCTCTCTCTCTCCCTCTCCCTCTCTCTCTCTCTCTCTCCCTCTCTCTATCTCTCTGGGGATAGGCCTAAGCTTCTCTTCCTTTATATAGGCTATATAAACATATTTTTATATTAATATCATACAGTGGACACCTACATTTTGCATATGCTACACATCGAAACCCAAGAAATTGTGTTTTTGTAATTTCTTATAGTGTCATGGCTGGTAGGCAGGATGCGAGGCTCAGAGCTGTAGTAAATCGACATTCCTTTATTTGCTTTATTAAAAACAACAAAAGGAAATGAACCATGAACTGAAGTGCTACATGCACAAACAATAACCCACACACAGGTGGGCAACTCAACACCTTAAATAGGATCCCAATTAGAGACAACGCAGGTCAGCTGCCTCTAACTGGAGACCAACAAAAACCAACATAGAGTAGCCTAGAATCCTCCCCTCTGTCAAGCCCTGACAGTCAACTCTACACCAACATGAAGAGGCCTTATAGTCAGGACCTGACATATAGGCTGTTTTTAAGGACACGTAAATGTGGCTCATTTGGCCAAAATCCCTTATTTATTGATGGCGCTGGTTGTGCCAAGTCGAATCTGAATGCATATAGATGCATATGGATACCGGGGCAGCAGGTAGCCCAGTGGTTAGAGTGTTGGGCCCATAACCGAAAGGTTGCTGGATCGAATCCCCGAGCTGACAAGGTTAAAATCTGTCGTTCTGCCCCTGAACAAGAGACCCATTGTTCCTAGGCCGTCATTGAAAATAAGAATTTGTTCTTAACTGACTTGCCTAGTTAAATAAAGGTAAAAAAAAATGGATGTTAACTTAAATCTTCCCGGTCACATTGTCCAGCGAAATGTGAACATTGTTTTAATGCAGATTTTACAATATTCACATGAAAATCAGTCGCCAACTGGATGGAAACCTATTGACACCCTGAAGACTCTCGCCAGTACAGTGTCACTTTGATTATGTCTGCACACCATGGTTCACCAGCAGCCCCAAATATCTAAAGAATGAGCTAAGACTAAGGTTAAATATTTTCCTGGTATTTTACAAAAGTTCCATCCCGAGAACAATCACTTTTTTCCTGGGTAACCCGGTATTTCCTGCCCAAACCAGAAGTGTCATTCTAAACCATATATGTCAGGATTTTGATTAGAGCTTTGATCAGCAAGAAAATTCAAGTCTGATGCTACATAAGCCTGATGAGCCATACATTAAATACATTTTATGAGGCCCAAAAAATCCAAATTATTGTGCCGTTATCCAATACATAGCCTATGATGTAGACTACCTCACGTTACGTACGACAGAAAACCAGAAAAGCCCATAGATGTAGCTAGGTTAAGAAATAAGGTGGCCCCGAAAACCAGATGGAGATGTGTAAATTAGACTCAAATTCAGTCCTGTATATTACTGTAGCAAATGTAGGGACCATAATGGAAATAAGTCCAACTTTATTGTGTAATCCCTGTCACTTTGAAAATTATTTGTGTATATATGTATTTTTTTTACTGACAAGCTAAATCAATCAGTCAATCCATCCAAGCTATGCAGCGGCAATTTGATGAATGGAAAGAGACATCTGTTTAATGACACAGAGATTGTCATGCCAAGCCTTCCATACTGGGTTACCCTACAAGGTAGGGAGGGATGTATTTTCTGTTTGTCCAGATTTACATAGTCTATTTATTGTGGTGTTGAAAACACAAACCATGATATTGATGTTCCCGAAGTCGGAATCTTTTGTTTATTGGTTGTGTGGCACAGAAACCTGTTGGTGGAAAATATGTTGCATATATTTAATATAATTAAATCTGATTTCCCTCTAGCTGATCATTTCCTGCAGCCGGCTCTGATTGTGAAGTAATGAAAGAGGCAGGGAGAGTGAGCTCCTCTGTGGTTGTCAGCGAACCCTCAACCTTCCGGCACATAGCCCTGTAGATATCCACAAAGCAGAGCAGATATCCACATTCATCAAATCAAATCCATTTTATTGGTCACATCCATACAGTATATTTAGCAGATGTTATTGCGGGTTTAGCAGAATGCTTGTAGCTTTATTGCTTTCCAAACAAACTATTGATTTAGTCTGTTGTATCTTTTTAAACACAGGGTCGGTTATTATTATAATAATAATAATTATTATTATAGTTATAATTATTATTATTATTATTATTTGTGGTTGTAAACATTATTTTGCGTTAATTCTATGAGGTGGGAGGGTGTTCAATTTATTTTACAGTACAAGGGGAGAGTCATGTGGAAATATTTGTAACTTTGGGGACTCCTTGAGTTGGACAAAATGCCATTCTGCCCTTAAGAGCTCCTCTTATTGGTCACCTCCACCCGCAGCCTCAGCCAATTACAACACATTAAAACGTTATATTATTACATTTCAGAATCTCTGCCTTCTGAGTCATATTTTATTAATCATTTTCTGTGTTTAATCTTTTTGTCATACATTTTATCATGTTTACATTTAAAAATCGAATTATTGGTTGTAGGAGCTAAGAGAGGGTTGGTCTCAGAGGGCTGGTGTGTGTGTTGTCTCCTGTGGTGTGTGTGTTGTCTCCTGCGGTGTGTGTGTCGTCTCCTGTGGTGTGTGTTGTCTCCTGCGGTGTGTGTGTTGTCTCCTGTGGTGTGTGTGTTGTCTCCTGTGGTGTGTGTGTGTTGTCTCCTGTGGTGTGTGTGTGTTGTCTCCTGTGGTGTGTGTGTGTTGACTCCTGTGGTGTGTGTGTGTTGTCTCCTGTGGTGTGTGTGTGTGTTGTCTCCTGTGGTGTGTGTGTGTTGACTCCTGTGGTGTGTGTGTGTTGTCTCCTGTGGTGTGTGTGTGTGTGTTGTCTCCTGTGGTGTGTGTGTTGTCTCCTGTGGTGTGTGTGTTGTCTCCTGTGGTGTGTGTGTTGTCTCCTGTGGTGTGTGTTGTCTCCTGTGGTGTGTGTGTGTTGTCTCCTGTGGTGTGTGTGTTGTCTCCTGTGGTGTGTGTGTGTTGTCTCCTGTGGTGTGTGTGTTGTCTCCTGTGGTGTGTGTTGTCTCCTGTGGTGTGTGTGTTGTCTCCTGTGGTGTGTGTTGTCTCCTGTGGTGTGTGTGTGTTGTCTCCTGTGGTGTGTGTGTTGTCTCCTGTGGTGTGTGTGTGTTGTCTCCTGTGGTGTGTGTGTTGTCTCCTGTGGTGTGTGTGTGTTGTCTCCTGTGGTGTGTGTGTTGTCTCCTGTGGTGTGTGTGTGTTGTCTCCTGTGGTGTGTGTGTTGTCTCCTGCGGTGTGTGTGTGTTGTCTCCTGTGGTGTGTGTGTGTTGTCTCCTGTGGTGTGTGTGTGTTGTCTCCTGTGGTGTGTGTGTGTTGTCTCCTGTGGTGTGTGTGTGTTGTCTCCTGTGGTGTGTGTGTGTTGTCTCCTGTGGTGTGTGTTGTCTCCTGTGGTGTGTGTGTTGTCTCCTGTGGTGTGTGTGTAATGTCTCCTGCGGTGTGTGTGTTGTCTCCTGTGGTGTGTGTGTTGTCTCCTGTGGTGTGTGTGTGTTGTCTCCTGTGGTGTGTGTGTGTTGTCTCCTGTGGTGTGTGTGTGTTGTCTCCTGTGGTGCGTGTGTGTTGTCTCCTGTGGTGTGTGTGTTGTCTCCTGTGGTGTGTGTGTTGTCTCCTGCGGTGTGTGTGTGTTGTCTCCTGTGGTGTGTGTGTGTTGTCTCCTGTGGTGTGTGTGTTGTCTCCTGCGGTGTGTGTGTTGTCTCCTGTGGTGTGTGTGTTGTCTCCTGCGGTGTGTGTGTGTTGTCTCCTGTGGTGTGTGTTGTCTCCTGCGGTGTGTGTGTTGTCTCCTGTGGTGTGTGTGTTGTCTCCTGTGGTGTGTGTGTTGTCTCCTGTGGTGTGTGTGTTGTCTCCTGTGGTGTGTGTGTTGTCTCCTGCACTTGTTGCTGCTCTGTCCTCCTGTTATGAGCCTGCTAATTCTATTCTGCTTTATTGCTTTCCAAACTGAATGATTTATTTAGTCTGTCTTTATTACATTACTTTAACTGTAAAAAGTATCATAAAAATATGGACCATAAATAAAATACAAAATATCAGTGAATATTTTTCAATCTGTATCCTCTCAGTAGAAAAGGCTGTTATTGTTGAGATCCAGCTGTGTTGCAATTCACTGTAATTCACCTGGTCTGACTTTGACTGGACGAGAATTTAACGAGTCACTCGCACACAGAATGCTGATGGGATTTAGTGTGACTGAAACGGGATCTGAGGACCCAGGATAGAAAGGGGATCTGAGGACCCTGGATAGAAAGGGGATCTGAGGACCCAGGATAGAAAGGGGATCTGAGGACCCTGGATAGAAAGGGGATCTGAGGACCCAGGATAGAAAGGGGATCTGAGGACCCAGGATAGAAAGGGGATCTGAGGACCCTGGATAGAAAGGGGATCTGAGGACCCAGGATAGAAAGGGGATCTGAGGACCCAGGATAGAAACGGGATCTGAGGACCCTGGATAGAAAGGGGATCTGAGGACCCAGGATAGAAACGGGATCTGAGGACCCAGGATAGAAAGGGGATCTGAGGACCCAGGATAGAAAGGGGATCTGAGGACCCAGGATAGAAAGGGGATCTGAGGACCCTGGATAGAAAGGGGATCTGAGGACCCAGGATAGAGCCAGGATAGAACTCCTTATATACAAAATTCACCCTACTTAGATCTCTGTCCAGTTCATCCATTACAGAGAATGTTCTGTTATACTGGAGAGAATGTGAAGCCTGTAAACCAACACCTTTAACAAATGGTTTTAACTATGCTAACCTTTACTTCTCCCTCTCCACTCCTCCAGTCAAGGGTCTGCGAGGAGGATAGCCTGACGTATGCAGAGTTGCAGCTGGTATTACCCAGGTCTTAACTCCCCTCCTCCTCCTCCACTTCTCAGTCCTCTCCCTCCATCTCTGAGCCTGTAGCCTCCAGCCCTTCCAGCTCTAACACGGTCTACACCCAGATCCTGTTCCAGGAGAAAAAGCTGTGTTAGCCTGCTGAGCTGAAATGTTGGAACAAGCTACGAACCTTCGAGGTCTCAGGCATCTTTTATTTTATTTATTTAACCTTTATTTAACTAGGCATGTCAGTTAAGAACAAATTCTTATTTATAATGACGGCCTACCAAAAGGCAAAAGACCTCCTGCAGAGACGGGAGCTGGGATTAAAAATACAAATAAATATATAAAATATAGGACAAAACACATATCACAACAAGAGAGACAAAACAACACTACATAAAGAGAGACACCACAACACTACATAAAGAGAGACACCACAACACTACATAAAGAGAGACACCACAACACTACATAAAGAGAGACACCACAACACTACATAAAGAGAGACACCACAACACTACATAAAGAGAGACACCACAACACTACATAAAGAGAGACACCACAACACTACATAAAGAGAGACACCACAACACTACGTAAAGAGAGACACCACAACACTACATAAAGAGAGACACCACAACACTACACAACGAGAGACACCACAACACTACATAAAGAGAGACACCACAACACTACATAAAGAGAGACAACACAACACTACATAAAGAGAGACACCACAACACTACATAAAGAGAGACACCACAACACTACATTAAGAGAGACACCACAACACTACATAAAGAGAGTCACCACAACACTACATAAAGAGAGACAACACAACACTACATAAAGAGAGACACCACAACACTACATAAAGAGAGACACCACAACACTACATAAAGAGAGACACCACAACACTACACAAAGAGAGACACCACAACACTACATAAAGAGAGACACCACAACACTACATAAAGAGAGACACCACAATACTACATAAAGAGAGACAACACAACACTACATAAAGAGAGACACCACAACACTACATAAAGAGAGACACCACAACACTACATAAAGAGAGACACCACAACACTACATAAAGAGAGACACCACAACACTACATAAAGAGAGACACCACAACACTACATAAAGAGAGACACCACAACACTACATAATGAGAGACACCACAACACTACATAAAGAGAGATACCACAACACTACATAAAGAGAGACACCACAACACTACATAAAGAGAGACACCACAACACTACATAAACAGACCACAACACTACATAATGAGAGACACCACAACACTACATAAAGAGAGATACCACAACACTACATAAAGAGAGACACCACAACACTACATAAAGAGAGACACCACAACACTACATAAAGAGAGACACCACAACACTACATTAAGAGAGACACCACAACACTACATAAAGAGAGTCACCACAACACTACATAAAGAGAGACACAACAACACTACATAAAGAGAGACAAGACAACACTACATACAGAGAGACACCACAACACTACAAAAGAGAGACACCACAACACTACATAAAGAGAGACAACACTACATAAAGAGAGACACCACACCACTACATAAAGAGAGACACCACAACACTACATAAAGAGAGACAACACAACACTACATAAAGAGAGACACCACAACACTACATAAAGAGAGACACCACAACACTACATAAAGAGAGACACCACAACACTACATAAAGAGAGACAAGACAACACTACATACAGAGAGACACCACAACACTACAAAAGAGAGACACCACAACACTACATAAAGAGAGACACCACAACACTACATAAAGAGAGACACCACACCACTACATAAAGAGAGACACCACAACACTACATAAAGAGAGACACCACAACACTACATAAAGAGAGACACCACAACACTACATAAAGAGAGACACCACAACACTACATAAAGAGAGACCTAAGACAACAACATAGCATGGTAGCAACACATGACAACACAGCATGGTAGCAACATGACCTGACAACAACATGGTAGCAAAACATGACAACACAGCATGGTAGCAACATGACCTGACAACAACATGTTAGCAACACATGACAACACAGCATGGTAGCAACATGACCTGACAACAACATGTTAGCAACACATGACAACAACATTGTAGCAACACATGACAACATAGCATGGTAGCAACATGACATGACAACAACATGGTAGCAACACATGACGACACAGCATGGTAGCAACATAACATGACAACAACATGGTAGCAACAAACCATGATAGAAACACAACATGAAAACAACATGGTAGCAACACAACATGACAACTACATGGTAGCAACACAACATGACAAAACATGGTAGAAACACAACTTGATAACTACATGGTAGAAACATAACATGACAACAACATGGTAGCAACACAACATGAGAGCAACATGGAATCAACACATGACAACACAGCATGGTAGCAACATGACAACAACATGGTAGCAACACATGACAACACAGCATGGTAGCAACATGACCTGACAACAACATGGTAGCAACACAGATATCAGAGCACAGAATTGGGGCACTAACTGGTGTCTCCAAGTAGTCACACACCTCTCCAAACTGTGGGTTTGAGTGACAGGTCTAACTGGTGTCTCCAAGTAGTCACACACACCTCTCCAAACTGTGGGTTTGAGTGACAGGTCTAACTGGTGTCTCCAAGTAGTCACACACACCTCTCCAAACTGTGGGTTTGAGTGACAGGTCTAACTGGTGTCTCCAAGTAGTCACACACACCTCTCCAAACTGTGGGTTTGAGTGACAGGTCTAACTGGTGTCTCCATGTGGCCACACACACCTCTCCAAACTGTGGGGTTGAGTGACAGGTCTAACTGGTGTCTCCAAGTAGTCACACACACCTCTCCAAACTGTGGGTTTGAGTGACAGGTCTAACTGGTGTCTCCAAGTGGCCACACACACCTCTCCAAACTGTGGGTTTGAGTGACAGGTCTAACTGGTGTCTCCAAGTAGTCACACACACCTCTCCAAACTGTGGGTTTGAGTGACAGGTCTAACTGGTGTCTCCAAGTAGCCACACACACCTCTCCAAACTGTGGGTTTGAGTGATAGGTCTAACTGGTGTCTCCAAGTAGACACACACCTCTCCAAACTGTGGGTTTGAGTGACAGGTCTAACTGGTGTCTCCAAGTAGCCACACACCTCTCCAAACTCTGGGTTTGAGTGACAGGTCTAACTGGTGTTTCCAAGTAGCCACACACCTCTCCAAACTGTGGGTTTGAGTGACAGGTCTAGCCACACACCTCTCCAAACTGTGGGTTTGAGTGACAGATCAAGCCACACACCTCTCCAAATTGTGGGTTTGAGTGACAGGTCAAGCCACACACCTCTCCATACTGTGGGTTTGAGTGACAGGTCTAGCCACACACCTCTCCAATCTGTGGGTTTGAGTGACAGGTCTAGCCACACACCTCTCCAAACTGTGGGTTTGAGTGACAGGTCTAGCCACACACCTCTCCAAACTGTGGGTTTGAGTGACAGGTCTAGCCACACACCTCTCCAAACTGTGGGTTTGAGTGACAGGTCTAACTGGTGTCTCCAAGTAGCCACACACCTCTCCAAACTCTGGGTTTGAGTGACAGGTCTAGCCACACCTCTCCAAACTGTGGGTTTGAGTGACAGGTCTAGCCACACCTCTCCAAACTGTGGGTTTGAGTGACAGGTCTAGCCATACCTCTCCAAACTGTACAGTTCCTAAGTCTTTTAATTGTACTTTTATGACTCAAGGAAAGAGCATTCAACAGTAAGCTTCTTTTTTTTAGCTCTCCTAGCTTTACCATTATGGAACAGAGACTAGCAGGTTTCTGTTTGGAACACAGCCCAGCATCCCCACCATCACGTTCCATTATAAATCGCAATCTGGACAGAGGATGTCAGCCAGCTCAAATACAGGACAGGGGATGTCAGCCAGTTCAAATACAGGACAGAGGATGTCAGCCAGTTCAAATACAGGACAGAGGATGTCAGCCATCTCAAATACAGGACAGAGGATGTCAGACAGTTCAAATACAGGACAGAGGATGTCAGCCAGTTCAAATACAGGACAGAGGATGTCAGCCAGCTCAAATACAGGACAGAGGATGTCAGCCAGTTCAAATACAGGACAGAGGATGTCAGCCAGCTCAAATACAGGACAGAGGATGTCAGCCAGCTCAAATACAGGACAGAGGATGTCAGCCAGCTCAAATACAGGACAGAGGATGTCAGCCAGTTCAAATACAGGACAGAGGATGTCAGCCAGCTCAAATACAGGACAGAGGATGTCAGCCAGTTCAAATACAGGACAGAGGATGTCAGCCAGCTCAAATACAGGACAGAGGATGTCAGCCAGCTCAAATACAGGACAGAGGATGTCAGCCAGCTCAAATACAGGACAGAGGATGTCAGCCAGTTCAAATACAGGACAGAGGATGTCAGCCAGCTCAAATACAGGACAGAGGATGTCAGCCAGTTCAAATACAGGACAGAGGATGTCAGCCGCTCTGACCTCTCTGACCTCTCTGACCACTCTGACCGCTCTGACCTCTCTGACCGCTCTGACCTCTTTGACCTCTCTGACCGCTCTGACCTCTCTGACCACTCTGACCTCTTTGACCTCTCTGACCTCTCTGACCTCTCTGACCGCTCTGACCTCTCTGAACGCTCTGACCTCTCTGACCTCTCTGACCGCTCTGACCGCTCTGACCTCTCTGATCGCTCTGTTCTCTCTGACCTCTCTGACCGCTCTGACCTCTCTGACCTCTCTGACCACTCTGACCACTCTGACCGCTCTGACCTCTCTGACCGCTCTGACCTCTCTGACCTCTCTGACCTCTCTGAACGCTCTGACCTCTCTGACCACTCTGACCGCTTTGACCTCTCTGACCTCTCTGACCGCTCTGACCGCTCTGACCTCTCTGACCGATCTGACCTCTCTGACCGCTCTGACCTCTCTGACCTCTCTGACCTCTCTGACCTCTCTGACCTCTCTGATCGCTCTGACCTCTCTGACCTCTCTGACCGCTCTGACCTCTCTGACCGCTCTGACCTCTCTGACCTCTCTGACCTCTCTGACCGCTCTGACCTCTCTGACCGCTCTGACCTCTCTGACCTCTCTGACCTCTCTGACCTCTCTGACCTCTCTGACCTCTATTCTGTTGCTATTCTATGGCTTATTTAATAACCTTTTATCGTTCTGCTGCCCTCTGTTGCTACTCTATACGTTTACTGAATAACCTATTGTGGTTTCTAATATAAACAGTAAAAATCTCCAAGCTTCTCTTGTACTTTTCCAATTCTGTTCTTTGGAACAGAGGCCTAAACATATTCAACAACACTGAGATCTCATGGGACAGAAAGACATACATCTTACGTAAGCAGAGCAGCACTCCTAATTTTCGGTCTACTTTCTAGACTTTCAACAACACACCCCAGTCATAAACACTAAATGTGAGTCTTCAACCTGGAGGCAGGAGGTGCCACGCTCTACTGCCCACCAGGGGTGAAGGAGGAGGCCATTTTGTGAAGGTCAGATTGTGAAGGATGGAATGAATAATGGGATGGATGAAGAGAACGAGAGAGAGAGAATGAGACATGCCTCCCATCCTTCTCCCAGAGAGCTAGAAAGTGGGGGCTGAGACAGAGAATAGGAATATGGAGGAGGAGGAAGAGGAGGAAGAGGAGGTGGAGTCAGTGACTGGGATGAACCTTCTAATGGGAACATTTATTCAAATTAGACTAATTGTAATCATGCTTAGTAATTAGCTTTACAGTGCATTATAATTGGGTTAGACTACAATATGGTTCTGCCTAGGAACTATAATTTATTTGATTTAATTATTCTGATGAACCCAACGGTGTGGCATTTCATATCATAAAACCAGTGGAGGAGAGAGAAGGGCCGTGGACTGTTGTCTCTGAGAAGGTCATAGCTGGCTCTATGGGAGAGTTATGGGACTATTTTCCAGTCTATTAAGCCACTCCACTTAAGCACAATTAGCACCACACTCAAAGGTTAAAGACAGAGCCAGAGCTATGGGTGCATTGGGTGGCCATGGAGCATAATAATGGAGGGAGAGATGAAAGGGAAGAGACATCTTAGGATGGCTACAGAGCATATTGATGGAGAGGGAGGGGAAGAGGGAAAGATATGGATGGCAAGAGGGAGAGAGACCTCGCTCTTCAGGGTGGTCACAGCACATTAATGGGCATCTTTATTTTTTATTCATTTTATTTAACCTTTATTTAACTAGGCAAGTCAGTTGAGAACAAATTCTTATTTACAATGACGGCCTACCCCGGCCCAACTCTGACGACGCTGGGCCAATTGTGCGCCGCCCTATGGGACTCCCAATCACGGCCGGTTGTGATACAGTCTGGATTCAAACCAGCCGAATGTGATACAGTCTGCAACTGTCCTTTTTCTCTTTGTGGAAGAGACAGAGAGAAAGAGGAAGGTATTGCTCTTAAAAATCCTTCTACATTGTTACATCCTAGCCTTCTACATTCTACATTGTTACATCCTAGCCTTCGACATTCTACATTGTTACATCCTAGCCTTCTACATTCTACATTGTTACATCCTAGCCTTCTACATTGTTACATCCTAGCCTTCTACATTCTACATTGTTACATCCTAGCCTTCTACATTCTACATTGTTACATCCTAGCCTTCTACATTCTACATTGTTACATCCTAGCCTTGCCATTCTACATTGTTACATCCTAGCCTTCTACATTCTACATTGTTACATCCTAGCCTTCTACATTGTTACATCCTAGCCTTCTACATTCTACATTGTTACATCCCAGCCTTCTACATTCTACATTGTTACATCCTAGCCTTCTACATTCTACATTGTTACATCCTAGCCTTCTACATTCTACATTGTTACATCCTAGCCTTCTACATTGTTACATCCTAGCCTTCTACATTCTACATTGTTACATCCTAGCCTTCTACATTCTACATTGTTACATCCTAGCCTTCTACATTCTACATTGTTACATCCTAGCCTTCTACATTCTACATTGTTACATCCTAGCCTTCTACATTCTACATTGTTACATCCTAGCCTTCTACATTCTACATTGTTACATCCTAGCCTTCTACATTCTACATTGTTACATCCTAGCCTTCTACATTGTTACATCCTAGCCTTCTACATTCTACATTGTTACATCCCAGCCTTCTACATTCTACATTGTTACATCCTAGCCTTCTACATTGTTACATCCTAGCCTTCTACATTCTACATTGTTACATCCCAGCCTTCTACATTCTACATTGTTACATCCTAGCCTTCTACATTCTACATTGTTACATCCTAGCCTTCTACATTCTACATTGTTACATCCTAGCCTTCTACATTCTATATTGTTACATCCTAGCCTTCTACATTCTACATTGTTACATCCTAGCCTTCTACATTCTACATAGTTACATCCTAGCCTTCTACATTCTACATTGTTACATCCTAGCCTTCTACACTCTACATTGTTACATCCTAGCCTTGCCATTCTACATTGTTACATCCTAGCCTTCTACATTCTACATTGTTACATCCTAGCCTTCTACATTGTTACATCCTAGCCTTCTACATTCTACATTGTTATATCCCAGCCTTCTACATTCTACATTGTTACATCCTAGCCTTCTACATTCTACATTGTTACATCCTAGCCTTCTACATTCTACATTGTTACATCCTAGCCTTCTACATTCTATATTGTTACATCCTAGCCTTCTACATTCTACATTGTTACATCCTAGCCTTCTACATTCTACATAGTTACATCCTAGCCTTCTACATTCTACATTGTTACATCCTAGCCTTCTACATTCTACATTGTTACATCCCAGCCTTCTACATTCTACATTGTTACATCCTAGCCTTCTACATTCTACATTGTTACATCCTAGCCTTCGACATTCTACATTGTTACATCCTAGCCTTCTACATTCTACATTGTTACATCCTAGCCTTCTACATTGTTACATCCTAGCCTTCTACATTCTACATTGTTACATCCTAGCCTTCTACATTCTACATTGTTACATCCTAGCCTTCTACATTCTACATTGTTACATCCTAGCCTTCTACATTCTACATTGTTACATCCTAGCCTTCTACATTCTACATTGTTACATCCTAGCCTTCTACATTCTACATTGTTACATCCTAGCCTTCTACATTCTACATTGTTACATCCTAGCCTTCTACATTCTACATTGTTACATCCTAGCCTTCTACATTCTACATTGTTACATCCTAGCCTTCTACATTGTTACATCCTAGCCTTCTACATTCTACATTGTTACATCCCAGCCTTCTACATTCTACATTGTTACATCCTAGCCTTCTACATTCTACATTGTTACATCCTAGCCTTCTACATTCTACATTGTTACATCCTAGCCTTCTACATTCTATATTGTTACATCCTAGCCTTCTACATTCTACATTGTTACATCCTAGCCTTCTACATTCTACATAGTTACATCCTAGCCTTCTACATTCTACATTGTTACATCCTAGCCTTCTACACTCTACATTGTTACATCCTATCCTTGCCATTCTACATTGTTACATCCTAGCCTTGCCATTCTACATTGTTACATCCTAGCTTTCTACATTCTACATTGTTACATCCTAGCCTTCTACATTCTACATTGTTACATCCTAGCCTTCTACATTCTACATTGTTACATCCTAGCCTTCTACATTCTACATTGTTACATCCTAGCCTTCTACATTCTACATTGTTACATCCTAGCCTTCGACATTCTACATTGTTACATCCCAGCCTTCTACATTCTACATTGTTACATCCTAGCCTTCGACATTCTACATTGTTACATCCTAGCCTTCTACATTCTACATTGTTACATCCTAGCCTTCTACATTCTACATTGTTACATCCTAGCCTTCGACATTCTACATTGTTACATCCTAGCCTTCTACATTCTACATTGTTACATCCTAGCCTTCTACATTCTACATTGTTACATCCTAGCCTTCTACATTCTACATTGTTAAATCCTAGCCTTCGACATTCTACATTGTTACATCCTAGCCTTCTACATTCTACTTGGTTACATCCTAGCCTTCTACATTCTACATTGTTACATCCTAGCCTTCTACATTCTACATTGTTACATCCTAGCCTTCTACATTGTTACATCCTAGCCTTCTACATTCTACATTGTTACATCCTAGCCTTCTACATTGTTACATCCTAGCCTTCTACATTCTACATTGTTACATCCTAGCCTTCTACATTGTTACATCCTAGCCTTCTACATTCTACATTGTTACATCCTAGCCTTCTACATTCTACATTGTTACATCCTAGCCTTCTACATTCTACATTGTTACATCCTAGCCTTCTACATTCTACATTGTTACATCCTAGCCTTCTACATTCTACATTGTTACATCCTAGCCTTCTACACTCTACATTGTTACATCCTAGCCTTCTACACTCTACATTGTTACATCCTAGCCTTCTACATTCTACATAGTTACATCCTAGCCTTCTACACTCTACATTGTTACATCCTAGCCTTCTACATTCTACATTGTTACATCCTAGCCTTCTACATTGTTACATCCTAGCCTTCTACACTCTACATTGTTACATCCTAGCCTTGCCATTCTACATTGTTACATCCTAGCCTTCTACATTCTACATTGTTACATCCTAGCCTTCTACATTCTACATTGTTACATCCTAGCCTTCTACATTGTTACATCCTAGCCTCATTTGTTGTGAAAGGGCTTGTAAGTAAGTATTTCACGGTAAAGTCTACACCTTTTGTATACGGCACGTGACAAATACAATTTGATTTGTTATTGTTGTTGAGGCTCATGGGTGTGATCATGTGTGGTTTATCTTATGAGAAAGCAGAGCAGTATGGGTTATCTGTTATGCATTAGGGTCATGCCTATAGTTTGAATGGGGAACACACCAGACAGACACATCCCACTGATAACAAGCAAACACACACCAAACATACCATTTAACAGGCAATGTGTTTGCTGTCAGTGCATGTTAAGAAGGAAAATCCAAAGCTCAGCTCTTTGGTGCATTTCCCTGTTATGTTACGTCTTTTTCTAGAATGGATTCAATTAAATCATTTCATCATCAGTCTACACTCAATACCCCATAATGACATCAATCTACACACAATACCCCATAATGACATCAATCTACCCACAATACCCCATAATGACATCAATCTACACACAATACCCCATAATGCCATCAATCTACACACAATAACCCATAATGACATCAATCTACCCACAATACCCCATAATGACATCAATCTACCCACAATACCCCATAATGACATCAATCTACACACAATACCCCATAATGACATCAATCTACCCACAATACCCCGTAATGACATCAATCTACACACAATACCCCAAAATGACATCAATCTACCCACAATACCCCGTAATGACATCAATCTACCCACAATACCCCATAATGACATCAATCTACACACAATATCCCATAATGACATCAATCTACACACAATACCCCATAATGACAACAATCTACACACAATACCCCATAATGACATCAATCTACACACAATACCCCATAATGACATCAATCTACACACAATACCCCATAATGACATCAATCTACCCACAATACCCCATAATGACATCAATCTTCACACAATACCCCATAATGACATCAATCTACCCACAATACCCCATAATGACATCAATCTACACACAATACCCCATAATGACATCAATCTACCCACAATACCCAATAATGACATCAATCTACCCACAATACCCCATAATGACATCAATCTACCCACAATACCCCATAATGACATCAATCTACACACAATACCCCATAATGACATCAATCTACACACAATACCCCATAATGACATCAATCTACACACAATACACCATAATGACATCAATCTACACACAATACACCATAATGACATCAATCTACACACAATACACCATAATGACATCAATCTACACACAATACCCCATAATGACATCAATCTACACACAATACCCCATAATGACATCAATCTACACACAATACCCCATAATGACATCAATCTACCCACAATACCCCATAATGACATCATTCTACACACAATACCCCATAATGACATCATTCTACACACACTACCCCATAATGACATCAATCTACCCACAATACCCCATAATGGCATCAATCTACACACAATACCCCATAATGACATCAATCTACACACAATACCCCATAATGACATCAATCTACACACAATACCCCATAATGACATCAATCTACCCACAATACCCCATAATGACATCAATCTTCACACAATACCCCATAATGACATCAATCTACCCACAATACCCCATAATGACATCAATCTACACACAATACCCCATAATGACATCAATCTACCCACAATACCCAATAATGACATCAATCTACCCACAATACCCCATAATGACATCAATCTACCCACAATACCCCATAATGACATCAATCTACACACAATACCCCATAATGACATCAATCTACACACAATACCCCATAATGACATCAATCTACACACAATACACCATAATGACATCAATCTACACACAATACACCATAATGACATCAATCTACACACAATACACCATAATGACATCAATCTACACACAATACCCCATAATGACATCAATCTACACACAATACCCCATAATGACATCAATCTACACACAATACCCCATAATGACATCAATCTACCCACAATACCCCATAATGACATCATTCTACACACAATACCCCATAATGACATCATTCTACACACACTACCCCATAATGACATCAATCTACCCACAATACCCCATAATGACATCAATCTACACACAATACCCCATAATGACATCAATCTACACACAATACCCCATAATGACAAAGCAGAAACAGTTTTTTTTTTTATGTTTGCAAATGTTTTAAATATCACATTTACATGTGTTCAAACCCTTTGCTTTGAGACTCGAAATTGAGCTCAGTTGTATAGTTTTTTTCTAAATGATAACTTACTCACTATACACTCAGGTACACATGGGTGTTGTGTTGTATATACTATGTGTTGTAATGTTTAGGAAGTAGCTGCTGACTTGGCAGGAACTAATGGGGATCCATAATAAACCCCAGGAAGAGTAGCTGCTGACTTGGCAGGAACTAATGGGGATCCATAATAAACCCCAGGAAGAGTAGCTGCTGCCTTGGCAGGAACTAATGGGGATCCATAATAAACCCCAGGAAGAGTAGCTGCTGCCTTGGCAGGAACTAATGGGGATCCATAATAAACCCCAGGAAGAGTAGCTGCTGCCTTGGCAGGAACTAATGGGGATCCATAATAAACCCCAGGAAGAGTAGCTGCTGCCTTGGCAGGAACTAATGGGGATCCATGATAAACCCCAGGAAGAGTAGCTGCTGATGGGAATCCTTAATAAATACAAATATAATTTGATTGTTTCTTTGTTCTAGTTTCTATGTAATAGGCTGAAATAAACCATATTTCATATTAAGGCATGCACTTCCTGTTTTAACGCTCAGTGTGCATGTGTGTGTGTCCACACAATTCCAAATAAAGTATCCAGCACACCGCAATAACAGCAAACAGATGTATTAAAAGTCAATACAATCCATTACATACACATATACATACATGTACAATTAAATAAATCGGTCTTCATCAACAAAATACCTAAACGTCAGTAAAATTGAAATACAATCTGTAAAGATTTCATCTCACTTCACTCTAGTTTGAAACCACATGATACATTGTCTACTAATGATTGGATGAACATCATCCATCTGTACCTTCCATGTCACATGTTCATCTTACAATAAGGTCTAGTGTAAACAGTTCGTAAACCCAGTTGGGTTCTAGCTTGGAATATTATTTTCGTTTTACCATTCTACAGGTAACCGAGTGGTAATCGGGGCGTCAGGTAACCGAGTGGTAATCGGGTTATCAGGTAACCGAGTGGTAATCGGGGCGTCAGGTAACCGAGTGGTAATCGGGGCGTCAGGTAACCGAGTGGTAATCAGGGCTTCAGGTAACCGAGTGGTTATCAGGGCGTCAGGTAACCGAGTGGTAATCAGGGCGTCAGGTAACCGAGTGGTAATCAGGGCGTCAGGTAACCGAGTGTACTACCCTTCAAAGGTTTGGGGTCACTTAGAAATGTCCTTTTTTTTTAAAGAAAAGCACATTTTTAGTCCATTAAAATAACATCAAATTGATCAGAAATACAGTGTAGACATTGTTAATGTTGTAAATGACTATTGTAGCTGGAAATGGTGAATTTTAAAATAGAATATCTACATAGGCGTACAGAGGCCCATTATCAGCAACCATCACTCTTGTGTTCTAATGGCACGTTGTGTTAGCTAATCCAAGTTTATCATTTTAAAAGGCTAATTGATCATTAGAAAACCCTTTGGCAATGATGTTAACACAGCTGAAAACTGTTGTGCTGATTAAAGAAGCAATAAAACTGGTCTTCTTTAGACTAGTTGAGTACACACATGCTCACGTACACGCACACACTCTCCCACCGTCACTCACAGGTCCATGTGAACACTCTACCCCAGGCATCTTCCACCGTCACTCACAGGTCCATGTGAACACTCTACCCCAGGCATCTTCCACCGTCACTCACAGGTCCATGTGAACACTCTACCCCAGGCATCTTCCACCGTCACTCACAGGTCCATGTGAACACTCTACCCCAGGCATCTCCCACCAGCAGAGTAGCATGGGTCATATACACAGAGAAAGACATGATCATATGTGTTTAGTTTATCATAGGTGTGAGTATGTCTGTGTTGTTTTTGTTTCAGTTCTCGACACAACACCAGGTGTCTCTCCCAGCTCTGACCCTGACCAGACATACAGTACCAGACATACAGTACCAGACATACCGTACCAGACATACAGTACCAGACATACCGTACCAGACATACAGTACCAGACATACCGTACCAGACATACAGTACCAGACACACAGTACCATACAGGAATGAACAATATAACAACAGTATGTAATCAGTTCTGCCCTAATAGACCAACAGTACAGTATAACATATCCTGATGTGCTGGAGTAGACCTACAGTACACAACATATACCAACAATATGATATCATTTAGCAACATAGACAACAAGGCCTCTTTAAACATCAACGATGCCTTCACCAAACCAATCAGGTCAGATTTCTACAAGGAGGGAAAGATGACTTTTTAAAGTAGTTGGTCAGGGTGTCTTTTTGACCACTGGCCCTGACAGAGCTTAACTCCAGCGGCATCACCAGAGCCTGTTTTAACAGTAGCTTATATTACATGGTCAGCAGGCTTGTAGAGTGAAAATAATCCCTCTAAATAAACCTCACCATTACACAAGGACTGTTCTGATGTAATTTACCACGGTAATACTGCTATGAGATGACAAGGTGCTACCAACACTACACAAATTACAGCTGGGTGTTATTGCTTTCTGAATCTTACACACACACACACACACAAACACACACACACACACACACGTCAGCAGAATAGCTGATCAGTGTTTCCCTTTGGAATGTTTTCATAACTTAATAACTCAATAAATCCAGGCAGCTATCCTTGATGAGAGCATGGATGGAGTCACTATTATATAATGCAACCTCACAGTGAATCCAAATAACCATCTTAGTCCTCCATGAGGAGAAGCAATATATATACTATCACAGACCCCCTCATCACATCACTACATCACTAGTGGTAGGGAGAGATAAATAACCCTATGGAATGAGACATCACTACATCACTAGTGGTAGGGAGAGATAAATAACCCTATGGAATGAGACATCACTACATCACTAGTGGTAGGGAGAGATAAATAACCCTATGGAATGAGACATCACTACATCACTAGTGGTAGGAGAGATAAATAACCCTATGGAATGAGACATCACTACATCACTAGTGGTAGGAGAGATAAATAACCCTATGGAATGAGACATCACTACATCACTAGTGGTAGGGAGAGATAAATAACCCTATGGAATGAGACATCACTACATCACTAGTGGTAGGGAGAGATAAATAACCCTATGGAATGAGACATCACTACATCACTAGTGGTAGGGAGAGATAAATAACCCTACGGAATGAGACATCACTACATCACTAGTGGTAGGAGAGATAAATAACCCTATGGAATGAGACATCACTACATCACTAGTGGTAGGGAGAGATAAATAACCCTATGGAATGAGACATCACTACATCACTAGTGGTAGGGAGAGATAAATAACCCTATGGAATGAGACATCACTAGTGGTAGGGAGAGATAAATAACCCTATGGAATGAGACATCACTACATCACTAGTGGTAGGGAGAGATAAATAACCCTATGGAATGAGACATCACTACATCACTAGTGGTAGGAGAGATAAATAACCCTATGGAATGAGACATCACTACATCACTAGTGGTAGGAGAGATAAATAACCCTATGGAATGAGACATCACTACATCACTAGTGGTAGGGAGAGATAAATAACCCTATGGAATGAGACATCACTACATCACTAGTGGTAGGGAGAGATAAATAACCCTATGGAATGAGACATCACTACATCACTAGTGGTAGGAGAGATAAATAACCCTATGGAATGAGACATCACTAGTGGTAGGAGAGATAAATAACCCTATGGAATGAGACATCACTACATCACTAGTGGTAGGAGAGATAAATAACCCTATGGAATGAGACATCACTACATCACTAGTGGTAGGGAGAGATAAATAACCCTATGGAATGAGACATCACTACATCACTAGTGGTAGGGAGAGATAAATAACCCTATGGAATGGGACATCACTACATCACTAGTGGTAGGGAGAGATAAATAACCCTATGGAATGAGACATCACTACATCACTAGTGGTAGGGAGAGGTAAATAACCCTATGGAATGAGACATCACTAGTGGTAGGAGAGATAAATAACCCTATGGAATGAGACATCACTACATCACTAGTGGTAGGAGAGATAAATAACCCTATGGAATGAGACATCACTACATCACTAGTGGTAGGAGAGATAAATAACCCTATGGAATGAGACATCACTACATCACTAGTGGTAGGAAGAGGTAAATAACCCTATGGAATGAGACATCACTACATCACTAGTGGTAGGGAGAGATAAATAACCCTATGGAATGAGACATCACTACATCACTAGTGGTAGGAGAGATAAATAACCCTATGGAATGAGACATCACTACATCACTAGTGGTAGGGAGAGATAAATAACCCTATGGAATGAGACATCACTAGTGGTAGGAGAGATAAATAACCCTATGGAATGAGACATCACTACATCACTAGTGGTAGGGAGAGATAAATAACCCTATGGAATGAGACATCACTACATCACTAGTGGTAGGGAGAGATAAATAACCCTATGGAATGAGACATCACTAGTGGTAGGGAGAGATAAATAACCCTATGGAATGAGACATCACTACATCACTAGTGGTAGGGAGAGATAAATAACCCTATGGAATGAGACATCACTACATCACTAGTGGTAGGGAGAGATAAATAACCCTATGGAATGAGACATCACTACATCACTAGTGGTAGGAGAGATAAATAACCCTATGGAATGAGACATCACTACATCACTAGTGGTAGGAGAGATAAATAACCCTATGGAATGGGACATCACTACATCACTAGTGGTAGGGATAGATAAATAACCCTATGGAATGAGACATCACTACATCACTAGTGGTAGGAGAGATAAATAACCCTATGGAATGAGACATCACTACATCACTAGTGGTAGGGAGAGATAAATAACCCTATGGAATGAGACATCACTACATCACTAGTGGTAGGGAGAGATAAATAACCCTATGGAATGAGACATCACTACATCACTAGTGGTAGGGAGAGATAAATAACCCTATGGAATGAGACATCACTACATCACTAGTGGTAGGAGAGATAAATAACCCTATGGAATGAGACATCACTACATCACTAGTGGTAGGAGAGATAAATAACCCTATGGAATGGGACATCACTACATCACTAGTGGTAGGGAGGGATAAATAACCCTATGGAATGAGACATCACTACATCACTAGTGGTAGGAGAGATAAATAACCTTATGGAATGAGACATCACTACATCACTAGTGGTAGGGAGAGATAAATAACCCTATGGAATGAGACATCACTACATCACTAGTGGTAGGGAGAGATAAATAACCCTATGGAATGAGACATCACTACATCACTAGTGGTAGGAGAGATAAATAACCCTATGGAATGAGACATCACTAGTGGTAGGAGAGATAAATAACCCTATGGAATGAGACATCACTACATCACTAGTGGTAGGAGAGATAAATAACCCTATGGAATGAGACATCACTACATCACTAGTGGTAGGGAGAGATAAATAACCCTATGGAATGAGACATCACTACATCAGTAGTGGTAGGGAGAGATAAATAACCCTATGGAATGAGACATCACTACATCACTAGTGGTAGGAGAGATAAATAACCCTATGGAATGAGACATCACTACATCACTAGTGGTAGGAGAGATAAATAACCCTATGGAATGAGACATCACTACATCACTAGTGGTAGGGAGAGATAAATAACCCTATGGAATGAGACATCACTACATCACTAGTGGTAGGGAGAGATAAATAACCCTATGGAATGAGACATCACTACATCACTAGTGGTAGGAGAGATAAATAACCCTATGGAATGAGACATCACTAGTGGTAGGAGAGATAAATAACCCTATGGAATGAGACATCACTACATCACTAGTGGTAGGAGAGATAAATAACCCTATGGAATGAGACATCACTACATCACTAGTGGTAGGAGAGATAAATAACCCTATGGAATGAGACATCACTACATCACTAGTGGTAGGGAGAGATAAATAACCCTATGGAATGGGACATCACTACATCACTAGTGGTAGGGAGAGATAAATAACCCTATGGAATGAGACATCACTACATCACTAGTGGTAGGGAGAGGTAAATAACCCTATGGAATGAGACATCACTAGTGGTAGGAGAGATAAATAACCCTATGGAATGAGACATCACTACATCACTAGTGGTAGGAGAGATAAATAACCCTATGGAATGAGACATCACTACATCACTAGTGGTAGGAGAGATAAATAACCCTATGGAATGAGACATCACTACATCACTAGTGGTAGGAGAGATAAATAACCCTATGGAATGAGACATCACTACATCACTAGTGGTAGGAAGAGGTAAATAACCCTATGGAATGAGACATCACTACATCACTAGTGGTAGGGAGAGATAAATAACCCTATGGAATGAGACATCACTACATCACTAGTGGTAGGAGAGATAAATAACCCTATGGAATGAGTCATCACTACATCACTAGTGGTAGGGAGAGATAAATAACCCTATGGAATGAGACATCACTAGTGGTAGGAGAGATAAATAACCCTATGGAATGAGACATGACTACATCACTAGTGGTAGGGAGAGATAAATAACCCTATGGAATGAGACATCACTACATCACTAGTGGTAGGGAGAGATAAATAACCCTATGGAATGAGACATCACTAGTGGTAGGGAGAGATAAATAACCCTATGGAATGAGACATCACTACATCACTAGTGGTAGGGAGAGATAAATAACCCTATGGAATGAGACATCACTACATCACTAGTGGTAGGAGAGATAAATAACCCTATGGAATGGGACATCACTACATCACTAGTGGTAGGGAGAGATAAATAACCCTATGGAATGAGACATCACTACATCACTAGTGGTAGGAGAGATAAATAACCTTATGGAATGAGACATCACTACATCACTAGTGGTAGGGAGAGATAAATAACCCTATGGAATGAGACATCACTACATCACTAGTGGTAGGGAGAGATAAATAACCCTATGGAATGAGACATCACTACATCACTAGTGGTAGGGAGAGATAAATAACCCTATGGAATGAGACATCACTAGTGGTAGGAGAGATAAATAACCCTATGGAATGAGACATGACTACATCACTAGTGGTAGGGAGAGATAAATAACCCTATGGAATGAGACATCACTACATCACTAGTGGTAGGGAGAGATAAATAACCCTATGGAATGAGACATCACTAGTGGTAGGGAGAGATAAATAACCCTATGGAATGAGACATCACTACATCACTAGTGGTAGGGAGAGATAAATAACCCTATGGAATGAGACATCACTACATCACTAGTGGTAGGAGAGATAAATAACCCTATGGAATGGGACATCACTACATCACTAGTGGTAGGGAGAGATAAATAACCCTATGGAATGAGACATCACTACATCACTAGTGGTAGGAGAGATAAATAACCTTATGGAATGAGACATCACTACATCACTAGTGGTAGGGAGAGATAAATAACCCTATGGAATGAGACATCACTACATCACTAGTGGTAGGGAGAGATAAATAACCCTATGGAATGAGACATCACTACATCACTAGTGGTAGGGAGAGATAAATAACCCTATGGAATGAGACATCACTACATCACTAGTGGTAGGAGAGATAAATAACCCTATGGAATGAGACATCACTACATCACTAGTGGTAGGAGAGATAAATAACCCTATGGAATGGGACATCACTACATCACTAGTGGTAGGAGAGATAAATAACCCTATGGAATGAGTCATCACTACATCACTAGTGGTAGGGAGAGATAAATAACCCTATGGAATGAGACATCACTAGTGGTAGGAGAGATAAATAACCCTATGGAATGAGACATGACTACATCACTAGTGGTAGGGAGAGATAAATAACCCTATGGAATGAGACATCACTACATCACTAGTGGTAGGGAGAGATAAATAACCCTATGGAATGAGACATCACTAGTGGTAGGGAGAGATAAATAACCCTATGGAATGAGACATCACTACATCACTAGTGGTAGGGAGAGATAAATAACCCTATGGAATGAGACATCACTACATCACTAGTGGTAGGAGAGTTAAATAACCCTATGGAATGGGACATCACTACATCACTAGTGGTAGGGAGAGATAAATAACCCTATGGAATGAGACATCACTACATCACTAGTGGTAGGAGAGATAAATAACCTTATGGAATGAGACATCACTACATCACTAGTGGTAGGGAGAGATAAATAACCCTATGGAATGAGACATCACTACATCACTAGTGGTAGGGAGAGATAAATAACCCTATGGAATGAGACATCACTACATCACTAGTGGTAGGGAGAGATAAATAACCCTATGGAATGAGACATCACTACATCACTAGTGGTAGGAGAGATAAATAACCCTATGGAATGAGACATCACTACATCACTAGTGGTAGGGAGAGATAAATAACCCTATGGAATGAGACATCACTACATCACTAGTGGTAGGGAGAGATAAATAACCCTATGGAATGAGACATCACTACATCACTAGTGGTAGGGAGAGATAAATAACCCTATGGAATGAGACATCACTACATCACTAGTGGTAGGGAGAGATAAATAACCCTATGGAATGAGACATCACTACATCACTAGTGGTAGGGAGAGATAAATAACCCTATGGAATGAGACATCACTACATCACTAGTGGTAGGAGAGATAAATAACCCTATGGAATGAGACATCACTAGTGGTAGGAGAGATAAAAAACCCTATGGAATGAGACATCACTACATCACTAGTGGTAGGAGAGATAAATAACCCTATGGAATGAGACATCACTACATCACTAGTGGTAGGAGAGATAAATAACCCTATGGAATGAGACATCACTACATCACTAGTGGTAGGAGAGATAAATAACCCTATGGAATGAGACATCACTACATCACTAGTGGTAGGGAGAGATAAATAACCCTATGGAATGAGACATCACTACATAACTAGTGGTAGGGAGAGATAAATAACCCTATGGAATGAGACATCACTACATCACTAGTGGTAGGAGAGATAAATAACCCTATGGAATGAGACCTCACTAGTGGTAGGGAGAGATAAATAACCCTATGGAATGAGACATCACTACATCACTAGTGGTAGGGAGAGATAAATAACCCTATGGAATGAGACATCACTACATCACTAGTGGTAGGGAGAGATAAATAACCCTATGGAATGAGACATCACTACATCACTAGTGGTAGGGAGAGATAAATAACCCTATGGAATGAGACATCACTACATCACTAGTGGTAGGAGAGATAAATAACCCTATGGAATGAGACATCACTAGTGGTAGGAGAGATAAATAACCCTATGGAATGAGACATCACTACATCACTAGTGGTAGGAGAGATAAATAACCCTATGGAATGAGACATCACTACATCACTAGTGGTAGGGAGAGATAAATAACCCTATGGAATGAGACATCACTACATCACTAGTGGTAGGAGAGATAAATAACCCTATGGAATGAGACATCACTACATCACTAGTGGTAGGAGAGATAAATAACCCTATGGAATGAGACATCACTACATCACTAGTGGTAGGGAGAGATAAATAACCCTATGGAATGAGACATCACTACATCACTAGTGGTAGGAGAGATAAATAACCCTATGGAATGAGACATCACTAGTGGTAGGAGAGATAAATAACCCTATGGAATGAGACATCACTACATCACTAGTGGTAGGAGAGATAAATAACCCTATGGAATGAGACATCACTACATCACTAGTGGTAGGGAGAGATAAATAACCCTATGGAATGAGACATCACTACATCACTAGTGGTAGGAGAGATAAATAACCCTATGGAATGAGACATCACTACATCACTAGTGGTAGGAGAGATAAATAACCCTATGGAATGAGACATCACTACATCACTAGTGGTAGGGAGAGATAAATAACCCTATGGAATGAGACATCACTACATCACTAGTGGTAGGAGAGATAAATAACCCTATGGAATGAGACTTCACTACATCACTAGTGGTAGGGAGAGATAAATAACCCTATGGAATGAGACATCACTACATCACTAGTGGTAGGGAGAGATAAATAACCCTATGGAATGAGACATCACTACATCACTAGTGGTAGGGAGAGATAAATAACCCTATGGAATGAGACATCACTACATCACTAGTGGTAGGGAGAGATAAATAACCCTATGGAATGAGACATCACTACATCACTAGTGGTAGGGAGAGATAAATAACCCTATGGAATGAGACATCACTACATCACTAGTGGTAGGGAGAGATAAATAACCCTATGGAATGAGACATCACTACATCACTAGTGGTAGGGAGAGATAAATAACCCTATGGAATGAGACATCACTACATCACTAGTGGTAGGGAGAGATAAATAACCCTATGGAATGAGACATCACTACATCACTAGTGGTAGGAGAGATAAATAACCCTATGGAATGAGACATCACTACATCACTAGTGGTAGGGAGAGATAAATAACCCTATGGAATGAGACATCACTACATCACTAGTGGTAGGGAGAGATAAATAACCCTATGGAATGAGACATCACTACATCACTAGTGGTAGGGAGAGATAAATAACCCTATGGAATGAGACATCACTACATCACTAGTGGTAGGGAGAGATAAATAACCCTATGGAATGAGACATCACTACATCACTAGTGGTAGGGAGAGATAAATAACCCTATGGAATGAGACATCACTACATCACTAGTGGTAGGAGAGATAAATAACCCTATGGAATGAGACATCACTACATCACTAGTGGTAGGGAGAGATAAATAACCCTATGGAATGAGACATCACTACATCACTAGTGGTAGGAGAGATAAATAACCCTATGGAATGAGACATCACTACATCACTAGTGGTAGGAGAGATAAATAACCCTATGGAATGAGACATCACTACATCACTAGTGGTAGGAGAGATAAATAACCCTATGGAATGAGACATCACTACATCACTAGTGGTAGGAGAGATAAATAACCCTATGGAATGAGACATCACTACATCACTAGTGGTAGGGAGAGATAAATAACCCTATGGAATGAGACATCACTACATCACTAGTGGTAGGAGAGATAAATAACCCTATGGAATGAGACATCACTACATCACTAGTGGTAGGGAGAGATAAATAACCCTATGGAATGAGACATCACTACATCACTAGTGGTAGGGAGAGATAAATAACCCTATGGAATGAGACATCACTACATCACTAGTGGTAGGAGAGATAAATAACCCTATGGAATGAGACATCACTACATCACTAGTGGTAGGGAGAGATAAATAACCCTATGGAATGAGACATCACTACATCACTAGTGGTAGGGAGAGATAAATAACCCTATGGAATGAGACATCACTACATCACTAGTGGTAGGGAGAGATAAATAACCCTATGGAATGAGACATCACTACATCACTAGTGGTAGGGAGAGATAAATAACCCTATGGAATGAGACATCACTACATCACTAGTGGTAGGGAGAGATAAATAACCCTATGGAATGAGACATCACTACATCACTAGTGGTAGGGAGAGATAAATAACCCTATGGAATGAGACATCACTACATCACTAGTGGTAGGGAGAGATAAATAACCCTATGGAATGAGACATCACTACATCACTAGTGGTAGGGAGAGATAAATAACCCTATGGAATGAGACATCACTACATCACTAGTGGTAGGGAGAGATAAATAACCCTATGGAATGAGACATCACTACATCACTAGTGGTAGGGAGAGATAAATAACCCTATGGAATGAGACATCACTACATCACTAGTGGTAGGGAGAGATAAATAACCCTATGGAATGAGACATCACTACATCACTAGTGGTAGGGAGAGATAAATAACCCTATGGAATGAGACATCACTACATCACTAGTGGTAGGGAGAGATAAATAACCCTATGGAATGAGACATCACTACATCACTAGTGGTAGGGAGAGATAAATAACCCTATGGAATGAGACATCACTACATCACTAGTGGTAGGGAGAGATAAATAACCCTATGGAATGAGACATCACTACATCACTAGTGGTAGGGAGAGATAAATAACCCTATGGAATGAGACATCACTACATCACTAGTGGTAGGGAGAGATAAATAACCCTATGGAATGAGACATCACTACATCACTAGTGGTAGGGAGAGATAAATAACCCTATGGAATGAGACATCACTACATCACTAGTGGTAGGGAGAGATAAATAACCCTATGGAATGAGACATCACTACATCACTAGTGGTAGGGAGAGATAAATAACCCTATGGAATGAGACATCACTACATCACTAGTGGTAGGGAGAGATAAATAACCCTATGGAATGAGACATCACTACATCACTAGTGGTAGGGAGAGATAAATAACCCTATGGAATGAGACATCACTACATCACTAGTGGTAGGGAGAGATAAATAACCCTATGGAATGAGACATCACTACATCACTAGTGGTAGGGAGAGATAAATAACCCTATGGAATGAGACATCACTACATCACTAGTGGTAGGGAGAGATAAATAACCCTATGGAATGAGACATCACTACATCACTAGTGGTAGGGAGAGATAAATAACCCTATGGAATGAGACATCACTACATCACTAGTGGTAGGGAGAGATAAATAACCCTATGGAATGAGACATCACTACATCACTAGTGGTAGGGAGAGATAAATAACCCTATGGAATGAGACATCACTACATCACTAGTGGTAGGGAGAGATAAATAACCCTATGGAATGAGACATCACTACATCACTAGTGGTAGGGAGAGATAAATAACCCTATGGAATGAGACATCACTACATCACTAGTGGTAGGGAGAGATAAATAACCCTATGGAATGAGACATCACTACATCACTAGTGGTAGGGAGAGATAAATAACCCTATGGAATGAGACATCACTACATCACTAGTGGTAGGGAGAGATAAATAACCCTATGGAATGAGACATCACTACATCACTAGTGGTAGGGAGAGATAAATAACCCTATGGAATGAGACATCACTACATCACTAGTGGTAGGGAGAGATAAATAACCCTATGGAATGAGACATCACTACATCACTAGTGGTAGGGAGAGATAAATAACCCTATGGAATGAGACATCACTACATCACTAGTGGTAGGGAGAGATAAATAACCCTATGGAATGAGACATCACTACATCACTAGTGGTAGGGAGAGATAAATAACCCTATGGAATGAGACATCACTACATCACTAGTGGTAGGGAGAGATAAATAACCCTATGGAATGAGACATCACTACATCACTAGTGGTAGGGAGAGATAAATAACCCTATGGAATGAGACATCACTACATCACTAGTGGTAGGGAGAGATAAATAACCCTATGGAATGAGACATCACTACATCACTAGTGGTAGGGAGAGATAAATAACCCTATGGAATGAGACATCACTACATCACTAGTGGTAGGGAGAGATAAATAACCCTATGGAATGAGACATCACTACATCACTAGTGGTAGGGAGAGATAAATAACCCTATGGAATGAGACATCACTACATCACTAGTGGTAGGGAGAGATAAATAACCCTATGGAATGAGACATCACTACATCACTAGTGGTAGGGAGAGATAAATAACCCTATGGAATGAGACATCACTACATCACTAGTGGTAGGGAGAGATAAATAACCCTATGGAATGAGACATCACTACATCACTAGTGGTAGGGAGAGATAAATAACCCTATGGAATGAGACATCACTACATCACTAGTGGTAGGGAGAGATAAATAACCCTATGGAATGAGACATCACTACATCACTAGTGGTAGGGAGAGATAAATAACCCTATGGAATGAGACATCACTACATCACTAGTGGTAGGGAGAGATAAATAACCCTATGGAATGAGACATCACTACATCACTAGTGGTAGGGAGAGATAAATAACCCTATGGAATGAGACATCACTACATCACTAGTGGTAGGGAGAGATAAATAACCCTATGGAATGAGACATCACTACATCACTAGTGGTAGGGAGAGATAAATAACCCTATGGAATGAGACATCACTACATCACTAGTGGTAGGGAGAGATAAATAACCCTATGGAATGAGACATCACTACATCACTAGTGGTAGGGAGAGATAAATAACCCTATGGAATGAGACATCACTACATCACTAGTGGTAGGGAGAGATAAATAACCCTATGGAATGAGACATCACTACATCACTAGTGGTAGGGAGAGATAAATAACCCTATGGAATGAGACATCACTACATCACTAGTGGTAGGGAGAGATAAATAACCCTATGGAATGAGACATCACTACATCACTAGTGGTAGGGAGAGATAAATAACCCTATGGAATGAGACATCACTACATCACTAGTGGTAGGGAGAGATAAATAACCCTATGGAATGAGACATCACTACATCACTAGTGGTAGGGAGAGATAAATAACCCTATGGAATGAGACATCACTACATCACTAGTGGTAGGGAGAGATAAATAACCCTATGGAATGAGACATCACTACATCACTAGTGGTAGGGAGAGATAAATAACCCTATGGAATGAGACATCACTACATCACTAGTGGTAGGGAGAGATAAATAACCCTATGGAATGAGACATCACTACATCACTAGTGGTAGGGAGAGATAAATAACCCTATGGAATGAGACATCACTACATCACTAGTGGTAGGGAGAGATAAATAACCCTATGGAATGAGACATCACTACATCACTAGTGGTAGGGAGAGATAAATAACCCTATGGAATGAGACATCACTACATCACTAGTGGTAGGGAGAGATAAATAACCCTATGGAATGAGACATCACTACATCACTAGTGGTAGGGAGAGATAAATAACCCTATGGAATGAGACATCACTACATCACTAGTGGTAGGGAGAGATAAATAACCCTATGGAATGAGACATCACTACATCACTAGTGGTAGGGAGAGATAAATAACCCTATGGAATGAGACATCACTACATCACTAGTGGTAGGGAGAGATAAATAACCCTATGGAATGAGACATCACTACATCACTAGTGGTAGGGAGAGATAAATAACCCTATGGAATGAGACATCACTACATCACTAGTGGTAGGGAGAGATAAATAACCCTATGGAATGAGACATCACTACATCACTAGTGGTAGGGAGAGATAAATAACCCTATGGAATGAGACATCACTACATCACTAGTGGTAGGGAGAGATAAATAACCCTATGGAATGAGACATCACTACATCACTAGTGGTAGGGAGAGATAAATAACCCTATGGAATGAGACATCACTACATCACTAGTGGTAGGGAGAGATAAATAACCCTATGGAATGAGACATCACTACATCACTAGTGGTAGGGAGAGATAAATAACCCTATGGAATGAGACATCACTACATCACTAGTGGTAGGGAGAGATAAATAACCCTATGGAATGAGACATCACTACATCACTAGTGGTAGGGAGAGATAAATAACCCTATGGAATGAGACATCACTACATCACTAGTGGTAGGGAGAGATAAATAACCCTATGGAATGAGACATCACTACATCACTAGTGGTAGGGAGAGATAAATAACCCTATGGAATGAGACATCACTACATCACTAGTGGTAGGGAGAGATAAATAACCCTATGGAATGAGACATCACTACATCACTAGTGGTAGGGAGAGATAAATAACCCTATGGAATGAGACATCACTACATCACTAGTGGTAGGGAGAGATAAATAACCCTATGGAATGAGACATCACTACATCACTAGTGGTAGGGAGAGATAAATAACCCTATGGAATGAGACATCACTACATCACTAGTGGTAGGGAGAGATAAATAACCCTATGGAATGAGACATCACTACATCACTAGTGGTAGGGAGAGATAAATAACCCTATGGAATGAGACATCACTACATCACTAGTGGTAGGGAGAGATAAATAACCCTATGGAATGAGACATCACTACATCACTAGTGGTAGGGAGAGATAAATAACCCTATGGAATGAGACATCACTACATCACTAGTGGTAGGGAGAGATAAATAACCCTATGGAATGAGACATCACTACATCACTAGTGGTAGGGAGAGATAAATAACCCTATGGAATGAGACATCACTACATCACTAGTGGTAGGGAGAGATAAATAACCCTATGGAATGAGACATCACTACATCACTAGTGGTAGGGAGAGATAAATAACCCTATGGAATGAGACATCACTACATCACTAGTGGTAGGGAGAGATAAATAACCCTATGGAATGAGACATCACTACATCACTAGTGGTAGGGAGAGATAAATAACCCTATGGAATGAGACATCACTACATCACTAGTGGTAGGGAGAGATAAATAACCCTATGGAATGAGACATCACTACATCACTAGTGGTAGGGAGAGATAAATAACCCTATGGAATGAGACATCACTACATCACTAGTGGTAGGGAGAGATAAATAACCCTATGGAATGAGACATCACTACATCACTAGTGGTAGGGAGAGATAAATAACCCTATGGAATGAGACATCACTACATCACTAGTGGTAGGGAGAGATAAATAACCCTATGGAATGAGACATCACTACATCACTAGTGGTAGGGAGAGATAAATAACCCTATGGAATGAGACATCACTACATCACTAGTGGTAGGGAGAGATAAATAACCCTATGGAATGAGACATCACTACATCACTAGTGGTAGGGAGAGATAAATAACCCTATGGAATGAGACATCACTACATCACTAGTGGTAGGGAGAGATAAATAACCCTATGGAATGAGACATCACTACATCACTAGTGGTAGGGAGAGATAAATAACCCTATGGAATGAGACATCACTACATCACTAGTGGTAGGGAGAGATAAATAACCCTATGGAATGAGACATCACTACATCACTAGTGGTAGGGAGAGATAAATAACCCTATGGAATGAGACATCACTACATCACTAGTGGTAGGGAGAGATAAATAACCCTATGGAATGAGACATCACTACATCACTAGTGGTAGGGAGAGATAAATAACCCTATGGAATGAGACATCACTACATCCTAGTGGTAGGGAGAGATAAATAACCCTATGGAATGAGACATCACTACATCACTAGTGGTAGGGAGAGATAAATAACCCTATGGAATGAGACATCACTACATCACTAGTGGTAGGGAGAGATAAATAACCCTATGGAATGAGACATCACTACATCACTAGTGGTAGGGAGAGATAAATAACCCTATGGAATGAGACATCACTACATCACTAGTGGTAGGGAGAGATAAATAACCCTATGGAATGAGACATCACTACATCACTAGTGGTAGGGAGAGATAAATAACCCTATGGAATGAGACATCACTACATCACTAGTGGTAGGGAGAGATAAATAACCCTATGGAATGAGACATCACTACATCACTAGTGGTAGGGAGAGATAAATAACCCTATGGAATGAGACATCACTACATCACTAGTGGTAGGGAGAGATAAATAACCCTATGGAATGAGACATCACTACATCACTAGTGGTAGGGAGAGATAAATAACCCTATGGAATGAGACATCACTACATCACTAGTGGTAGGGAGAGATAAATAACCCTATGGAATGAGACATCACTACATCACTAGTGGTAGGGAGAGATAAATAACCCTATGGAATGAGACATCACTACATCACTAGTGGTAGGGAGAGATAAATAACCCTATGGAATGAGACATCACTACATCACTAGTGGTAGGGAGAGATAAATAACCCTATGGAATGAGACATCACTACATCACTAGTGGTAGGGAGAGATAAATAACCCTATGGAATGAGACATCACTACATCACTAGTGGTAGGGAGAGATAAATAACCCTATGGAATGAGACATCACTACATCACTAGTGGTAGGGAGAGATAAATAACCCTATGGAATGAGACATCACTACATCACTAGTGGTAGGGAGAGATAAATAACCCTATGGAATGAGACATCACTACATCACTAGTGGTAGGGAGAGATAAATAACCCTATGGAATGAGACATCACTACATCACTAGTGGTAGGGAGAGATAAATAACCCTATGGAATGAGACATCACTACATCACTAGTGGTAGGGAGAGATAAATAACCCTATGGAATGAGACATCACTACATCACTAGTGGTAGGGAGAGATAAATAACCCTATGGAATGAGACATCACTACATCACTAGTGGTAGGGAGAGATAAATAACCCTATGGAATGAGACATCACTACATCACTAGTGGTAGGGAGAGATAAATAACCCTATGGAATGAGACATCACTACATCACTAGTGGTAGGGAGAGATAAATAACCCTATGGAATGAGACATCACTACATCACTAGTGGTAGGGAGAGATAAATAACCCTATGGAATGAGACATCACTACATCACTAGTGGTAGGGAGAGATAAATAACCCTATGGAATGAGACATCACTACATCACTAGTGGTAGGGAGAGATAAATAACCCTATGGAATGAGACATCACTACATCACTAGTGGTAGGGAGAGATAAATAACCCTATGGAATGAGACATCACTACATCACTAGTGGTAGGGAGAGATAAATAACCCTATGGAATGAGACATCACTACATCACTAGTGGTAGGGAGAGATAAATAACCCTATGGAATGAGACATCACTACATCACTAGTGGTAGGGAGAGATAAATAACCCTATGGAATGAGACATCACTACATCACTAGTGGTAGGGAGAGATAAATAACCCTATGGAATGAGACATCACTACATCACTAGTGGTAGGGAGAGATAAATAACCCTATGGAATGAGACATCACTACATCACTAGTGGTAGGGAGAGATAAATAACCCTATGGAATGAGACATCACTACATCACTAGTGGTAGGGAGAGATAAATAACCCTATGGAATGAGACATCACTACATCACTAGTGGTAGGGAGAGATAAATAACCCTATGGAATGAGACATCACTACATCACTAGTGGTAGGGAGAGATAAATAACCCTATGGAATGAGACATCACTACATCACTAGTGGTAGGGAGAGATAAATAACCCTATGGAATGAGACATCACTACATCACTAGTGGTAGGGAGAGATAAATAACCCTATGGAATGAGACATCACTACATCACTAGTGGTAGGGAGAGATAAATAACCCTATGGAATGAGACATCACTACATCACTAGTGGTAGGGAGAGATAAATAACCCTATGGAATGAGACATCACTACATCACTAGTGGTAGGGAGAGATAAATAACCCTATGGAATGAGACATCACTACATCACTAGTGGTAGGGAGAGATAAATAACCCTATGGAATGAGACATCACTACATCACTAGTGGTAGGGAGAGATAAATAACCCTATGGAATGAGACATCACTACATCACTAGTGGTAGGGAGAGATAAATAACCCTATGGAATGAGACATCACTACATCACTAGTGGTAGGGAGAGATAAATAACCCTATGGAATGAGACATCACTACATCACTAGTGGTAGGGAGAGATAAATAACCCTATGGAATGAGACATCACTACATCACTAGTGGTAGGGAGAGATAAATAACCCTATGGAATGAGACATCACTACATCACTAGTGGTAGGGAGAGATAAATAACCCTATGGAATGAGACATCACTACATCACTAGTGGTAGGGAGAGATAAATAACCCTATGGAATGAGACATCACTACATCACTAGTGGTAGGGAGAGATAAATAACCCTATGGAATGAGACATCACTACATCACTAGTGGTAGGGAGAGATAAATAACCCTATGGAATGAGACATCACTACATCACTAGTGGTAGGGAGAGATAAATAACCCTATGGAATGAGACATCACTACATCACTAGTGGTAGGGAGAGATAAATAACCCTATGGAATGAGACATCACTACATCACTAGTGGTAGGGAGAGATAAATAACCCTATGGAATGAGACATCACTACATCACTAGTGGTAGGGAGAGATAAATAACCCTATGGAATGAGACATCACTACATCACTAGTGGTAGGGAGAGATAAATAACCCTATGGAATGAGACATCACTACATCACTAGTGGTAGGGAGAGATAAATAACCCTATGGAATGAGACATCACTACATCACTAGTGGTAGGGAGAGATAAATAACCCTATGGAATGAGACATCACTACATCACTAGTGGTAGGGAGAGATAAATAACCCTATGGAATGAGACATCACTACATCACTAGTGGTAGGGAGAGATAAATAACCCTATGGAATGAGACATCACTACATCACTAGTGGTAGGGAGAGATAAATAACCCTATGGAATGAGACATCACTACATCACTAGTGGTAGGGAGAGATAAATAACCCTATGGAATGAGACATCACTACATCACTAGTGGTAGGGAGAGATAAATAACCCTATGGAATGAGACATCACTACATCACTAGTGGTAGGGAGAGATAAATAACCCTATGGAATGAGACATCACTACATCACTAGTGGTAGGGAGAGATAAATAACCCTATGGAATGAGACATCACTACATCACTAGTGGTAGGGAGAGATAAATAACCCTATGGAATGAGACATCACTACATCACTAGTGGTAGGGAGAGATAAATAACCCTATGGAATGAGACATCACTACATCACTAGTGGTAGGGAGAGATAAATAACCCTATGGAATGAGACATCACTACATCACTAGTGGTAGGGAGAGATAAATAACCCTATGGAATGAGACATCACTACATCACTAGTGGTAGGGAGAGATAAATAACCCTATGGAATGAGACATCACTACATCACTAGTGGTAGGGAGAGATAAATAACCCTATGGAATGAGACATCACTACATCACTAGTGGTAGGGAGAGATAAATAACCCTATGGAATGAGACATCACTACATCACTAGTGGTAGGGAGAGATAAATAACCCTATGGAATGAGACATCACTACATCACTAGTGGTAGGGAGAGATAAATAACCCTATGGAATGAGACATCACTACATCACTAGTGGTAGGGAGAGATAAATAACCCTATGGAATGAGACATCACTACATCACTAGTGGTAGGGAGAGATAAATAACCCTATGGAATGAGACATCACTACATCACTAGTGGTAGGGAGAGATAAATAACCCTATGGAATGAGACATCACTACATCACTAGTGGTAGGGAGAGATAAATAACCCTATGGAATGAGACATCACTACATCACTAGTGGTAGGGAGAGATAAATAACCCTATGGAATGAGACATCACTACATCACTAGTGGTAGGGAGAGATAAATAACCCTATGGAATGAGACATCACTACATCACTAGTGGTAGGGAGAGATAAATAACCCTATGGAATGAGACATCACTACATCACTAGTGGTAGGGAGAGATAAATAACCCTATGGAATGAGACATCACTACATCACTAGTGGTAGGGAGAGATAAATAACCCTATGGAATGAGACATCACTACATCACTAGTGGTAGGGAGAGATAAATAACCCTATGGAATGAGACATCACTACATCACTAGTGGTAGGGAGAGATAAATAACCCTATGGAATGAGACATCACTACATCACTAGTGGTAGGGAGAGATAAATAACCCTATGGAATGAGACATCACTACATCACTAGTGGTAGGGAGAGATAAATAACCCTATGGAATGAGACATCACTACATCACTAGTGGTAGGGAGAGATAAATAACCCTATGGAATGAGACATCACTACATCACTAGTGGTAGGGAGAGATAAATAACCCTATGGAATGAGACATCACTACATCACTAGTGGTAGGGAGAGATAAATAACCCTATGGAATGAGACATCACTACATCACTAGTGGTAGGGAGAGATAAATAACCCTATGGAATGAGACATCACTACATCACTAGTGGTAGGGAGAGATAAATAACCCTATGGAATGAGACATCACTACATCACTAGTGGTAGGGAGAGATAAATAACCCTATGGAATGAGACATCACTACATCACTAGTGGTAGGGAGAGATAAATAACCCTATGGAATGAGACATCACTACATCACTAGTGGTAGGGAGAGATAAATAACCCTATGGAATGAGACATCACTACATCACTAGTGGTAGGGAGAGATAAATAACCCTATGGAATGAGACATCACTACATCACTAGTGGTAGGGAGAGATAAATAACCCTATGGAATGAGACATCACTACATCACTAGTGGTAGGGAGAGATAAATAACCCTATGGAATGAGACATCACTACATCACTAGTGGTAGGGAGAGATAAATAACCCTATGGAATGAGACATCACTACATCACTAGTGGTAGGGAGAGATAAATAACCCTATGGAATGAGACATCACTACATCACTAGTGGTAGGGAGAGATAAATAACCCTATGGAATGAGACATCACTACATCACTAGTGGTAGGGAGAGATAAATAACCCTATGGAATGAGACATCACTACATCACTAGTGGTAGGGAGAGATAAATAACCCTATGGAATGAGACATCACTACATCACTAGTGGTAGGGAGAGATAAATAACCCTATGGAATGAGACATCACTACATCACTAGTGGTAGGGAGAGATAAATAACCCTATGGAATGAGACATCACTACATCACTAGTGGTAGGGAGAGATAAATAACCCTATGGAATGAGACATCACTACATCACTAGTGGTAGGGAGAGATAAATAACCCTATGGAATGAGACATCACTACATCACTAGTGGTAGGGAGAGATAAATAACCCTATGGAATGAGACATCACTACATCACTAGTGGTAGGGAGAGATAAATAACCCTATGGAATGAGACATCACTACATCACTAGTGGTAGGGAGAGATAAATAACCCTATGGAATGAGACATCACTACATCACTAGTGGTAGGGAGAGATAAATAACCCTATGGAATGAGACATCACTACATCACTAGTGGTAGGGAGAGATAAATAACCCTATGGAATGAGACATCACTACATCACTAGTGGTAGGGAGAGATAAATAACCCTATGGAATGAGACATCACTACATCACTAGTGGTAGGGAGAGATAAATAACCCTATGGAATGAGACATCACTACATCACTAGTGGTAGGGAGAGATAAATAACCCTATGGAATGAGACATCACACTCACTAGTGGTAGGGAGAGATAAATAACCCTATGGAATGAGACATCACTACATCACTAGTGGTAGGGAGAGATAAATAACCCTATGGAATGAGACATCACTACATCACTAGTGGTAGGGAGAGATAAATAACCCTATGGAATGAGACATCACTACATCACTAGTGGTAGGGAGAGATAAATAACCCTATGGAATGAGACATCACTACATCACTAGTGGTAGGGAGAGATAAATAACCCTATGGAATGAGACATCACTACATCACTAGTGGTAGGGAGAGATAAATAACCCTATGGAATGAGACATCACTACATCACTAGTGGTAGGGAGAGATAAATAACCCTATGGAATGAGACATCACTACATCACTAGTGGTAGGGAGAGATAAATAACCCTATGGAATGAGACATCACTACATCACTAGTGGTAGGGAGAGATAAATAACCCTATGGAATGAGACATCACTACATCACTAGTGGTAGGGAGAGATAAATAACCCTATGGAATGAGACATCACTACATCACTAGTGGTAGGGAGAGATAAATAACCCTATGGAATGAGACATCACTACATCACTAGTGGTAGGGAGAGATAAATAACCCTATGGAATGAGACATCACTACATCACTAGTGGTAGGGAGAGATAAATAACCCTATGGAATGAGACATCACTACATCACTAGTGGTAGGGAGAGATAAATAACCCTATGGAATGAGACATCACTACATCACTAGTGGTAGGGAGAGATAAATAACCCTATGGAATGAGACATCACTACATCACTAGTGGTAGGGAGAGATAAATAACCCTATGGAATGAGACATCACTACATCACTAGTGGTAGGGAGAGATAAATAACCCTATGGAATGAGACATCACTACATCACTAGTGGTAGGGAGAGATAAATAACCCTATGGAATGAGACATCACTACATCACTAGTGGTAGGGAGAGATAAATAACCCTATGGAATGAGACATCACTACATCACTAGTGGTAGGGAGAGATAAATAACCCTATGGAATGAGACATCACTACATCACTAGTGGTAGGGAGAGATAAATAACCCTATGGAATGAGACATCACTACATCACTAGTGGTAGGGAGAGATAAATAACCCTATGGAATGAGACATCACTACATCACTAGTGGTAGGGAGAGATAAATAACCCTATGGAATGAGACATCACTACATCACTAGTGGTAGGGAGAGATAAATAACCCTATGGAATGAGACATCACTACATCACTAGTGGTAGGGAGAGATAAATAACCCTATGGAATGAGACATCACTACATCACTAGTGGTAGGGAGAGATAAATAACCCTATGGAATGAGACATCACTACATCACTAGTGGTAGGGAGAGATAAATAACCCTATGGAATGAGACATCACTACATCACTAGTGGTAGGGAGAGATAAATAACCCTATGGAATGAGACATCACTACATCACTAGTGGTAGGGAGAGATAAATAACCCTATGGAATGAGACATCACTACATCACTAGTGGTAGGGAGAGATAAATAACCCTATGGAATGAGACATCACTACATCACTAGTGGTAGGGAGAGATAAATAACCCTATGGAATGAGACATCACTACATCACTAGTGGTAGGGAGAGATAAATAACCCTATGGAATGAGACATCACTACATCACTAGTGGTAGGGAGAGATAAATAACCCTATGGAATGAGACATCACTACATCACTAGTGGTAGGGAGAGATAAATAACCCTATGGAATGAGACATCACTACATCACTAGTGGTAGGGAGAGATAAATAACCCTATGGAATGAGACATCACTACATCACTAGTGGTAGGGAGAGATAAATAACCCTATGGAATGAGACATCACTACATCACTAGTGGTAGGGAGAGATAAATAACCCTATGGAATGAGACATCACTACATCACTAGTGGTAGGGAGAGATAAATAACCCTATGGAATGAGACATCACTACATCACTAGTGGTAGGGAGAGATAAATAACCCTATGGAATGAGACATCACTACATCACTAGTGGTAGGGAGAGATAAATAACCCTATGGAATGAGACATCACTACATCACTAGTGGTAGGGAGAGATAAATAACCCTATGGAATGAGACATCACTACATCACTAGTGGTAGGGAGAGATAAATAACCCTATGGAATGAGACATCACTACATCACTAGTGGTAGGGAGAGATAAATAACCCTATGGAATGAGACATCACTACATCACTAGTGGTAGGGAGAGATAAATAACCCTATGGAATGAGACATCACTACATCACTAGTGGTAGGGAGAGATAAATAACCCTATGGAATGAGACATCACTACATCACTAGTGGTAGGGAGAGATAAATAACCCTATGGAATGAGACATCACTACATCACTAGTGGTAGGGAGAGATAAATAACCCTATGGAATGAGACATCACTACATCACTAGTGGTAGGGAGAGATAAATAACCCTATGGAATGAGACATCACTACATCACTAGTGGTAGGGAGAGATAAATAACCCTATGGAATGAGACATCACTACATCACTAGTGGTAGGGAGAGATAAATAACCCTATGGAATGAGACATCACTACATCACTAGTGGTAGGGAGAGATAAATAACCCTATGGAATGAGACATCACTACATCACTAGTGGTAGGGAGAGATAAATAACCCTATGGAATGAGACATCACTACATCACTAGTGGTAGGGAGAGATAAATAACCCTATGGAATGAGACATCACTACATCACTAGTGGTAGGGAGAGATAAATAACCCTATGGAATGAGACATCACTACATCACTAGTGGTAGGGAGAGATAAATAACCCTATGGAATGAGACATCACTACATCACTAGTGGTAGGGAGAGATAAATAACCCTATGGAATGAGACATCACTACATCACTAGTGGTAGGGAGAGATAAATAACCCTATGGAATGAGACATCACTACATCACTAGTGGTAGGGAGAGATAAATAACCCTATGGAATGAGACATCACTACATCACTAGTGGTAGGGAGAGATAAATAACCCTATGGAATGAGACATCACTACATCACTAGTGGTAGGGAGAGATAAATAACCCTATGGAATGAGACATCACTACATCACTAGTGGTAGGGAGAGATAAATAACCCTATGGAATGAGACATCACTACATCACTAGTGGTAGGGAGAGATAAATAACCCTATGGAATGAGACATCACTACATCACTAGTGGTAGGGAGAGATAAATAACCCTATGGAATGAGACATCACTACATCACTAGTGGTAGGGAGAGATAAATAACCCTATGGAATGAGACATCACTACATCACTAGTGGTAGGGAGAGATAAATAACCCTATGGAATGAGACATCACTACATCACTAGTGGTAGGGAGAGATAAATAACCCTATGGAATGAGACATCACTACATCACTAGTGGTAGGGAGAGATAAATAACCCTATGGAATGAGACATCACTACATCACTAGTGGTAGGGAGAGATAAATAACCCTATGGAATGAGACATCACTACATCACTAGTGGTAGGGAGAGATAAATAACCCTATGGAATGAGACATCACTACATCACTAGTGGTAGGGAGAGATAAATAACCCTATGGAATGAGACATCACTACATCACTAGTGGTAGGGAGAGATAAATAACCCTATGGAATGAGACATCACTACATCACTAGTGGTAGGGAGAGATAAATAACCCTATGGAATGAGACATCACTACATCACTAGTGGTAGGGAGAGATAAATAACCCTATGGAATGAGACATCACTACATCACTAGTGGTAGGGAGAGATAAATAACCCTATGGAATGAGACATCACTACATCACTAGTGGTAGGGAGAGATAAATAACCCTATGGAATGAGACATCACTACATCACTAGTGGTAGGGAGAGATAAATAACCCTATGGAATGAGACATCACTACATCACTAGTGGTAGGGAGAGATAAATAACCCTATGGAATGAGACATCACTACATCACTAGTGGTAGGGAGAGATAAATAACCCTATGGAATGAGACATCACTACATCACTAGTGGTAGGGAGAGATAAATAACCCTATGGAATGAGACATCACTACATCACTAGTGGTAGGGAGAGATAAATAACCCTATGGAATGAGACATCACTACATCACTAGTGGTAGGGAGAGATAAATAACCCTATGGAATGAGACATCACTACATCACTAGTGGTAGGGAGAGATAAATAACCCTATGGAATGAGACATCACTACATCACTAGTGGTAGGGAGAGATAAATAACCCTATGGAATGAGACATCACTACATCACTAGTGGTAGGGAGAGATAAATAACCCTATGGAATGAGACATCACTACATCACTAGTGGTAGGGAGAGATAAATAACCCTATGGAATGAGACATCACTACATCACTAGTGGTAGGGAGAGATAAATAACCCTATGGAATGAGACATCACTACATCACTAGTGGTAGGGAGAGATAAATAACCCTATGGAATGAGACATCACTACATCACTAGTGGTAGGGAGAGATAAATAACCCTATGGAATGAGACATCACTACATCACTAGTGGTAGGGAGAGATAAATAACCCTATGGAATGAGACATCACTACATCACTAGTGGTAGGGAGAGATAAATAACCCTATGGAATGAGACATCACTACATCACTAGTGGTAGGGAGAGATAAATAACCCTATGGAATGAGACATCACTACATCACTAGTGGTAGGGAGAGATAAATAACCCTATGGAATGAGACATCACTACATCACTAGTGGTAGGGAGAGATAAATAACCCTATGGAATGAGACATCACTACATCACTAGTGGTAGGGAGAGATAAATAACCCTATGGAATGAGACATCACTACATCACTAGTGGTAGGGAGAGATAAATAACCCTATGGAATGAGACATCACTACATCACTAGTGGTAGGGAGAGATAAATAACCCTATGGAATGAGACATCACTACATCACTAGTGGTAGGGAGAGATAAATAACCCTATGGAATGAGACATCACTACATCACTAGTGGTAGGGAGAGATAAATAACCCTATGGAATGAGACATCACTACATCACTAGTGGTAGGGAGAGATAAATAACCCTATGGAATGAGACATCACTACATCACTAGTGGTAGGGAGAGATAAATAACCCTATGGAATGAGACATCACTACATCACTAGTGGTAGGGAGAGATAAATAACCCTATGGAATGAGACATCACTACATCACTAGTGGTAGGGAGAGATAAATAACCCTATGGAATGAGACATCACTACATCACTAGTGGTAGGGAGAGATAAATAACCCTATGGAATGAGACATCACTACATCACTAGTGGTAGGGAGAGATAAATAACCCTATGGAATGAGACATCACTACATCACTAGTGGTAGGGAGAGATAAATAACCCTATGGAATGAGACATCACTACATCACTAGTGGTAGGGAGAGATAAATAACCCTATGGAATGAGACATCACTACATCACTAGTGGTAGGGAGAGATAAATAACCCTATGGAATGAGACATCACTACATCACTAGTGGTAGGGAGAGATAAATAACCCTATGGAATGAGACATCACTACATCACTAGTGGTAGGGAGAGATAAATAACCCTATGGAATGAGACATCACTACATCACTAGTGGTAGGGAGAGATAAATAACCCTATGGAATGAGACATCACTACATCACTAGTGGTAGGGAGAGATAAATAACCCTATGGAATGAGACATCACTACATCACTAGTGGTAGGGAGAGATAAATAACCCTATGGAATGAGACATCACTACATCACTAGTGGTAGGGAGAGATAAATAACCCTATGGAATGAGACATCACTACATCACTAGTGGTAGGGAGAGATAAATAACCCTATGGAATGAGACATCACTACATCACTAGTGGTAGGGAGAGATAAATAACCCTATGGAATGAGACATCACTACATCACTAGTGGTAGGGAGAGATAAATAACCCTATGGAATGAGACATCACTACATCACTAGTGGTAGGGAGAGATAAATAACCCTATGGAATGAGACATCACTACATCACTAGTGGTAGGGAGAGATAAATAACCCTATGGAATGAGACATCACTACATCACTAGTGGTAGGGAGAGATAAATAACCCTATGGAATGAGACATCACTACATCACTAGTGGTAGGGAGAGATAAATAACCCTATGGAATGAGACATCACTACATCACTAGTGGTAGGGAGAGATAAATAACCCTATGGAATGAGACATCACTACATCACTAGTGGTAGGGAGAGATAAATAACCCTATGGAATGAGACATCACTACATCACTAGTGGTAGGGAGAGATAAATAACCCTATGGAATGAGACATCACTACATCACTAGTGGTAGGGAGAGATAAATAACCCTATGGAATGAGACATCACTACATCACTAGTGGTAGGGAGAGATAAATAACCCTATGGAATGAGACATCACTACATCACTAGTGGTAGGGAGAGATAAATAACCCTATGGAATGAGACATCACTACATCACTAGTGGTAGGGAGAGATAAATAACCCTATGGAATGAGACATCACTACATCACTAGTGGTAGGGAGAGATAAATAACCCTATGGAATGAGACATCACTACATCACTAGTGGTAGGGAGAGATAAATAACCCTATGGAATGAGACATCACTACATCACTAGTGGTAGGGAGAGATAAATAACCCTATGGAATGAGACATCACTACATCACTAGTGGTAGGGAGAGATAAATAACCCTATGGAATGAGACATCACTACATCACTAGTGGTAGGGAGAGATAAATAACCCTATGGAATGGGAATGAGACATCCATCACTAGTGGTAGGAGAGATAAATAACCCTATGGAATGAGACATCACTACATCACTAGTGGTAGGAGAGATAAATAACCCTATGGAATGAGACATCACTACATCACTAGTGGTAGGGAGAGATAAATAACCCTATGGAATGGGACATCACTACATCACTAGTGGTAGGAGAGATAAATAACCCTATGGAATGAGACATCACTACATCACTAGTGGTAGGAGAGATAAATAACCCTATGGAATGAGACATCACTAGTGGTAGGGAGAGATAAATAACCCTATGGAATGAGACATCACTACATCACTAGTGGTAGGGAGAGATAAATAACCCTATGGAATGAGACATCACTAGGGTAGGAGAGATAAATAACCCTATGGAATGAGACATCACTAGTGGTAGGGAGAGATAAATAACCCTATGGAATGAGACATCACTACATCACTAGTGGTAGGGAGAGATAAATAACCCTATGGAATGAGACATCACTACATCACTAGTGGTAGGAGAGATAAATAACCCTATGGAATGAGACATCACTACATCACTAGTGGTAGGGAGAGATAAATAACCCTATGGAATGAGACATCACTACATCACTAGTGGTAGGGAGAGATAAATAACCCTATGGAATGAGACATCACTACATCACTAGTGGTAGGGAGAGATAAATAACCCTATGGAATGAGACATCACTACATCACTAGTGGTAGGGAGAGATAAATAACCCTATGGAATGAGACATCACTAGTGGTAGGAGAGATAAATAACCCTATGGAATGAGACATCACTACATCACTAGTGGTAGGAGAGATAAATAACCCTATGGAATGAGACATCACTAGTGGTAGGAGAGATAAATAACCCTATGGAATGAGACATCACTACATCACTAGTGGTAGGAGAGATAAATAACCCTAGGGAATGAGACATCACTACATCACTAGTGGTAGGAGAGATAAATAACCCTATGGAATGAGACATCACTACATCACTAGTGGTAGGGAGAGATAAATAACCCTATGGAATGAGACATCACTACATCACTAGTGGTAGGAGAGATAAATAACCCTATGGAATGAGACATCACTACATCACTAGTGGTAGGGAGAGATAAATAACCCTATGGAATGAGACATCACTACATCACTAGTGGTAGGAGAGATAAATAACCCTATGGAATGAGACATCACTACATCACTAGTGGTAGGGAGAGATAAATAACCCTATGGAATGAGACATCACTACATCACTAGTGGTAGGAGAGATAAATAACCCTATGGAATGAGACATCACTAGTGGTAGGGAGAGATAAATAACCCTATGGAATGAGACATCAATAGTGGTAGGAGAGATAAATAACCCTATGGAATGAGACATCACTACATCACTAGTGGTAGGAGAGATAAATAACCCTATGGAATGAGACATCACTACATCACTAGTGGTAGGAGAGATAAATAACCCTATGGAATGAGACATCACTACATCACTAGTGGTAGGAGAGATAAATAACCCTATGGAATGAGACATCACTACATCACTAGTGGTAGGGAGAGATAAATAACCCTATGGAATGAGACATCACTACATCACTAGTGGTAGGAGAGATAAATAACCCTATGGAATGAGACATCACTACATCACTAGTGGTAGGGAGATACTGGAGAGATAAATAACCCTATGGAATGAGACATCACTACATCACTAGTGGTAGGAGAGATAAATAACCCTATGGAATGAGACATCACTACATCACTAGTGGTAGGAGAGATAAATAACCCTATGGAATGAGACATCACTACATCACTAGTGGTAGGAGAGATAAATAACCCTATGGAATGAGACATCACTACATCACTAGTGGTAGGAGAGATAAATAACCCTATGGAATGAGACATCACTACATCACTAGTGGTAGGAGAGATAAATAACCCTATGGAATGAGACATCACTACATCACTAGTGGTAGGAGAGATAAATAACCCTATGGAATGAGACATCACTACATCACTAGTGGTAGGGAGAGATAAATAACCCTATGGAATGAGACATCACTACATCACTAGTGGTAGGAGAGATAAATATGGTAGGGAGAGATAAATAACCCTATGGAATGAGACATCACTACATCACTAGTGGTAGGGAGAGATAAATAACCCTATGGAATGAGACATCACTACATCACTAGTGGTAGGGAGAGATAAATAACCCTATGGAATGAGACATCACTACATCACTAGTGGTAGGGAGAGATAAATAACCCTATGGAATGAGACATCACTACATCACTAGTGGTAGGGAGAGATAAATAACCCTATGGAATGAGACATCACTACATCACTAGTGGTAGGGAGAGATAAATAACCCTATGGAATGAGACATCACTACATCACTAGTGGTAGGGAGAGATAAATAACCCTATGGAATGAGACATCACTACATCACTAGTGGTAGGGAGAGATAAATAACCCTATGGAATGAGACATCACTACATCACTAGTGGTAGGGAGAGATAAATAACCCTATGGAATGAGACATCACTACATCACTAGTGGTAGGGAGAGATAAATAACCCTATGGAATGAGACATCACTACATCACTAGTGGTAGGGAGAGATAAATAACCCTATGGAATGAGACATCACTACATCACTAGTGGTAGGGAGAGATAAATAACCCTATGGAATGAGACATCACTACATCACTAGTGGTAGGGAGAGATAAATAACCCTATGGAATGAGACATCACTACATCACTAGTGGTAGGGAGAGATAAATAACCCTATGGAATGAGACATCACTACATCACTAGTGGTAGGGAGAGATAAATAACCCTATGGAATGAGACATCACTACATCACTAGTGGTAGGGAGAGATAAATAACCCTATGGAATGAGACATCACTACATCACTAGTGGTAGGGAGAGATAAATAACCCTATGGAATGAGACATCACTACATCACTAGTGGTAGGGAGAGATAAATAACCCTATGGAATGAGACATCACTACATCACTAGTGGTAGGGAGAGATAAATAACCCTATGGAATGAGACATCACTACATCACTAGTGGTAGGGAGAGATAAATAACCCTATGGAATGAGACATCACTACATCACTAGTGGTAGGGAGAGATAAATAACCCTATGGAATGAGACATCACTACATCACTAGTGGTAGGGAGAGATAAATAACCCTATGGAATGAGACATCACTACATCACTAGTGGTAGGGAGAGATAAATAACCCTATGGAATGAGACATCACTACATCACTAGTGGTAGGGAGAGATAAATAACCCTATGGAATGAGACATCACTACATCACTAGTGGTAGGGAGAGATAAATAACCCTATGGAATGAGACATCACTACATCACTAGTGGTAGGGAGAGATAAATAACCCTATGGAATGAGACATCACTACATCACTAGTGGTAGGGAGAGATAAATAACCCTATGGAATGAGACATCACTACATCACTAGTGGTAGGGAGAGATAAATAACCCTATGGAATGAGACATCACTACATCACTAGTGGTAGGGAGAGATAAATAACCCTATGGAATGAGACATCACTACATCACTAGTGGTAGGGAGAGATAAATAACCCTATGGAATGAGACATCACTACATCACTAGTGGTAGGGAGAGATAAATAACCCTATGGAATGAGACATCACTACATCACTAGTGGTAGGGAGAGATAAATAACCCTATGGAATGAGACATCACTACATCACTAGTGGTAGGAGAGATAAATAACCCTATGGAATGAGACATCACTACATCACTAGTGGTAGGGAGAGATAAATAACCCTATGGAATGAGACATCACTACATCACTAGTGGTAGGGAGAGATAAATAACCCTATGGAATGAGACATCACTACATCACTAGTGGTAGGGAGAGATAAATAACCCTATGGAATGAGACATCACTACATCACTAGTGGTAGGGAGAGATAAATAACCCTATGGAATGAGACATCACTACATCACTAGTGGTAGGGAGAGATAAATAACCCTATGGAATGAGACATCACTACATCACTAGTGGTAGGGAGAGATAAATAACCCTATGGAATGAGACATCACTACATCACTAGTGGTAGGGAGAGATAAATAACCCTATGGAATGAGACATCACTACATCACTAGTGGTAGGGAGAGATAAATAACCCTATGGAATGAGACATCACTACATCACTAGTGGTAGGGAGAGATAAATAACCCTATGGAATGAGACATCACTACATCACTAGTGGTAGGGAGAGATAAATAACCCTATGGAATGAGACATCACTACATCACTAGTGGTAGGGAGAGATAAATAATAACCCTATGGAATGAGACATCACTACATCACTAGTGGTAGGGAGAGATAAATAACCCTATGGAATGAGACATCACTACATCACTAGTGGTAGGGAGAGATAAATAACCCTATGGAATGAGACATCACTACATCACTAGTGGTAGGGAGAGATAAATAACCCTATGGAATGAGACATCACTACATCACTAGTGGTAGGGAGAGATAAATAACCCTATGGAATGAGACATCACTACATCACTAGTGGTAGGGAGAGATAAATAACCCTATGGAATGAGACATCACTACATCACTAGTGGTAGGGAGAGATAAATAACCCTATGGAATGAGACATCACTACATCACTAGTGGTAGGGAGAGATAAATAACCCTATGGAATGAGACATCACTACATCACTAGTGGTAGGGAGAGATAAATAACCCTATGGAATGAGACATCACTACATCACTAGTGGTAGGGAGAGATAAATAACCCTATGGAATGAGACATCACTACATCACTAGTGGTAGGGAGAGATAAATAACCCTATGGAATGAGACATCACTACATCACTAGTGGTAGGGAGAGATAAATAACCCTATGGAATGAGACATCACTACATCACTAGTGGTAGGGAGAGATAAATAACCCTATGGAATGAGACATCACTACATCACTAGTGGTAGGGAGAGATAAATAACCCTATGGAATGAGACATCACTACATCACTAGTGGTAGGGAGAGATAAATAACCCTATGGAATGAGACATCACTACATCACTAGTGGTAGGGAGAGATAAATAACCCTATGGAATGAGACATCACTACATCACTAGTGGTAGGGAGAGATAAATAACCCTATGGAATGAGACATCACTACATCACTAGTGGTAGGGAGAGATAAATAACCCTATGGAATGAGACATCACTACATCACTAGTGGTAGGGAGAGATAAATAACCCTATGGAATGAGACATCACTACATCACTAGTGGTAGGGAGAGATAAATAACCCTATGGAATGAGACATCACTACATCACTAGTGGTAGGGAGAGATAAATAACCCTATGGAATGAGACATCACTACATCACTAGTGGTAGGGAGAGATAAATAACCCTATGGAATGAGACATCACTACATCACTAGTGGTAGGGAGAGATAAATAACCCTATGGAATGAGACATCACTACATCACTAGTGGTAGGGAGAGATAAATAACCCTATGGAATGAGACATCACATCACTAGTGGTAGGGAGAGATAAATAACCCTATGGAATGAGACATCACTACATCACTAGTGGTAGGGAGAGATAAATAACCCTATGGAATGAGACATCACTACATCACTAGTGGTAGGGAGAGATAAATAACCCTATGGAATGAGACATCACTACATCACTAGTGGTAGGGAGAGATAAATAACCCTATGGAATGAGACATCACTACATCACTAGTGGTAGGGAGAGATAAATAACCCTATGGAATGAGACATCACTACATCACTAGTGGTAGGGAGAGATAAATAACCCTATGGAATGAGACATCACTACATCACTAGTGGTAGGGAGAGATAAATAACCCTATGGAATGAGACATCACTACATCACTAGTGGTAGGGAGAGATAAATAACCCTATGGAATGAGACATCACTACATCACTAGTGGTAGGGAGAGATAAATAACCCTATGGAATGAGACATCACTACATCACTAGTGGTAGGGAGAGATAAATAACCCTATGGAATGAGACATCACTACATCACTAGTGGTAGGGAGAGATAAATAACCCTATGGAATGAGACATCACTACATCACTAGTGGTAGGGAGAGATAAATAACCCTATGGAATGAGACATCACTACATCACTAGTGGTAGGGAGAGATAAATAACCCTATGGAATGAGACATCACTACATCACTAGTGGTAGGGAGAGATAAATAACCCTATGGAATGAGACATCACTACATCACTAGTGGTAGGGAGAGATAAATAACCCTATGGAATGAGACATCACTACATCACTAGTGGTAGGGAGAGATAAATAACCCTATGGAATGAGACATCACTACATCACTAGTGGTAGGGAGAGATAAATAACCCTATGGAATGAGACATCACTACATCACTAGTGGTAGGGAGAGATAAATAACCCTATGGAATGAGACATCACTACATCACTAGTGGTAGGGAGAGATAAATAACCCTATGGAATGAGACATCACTACATCACTAGTGGTAGGGAGAGATAAATAACCCTATGGAATGAGACATCACTACATCACTAGTGGTAGGGAGAGATAAATAACCCTATGGAATGAGACATCACTACATCACTAGTGGTAGGGAGAGATAAATAACCCTATGGAATGAGACATCACTACATCACTAGTGGTAGGGAGAGATAAATAACCCTATGGAATGAGACATCACTACATCACTAGTGGTAGGGAGAGATAAATAACCCTATGGAATGAGACATCACTACATCACTAGTGGTAGGGAGAGATAAATAACCCTATGGAATGAGACATCACTACATCACTAGTGGTAGGGAGAGATAAATAACCCTATGGAATGAGACATCACTACATCACTAGTGGTAGGGAGAGATAAATAACCCTATGGAATGAGACATCACTACATCACTAGTGGTAGGGAGAGATAAATAACCCTATGGAATGAGACATCACTACATCACTAGTGGTAGGGAGAGATAAATAACCCTATGGAATGAGACATCACTACATCACTAGTGGTAGGGAGAGATAAATAACCCTATGGAATGAGACATCACTACATCACTAGTGGTAGGGAGAGATAAATAACCCTATGGAATGAGACATCACTACATCACTAGTGGTAGGGAGAGATAAATAACCCTATGGAATGAGACATCACTACATCACTAGTGGTAGGGAGAGATAAATAACCCTATGGAATGAGACATCACTACATCACTAGTGGTAGGGAGAGATAAATAACCCTATGGAATGAGACATCACTACATCACTAGTGGTAGGGAGAGATAAATAACCCTATGGAATGAGACATCACTACATCACTAGTGGTAGGGAGAGATAAATAACCCTATGGAATGAGACATCACTACATCACTAGTGGTAGGGAGAGATAAATAACCCTATGGAATGAGACATCACTACATCACTAGTGGTAGGGAGAGATAAATAACCCTATGGAATGAGACATCACTACATCACTAGTGGTAGGGAGAGATAAATAACCCTATGGAATGAGACATCACTACATCACTAGTGGTAGGGAGAGATAAATAACCCTATGGAATGAGACATCACTACATCACTAGTGGTAGGGAGAGATAAATAACCCTATGGAATGAGACATCACTACATCACTAGTGGTAGGGAGAGATAAATAACCCTATGGAATGAGACATCACTACATCACTAGTGGTAGGGAGAGATAAATAACCCTATGGAATGAGACATCACTACATCACTAGTGGTAGGGAGAGATAAATAACCCTATGGAATGAGACATCACTACATCACTAGTGGTAGGGAGAGATAAATAACCCTATGGAATGAGACATCACTACATCACTAGTGGTAGGGAGAGATAAATAACCCTATGGAATGAGACATCACTACATCACTAGTGGTAGGGAGAGATAAATAACCCTATGGAATGAGACATCACTACATCACTAGTGGTAGGGAGAGATAAATAACCCTATGGAATGAGACATCACTACATCACTAGTGGTAGGGAGAGATAAATAACCCTATGGAATGAGACATCACTACATCACTAGTGGTAGGGAGAGATAAATAACCCTATGGAATGAGACATCACTACATCACTAGTGGTAGGGAGAGATAAATAACCCTATGGAATGAGACATCACTACATCACTAGTGGTAGGGAGAGATAAATAACCCTATGGAATGAGACATCACTACATCACTAGTGGTAGGGAGAGATAAATAACCCTATGGAATGAGACATCACTACATCACTAGTGGTAGGGAGAGATAAATAACCCTATGGAATGAGACATCACTACATCACTAGTGGTAGGGAGAGATAAATAACCCTATGGAATGAGACATCACTACATCACTAGTGGTAGGGAGAGATAAATAACCCTATGGAATGAGACATCACTACATCACTAGTGGTAGGGAGAGATAAATAACCCTATGGAATGAGACATCACTACATCACTAGTGGTAGGGAGAGATAAATAACCCTATGGAATGAGACATCACTACATCACTAGTGGTAGGGAGAGATAAATAACCCTATGGAATGAGACATCACTACATCACTAGTGGTAGGGAGAGATAAATAACCCTATGGAATGAGACATCACTACATCACTAGTGGTAGTAGGGAGAGATAAATAACCCTATGGAATGAGACATCACTACATCACTAGTGGTAGGGAGAGATAAATAACCCTATGGAATGAGACATCACTACATCACTAGTGGTAGGGAGAGATAAATAACCCTATGGAATGAGACATCACTACATCACTAGTGGTAGGGAGAGATAAATAACCCTATGGAATGAGACATCACTACATCACTAGTGGTAGGGAGAGATAAATAACCCTATGGAATGAGACATCACTACATCACTAGTGGTAGGGAGAGATAAATAACCCTATGGAATGAGACATCACTACATCACTAGTGGTAGGGAGAGATAAATAACCCTATGGAATGAGACATCACTACATCACTAGTGGTAGGGAGAGATAAATAACCCTATGGAATGAGACATCACTACATCACTAGTGGTAGGGAGAGATAAATAACCCTATGGAATGAGACATCACTACATCACTAGTGGTAGGGAGAGATAAATAACCCTATGGAATGAGACATCACTACATCACTAGTGGTAGGGAGAGATAAATAACCCTATGGAATGAGACATCACTACATCACTAGTGGTAGGGAGAGATAAATAACCCTATGGAATGAGACATCACTACATCACTAGTGGTAGGGAGAGATAAATAACCCTATGGAATGAGACATCACTACATCACTAGTGGTAGGGAGAGATAAATAACCCTATGGAATGAGACATCACTACATCACTAGTGGTAGGGAGAGATAAATAACCCTATGGAATGAGACATCACTACATCACTAGTGGTAGGGAGAGATAAATAACCCTATGGAATGAGACATCACTACATCACTAGTGGTAGGGAGAGATAAATAACCCTATGGAATGAGACATCACTACATCACTAGTGGTAGGGAGAGATAAATAACCCTATGGAATGAGACATCACTACATCACTAGTGGTAGGGAGAGATAAATAACCCTATGGAATGAGACATCACTACATCACTAGTGGTAGGGAGAGATAAATAACCCTATGGAATGAGACATCACTACATCACTAGTGGTAGGGAGAGATAAATAACCCTATGGAATGAGACATCACTACATCACTAGTGGTAGGGAGAGATAAATAACCCTATGGAATGAGACATCACTACATCACTAGTGGTAGGGAGAGATAAATAACCCTATGGAATGAGACATCACTACATCACTAGTGGTAGGGAGAGATAAATAACCCTATGGAATGAGACATCACTACATCACTAGTGGTAGGGAGAGATAAATAACCCTATGGAATGAGACATCACTACATCACTAGTGGTAGGGAGAGATAAATAACCCTATGGAATGAGACATCACTACATCACTAGTGGTAGGGAGAGATAAATAACCCTATGGAATGAGACATCACTACATCACTAGTGGTAGGGAGAGATAAATAACCCTATGGAATGAGACATCACTACATCACTAGTGGTAGGGAGAGATAAATAACCCTATGGAATGAGACATCACTACATCACTAGTGGTAGGGAGAGATAAATAACCCTATGGAATGAGACATCACTACATCACTAGTGGTAGGGAGAGATAAATAACCCTATGGAATGAGACATCACTACATCACTAGTGGTAGGGAGAGATAAATAACCCTATGGAATGAGACATCACTACATCACTAGTGGTAGGGAGAGATAAATAACCCTATGGAATGAGACATCACTACATCACTAGTGGTAGGGAGAGATAAATAACCCTATGGAATGAGACATCACTACATCACTAGTGGTAGGGAGAGATAAATAACCCTATGGAATGAGACATCACTACATCACTAGTGGTAGGGAGAGATAAATAACCCTATGGAATGAGACATCACTACATCACTAGTGGTAGGGAGAGATAAATAACCCTATGGAATGAGACATCACTACATCACTAGTGGTAGGGAGAGATAAATAACCCTATGGAATGAGACATCACTACATCACTAGTGGTAGGGAGAGATAAATAACCCTATGGAATGAGACATCACTACATCACTAGTGGTAGGGAGAGATAAATAACCCTATGGAATGAGACATCACTACATCACTAGTGGTAGGGAGAGATAAATAACCCTATGGAATGAGACATCACTACATCACTAGTGGTAGGGAGAGATAAATAACCCTATGGAATGAGACATCACTACATCACTAGTGGTAGGGAGAGATAAATAACCCTATGGAATGAGACATCACTACATCACTAGTGGTAGGGAGAGATAAATAACCCTATGGAATGAGACATCACTACATCACTAGTGGTAGGGAGAGATAAATAACCCTATGGAATGAGACATCACTACATCACTAGTGGTAGGGAGAGATAAATAACCCTATGGAATGAGACATCACTACATCACTAGTGGTAGGGAGAGATAAATAACCCTATGGAATGAGACATCACTACATCACTAGTGGTAGGGAGAGATAAATAACCCTATGGAATGAGACATCACTACATCACTAGTGGTAGGGAGAGATAAATAACCCTATGGAATGAGACATCACTACATCACTAGTGGTAGGGAGAGATAAATAACCCTATGGAATGAGACATCACTACATCACTAGTGGTAGGGAGAGATAAATAACCCTATGGAATGAGACATCACTACATCACTAGTGGTAGGGAGAGATAAATAACCCTATGGAATGAGACATCACTACATCACTAGTGGTAGGGAGAGATAAATAACCCTATGGAATGAGACATCACTACATCACTAGTGGTAGGGAGAGATAAATAACCCTATGGAATGAGACATCACTACATCACTAGTGGTAGGGAGAGATAAATAACCCTATGGAATGAGACATCACTACATCACTAGTGGTAGGGAGAGATAAATAACCCTATGGAATGAGACATCACTACATCACTAGTGGTAGGGAGAGATAAATAACCCTATGGAATGAGACATCACTACATCACTAGTGGTAGGGAGAGATAAATAACCCTATGGAATGAGACATCACTACATCACTAGTGGTAGGGAGAGATAAATAACCCTATGGAATGAGACATCACTACATCACTAGTGGTAGGGAGAGATAAATAACCCTATGGAATGAGACATCACTACATCACTAGTGGTAGGGAGAGATAAATAACCCTATGGAATGAGACATCACTACATCACTAGTGGTAGGGAGAGATAAATAACCCTATGGAATGAGACATCACTACATCACTAGTGGTAGGGAGAGATAAATAACCCTATGGAATGAGACATCACTACATCACTAGTGGTAGGGAGAGATAAATAACCCTATGGAATGAGACATCACTACATCACTAGTGGTAGGGAGAGATAAATAACCCTATGGAATGAGACATCACTACATCACTAGTGGTAGGGAGAGATAAATAACCCTATGGAATGAGACATCACTACATCACTAGTGGTAGGGAGAGATAAATAACCCTATGGAATGAGACATCACTACATCACTAGTGGTAGGGAGAGATAAATAACCCTATGGAATGAGACATCACTACATCACTAGTGGTAGGGAGAGATAAATAACCCTATGGAATGAGACATCACTACATCACTAGTGGTAGGGAGAGATAAATAACCCTATGGAATGAGACATCACTACATCACTAGTGGTAGGGAGAGATAAATAACCCTATGGAATGAGACATCACTACATCACTAGTGGTAGGGAGAGATAAATAACCCTATGGAATGAGACATCACTACATCACTAGTGGTAGGGAGAGATAAATAACCCTATGGAATGAGACATCACTACATCACTAGTGGTAGGGAGAGATAAATAACCCTATGGAATGAGACATCACTACATCACTAGTGGTAGGGAGAGATAAATAACCCTATGGAATGAGACATCACTACATCACTAGTGGTAGGGAGAGATAAATAACCCTATGGAATGAGACATCACTACATCACTAGTGGTAGGGAGAGATAAATAACCCTATGGAATGAGACATCACTACATCACTAGTGGTAGGGAGAGATAAATAACCCTATGGAATGAGACATCACTACATCACTAGTGGTAGGGAGAGATAAATAACCCTATGGAATGAGACATCACTACATCACTAGTGGTAGGGAGAGATAAATAACCCTATGGAATGAGACATCACTACATCACTAGTGGTAGGGAGAGATAAATAACCCTATGGAATGAGACATCACTACATCACTAGTGGTAGGGAGAGATAAATAACCCTATGGAATGAGACATCACTACATCACTAGTGGTAGGGAGAGATAAATAACCCTATGGAATGAGACATCACTACATCACTAGTGGTAGGGAGAGATAAATAACCCTATGGAATGAGACATCACTACATCACTAGTGGTAGGGAGAGATAAATAACCCTATGGAATGAGACATCACTACATCACTAGTGGTAGGGAGAGATAAATAACCCTATGGAATGAGACATCACTACATCACTAGTGGTAGGGAGAGATAAATAACCCTATGGAATGAGACATCACTACATCACTAGTGGTAGGGAGAGATAAATAACCCTATGGAATGAGACATCACTACATCACTAGTGGTAGGGAGAGATAAATAACCCTATGGAATGAGACATCACTACATCACTAGTGGTAGGGAGAGATAAATAACCCTATGGAATGAGACATCACTACATCACTAGTGGTAGGGAGAGATAAATAACCCTATGGAATGAGACATCACTACATCACTAGTGGTAGGGAGAGATAAATAACCCTATGGAATGAGACATCACTACATCACTAGTGGTAGGGAGAGATAAATAACCCTATGGAATGAGACATCACTACATCACTAGTGGTAGGGAGAGATAAATAACCCTATGGAATGAGACATCACTACATCACTAGTGGTAGGGAGAGATAAATAACCCTATGGAATGAGACATCACTACATCACTAGTGGTAGGGAGAGATAAATAACCCTATGGAATGAGACATCACTACATCACTAGTGGTAGGGAGAGATAAATAACCCTATGGAATGAGACATCACTACATCACTAGTGGTAGGGAGAGATAAATAACCCTATGGAATGAGACATCACTACATCACTAGTGGTAGGGAGAGATAAATAACCCTATGGAATGAGACATCACTACATCACTAGTGGTAGGGAGAGATAAATAACCCTATGGAATGAGACATCACTACATCACTAGTGGTAGGGAGAGATAAATAACCCTATGGAATGAGACATCACTACATCACTAGTGGTAGGGAGAGATAAATAACCCTATGGAATGAGACATCACTACATCACTAGTGGTAGGGAGAGATAAATAACCCTATGGAATGAGACATCACTACATCACTAGTGGTAGGGAGAGATAAATAACCCTATGGAATGAGACATCACTACATCACTAGTGGTAGGGAGAGATAAATAACCCTATGGAATGAGACATCACTACATCACTAGTGGTAGGGAGAGATAAATAACCCTATGGAATGAGACATCACTACATCACTAGTGGTAGGGAGAGATAAATAACCCTATGGAATGAGACATCACTACATCACTAGTGGTAGGGAGAGATAAATAACCCTATGGAATGAGACATCACTACATCACTAGTGGTAGGGAGAGATAAATAACCCTATGGAATGAGACATCACTACATCACTAGTGGTAGGGAGAGATAAATAACCCTATGGAATGAGACATCACTACATCACTAGTGGTAGGGAGAGATAAATAACCCTATGGAATGAGACATCACTACATCACTAGTGGTAGGGAGAGATAAATAACCCTATGGAATGAGACATCACTACATCACTAGTGGTAGGGAGAGATAAATAACCCTATGGAATGAGACATCACTACATCACTAGTGGTAGGGAGAGATAAATAACCCTATGGAATGAGACATCACTACATCACTAGTGGTAGGGAGAGATAAATAACCCTATGGAATGAGACATCACTACATCACTAGTGGTAGGGAGAGATAAATAACCCTATGGAATGAGACATCACTACATCACTAGTGGTAGGGAGAGATAAATAACCCTATGGAATGAGACATCACTACATCACTAGTGGTAGGGAGAGATAAATAACCCTATGGAATGAGACATCACTACATCACTAGTGGTAGGGAGAGATAAATAACCCTATGGAATGAGACATCACTACATCACTAGTGGTAGGGAGAGATAAATAACCCTATGGAATGAGACATCACTACATCACTAGTGGTAGGGAGAGATAAATAACCCTATGGAATGAGACATCACTACATCACTAGTGGTAGGGAGAGATAAATAACCCTATGGAATGAGACATCACTACATCACTAGTGGTAGGGAGAGATAAATAACCCTATGGAATGAGACATCACTACATCACTAGTGGTAGGGAGAGATAAATAACCCTATGGAATGAGACATCACTACATCACTAGTGGTAGGGAGAGATAAATAACCCTATGGAATGAGACATCACTACATCACTAGTGGTAGGGAGAGATAAATAACCCTATGGAATGAGACATCACTACATCACTAGTGGTAGGGAGAGATAAATAACCCTATGGAATGAGACATCACTACATCACTAGTGGTAGGGAGAGATAAATAACCCTATGGAATGAGACATCACTACATCACTAGTGGTAGGGAGAGATAAATAACCCTATGGAATGAGACATCACTACATCACTAGTGGTAGGGAGAGATAAATAACCCTATGGAATGAGACATCACTACATCACTAGTGGTAGGGAGAGATAAATAACCCTATGGAATGAGACATCACTACATCACTAGTGGTAGGGAGAGATAAATAACCCTATGGAATGAGACATCACTACATCACTAGTGGTAGGGAGAGATAAATAACCCTATGGAATGAGACATCACTACATCACTAGTGGTAGGGAGAGATAAATAACCCTATGGAATGAGACATCACTACATCACTAGTGGTAGGGAGAGATAAATAACCCTATGGAATGAGACATCACTACATCACTAGTGGTAGGGAGAGATAAATAACCCTATGGAATGAGACATCACTACATCACTAGTGGTAGGGAGAGATAAATAACCCTATGGAATGAGACATCACTACATCACTAGTGGTAGGGAGAGATAAATAACCCTATGGAATGAGACATCACTACATCACTAGTGGTAGGGAGAGATAAATAACCCTATGGAATGAGACATCACTACATCACTAGTGGTAGGGAGAGATAAATAACCCTATGGAATGAGACATCCTACATCACTAGTGGTAGGGAGAGATAAATAACCCTATGGAATGAGACATCACTACATCACTAGTGGTAGGGAGAGATAAATAACCCTATGGAATGAGACATCACTACATCACTAGTGGTAGGGAGAGATAAATAACCCTATGGAATGAGACATCACTACATCACTAGTGGTAGGGAGAGATAAATAACCCTATGGAATGAGACATCACTACATCACTAGTGGTAGGGAGAGATAAATAACCCTATGGAATGAGACATCACTACATCACTAGTGGTAGGGAGAGATAAATAACCCTATGGAATGAGACATCACTACATCACTAGTGGTAGGGAGAGATAAATAACCCTATGGAATGAGACATCACTACATCACTAGTGGTAGGGAGAGATAAATAACCCTATGGAATGAGACATCACTACATCACTAGTGGTAGGGAGAGATAAATAACCCTATGGAATGAGACATCACTACATCACTAGTGGTAGGGAGAGATAAATAACCCTATGGAATGAGACATCACTACATCACTAGTGGTAGGGAGAGATAAATAACCCTATGGAATGAGACATCACTACATCACTAGTGGTAGGGAGAGATAAATAACCCTATGGAATGAGACATCACTACATCACTAGTGGTAGGGAGAGATAAATAACCCTATGGAATGAGACATCACTACATCACTAGTGGTAGGGAGAGATAAATAACCCTATGGAATGAGACATCACTACATCACTAGTGGTAGGGAGAGATAAATAACCCTATGGAATGAGACATCACTACATCACTAGTGGTAGGGAGAGATAAATAACCCTATGGAATGAGACATCACTACATCACTAGTGGTAGGGAGAGATAAATAACCCTATGGAATGAGACATCACTACATCACTAGTGGTAGGGAGAGATAAATAACCCTATGGAATGAGACATCACTACATCACTAGTGGTAGGGAGAGATAAATAACCCTATGGAATGAGACATCACTACATCACTAGTGGTAGGGAGAGATAAATAACCCTATGGAATGAGACATCACTACATCACTAGTGGTAGGGAGAGATAAATAACCCTATGGAATGAGACATCACTACATCACTAGTGGTAGGGAGAGATAAATAACCCTATGGAATGAGACATCACTACATCACTAGTGGTAGGGAGAGATAAATAACCCTATGGAATGAGACATCACTACATCACTAGTGGTAGGGAGAGATAAATAACCCTATGGAATGAGACATCACTACATCACTAGTGGTAGGGAGAGATAAATAACCCTATGGAATGAGACATCACTACATCACTAGTGGTAGGGAGAGATAAATAACCCTATGGAATGAGACATCACTACATCACTAGTGGTAGGGAGAGATAAATAACCCTATGGAATGAGACATCACTACATCACTAGTGGTAGGGAGAGATAAATAACCCTATGGAATGAGACATCACTACATCACTAGTGGTAGGGAGAGATAAATAACCCTATGGAATGAGACATCACTACATCACTAGTGGTAGGGAGAGATAAATAACCCTATGGAATGAGACATCACTACATCACTAGTGGTAGGGAGAGATAAATAACCCTATGGAATGAGACATCACTACATCACGTAGGAGAGATAAATAACCCTATGGAATGAGACATCACTACATCACTAGTGGTAGGGAGAGATAAATAACCCTATGGAATGAGACATCACTACATCACTAGTGGTAGGGAGAGATAAATAACCCTATGGAATGAGACATCACTACATCACTAGTGGTAGGGAGAGATAAATAACCCTATGGAATGAGACATCACTACATCACTAGTGGTAGGGAGAGATAAATAACCCTATGGAATGAGACATCACTACATCACTAGTGGTAGGGAGAGATAAATAACCCTATGGAATGAGACATCACTACATCACTAGTGGTAGGAGAGATAAATAACCCTATGGAATGAGACATCACTACATCACTAGTGGTAGGGAGAGATAAATAACCCTATGGAATGAGACATCACTACATCACTAGTGGTAGGGAGAGATAAATAACCCTATGGAATGAGACATCACTACATCACTAGTGGTAGGGAGAGATAAATAACCCTATGGAATGAGACATCACTACATCACTAGTGGTAGGGAGAGATAAATAACCCTATGGAATGAGACATCACTACATCACTAGTGGTAGGGAGAGATAAATAACCCTATGGAATGAGACATCACTACATCACTAGTGGTAGGGAGAGATAGATAAATAACCCTATGGAATGAGACATCACTACATCACTAGTGGTAGGGAGAGATAAATAACCCTATGGAATGAGACATCACTACATCACTAGTGGTAGGGAGAGATAAATAACCCTATGGAATGAGACATCACTACATCACTAGTGGTAGGGAGAGATAAATAACCCTATGGAATGAGACATCACTACATCACTAGTGGTAGGGAGAGATAAATAACCCTATGGAATGAGACATCACTACATCACTAGTGGTAGGGAGAGATAAATAACCCTATGGAATGAGACATCACTACATCACTAGTGGTAGGGAGAGATAAATAACCCTATGGAATGAGACATCACTACATCACTAGTGGTAGGGAGAGATAAATAACCCTATGGAATGAGACATCACTACATCACTAGTGGTAGGGAGAGATAAATAACCCTATGGAATGAGACATCACTACATCACTAGTGGTAGGGAGAGATAAATAACCCTATGGAATGAGACATCACTACATCACTAGTGGTAGGGAGAGATAAATAACCCTATGGAATGAGACATCACTACATCACTAGTGGTAGGGAGAGATAAATAACCCTATGGAATGAGACATCACTACATCACTAGTGGTAGGGAGAGATAAATAACCCTATGGAATGAGACATCACTACATCACTAGTGGTAGGGAGAGATAAATAACCCTATGGAATGAGACATCACTACATCACTAGTGGTAGGGAGAGATAAATAACCCTATGGAATGAGACATCACTACATCACTAGTGGTAGGGAGAGATAAATAACCCTATGGAATGAGACATCACTACATCACTAGTGGTAGGGAGAGATAAATAACCCTATGGAATGAGACATCACTACATCACTAGTGGTAGGGAGAGATAAATAACCCTATGGAATGAGACATCACTACATCACTAGTGGTAGGGAGAGATAAATAACCCTATGGAATGAGACATCACTACATCACTAGTGGTAGGGAGAGATAAATAACCCTATGGAATGAGACATCACTACATCACTAGTGGTAGGGAGAGATAAATAACCCTATGGAATGAGACATCACTACATCACTAGTGGTAGGGAGAGATAAATAACCCTATGGAATGAGACATCACTACATCACTAGTGGTAGGGAGAGATAAATAACCCTATGGAATGAGACATCACTACATCACTAGTGGTAGGGAGAGATAAATAACCCTATGGAATGAGACATCACTACATCACTAGTGGTAGGGAGAGATAAATAACCCTATGGAATGAGACATCACTACATCACTAGTGGTAGGGAGAGATAAATAACCCTATGGAATGAGACATCACTACATCACTAGTGGTAGGGAGAGATAAATAACCCTATGGAATGAGACATCACTACATCACTAGTGGTAGGGAGAGATAAATAACCCTATGGAATGAGACATCACTACATCACTAGTGGTAGGGAGAGATAAATAACCCTATGGAATGAGACATCACTACATCACTAGTGGTAGGGAGAGATAAATAACCCTATGGAATGAGACATCACTACATCACTAGTGGTAGGGAGAGATAAATAACCCTATGGAATGAGACATCACTACATCACTAGTGGTAGGGAGAGATAAATAACCCTATGGAATGAGACATCACTACATCACTAGTGGTAGGGAGAGATAAATAACCCTATGGAATGAGACATCACTACATCACTAGTGGTAGGGAGAGATAAATAACCCTATGGAATGAGACATCACTACATCACTAGTGGTAGGGAGAGATAAATAACCCTATGGAATGAGACATCACTACATCACTAGTGGTAGGGAGAGATAAATAACCCTATGGAATGAGACATCACTACATCACTAGTGGTAGGGAGAGATAAATAACCCTATGGAATGAGACATCACTACATCACTAGTGGTAGGGAGAGATAAATAACCCTATGGAATGAGACATCACTACATCACTAGTGGTAGGGAGAGATAAATAACCCTATGGAATGAGACATCACTACATCACTAGTGGTAGGGAGAGATAAATAACCCTATGGAATGAGACATCACTACATCACTAGTGGTAGGGAGAGATAAATAACCCTATGGAATGAGACATCACTACATCACTAGTGGTAGGGAGAGATAAATAACCCTATGGAATGAGACATCACTACATCACTAGTGGTAGGGAGAGATAAATAACCCTATGGAATGAGACATCACTACATCACTAGTGGTAGGGAGAGATAAATAACCCTATGGAATGAGACATCACTACATCACTAGTGGTAGGGAGAGATAAATAACCCTATGGAATGAGACATCACTACATCACTAGTGGTAGGGAGAGATAAATAACCCTATGGAATGAGACATCACTACATCACTAGTGGTAGGGAGAGATAAATAACCCTATGGAATGAGACATCACTACATCACTAGTGGTAGGGAGAGATAAATAACCCTATGGAATGAGACATCACTACATCACTAGTGGTAGGGAGAGATAAATAACCCTATGGAATGAGACATCACTACATCACTAGTGGTAGGGAGAGATAAATAACCCTATGGAATGAGACATCACTACATCACTAGTGGTAGGGAGAGATAAATAACCCTATGGAATGAGACATCACTACATCACTAGTGGTAGGGAGAGATAAATAACCCTATGGAATGAGACATCACTACATCACTAGTGGTAGGGAGAGATAAATAACCCTATGGAATGAGACATCACTACATCACTAGTGGTAGGGAGAGATAAATAACCCTATGGAATGAGACATCACTACATCACTAGTGGTAGGGAGAGATAAATAACCCTATGGAATGAGACATCACTACATCACTAGTGGTAGGGAGAGATAAATAACCCTATGGAATGAGACATCACTACATCACTAGTGGTAGGGAGAGATAAATAACCCTATGGAATGAGACATCACTACATCACTAGTGGTAGGGAGAGATAAATAACCCTATGGAATGAGACATCACTACATCACTAGTGGTAGGGAGAGATAAATAACCCTATGGAATGAGACATCACTACATCACTAGTGGTAGGGAGAGATAAATAACCCTATGGAATGAGACATCACTACATCACTAGTGGTAGGGAGAGATAAATAACCCTATGGAATGAGACATCACTACATCACTAGTGGTAGGGAGAGATAAATAACCCTATGGAATGAGACATCACTACATCACTAGTGGTAGGGAGAGATAAATAACCCTATGGAATGAGACATCACTACATCACTAGTGGTAGGGAGAGATAAATAACCCTATGGAATGAGACATCACTACATCACTAGTGGTAGGGAGAGATAAATAACCCTATGGAATGAGACATCACTACATCACTAGTGGTAGGGAGAGATAAATAACCCTATGGAATGAGACATCACTACATCACTAGTGGTAGGGAGAGATAAATAACCCTATGGAATGAGACATCACTACATCACTAGTGGTAGGGAGAGATAAATAACCCTATGGAATGAGACATCACTACATCACTAGTGGTAGGGAGAGATAAATAACCCTATGGAATGAGACATCACTACATCACTAGTGGTAGGGAGAGATAAATAACCCTATGGAATGAGACATCACTACATCACTAGTGGTAGGGAGAGATAAATAACCCTATGGAATGAGACATCACTACATCACTAGTGGTAGGGAGAGATAAATAACCCTATGGAATGAGACATCACTACATCACTAGTGGTAGGGAGAGATAAATAACCCTATGGAATGAGACATCACTACATCACTAGTGGTAGGGAGAGATAAATAACCCTATGGAATGAGACATCACTACATCACTAGTGGTAGGGAGAGATAAATAACCCTATGGAATGAGACATCACTACATCACTAGTGGTAGGGAGAGATAAATAACCCTATGGAATGAGACATCACTACATCACTAGTGGTAGGGAGAGATAAATAACCCTATGGAATGAGACATCACTACATCACTAGTGGTAGGGAGAGATAAATAACCCTATGGAATGAGACATCACTACATCACTAGTGGTAGGGAGAGATAAATAACCCTATGGAATGAGACATCACTACATCACTAGTGGTAGGGAGAGATAAATAACCCTATGGAATGAGACATCACTACATCACTAGTGGTAGGGAGAGATAAATAACCCTATGGAATGAGACATCACTACATCACTAGTGGTAGGGAGAGATAAATAACCCTATGGAATGAGACATCACTACATCACTAGTGGTAGGGAGAGATAAATAACCCTATGGAATGAGACATCACTACATCACTAGTGGTAGGGAGAGATAAATAACCCTATGGAATGAGACATCACTACATCACTAGTGGTAGGGAGAGATAAATAACCCTATGGAATGAGACATCACTACATCACTAGTGGTAGGGAGAGATAAATAACCCTATGGAATGAGACATCACTACATCACTAGTGGTAGGGAGAGATAAATAACCCTATGGAATGAGACATCACTACATCACTAGTGGTAGGGAGAGATAAATAACCCTATGGAATGAGACATCACTACATCACTAGTGGTAGGGAGAGATAAATAACCCTATGGAATGAGACATCACTACATCACTAGTGGTAGGGAGAGATAAATAACCCTATGGAATGAGACATCACTACATCACTAGTGGTAGGGAGAGATAAATAACCCTATGGAATGAGACATCACTACATCACTAGTGGTAGGGAGAGATAAATAACCCTATGGAATGAGACATCACTACATCACTAGTGGTAGGGAGAGATAAATAACCCTATGGAATGAGACATCACTACATCACTAGTGGTAGGGAGAGATAAATAACCCTATGGAATGAGACATCACTACATCACTAGTGGTAGGGAGAGATAAATAACCCTATGGAATGAGACATCACTACATCACTAGTGGTAGGGAGAGATAAATAACCCTATGGAATGAGACATCACTACATCACTAGTGGTAGGGAGAGATAAATAACCCTATGGAATGAGACATCACTACATCACTAGTGGTAGGGAGAGATAAATAACCCTATGGAATGAGACATCACTACATCACTAGTGGTAGGGAGAGATAAATAACCCTATGGAATGAGACATCACTACATCACTAGTGGTAGGGAGAGATAAATAACCCTATGGAATGAGACATCACTACATCACTAGTGGTAGGGAGAGATAAATAACCCTATGGAATGAGACATCACTACATCACTAGTGGTAGGGAGAGATAAATAACCCTATGGAATGAGACATCACTACATCACTAGTGGTAGGGAGAGATAAATAACCCTATGGAATGAGACATCACTACATCACTAGTGGTAGGGAGAGATAAATAACCCTATGGAATGAGACATCACTACATCACTAGTGGTAGGGAGAGATAAATAACCCTATGGAATGAGACATCACTACATCACTAGTGGTAGGGAGAGATAAATAACCCTATGGAATGAGACATCACTACATCACTAGTGGTAGGGAGAGATAAATAACCCTATGGAATGAGACATCACTACATCACTAGTGGTAGGGAGAGATAAATAACCCTATGGAATGAGACATCACTACATCACTAGTGGTAGGGAGAGATAAATAACCCTATGGAATGAGACATCACTACATCACTAGTGGTAGGGAGAGATAAATAACCCTATGGAATGAGACATCACTACATCACTAGTGGTAGGGAGAGATAAATAACCCTATGGAATGAGACATCACTACATCACTAGTGGTAGGGAGAGATAAATAACCCTATGGAATGAGACATCACTACATCACTAGTGGTAGGGAGAGATAAATAACCCTATGGAATGAGACATCACTACATCACTAGTGGTAGGGAGAGATAAATAACCCTATGGAATGAGACATCACTACATCACTAGTGGTAGGGAGAGATAAATAACCCTATGGAATGAGACATCACTACATCACTAGTGGTAGGGAGAGATAAATAACCCTATGGAATGAGACATCACTACATCACTAGTGGTAGGGAGAGATAAATAACCCTATGGAATGAGACATCACTACATCACTAGTGGTAGGGAGAGATAAATAACCCTATGGAATGAGACATCACTACATCACTAGTGGTAGGGAGAGATAAATAACCCTATGGAATGAGACATCACTACATCACTAGTGGTAGGGAGAGATAAATAACCCTATGGAATGAGACATCACTACATCACTAGTGGTAGGGAGAGATAAATAACCCTATGGAATGAGACATCACTACATCACTAGTGGTAGGGAGAGATAAATAACCCTATGGAATGAGACATCACTACATCACTAGTGGTAGGGAGAGATAAATAACCCTATGGAATGAGACATCACTACATCACTAGTGGTAGGGAGAGATAAATAACCCTATGGAATGAGACATCACTACATCACTAGTGGTAGGGAGAGATAAATAACCCTATGGAATGAGACATCACTACATCACTAGTGGTAGGGAGAGATAAATAACCCTATGGAATGAGACATCACTACATCACTAGTGGTAGGGAGAGATAAATAACCCTATGGAATGAGACATCACTACATCACTAGTGGTAGGGAGAGATAAATAACCCTATGGAATGAGACATCACTACATCACTAGTGGTAGGGAGAGATAAATAACCCTATGGAATGAGACATCACTACATCACTAGTGGTAGGGAGAGATAAATAACCCTATGGAATGAGACATCACTACATCACTAGTGGTAGGGAGAGATAAATAACCCTATGGAATGAGACATCACTACATCACTAGTGGTAGGGAGAGATAAATAACCCTATGGAATGAGACATCACTACATCACTAGTGGTAGGGAGAGATAAATAACCCTATGGAATGAGACATCACTACATCACTAGTGGTAGGGAGAGATAAATAACCCTATGGAATGAGACATCACTACATCACTAGTGGTAGGGAGAGATAAATAACCCTATGGAATGAGACATCACTACATCACTAGTGGTAGGGAGAGATAAATAACCCTATGGAATGAGACATCACTACATCACTAGTGGTAGGGAGAGATAAATAACCCTATGGAATGAGACATCACTACATCACTAGTGGTAGGGAGAGATAAATAACCCTATGGAATGAGACATCACTACATCACTAGTGGTAGGGAGAGATAAATAACCCTATGGAATGAGACATCACTACATCACTAGTGGTAGGGAGAGATAAATAACCCTATGGAATGAGACATCACTACATCACTAGTGGTAGGGAGAGATAAATAACCCTATGGAATGAGACATCACTACATCACTAGTGGTAGGGAGAGATAAATAACCCTATGGAATGAGACATCACTACATCACTAGTGGTAGGGAGAGATAAATAACCCTATGGAATGAGACATCACTACATCACTAGTGGTAGGGAGAGATAAATAACCCTATGGAATGAGACATCACTACATCACTAGTGGTAGGGAGAGATAAATAACCCTATGGAATGAGACATCACTACATCACTAGTGGTAGGGAGAGATAAATAACCCTATGGAATGAGACATCACTACATCACTAGTGGTAGGGAGAGATAAATAACCCTATGGAATGAGACATCACTACATCACTAGTGGTAGGGAGAGATAAATAACCCTATGGAATGAGACATCACTACATCACTAGTGGTAGGGAGAGATAAATAACCCTATGGAATGAGACATCACTACATCACTAGTGGTAGGGAGAGATAAATAACCCTATGGAATGAGACATCACTACATCACTAGTGGTAGGGAGAGATAAATAACCCTATGGAATGAGACATCACTACATCACTAGTGGTAGGGAGAGATAAATAACCCTATGGAATGAGACATCACTACATCACTAGTGGTAGGGAGAGATAAATAACCCTATGGAATGAGACATCACTACATCACTAGTGGTAGGGAGAGATAAATAACCCTATGGAATGAGACATCACTACATCACTAGTGGTAGGGAGAGATAAATAACCCTATGGAATGAGACATCACTACATCACTAGTGGTAGGGAGAGATAAATAACCCTATGGAATGAGACATCACTACATCACTAGTGGTAGGGAGAGATAAATAACCCTATGGAATGAGACATCACTACATCACTAGTGGTAGGGAGAGATAAATAACCCTATGGAATGAGACATCACTACATCACTAGTGGTAGGGAGAGATAAATAACCCTATGGAATGAGACATCACTACATCACTAGTGGTAGGGAGAGATAAATAACCCTATGGAATGAGACATCACTACATCACTAGTGGTAGGGAGAGATAAATAACCCTATGGAATGAGACATCACTACATCACTAGTGGTAGGGAGAGATAAATAACCCTATGGAATGAGACATCACTACATCACTAGTGGTAGGGAGAGATAAATAACCCTATGGAATGAGACATCACTACATCACTAGTGGTAGGGAGAGATAAATAACCCTATGGAATGAGACATCACTACATCACTAGTGGTAGGGAGAGATAAATAACCCTATGGAATGAGACATCACTACATCACTAGTGGTAGGGAGAGATAAATAACCCTATGGAATGAGACATCACTACATCACTAGTGGTAGGGAGAGATAAATAACCCTATGGAATGAGACATCACTACATCACTAGTGGTAGGGAGAGATAAATAACCCTATGGAATGAGACATCACTACATCACTAGTGGTAGGGAGAGATAAATAACCCTATGGAATGAGACATCACTACATCACTAGTGGTAGGGAGAGATAAATAACCCTATGGAATGAGACATCACTACATCACTAGTGGTAGGGAGAGATAAATAACCCTATGGAATGAGACATCACTACATCACTAGTGGTAGGGAGAGATAAATAACCCTATGGAATGAGACATCACTACATCACTAGTGGTAGGGAGAGATAAATAACCCTATGGAATGAGACATCACTACATCACTAGTGGTAGGGAGAGATAAATAACCCTATGGAATGAGACATCACTAGTGGTAGGGAGAAGATGAGAGATAAATAACCCTATGGAATGAGACATCACTACATCACTAGTGGTAGGGAGAGATAAATAACCCTATGGAATGAGACATCACTACATCACTAGTGGTAGGGAGAGATAAATAACCCTATGGAATGAGACATCACTACATCACTAGTGGTAGGGAGAGATAAATAACCCTATGGAATGAGACATCACTACATCACTAGTGGTAGGGAGAGATAAATAACCCTATGGAATGAGACATCACTACATCACTAGTGGTAGGGAGAGATAAATAACCCTATGGAATGAGACATCACTACATCACTAGTGGTAGGGAGAGATAAATAACCCTATGGAATGAGACATCACTACATCACTAGTGGTAGGGAGAGATAAATAACCCTATGGAATGAGACATCACTACATCACTAGTGGTAGGGAGAGATAAATAACCCTATGGAATGAGACATCACTACATCACTAGTGGTAGGGAGAGATAAATAACCCTATGGAATGAGACATCACTACATCACTAGTGGTAGGGAGAGATAAATAACCCTATGGAATGAGACATCACTACATCACTAGTGGTAGGGAGAGATAAATAACCCTATGGAATGAGACATCACTACATCACTAGTGGTAGGGAGAGATAAATAACCCTATGGAATGAGACATCACTACATCACTAGTGGTAGGGAGAGATAAATAACCCTATGGAATGAGACATCACTACATCACTAGTGGTAGGGAGAGATAAATAACCCTATGGAATGAGACATCACTACATCACTAGTGGTAGGGAGAGATAAATAACCCTATGGAATGAGACATCACTACATCACTAGTGGTAGGGAGAGATAAATAACCCTATGGAATGAGACATCACTACATCACTAGTGGTAGGGAGAGATAAATAACCCTATGGAATGAGACATCACTACATCACTAGTGGTAGGGAGAGATAAATAACCCTATGGAATGAGACATCACTACATCACTAGTGGTAGGGAGAGATAAATAACCCTATGGAATGAGACATCACTACATCACTAGTGGTAGGGAGAGATAAATAACCCTATGGAATGAGACATCACTACATCACTAGTGGTAGGGAGAGATAAATAACCCTATGGAATGAGACATCACTACATCACTAGTGGTAGGGAGAGATAAATAACCCTATGGAATGAGACATCACTACATCACTAGTGGTAGGGAGAGATAAATAACCCTATGGAATGAGACATCACTACATCACTAGTGGTAGGGAGAGATAAATAACCCTATGGAATGAGACATCACTACATCACTAGTGGTAGGGAGAGATAAATAACCCTATGGAATGAGACATCACTACATCACTAGTGGTAGGGAGAGATAAATAACCCTATGGAATGAGACATCACTACATCACTAGTGGTAGGGAGAGATAAATAACCCTATGGAATGAGACATCACTACATCACTAGTGGTAGGGAGAGATAAATAACCCTATGGAATGAGACATCACTACATCACTAGTGGTAGGGAGAGATAAATAACCCTATGGAATGAGACATCACTACATCACTAGTGGTAGGGAGAGATAAATAACCCTATGGAATGAGACATCACTACATCACTAGTGGTAGGGAGAGATAAATAACCCTATGGAATGAGACATCACTACATCACTAGTGGTAGGGAGAGATAAATAACCCTATGGAATGAGACATCACTACATCACTAGTGGTAGGGAGAGATAAATAACCCTATGGAATGAGACATCACATCACTAGTGGTAGGGAGAGATAAATAACCCTATGGAATGAGACATCACTACATCACTAGTGGTAGGGAGAGATAAATAACCCTATGGAATGAGACATCACTACATCACTAGTGGTAGGGAGAGATAAATAACCCTATGGAATGAGACATCACTACATCACTAGTGGTAGGGAGAGATAAATAACCCTATGGAATGAGACATCACTACATCACTAGTGGTAGGGAGAGATAAATAACCCTATGGAATGAGACATCACTACATCACTAGTGGTAGGGAGAGATAAATAACCCTATGGAATGAGACATCACTACATCACTAGTGGTAGGGAGAGATAAATAACCCTATGGAATGAGACATCACTACATCACTAGTGGTAGGGAGAGATAAATAACCCTATGGAATGAGACATCACTACATCACTAGTGGTAGGGAGAGATAAATAACCCTATGGAATGAGACATCACTACATCACTAGTGGTAGGGAGAGATAAATAACCCTATGGAATGAGACATCACTACATCACTAGTGGTAGGGAGAGATAAATAACCCTATGGAATGAGACATCACTACATCACTAGTGGTAGGGAGAGATAAATAACCCTATGGAATGAGACATCACTACATCACTAGTGGTAGGGAGAGATAAATAACCCTATGGAATGAGACATCACTACATCACTAGTGGTAGGGAGAGATAAATAACCCTATGGAATGAGACATCACTACATCACTAGTGGTAGGGAGAGATAAATAACCCTATGGAATGAGACATCACTACATCACTAGTGGTAGGGAGAGATAAATAACCCTATGGAATGAGACATCACTACATCACTAGTGGTAGGGAGAGATAAATAACCCTATGGAATGAGACATCACTACATCACTAGTGGTAGGGAGAGATAAATAACCCTATGGAATGAGACATCACTACATCACTAGTGGTAGGGAGAGATAAATAACCCTATGGAATGAGACATCACTACATCACTAGTGGTAGGGAGAGATAAATAACCCTATGGAATGAGACATCACTACATCACTAGTGGTAGGGAGAGATAAATAACCCTATGGAATGAGACATCACTACATCACTAGTGGTAGGGAGAGATAAATAACCCTATGGAATGAGACATCACTACATCACTAGTGGTAGGGAGAGATAAATAACCCTATGGAATGAGACATCACTACATCACTAGTGGTAGGGAGAGATAAATAACCCTATGGAATGAGACATCACTACATCACTAGTGGTAGGGAGAGATAAATAACCCTATGGAATGAGACATCACTACATCACTAGTGGTAGGGAGAGATAAATAACCCTATGGAATGAGACATCACTACATCACTAGTGGTAGGGAGAGATAAATAACCCTATGGAATGAGACATCACTACATCACTAGTGGTAGGGAGAGATAAATAACCCTATGGAATGAGACATCACTACATCACTAGTGGTAGGGAGAGATAAATAACCCTATGGAATGAGACATCACTACATCACTAGTGGTAGGGAGAGATAAATAACCCTATGGAATGAGACATCACTACATCACTAGTGGTAGGGAGAGATAAATAACCCTATGGAATGAGACATCACTACATCACTAGTGGTAGGGAGAGATAAATAACCCTATGGAATGAGACATCACTACATCACTAGTGGTAGGGAGAGATAAATAACCCTATGGAATGAGACACACTACATCACTAGTGGTAGGGAGAGATAAATAACCCTATGGAATGAGACATCACTACATCACTAGTGGTAGGGAGAGATAAATAACCCTATGGAATGAGACATCACTACATCACTAGTGGTAGGGAGAGATAAATAACCCTATGGAATGAGACATCACTACATCACTAGTGGTAGGGAGAGATAAATAACCCTATGGAATGAGACATCACTACATCACTAGTGGTAGGGAGAGATAAATAACCCTATGGAATGAGACATCACTACATCACTAGTGGTAGGGAGAGATAAATAACCCTATGGAATGAGACATCACTACATCACTAGTGGTAGGGAGAGATAAATAACCCTATGGAATGAGACATCACTACATCACTAGTGGTAGGGAGAGATAAATAACCCTATGGAATGAGACATCACTACATCACTAGTGGTAGGGAGAGATAAATAACCCTATGGAATGAGACATCACTACATCACTAGTGGTAGGGAGAGATAAATAACCCTATGGAATGAGACATCACTACATCACTAGTGGTAGGGAGAGATAAATAACCCTATGGAATGAGACATCACTACATCACTAGTGGTAGGGAGAGATAAATAACCCTATGGAATGAGACATCACTACATCACTAGTGGTAGGGAGAGATAAATAACCCTATGGAATGAGACATCACTACATCACTAGTGGTAGGGAGAGATAAATAACCCTATGGAATGAGACATCACTACATCACTAGTGGTAGGGAGAGATAAATAACCCTATGGAATGAGACATCACTACATCACTAGTGGTAGGGAGAGATAAATAACCCTATGGAATGAGACATCACTACATCACTAGTGGTAGGGAGAGATAAATAACCCTATGGAATGAGACATCACTACATCACTAGTGGTAGGGAGAGATAAATAACCCTATGGAATGAGACATCACTACATCACTAGTGGTAGGGAGAGATAAATAACCCTATGGAATGAGACATCACTACATCACTAGTGGTAGGGAGAGATAAATAACCCTATGGAATGAGACATCACTACATCACTAGTGGTAGGGAGAGATAAATAACCCTATGGAATGAGACATCACTACATCACTAGTGGTAGGGAGAGATAAATAACCCTATGGAATGAGACATCACTACATCACTAGTGGTAGGGAGAGATAAATAACCCTATGGAATGAGACATCACTACATCACTAGTGGTAGGGAGAGATAAATAACCCTATGGAATGAGACATCACTACATCACTAGTGGTAGGGAGAGATAAATAACCCTATGGAATGAGACATCACTACATCACTAGTGGTAGGGAGAGATAAATAACCCTATGGAATGAGACATCACTACATCACTAGTGGTAGGGAGAGATAAATAACCCTATGGAATGAGACATCACTACATCACTAGTGGTAGGGAGAGATAAATAACCCTATGGAATGAGACATCACTACATCACTAGTGGTAGGGAGAGATAAATAACCCTATGGAATGAGACATCACTACATCACTAGTGGTAGGGAGAGATAAATAACCCTATGGAATGAGACATCACTACATCACTAGTGGTAGGGAGAGATAAATAACCCTATGGAATGAGACATCACTACATCACTAGTGGTAGGGAGAGATAAATAACCCTATGGAATGAGACATCACTACATCACTAGTGGTAGGGAGAGATAAATAACCCTATGGAATGAGACATCACTACATCACTAGTGGTAGGGAGAGATAAATAACCCTATGGAATGAGACATCACTACATCACTAGTGGTAGGGAGAGATAAATAACCCTATGGAATGAGACATCACTACATCACTAGTGGTAGGGAGAGATAAATAACCCTATGGAATGAGACATCACTACATCACTAGTGGTAGGGAGAGATAAATAACCCTATGGAATGAGACATCACTACATCACTAGTGGTAGGGAGAGATAAATAACCCTATGGAATGAGACATCACTACATCACTAGTGGTAGGGAGAGATAAATAACCCTATGGAATGAGACATCACTACATCACTAGTGGTAGGGAGAGATAAATAACCCTATGGAATGAGACATCACTACATCACTAGTGGTAGGGAGAGATAAATAACCCTATGGAATGAGACATCACTACATCACTAGTGGTAGGGAGAGATAAATAACCCTATGGAATGAGACATCACTACATCACTAGTGGTAGGGAGAGATAAATAACCCTATGGAATGAGACATCACTACATCACTAGTGGTAGGGAGAGATAAATAACCCTATGGAATGAGACATCACTACATCACTAGTGGTAGGGAGAGATAAATAACCCTATGGAATGAGACATCACTACATCACTAGTGGTAGGGAGAGATAAATAACCCTATGGAATGAGACATCACTACATCACTAGTGGTAGGGAGAGATAAATAACCCTATGGAATGAGACATCACTACATCACTAGTGGTAGGGAGAGATAAATAACCCTATGGAATGAGACATCACTACATCACTAGTGGTAGGGAGAGATAAATAACCCTATGGAATGAGACATCACTACATCACTAGTGGTAGGGAGAGATAAATAACCCTATGGAATGAGACATCACTACATCACTAGTGGTAGGGAGAGATAAATAACCCTATGGAATGAGACATCACTACATCACTAGTGGTAGGGAGAGATAAATAACCCTATGGAATGAGACATCACTACATCACTAGTGGTAGGGAGAGATAAATAACCCTATGGAATGAGACATCACTACATCACTAGTGGTAGGGAGAGATAAATAACCCTATGGAATGAGACATCACTACATCACTAGTGGTAGGGAGAGATAAATAACCCTATGGAATGAGACATCACTACATCACTAGTGGTAGGGAGAGATAAATAACCCTATGGAATGAGACATCACTACATCACTAGTGGTAGGGAGAGATAAATAACCCTATGGAATGAGACATCACTACATCACTAGTGGTAGGAGAGATAAATAACCCTATGGAATGAGACATCACTACATCACTAGTGGTAGGAGAGATAAATAACCCTATGGAATGAGACATCACTACATCACTAGTGGTAGGAGAGATAAATAACCCTATGGAATGAGACATCACTACATCACTAGTGGTAGGAGAGATAAATAACCCTATGGAATGAGACATCACTACATCACTAGTGGTAGGGAGAGATAAATAACCCTATGGAATGAGACATCACTACATCACTAGTGGTAGGGAGAGATAAATAACCCTATGGAATGAGACATCACTACATCACTAGTGGTAGGGAGAGATAAATAACCCTATGGAATGAGACATCACTACATCACTAGTGGTAGGGAGAGATAAATAACCCTATGGAATGAGACATCACTACATCACTAGTGGTAGGGAGAGATAAATAACCCTATGGAATGAGACATCACTACATCACTAGTGGTAGGGAGAGATAAATAACCCTATGGAATGAGACATCACTACATCACTAGTGGTAGGGAGAGATAAATAACCCTATGGAATGAGACATCACTACATCACTAGTGGTAGGAGAGATAAATAACCCTATGGAATGAGACATCACTACATCACTAGTGGTAGGAGAGATAAATAACCCTATGGAATGAGACATCACTACATCACTAGTGGTAGGAGAGATAAATAACCCTATGGAATGAGACATCACTACATCACTAGTGGTAGGGAGAGATAAATAACCCTATGGAATGAGACATCACTACATCACTAGTGGTAGGAGAGATAAATAACCCTATGGAATGAGACATCACTACATCACTAGTGGTAGGAGAGATAAATAACCCTATGGAATGAGACATCACTACATCACTAGTGGTAGGAGAGATAAATAACCCTATGGAATGAGACATCACTACATCACTAGTGGTAGGAGAGATAAATAACCCTATGGAATGAGACATCACTACATCACTAGTGGTAGGAGAGATAAATAACCCTATGGAATGAGACATCACTACATCACTAGTGGTAGGGAGAGATAAATAACCCTATGGAATGAGACATCACTACATCACTAGTGGTAGGGAGAGATAAATAACCCTATGGAATGAGACATCACTACATCACTAGTGGTAGGGAGAGATAAATAACCCTATGGAATGAGACATCACTACATCACTAGTGGTAGGGAGAGATAAATAACCCTATGGAATGAGACATCACTACATCACTAGTGGTAGGGAGAGATAAATAACCCTATGGAATGAGACATCACTACATCACTAGTGGTAGGGAGAGATAAATAACCCTATGGAATGAGACATCACTACATCACTAGTGGTAGGGAGAGATAAATAACCCTATGGAATGAGACATCACTACATCACTAGTGGTAGGGAGAGATAAATAACCCTATGGAATGAGACATCACTACATCACTAGTGGTAGGGAGAGATAAATAACCCTATGGAATGAGACATCACTACATCACTAGTGGTAGGGAGAGATAAATAACCCTATGGAATGAGACATCACTACATCACTAGTGGTAGGGAGAGATAAATAACCCTATGGAATGAGACATCACTACATCACTAGTGGTAGGGAGAGATAAATAACCCTATGGAATGAGACATCACTACATCACTAGTGGTAGGGAGAGATAAATAACCCTATGGAATGAGACATCACTACATCACTAGTGGTAGGGAGAGATAAATAACCCTATGGAATGAGACATCACTACATCACTAGTGGTAGGGAGAGATAAATAACCCTATGGAATGAGACATCACTACATCACTAGTGGTAGGGAGAGATAAATAACCCTATGGAATGAGACATCACTACATCACTAGTGGTAGGGAGAGATAAATAACCCTATGGAATGAGACATCACTACATCACTAGTGGTAGGGAGAGATAAATAACCCTATGGAATGAGACATCACTACATCACTAGTGGTAGGGAGAGATAAATAACCCTATGGAATGAGACATCACTACATCACTAGTGGTAGGGAGAGATAAATAACCCTATGGAATGAGACATCACTACATCACTAGTGGTAGGGAGAGATAAATAACCCTATGGAATGAGACATCACTACATCACTAGTGGTAGGGAGAGATAAATAACCCTATGGAATGAGACATCACTACATCACTAGTGGTAGGGAGAGATAAATAACCCTATGGAATGAGACATCACTACATCACTAGTGGTAGGGAGAGATAAATAACCCTATGGAATGAGACATCACACATCACTAGTGGTAGGGAGAGATAAATAACCCTATGGAATGAGACATCACTACATCACTAGTGGTAGAGGGAGAGATAAATAACCCTATGGAATGAGACATCACTACATCACTAGTGGTAGGGAGAGATAAATAACCCTATGGAATGAGACATCACTACATCACTAGTGGTAGGGAGAGATAAATAACCCTATGGAATGAGACATCACTACATCACTAGTGGTAGGGAGAGATAAATAACCCTATGGAATGAGACATCACTACATCACTAGTGGTAGGGAGAGATAAATAACCCTATGGAATGAGACATCACTACATCACTAGTGGTAGGGAGAGATAAATAACCCTATGGAATGAGACATCACTACATCACTAGTGGTAGGGAGAGATAAATAACCCTATGGAATGAGACATCACTACATCACTAGTGGTAGGGAGAGATAAATAACCCTATGGAATGAGACATCACTACATCACTAGTGGTAGGGAGAGATAAATAACCCTATGGAATGAGACATCACTACATCACTAGTGGTAGGGAGAGATAAATAACCCTATGGAATGAGACATCACTACATCACTAGTGGTAGGGAGAGATAAATAACCCTATGGAATGAGACATCACTACATCACTAGTGGTAGGGAGAGATAAATAACCCTATGGAATGAGACATCACTACATCACTAGTGGTAGGGAGAGATAAATAACCCTATGGAATGAGACATCACTACATCACTAGTGGTAGGGAGAGATAAATAACCCTATGGAATGAGACATCACTACATCACTAGTGGTAGGGAGAGATAAATAACCCTATGGAATGAGACATCACTACATCACTAGTGGTAGGGAGAGATAAATAACCCTATGGAATGAGACATCACTACATCACTAGTGGTAGGGAGAGATAAATAACCCTATGGAATGAGACATCACTACATCACTAGTGGTAGGGAGAGATAAATAACCCTATGGAATGAGACATCACTACATCACTAGTGGTAGGGAGAGATAAATAACCCTATGGAATGAGACATCACTACATCACTAGTGGTAGGGAGAGATAAATAACCCTATGGAATGAGACATCACTACATCACTAGTGGTAGGGAGAGATAAATAACCCTATGGAATGAGACATCACTACATCACTAGTGGTAGGGAGAGATAAATAACCCTATGGAATGAGACATCACTACATCACTAGTGGTAGGGAGAGATAAATAACCCTATGGAATGAGACATCACTACATCACTAGTGGTAGGAGAGATAAATAACCCTATGGAATGAGACATCACTACATCACTAGTGGTAGGGAGAGATAAATAACCCTATGGAATGAGACATCACTACATCACTAGTGGTAGGAGAGATAAATAACCCTATGGAATGAGACATCACTACATCACTAGTGGTAGGGAGAGATAAATAACCCTATGGAATGAGACATCACTACATCACTAGTGGTAGGGAGAGATAAATAACCCTATGGAATGAGACATCACTACATCACTAGTGGTAGGGAGAGATAAATAACCCTATGGAATGAGACATCACTACATCACTAGTGGTAGGGAGAGATAAATAACCCTATGGAATGAGACATCACTACATCACTAGTGGTAGGGAGAGATAAATAACCCTATGGAATGAGACATCACTACATCACTAGTGGTAGGGAGAGATAAATAACCCTATGGAATGAGACATCACTACATCACTAGTGGTAGGGAGAGATAAATAACCCTATGGAATGAGACATCACTACATCACTAGTGGTAGGGAGAGATAAATAACCCTATGGAATGAGACATCACTACATCACTAGTGGTAGGAGAGATAAATAACCCTATGGAATGAGACATCACTACATCACTAGTGGTAGGGAGAGATAAATAACCCTATGGAATGAGACATCACTACATCACTAGTGGTAGGAGAGATAAATAACCCTATGGAATGAGACATCACTACATCACTAGTGGTAGGGAGAGATAAATAACCCTATGGAATGAGACATCACTACATCACTAGTGGTAGGGAGAGATAAATAACCCTATGGAATGAGACATCACTACATCACTAGTGGTAGGGAGAGATAAATAACCCTATGGAATGAGACATCACTACATCACTAGTGGTAGGGAGAGATAAATAACCCTATGGAATGAGACATCACTACATCACTAGTGGTAGGGAGAGATAAATAACCCTATGGAATGAGACATCACTACATCACTAGTGGTAGGGAGAGATAAATAACCCTATGGAATGAGACATCACTACATCACTAGTGGTAGGGAGAGATAAATAACCCTATGGAATGAGACATCACTACATCACTAGTGGTAGGGAGAGATAAATAACCCTATGGAATGAGACATCACTACATCACTAGTGGTAGGGAGAGATAAATAACCCTATGGAATGAGACATCACTACATCACTAGTGGTAGGGAGAGATAAATAACCCTATGGAATGAGACATCACTACATCACTAGTGGTAGGGAGAGATAAATAACCCTATGGAATGAGACATCACTACATCACTAGTGGTAGGGAGAGATAAATAACCCTATGGAATGAGACATCACTACATCACTAGTGGTAGGGAGAGATAAATAACCCTATGGAATGAGACATCACTACATCACTAGTGGTAGGAGAGATAAATAACCCTATGGAATGAGACATCACTACATCACTAGTGGTAGGGAGAGATAAATAACCCTATGGAATGAGACATCACTACATCACTAGTGGTAGGGAGAGATAAATAACCCTATGGAATGAGACATCACTACATCACTAGTGGTAGGGAGAGATAAATAACCCTATGGAATGAGACATCACTACATCACTAGTGGTAGGGAGAGATAAATAACCCTATGGAATGAGACATCACTACATCACTAGTGGTAGGGAGAGATAAATAACCCTATGGAATGAGACATCACTACATCACTAGTGGTAGGGAGAGATAAATAACCCTATGGAATGAGACATCACTACATCACTAGTGGTAGGGAGAGATAAATAACCCTATGGAATGAGACATCACTACATCACTAGTGGTAGGAGAGATAAATAACCCTATGGAATGAGACATCACTACATCACTAGTGGTAGGGAGAGATAAATAACCCTATGGAATGAGACATCACTACATCACTAGTGGTAGGGAGAGATAAATAACCCTATGGAATGAGACATCACTACATCACTAGTGGTAGGGAGAGATAAATAACCCTATGGAATGAGACATCACTACATCACTAGTGGTAGGGAGAGATAAATAACCCTATGGAATGAGACATCACTACATCACTAGTGGTAGGGAGAGATAAATAACCCTATGGAATGAGACATCACTACATCACTAGTGGTAGGGAGAGATAAATAACCCTATGGAATGAGACATCACTACATCACTAGTGGTAGGAGAGATAAATAACCCTATGGAATGAGACATCACTACATCACTAGTGGTAGGGAGAGATAAATAACCCTATGGAATGAGACATCACTACATCACTAGTGGTAGGAGAGATAAATAACCCTATGGAATGAGACATCACTACATCACTAGTGGTAGGGAGAGATAAATAACCCTATGGAATGAGACATCACTACATCACTAGTGGTAGGGAGAGATAAATAACCCTATGGAATGAGACATCACTACATCACTAGTGGTAGGAGAGATAAATAACCCTATGGAATGAGACATCACTACATCACTAGTGGTAGGGAGAGATAAATAACCCTATGGAATGAGACATCACTACATCACTAGTGGTAGGGAGAGATAAATAACCCTATGGAATGAGACATCACTACATCACTAGTGGTAGGGAGAGATAAATAACCCTATGGAATGAGACATCACTACATCACTAGTGGTAGGGAGAGATAAATAACCCTATGGAATGAGACATCACTACATCACTAGTGGTAGGAGAGATAAATAACCCTATGGAATGAGACATCACTACATCACTAGTGGTAGGGAGAGATAAATAACCCTATGGAATGAGACATCACTACATCACTAGTGGTAGGAGAGATAAATAACCCTATGGAATGAGACATCACTACATCACTAGTGGTAGGGAGAGATAAATAACCCTATGGAATGAGACATCACTACATCACTAGTGGTAGGGAGAGATAAATAACCCTATGGAATGAGACATCACTACATCACTAGTGGTAGGGAGAGATAAATAACCCTATGGAATGAGACATCACTACATCACTAGTGGTAGGGAGAGATAAATAACCCTATGGAATGAGACATCACTACATCACTAGTGGTAGGGAGAGATAAATAACCCTATGGAATGAGACATCACTACATCACTAGTGGTAGGGAGAGATAAATAACCCTATGGAATGAGACATCACTACATCACTAGTGGTAGGGAGAGATAAATAACCCTATGGAATGAGACATCACTACATCACTAGTGGTAGGGAGAGATAAATAACCCTATGGAATGAGACATCACTACATCACTAGTGGTAGGGAGAGATAAATAACCCTATGGAATGAGACATCACTACATCACTAGTGGTAGGGAGAGATAAATAACCCTATGGAATGAGACATCACTACATCACTAGTGGTAGGGAGAGATAAATAACCCTATGGAATGAGACATCACTACATCACTAGTGGTAGGAGAGATAAATAACCCTATGGAATGAGACATCACTACATCACTAGTGGTAGGGAGAGATAAATAACCCTATGGAATGAGACATCACTACATCACTAGTGGTAGGGAGAGATAAATAACCCTATGGAATGAGACATCACTACATCACTAGTGGTAGGAGAGATAAATAACCCTATGGAATGAGACATCACTACATCACTAGTGGTAGGGAGAGATAAATAACCCTATGGAATGAGACATCACTACATCACTAGTGGTAGGGAGAGATAAATAACCCTATGGAATGAGACATCACTACATCACTAGTGGTAGGGAGAGATAAATAACCCTATGGAATGAGACATCACTACATCACTAGTGGTAGGGAGAGATAAATAACCCTATGGAATGAGACATCACTACATCACTAGTGGTAGGGAGAGATAAATAACCCTATGGAATGAGACATCACTACATCACTAGTGGTAGGAGAGATAAATAACCCTATGGAATGAGACATCACTACATCACTAGTGGTAGGAGAGATAAATAACCCTATGGAATGAGACATCACTACATCACTAGTGGTAGGAGAGATAAATAACCCTATGGAATGAGACATCACTACATCACTAGTGGTAGGAGAGATAAATAACCCTATGGAATGAGACATCACTACATCACTAGTGGTAGGGAGAGATAAATAACCCTATGGAATGAGACATCACTACATCACTAGTGGTAGGAGAGATAAATAACCCTATGGAATGAGACATCACTACATCACTAGTGGTAGGAGAGATAAATAACCCTATGGAATGAGACATCACTACATCACTAGTGGTAGGGAGAGATAAATAACCCTATGGAATGAGACATCACTACATCACTAGTGGTAGGAGAGATAAATAACCCTATGGAATGAGACATCACTACATCACTAGTGGTAGGGAGAGATAAATAACCCTATGGAATGAGACATCACTACATCACTAGTGGTAGGGAGAGATAAATAACCCTATGGAATGAGACATCACTACATCACTAGTTGTAGGAGAGATAAATAACCCTATGGAATGAGACATCACTACATCACTAGTGGTAGGGAGAGATAAATAACCCTATGGAATGAGACATCACTACATCACTAGTGGTAGGGAGAGATAAATAACCCTATGGAATGAGACATCACTACATCACTAGTGGTAGGGAGAGATAAATAACCCTATGGAATGAGACATCACTACATCACTAGTGGTAGGGAGAGATAAATAACCCTATGGAATGAGACATCACTACATCACTAGTGGTAGGGAGAGATAAATAACCCTATGGAATGAGACATCACTAGTGGTAGGGAGAGATAAATAACCCTATGGAATGAGACATCACTACATCACTAGTGGTAGGGAGAGATAAATAACCCTATGGAATGAGACATCACTACATCACTAGTGGTAGGAGAGATAAATAACCCTATGGAATGAGACATCACTAGTGGTAGGGAGAGATAAATAACCCTATGGAATGAGACATCACTACATCACTAGTGGTAGGGAGAGATAAATAACCCTATGGAATGAGACATCACTACATCACTAGTGGTAGGAGAGTTAAATAACCCTATGGAATGAGACATCACTAGTGGTAGGGAGAGATAAATAACCCTATGGAATGAGACATCACTACATCACTAGTGGTAGGAGAGATAAATAACCCTATGGAATGAGACATCACTACATCACTAGTGGTAGGAGAGATAAATAACCCTATGGAATGGGACATTCCCCCCAACCCTCTGGCCTACTGGGTCAGGCAACGGAGAAAGAGAGCCGTCATAAAGCAACTCCGGTGGCCGGCCTGGACTAGCGGTAATGCCGCATCCTTTGGCACTACGGTGTCAGCATCGGTCAAATCCAGCTTACTGCCCCTTTGTCACAACCTCTCTTATATATCCATTCATACTGTATATATCCATTCATACTGTATATATCCATTCATACTGTATATATCCATTCATACTGTATATATCCATTCATACTGTATATATCCATTCATACTGTATATATCCATTCGTACTGTATATATCCATTCATACTGTATATATCCATTCGTACTGTATATATCCATTCATACTGTATATATCCATTCATACTGTATATATCCATTCATACTGTATATATCCATTCATACTGTATATATCCATTCGTACTGTATATATCCATTCATACTGTATATATCCATTCATACTGTATATATCCATTCATACTGTATATATCCATTCATACTGTATAGAGATACAAAAGAATGGTCCACTAGTCTAAACTGAGACTAAGATGATGTGAGATGGATACAAATAAACGTTATGTCTGTCAGTATATAGATTAAATTATCTAGGAAAATAATAATAGTCTTACTTCTAAACCATCACATTGAAGAGTTCGCCATCTTCTGCTGAATTTCATTCAATTACATTAATATCCCATATTGCATTGCAGACTTACACTGTCACCTTCACCTAAAGGAAACACACACACACATTCTGGTCCTTGTAAAGGTGTATCTGACTTCCTGTAATTGTACCTTTAATTGACCTGCTCCAAACCAGACAGGAAGAAATAGTTATTTTCCTTTCTCCACCTTTACCTTCCAAATCCCCTGGAAGCAGAGAGAGCCTGGAGAATGTTCCAGCAATATCACCTTAATATCCTTCTCCCTACTCATCTCTACCTGCTTATTAATCAGACTCTGAGATGTAACATGAGATGTAATATGTAGGAAGGAATGGCTCTCCTGAACACATTCAGCTCATCTCCTTCAGAATGGCTCTTCAGGGATATTCAGATTATTAAGCGAGGCTTCCGTGGTGGAGTCACTACAGTTCTGTAGTAGCAGATCTGTCTGTGTGTGTTTGTCCACACACCCTGCTGTTTCTAAATCCATCTGGGTAAATTATCCTCTGAAAACTGTCTAGCCAGTGTGTTCCTATTGCTTACCATGTAGAATATCAAGTAATTGAGGAACGCTGTGAAAATGAAAGAAAATAATAGAGGTATGAAAAGGTTATTATTAAATAATAAGGTGACTAAGAATTATTAAATACAGTCTTTCTCGCGCACACACACCGCATACACACACACACCACATACACACACACCACATACACACACACCACATACACACACACCGCATACACACACACCGCATACACACACACCGCATACACACACCACATACACACACACCACATACACACACACCGCATACACACACACACCACATACACACACACCACATACACACACACCACATACACACACACCGCATACACTCACACCACATACACACACACCACATACACACACACCACATACACACACACCGCATACACACACACACCACATACACACACACCGCATACACACACACACCACATACACACACACCACATACACACACACCACATACACACACACCGCATACACACACACACCGCATACACACACACACCACATACACACACACCACATACACACACACCGCATACACACACACACCACATACACACACACACCACATACACACACACACCACATACACACACACCACATACACACACACCGCATACACACACACACCACATACACACACACACCACATACACACACACCGCATACACTCACACACCACATACACACACACCACATACACACACACCACATACACACACCGCATACACACACACACCACATACACACACACACCACATACACACACACCGCATACACACACACACCACATACACACACACCACATACACACACACCACATACACACACACCACATACACACACACCCAATACACACACACCACATACACACACACCACATACACACACACCACATACACACACACCACATACACACACACCGCATACACACACACACCACATACACACACCGCATACACACACCACATACACACACACCACACACACACACACCACATACACACACCACATACACACACACCGCATACACACACACACCACATACACACACACCACATACACACACACCACATACACACACACACCACATACACACACACCACATACACACACACCGCATACACACACACCACATACACACACACCGCATACACACACACACCACATACACACACACACCACATACACACATACACCACATACACACACACCGCATACACACACACACCACATACACACACACCACATACACACACACCGCATACACACACACCACATACACTCACACCGCATACACACACACACCACATACACACACACACCACATACACACACACCGCATACACACACACACCACATACACACACACCACATACACACACACCACATACACACACACCACATACACACACACCGCATACACACACACACCACATACACACACACCACACACACACCACATACACACACACCGCATACACACACACACCGCATACACACACACCACATACACACACACCACATACACACACACCACATACACACACACACCGCATACACTCACACCGCATACACACACACCACATACACACACACCACATACACACACACCACATACACACACACACCACATACACACACACCACATACACACACACCACATACACTCACACCGCATACACACACACACCACATACACACACACCACATACACTCACACCACATACACACACACCACATACACTCACACCGCATACACACACACACCACATACACACACACACCACATACACACACACCGCATACACTCACACCGCATACACACACACACCACATACACACACACCACATACACACACACCGCATACACTCACACACAAGTTTTCCCCACGGGGATGATAAAGTCAGTGGAGTTAAGCTCAGTACTCCTGACTCTCCTGTTTTTGGATATAGTTTGTGTAACATCTTCATAGGGTCAGGGAAGTGCTTGGATACGGCTTGCGTGGGATTAAATATTGTTAGACATTGTTAAGGGCGGTACAGACGGTTTGAGTAATGTCATGATAGTGTTATCGTTGGAATTGGACCTTTGAATGGTTGAATGGAGGGTTTGAGCTTGTCCAGTCTGAAGAAAAACGGGATTGGCTGGGCGGGTGCTGACCCCTCCTTTTTGGAGCCGGCACAAGGGCGCTGGAGCTTGATGAGTGGTTGAGGGCTGGAGGGTAGAGGTCAGAGGTCCTTCATAAAGAGGTTAATTGAGTACAGGCTTTACTGAACGACAACAGAGACAGAATGCAATATGGAATAGCAGTGAATAGTTTGGGGTAGGCCTTGTCTCCGGGGAATGCTCTTCAGAGCCAGATGCTGGTGACAGGTTTCCCTGCGCTGGGCAGCTGGCCTCGAACCCCATTGAACACTACCATATAAATACCTGCTCTGCCTGTGAGATAGGAAGCGATGTGAATTATATTGTGCTTACTAGATACATGTAAAACTGACAGCCTTCCTGATTGAATTTTCGTGAACTTCATTAGTGTTCTACAGACTGCAGGACACAACCCTCACTTTGGCCATCACTGGCTAAATCTGGCACACATCAAGAGCCATCTGAAGTACACACAACTTCTACCCCTAGAAACACTTATATAAAGTAGGTGTAGATACCTGTTTGGTAGATTGTCAAGGCTTCTCTTCTCACCTGTTTGGGCACCTTATTTTATTCAACCTTTATTTAACTAGGAAAGTCAGTTAAGAACAAATTCTTATTTACAATGACGGCCTACCGGGGAACAGTGGGTTAACTGCCTTGTTCAGGGGCAGATCCACATATTCGATCCAGCAACCTTTCGGTTATGGTCCCAACGCTCGGCTACCTGCCGTTTATAATGAATGATGTATCCTTCGCTGGGACTGAGGCTGAGCGGACAGAGCAGGAGGTACAGGTACAAACACACATACACCCACATATACACAGATGGATGGACGGAAGGACGGACACGCACACGCCTGCACACAAGCATACGTACACACAGCAATATACATGCATTCAAGCTACTTCAATAATCACAATAGAATATTATTTCATCATTTTTATAAGTTTCTAATTCTTTGTTGACTGGCAGCCAAGGAGGACCTCCTAGCCACACATACTGTACAAACCAGGCATAATTTAGCTAGGGGAGTCAGCCTAAAACCATCCTTCATCTGCTACAGCATATATTACAATGAGATACATCCAGGTGGGATTTCCTACCTAAATGAATTTAAGGTGAGGAGCAGGACAATGTTATGAAGCCAAGACTCTCATCACAGAATTACAGAATCATTTAGCTTGAATTAGAGACGTGTTTTGAGGAAATTGTAGAAATAGTGAACACCCTTTAAATGAGACCTTAACAAGACCTTAATAACAAAAACAGATCTCATAACTGCTTGCTCCATATTCTTCCATATGGTGTTCATTTCCATATGAAAAAGGAGAAACCATACAGCTAAAACAGCTAATTTGCTGGTTCTTGGAGGCGATATGACATTATATGAAATTACAGACTGATAAAGACCATACAGGTCTGGAGGCAGAGGGGAGGCGGATGAAATACAGAGGGAGTGAAAGGAGAGAAAGAGGGCACGTACCCTGGGGCCGCCCATCTCTAACATGTTGTCTCACCTCTTGACAACATGTGTAGAACAGCGTTATAAAACTCCACAAATAAAATCCCCGGGGCTCCAAATACGTTTATTCTCAAAACCAGAGAGGGAGAGAGAGAGAGAGAGAGAGAGAGAGACAGAGAGAGAGAGAGAGAGAGAGAGAGGGTGATAGAGAGAGAGAGAGAGACAGAGAGAGAGAGACACAGAGAGAGAGAGAGAGAGAGAGAGATATAGAGAGAGAGAGAGGGTGATAGAGAGAGAGAGAGAGAGAGAGAGAGGGTGATAGAGAGAGAGAGAGAGACAGAGAGAGAGAGACACAGAGAGAGAGAGAGAGAGAGAGAGATATAGAGAGAGAGAGAGAGAGAGATAGTAGGCATTCATCCCGATTAGCGTCAGGCAGTAGTATTATTATTATTATTATTTATTAAACCTTTATTTGACCAGGAAGGGCACATTGAGATTAAAAATCTATTTTCCAAGAGCGTCCTGGACAAAACAGGCAGCAGTAAGTCATTACATAAAAGTTGTAAAAGTACAATACAACAAATACAGATATCATCAGTAAATACATCAAACAGAAACAATGTAATTCCACAGATTTTTACAAAGCAAAGTTAAAAACATTGACAAGTAAAGGAATCGGCCTCAAGGTCCTTCATCAAGGATTTAAAAATGCCAAGAGAGACAAGTTCTTTCCGTTTCAAACGATGTTGAAGGGTGTTCCAAGCTGATGGGGCAGAGGACATGAAAGCACTTCTTCCTAAATTTGTTCTGACATTTGGTACAGCAAGTAAAACAACGTCCTGTGAGCGAAGACAGTACTCACCACATGTTGTCTGTATAAAGAGCATAAATAAGAAGTCAACTAACCCAGTACAGCTTTGTAAACAAAGGTATACCAATGACTAAGTCTACGGGATGCTAGTGAAGGCCATCCAACCCCAGCATGTAAAGGGCAATGGTGTGTGAGTGGCCGACAATTTAAAATGAATCTCAATGCTCCATGGTAAAGGGTGTCAATAGATCTCCAACACTGAGCAGAAGAATTAATATAAAACATATCACCATAGTCAAGTAAAGGCATAAAAGTTCCTAAAATAAGTTTCTGTCTGGCTTTAAAAGAGAAACAAGCCTTATTTCTAAAATAAAATCCCAGCTTCAACCTCAGGTTTTGGCAAGTTGCAGTATATATGCAATTTAAATGACAGGTCATTGTCAATTACAATTCCAAGATATTTATACCAAGTCACTGCCTCAATCACATTTCCCTGGCAAATAGTAATGCATGGAAGATTTAAAAGTTTCTTTCTGGCTTTGGAGAACACCATTAGTTTAGTTTTTTCTACATTGAGAACAAGCCTCAATTGACACAAGGTATATTGAACAGCATTAAAAGCAGTTTGTAAATTCTGTAAAGCTTTTGCTAAAGTCGAGGCACAACAATAAATAACAGTGTCATCGGCATAACAGTGAAATTGGGCATTTAGTATATTTTTAACTAGATCATTAATATAAATAGTAAATAAAAGAGGACCCAGTCCAGAGCCCTGGGGAACACCATTTAAAACAGACAATGTATCATATACGAGTCCATTACATTTTGTGCACTGAGTTCTATTTGATAGATAGTTAGCAAACCATGACACAGTGTGTTGAGAGAGACAGAGTTATAAGAGAGTGTATTGTGTGTTTGTTCTTAATGGCTCTGAAAAGCCTGCTATCCTGTAAAGCCAGTGGTTTTAAACACAGCTAAACTCAAAACGGTTATCACTTGTAACACAGGCTGTCTAATGTTCAAAACATTGCATTGTGCATTCACATCTTTAAAGAAATCTTGCACTTGCACAATCATTGGTTCAAAAAACAAATTTACTGTGAAATACCATTGAAACATAACTATAGATCACCCACCCACAAGCAACCGATAGTTTCACTGTGTCATTGTTCGTACAATCATTATAATATTGTAGAACAAAATAGGTGATACAGGTTTCATTATGGTACTACATGTACAGTAAATACATCTCTGTAAAAGTACTGCAGTAGTAGAGAATACTACAGACACAGTGGAATCATTGAACAAAGTTTGTAATATATTGATGCAAAACACTACAGTACAATCACAACATAGGTTTATTTGAATCAAATAAAAAATAATTAGCTATGAAATAGAAAAGAAAAGACAGTACTGTAAAACATCAAATGCAGTGTTCCTCAACTTGCTTGCTTGTTCTGTAAGAAACAAAACAGGAGTGATTACTGTACTTCTACATTGTCATCAACTCTGTGTTGTGGATTTGGCCACAGGTTCTCATCTACATCACAATGGATGTTTTCATTAGCCAAACATCTTGGAAAAAACCTTCGGGCATGGCGAATCCAGGCCTGACACTGGTCTGCTGTGATGTCATTGCAGGCGTCATCCATGGCCTGGAGAAGAGTGACTTGTTCATGAGGGTGCCTATCATGAACCTTCCAACTCCATGCGGAGAAAAATTCCTCAATCGGGTTAAGGAAGGGAGAGTATGGGGATAAATACAGGGTGATAAATTGTGCATGGGCCTGAAACCATGCTTGGTTGACATAGGTCACACCTTCAGCTATACAAACCTGATCGAGCTCATCAAGACAGGTGACAAGGAGAGCTGCATTATATGGTCCAATATGAGGTCTGCGTCCCACCACACCATCTTCTGATATAGCCGCACACATGGTAATGTTGGCCCCACGTTGTCCAGGTACTTGGATGGTTGCCCGCTGGCCAATGAAATTCCGACCTCTCCTCCTTGTCTTGGCCAGATTAAAACCTGCCTCATCCAAATATATGAATTTGTGATGGTCGTCATCAGCCTCCAGCTCCATCACCCTCTAAAAATACATTTTGGAAAGAGATTTAGAGATTACTGTACAATGTAGAATTTTTGGGAATGTTTTTACAACAGCCATCTTGAAACTGAACTTACCTGAACATACTCAGTCCTCATTTGCTTCACTCTGTCTGCATTTCTTTTGAAAGACACACTGTATAGTTGTTTTATAGATACCTGGTGCCTTTTCAGTATGCGTGCAATAGTCGGCAAACTTATGGATCCCACATTGTTGAACATGTCTTCATTGTCCAAGATATGCTGGCGAATTTCTGTAAGGCGAATATCATTTCTGGCCCGAACCAAATGGACCACAGCCTGCTCTTGTTGGTCAGTTAGAGTCTTGCCTCTGCCTCCACTATTTGGCCTGGTCACAATTCTACAGGGAACATTAGAGTAAGAAGACACTTGGTCACATCACCTATTCTGTGATACACATTGGTATGCAGTCATTTGACTATTGAGAGTAGCATAATGTTTAGTGCATGCTGATAACTTCTGAAAAGTTCTGATTATTGAGGCCACGGTTGACCTTCTGAGGTTTGGTTGTAACATTGTAGCCGCCTCAGTCATTGTCATGCCATGATTTATGACATGGTCTACAACTATTGCCCGAATTTCATTGGACACTCTATGCTGTTGCTGCCGCTGTCTTGGTCCGTGGCCTTGTCCTCTACCACGTTCCCCCACACCTCTCAAACGAGGCCCACGACCACCTCTCAGAAGGGGTGCCTGTCCTCTACCACGTTTCCCCACACCTCTCAAACGAGGCCCACGACCACCTCTCAGAAGGGGTGCCTGTCCCCTGCCATTCCTTTGACCAACACGTCTTCCTCGTCTTCCTCGTCTTCCTCCCACCACTGCTTGACCTCCATTGTGACCTTGATCACCTGCTGGCTCCATGTTACGTATCACTATGCTCTTGCAATTGGATCCCAATCAACTCTTTATATGCTCATTCCACAATGTGCACTCAATCATCAGTAACGAGTTGGCAGAATTGGACAAGCAATTACAAGGGCCTGCATCTATACAGTGCAGTACTGTCAATACTGTAAATAGTCTGAAAAGGTGGTACAGTATTTGGGACCATAGACACAGTGTCTGATGAAGCATTATGATAAAATATTAGGCTACATCCATGGATATTGTAGTCTAATTGGTTCATGCTCCACGCTAATTGGTGACAATGAATCTCGTTATCTTGAAACTTTCATGATTTACTGTAAACATGGAACATTGTTTGTCTGTTTCCATACAACTATGCATTAAGAGTAATGCAACAGTTACTTATCATTTTGAGCAGTTGTATCAATTGATAGTTAGATCATTGTAAGGAAATGAATAGACACTCATTTGAAATGTAATGTGTGAATTGCCTTTTGAAATAGTAGTACTTTCATGTTAAGTTGTGTCATATTGAACAGGTGATTTTTGTTGAATGAACAAATGATCTAAGTTTTATGTGTATTGTATCCAAGCAATTGAGAAAAGGGTTAGAGTTTTGAAAAATGTGCATTTTGATCATTGGTTGTGAGTTTTGTGTCTAGAGTTGTGAAAAATGACATCAAGGTTCTGAAAATAGTAACAAAGTGATTGTAAAAAACTGTAACACCTAAAGTGCTCCAGGGGCACAGTGAGTGTTTGTGGGAATGTTTCTCAGGTGGATGGGTTAAATGGGTTAAAAGCAACAAAGAAACATTTAAACAGTCAACTTATTTTTGTACTTCTCGTATTCAAGGCAACTTTACATCGTCGGTAGAATGTTTGGTGTAGGAAGAGGGAGACTTTCAATCGATCGCTAGACCCATAAAACTCAGGCTGTCCACTCCGTCACTCACACATACTTGACACTGTCACTTATCCTACCTGTACCTGCAACCATATAAGAAGTGAGTAAGTGTGTGTGCGTGCTTGTGCGTAGTGGCTGAAGATGCAGGGTCTTCTCAGTGTAAAAGTTTGAGATGGAAACATTAATAAAGCAACCTAAAGCATATTAAACATGGTTCATTCTATTACGCTGAAGAGAGGAAATATCTGCCAGACATTGACTGAAGCTTTTCATTTTTCTGTAAAGTCCTCTAACCCCCCTGAGGAGGAATGTGATTTACTGTAAAACAATTACCTTCATTCAATGAGAATAATAATGCAAAGTCATACAGGCTAAACTCTGTTAGGGACATAAATCAAGTTATAGATATTACTGCAACTTTCTGGGGTTTGAAGGAAACGGGGAGCTGTTTTCAACAGGTATTCTTTTATTATTTCATGATAATATATGCAGGCCTTTTCATTTGCATCAGTTGTGTTCCTAAACAGCTGCTTTTACAACAAAATGGGATTTATTTTGTGTGTTGCTATATGTGTGTGTATATTCAGTATATGTTATATACTGTTTCTACATTTCCTGCACTCCTGCATCTCTCGACACATTCACGTAAATAGTCAAGGCCTCTAAAACCTCCAGCTGCCTAGTGGACCCTATTCCAACTAAACTACTGAAATAGCTACTTCCTGCGTTTGACCCTCCTATGTTGAACATAATACATGTCTCCATATCCTCTGGATGTGTACCAAACTCACTAAAAGTAATAAATAGTAATAAAGCCTATCCTGAAAAAGCCAAACCTTGACCTGGACATTTTTTAAAACTACTCGGCCACTGTATATCAAACCTCCCACTCCTCTCAACATATTTTGAAAAAAACTCAGGAAGGCAGCAACTCACTGCCTTCCTGATGACAATTAATGTATATGAAAAACTCTCCAGTTTAGTTTTAGATACTGCACTCGTGAAGGTGGTGAATTACCTTTTAATGGCGTCAGACCAAGGCTCTGCATCTGTTCTCGTGCTCTTTTGACACCATCGACCATCACATTCTTTTGGAAAGATTGAAACCCCAATTGGTCAAAACGGACAAGTTCTTGCCTGGTTTAGATCAGTTTGTCTTTGTGGATGGTTTTTTCTCTCACAAATCAACTGTAAGTTTCGGTGTTCCTCAAGGTTCTGTTTTAGGACTACTATTGTTTTCACTATACATTCTACCACTTGGTGAGGTGATGTAATTCGGAAATACAATGTCAACTCTCTGTTATGAGGATGACACACAGCTGTACATTTCAACAAAACATGGTGAAGCCCCAAAATTACCCTGGAAGCCTATGTTTAAGACATAAGGAAGGGGATAACTCAGACAAAACAGAGATGTTAATTCTAGGTCCCAAGGAACAAAGATATCTTCTTTTGGATCTGACAATTAATCGTGATGGTTGTACAGTCTCAAATAAAACTGAAGAACCTTGGTGTTACTCTGGACCCTGATCTCTCTATTGACGAACAAATCAAGATTATTTCAAGGGCAGCTTTTTTCCATCTTCCTAACATTGCAAAGATCTGAAACGTTTTGTCAAAAAATAAGGCAGAAAACATAATCCATGCTTTTTTCACTTCTAGATTAGATTACTGCAATGCTCTACTCTCCGGCTACCCGGATAAAGCACTAAACAAACTTCAATTTGTGTTAAACACGGCTGATAGAATCTTGACTAGAACCAAAAGATTTGATCATATTACTCCCGTGCTAGCCTCTCTACACTGGCTTCCTGTTAAGGCTAGGGCTGATTTCAAGGTTTTGCTGCTAACCTACAAAGCATTACATGGACTTGCTCCTACCTATCTCTCCGATTTGGTCCTGCCGTACATACCATACACGTACGCTACGGTCACAAGACGCAGGCCTCTTTATTTTCTCTAGAATTTCTTAGCAAACAGCTGCAGGCAGGGCTTTCTCCTATTGAGCTACACTTTTTGCCTATCCATGTGAGAGACCCAGACTCGGTCTCAACCTTTAAGTCTTTACTGAAGACTCATCTCTTCAGTAGGTCCTATGATTGAGTGTAGTCTGGCCCAGGGGTGCGAAGGTGAACAGCAAGGCACTAGAGTAACGAACCGCCCTTGCTGTCTCTGCCTGGCCGGCTCCCCTCTCTCCACTGGGATTCTCTGCCTCTAACCTATTACGGGGGGGCTGAGTCACTAGCTTACTAGTGCTCTTCCATGCCCTCCCTAGGAGGTTTGCATCTTGTCGTGGCAGGCTTTTTTCGCTATACTTGACTTGAGTGGGTTGAGTCACTGACGTGATCTTCCCCTCGTGTGGTGTAGGAGATCTTCTTGGGCTATACTCAGCTTTGGTCTGTCTGCTTTGGCAGAGTGGGTGGGGTTATATCCTGCTTGGCTGGTCCTGTCCATGGGTATCGTCGGCCAGGGACACAGTGTTTCCTGACCCCCCCTGTCTCATGCTCCAGTATCTATACTGCAATAGTCTATGACACCCAAAAGTACTCGTTACATTTTGACAGGAAAATGGTCCAATTCACACACTTATCAAGAGAACATCCCTGATCATCCCTGCCTGATCTGGAGGACTCACTAAACACAAATGCATAATTTGTAAATGATGTCTGAGTGTTGGTGTTCCCCTGGCTATCCGTAAATAAAAAAAAACAAGAAAACTTGCTTAATAGAAGGAATTTGAAATGATTTATACTTGTACTTTTACTTATGTACTTAAGTACATTTAAAACCAAATACTTAGACCTTTACTCAAGTAGTATTTTACTGGGTGACTTTCACTTGAGTCATTTTCTATTAAGGTATATTTACTTTTACTCAAGTATGACAACTGGATACTTTTTCCACCACTGTGTTTTTCTAACCACCTTGCTTATACATCTGCATTGTTTGCTGTTTGGGGGTTTAGGCTGGGTTTCTGTAGAAGCACAATGTGAAGAAATCCAAGCGGTATGTAGACTTTCTATAAGCACTGTATGTATTCCATTTCCTCTTCTTTGAAATGTTTAAAGGTGACCCTTTTCTGCATCACGGCTTTGATGCACTCAACCTGTGAGGGCAGGGTTGTGGTATAGCCTCTTACTCCCACCAGGGGGAGTGGAGGTACCACAATCAGGCCCTCACACCCTAACTAGGGGAGCAATACTCCTCAATCAGAGACAGCTGTACAGGGTTGTCTCTGATTGGGGATTGTATTTAAGCTCCCCACACATCCACCTGTGTGTGGATCATTATTTGTACCTGCCTTGGGTCTCAGAAAGTAAGTCACTGTGTTTTTGTTTGTAGTGTGTTTAGTTATACTCTCCTTTATGTTTTATATGCTTCGTGAGAACAACTCATATAATAAAAAGGATGTCACTCCACGAGCGCTCCGAATATCGTCCCTTATATACTACGCATCGTGACAGAATGATCCACCACCAAGGGAACCCGCAGTGAGAAGAAGAAGAGGAGTATCGTGTTTCGACACAATGGGCTTCGTGGAGGAGTGTGGACAGCACCGGCGTCGTCATCGGAGACGTCGAGGAGCGAGGGCTGCGGAGGTAGCACAGCCACTGGTGGTGGGGAGCATTTGGGGCTTCTCTACAACTGCAGAGGAAGAGGAGCTTGTGGATGGACCAGCGTGGGGGCTTGGGACAGAGCCCTTACCAGCGGAGTATGAAGAGAGGAAGGACCGACAGTGGACAGCCCCGAAGGTCCCCCATATTGAAAGTGGGGTTGTGGGGTCCTTGGGACGCAAGGGACACGGAGGAGGAGAAGCGGCTGAGGAGGTATTTTGGGTGGGCCGAGGAGGACGACGAGATGATGCGTTTGGTCTCCGGTCCCAGTACCAGATCTCGAGTGCGCTCCCGGCCTCCCTACCCACGCGCATCCTCAGCCCGGTACGTCCAGCGACAGCTCCCAACACCGGAGATCCAGTGTGTGTTCCCAGCCCATGGACCTCAGTACCCACGCCACGCGATCCACCGTCGGTCAGCCATCCCAGTGTGAAAGAACAGTTCCCACCACTTCCGCCTCCGACGGCCGAAAACAGTTAGACGGCGGAGGGTTTAGATAGATAGATAGATAGATAGATAGATAGATAGATAGATAGATAGATAGATAGATAGATAGATAGATAGATAGATAGATAGATAGATAGATAGATAGATAGATAGATAGACACGGTACATGATACATAGAGCGGCAGTATGAAAAATAAGCTAAGCTATAAAAAGATATTGCATAGTATGGGTGGTTGGCTGAATATGTACACTATACATTGGTGGATATTGGATGGTTAACTATACTATACAGAGAAATACTTCAGTAGCTAAAAATGCGTATGATATGAGCGAGGGTAATAATAATAGTTTACTTAATAGACAGACTGGCTAAATGAACAGGTAAGTGAACATTTTGCATGGTTAAATTAGCTGTACAGGTAAGTATACAGTTATATTTACAGATAAGTGAATACTTGCATGGTTAAACAAACTGTACAGGTAAATACGTTAATAGCTAAATGTGCGTATGATATAATTTGGGGTAATAATAGTAATTCCCTTAAATTACAGTCCTTAGTGCGCAGGGTTTAATTACAGCAACTGCACGTATTGCACATTTGATATACTACAAGCAATGAGAAAAGTTGCAACTGACAGGATACTAATATGCATTCCTGAGTGCATATTAGTAGGTTTCTTCGATCGGTCGAAGGAGGAACAAGCGAAGTGGTGGAGACTCTGGGTGGCCCTTCCTCCCGATACCAAGCCCAACCCTCACGTTCGGGAGATCGAGGAGGCGGATAGTTTTGAGGCTAGATTGGCGATCTGGAAGAAGCGTCTGGCTCACCTCTTTCCCGAGGGAAAGAAAGAGGAAGGGTCGGAGCTCTTCGCCAGGCCGGTGCCCATCTCCAGTGCCTGCTCCTCACCCCAGACCACCGGTTCACCGCCACAGTCAGGTACAGCCTGTGCCTGCTCCTCACCCCAGACCACCGGTTCACCTCCCCAGTCAGGTACAGCCGGTGCCTGCTCCTCGCACCAGCCCAGTGGTGCATTCCCCCAGCCCGGTACGGCCCGTGCCTGCTCCTCGCACCAGACCACCGGTTCACCTCCCCAGTCAGGTACAGCCGGTGCCTGCTCCTCGCACCAGCCCAGTGGTGCATTCCCCCAGTCCGTTATGGCCCGTGCCTGCTCCACTCACTCGACCTCCAGTAAGGGGTTGAGGTTTGGAGGCTCCAGGAATGGTTCAAAGCCTGGAGTCTCCACTAACAGCTCAAAGCCTAGAGCCTCCCACGACGGTTTGAAGCCCAGAGTCTCCAGTGACGGTCGACAGCCCAGAGTCTCCAGTGACGGCTGACAGCTCAGAGTCTACCAGCCAAGCTACACGGCTGGAAAACACCTCTGCGTCGGGGCCCAGGGTGGGCACGGCGTACAGCCCCGCTTTGGAGCAGGAGCTCCTTAGCGTGTCGGTGCCCAGTCTGGGGCCGGAAAACACCTCTGCGTCGGTGCCCAGGGTGGGCACGACGTTTAGCCCCGCTTTGGAGCAGCCCCGCTCTGCTCCACTCCAGTGCCGGAGCAGTCCGCTTCACCGGTACCCAGTCCGGGTCCGGTCGCCTACTCCGCCCCCATACCGGAGCAGTCCGCTCCACCGGGGTCCGGGCCGGGACCAGACGTCAGCCCCTCTCCAGGGTCGAGGGCTCCCACACCAGGGTCCAGACAGGACTTGGTACATCGCGGGAGTACTGAGGGGGGAATCATCGCGCTGGGGTCCATTTCCCCCCTGGTTTTGTGTATTTTTCTTTCGGGAGGGGGGATCAAGTGCGATCGGGAGCCTGCACCTTAGGGGGGGGAGTACTGTGAGGGCTTGGTTGTGGTAAGGCCTCTTACTCCCACCAGGGGGGGGGGTGAGAGGCACACAATCAAGTCCTCACACCCTAACTGGGTAAGTTAATGATCCCCAATCAGAGACAGCTGTCTAGAGTTGTCTCTGATTGGGGATAGTATTTAGGACCCACACATCCACCTGTGTGTGGATCATTGCTTGTGCTTTAGTGTTTGTTTAAGTTCTCACGCCACGTGATTGGATTGTTGTTTTGTTTAGTTGTATTATTATATTAATAAAACATGTTGCAACGTCCTCTCGCTCTGCGCCTCGTTCCCTCTACACCCACCGTGACACAACCACCAATCAGCGAGGGGCCTTGCTGGTGATTTCCTAAACACATCACATAAATACAAGATACAACACATCACTGTCACTCAAGATCCAGAAATACTTAATGTAGTAGAAACTGGCAGCCATCTTTGGACACATTTTTCAGTGTCCTCTCTATGTCAGCTCTATTCTGAGCAGGCTCTGTGGATTTAGAGAATTTCAGTTTTAGACTGTTAATAGACTCCATATGAGCGGATATATGGTTATACATTAGCCACATTTGTTTAGAGAATTTATGAATGAACATATACAGTACCAGTCAAAAGCCTGGACACACCTACTCTTTATTTGTACTATTTTCTACATTGTAGAATAATAGTGAAGACATCAAAACTATGAAATAACACATATGGAATCATGTAGTAACTAATAAAGTGTTAAACAAATATATTTTATATTTGAGATTCTTCAAAGTAGCCAGCCTTTGCCTTGATGACAGCTTTGATCACTCTTATAGGCGATTACCTCTCTGTGCCTGAACATTAAATATGTGATATTTGTAGGCAATATGTACATTAATTTCCCTGAGATACTATTACTAACCTCAGTGTAAAGTCATGACCAAAAACATACAATTATTAAAGACAACTTTTCTAAGCCTTCTTACTTGATGAGGGATGAGTTCATCTGTTTAAACAGAGCTGCAGTTCTTGCTCTTTGAAGGTCTCATTGATCTGAAATCCACAAACATCAAATGTGAGAAGAGAGGAAAAAACAGATATCAGATTCTCTCTTCTGACAATATTAACAATGGATGTATGCTTGGGTACTTATTCAGACAATAATCAATTCTAAGGTCTGTTCAAATACACATTAAGATGGCCCATTAAGCTGGCCCGAAATTAAGCTAGCCCGAAAGCCAGAGGCCAATGACTGGCCATCTGAGGCAAGTAAATGTTCCCTGTCTTAGGTCAGTTAGGATCACCACTTTATTTTAAGAATGTGAAATGTCAGAATAATAGTAGAGAGAATGATTTATTTCAGCTTTTAATTCTAATATCACATTCCCAGTGGGTCAGAAGTTTACATACACTCAATTAGTATTTGGTAGTATTGCCTTTAAATTGTTTAACTTGGGTCAAACATTTCGGGTAGCCTTCCACAAGCTTCCCACAATAAGTTGGGTGAATTTTGGCCCATTCCTCCTGACAGAACTGGTTTAACTGAGTCAGGTTTGTAGGCCTCCTTGCTCGCACACGCTTTTTCAGTTCTGCCCACACATTTTCTATAGGATTGAGGTCAGGGCTTTGTGATGGCCACTCCAATACCTTGACTTTGTTGTCCTTAATCCATTTTGCCACAACTTTGGAAGTATGCTTGGGGTCATTGTCCATTTGGAAGACCCATTTGCGACCAAGCTTTAACTTCCTGACTGAGGTCTTGAGATGTTCCTTCAATATATCCACATACTTTTCCTTCCTAATGATGCCATCTATTTTGTGAAGTGCACCAGTCCCTCCTGCAGCAAAGCACCCCCACAACATGATGCTGCCACCCCTGTGCTTCACGGTTGGGATGGTGTTCTTCGGCTTGCAAGCCTCTCCCTTTTTCCTCCAAACATAACGATGGTCATTATGGCCAAACAGTTCTATTTTTGTTTCATTAGACCAGAGGACATTTCTCCAAAAAGTACGATCTTTGTCCCCATGTGCAGTTGCAAACCGTAGTCTGGCTTTTTTTATGGCCGTTTTTGGAGCAGTGGCTTCTTCCTTGCTGAGCAGCCTTTAAGGTTATGTTGATATAGGACTTGTTTTACTGTGGATATAGATACTTTTGTACCTGTTTCCTCCAGCATCTTCACAAGGTCCTTTGCTGTTGTTCTGGGATTGATTTGCACTTTTCGCACCAAAGTACGTACATCTCTAGGAGACAGAATGCGTCTCCTTCCTGAGCGGTATGACGGCTGCGTGGTCCAACAGTATTTATACTTGCGTACTATTGTTTGTACAGATGAACGTGGTACCTTCAGGCGTTTTGAAATTGCTCTCAAGGATGAACCAGACTTGTGGAGGTCTACAATATTTTTTCCTGAGGTCTTGGCTGATTTATTTTGATTTTACCATGATGTCGAGCAAAGAGGCACTGAGTTTGAAGGTAGGCCTTGAAATACATCCACAGGTACACCTCCAATTGACTCAAATGATGTCAAGTAGCCTATCAGACATCATTTTCTGGAATTTTCCAAGCTGTTTAAAGGCACAGTCAACTTAGTGCAAGTAAACTTCTGACCCACTGGAATTGTGATATAGTGAATTATAAGTGAAATAATCTGTATGTAAACAATTGTTGGAAGAATTATTTGTGTCATGCACAAAGTAGATGTCCTAACCGACTTGCCAAAACTATAGTTTGTTAACATGAAATCTGTGGAGTGATTGAAAAATGAGTTTTAACGACTTCAACCTAAGTGTATGTAAACTTCTGACTTCAACTGTATATATAAAATGGTGGTGAGGTCTGATGTTACACTAGTGCAACGTAGTACCTTCCTAGACAATGTGCCGGACGGTAATTATATATGTGGCGGATGTACCCAGTGTAACAAAAAAATGGAATGTTCAATCACCCAACTACAGGCATGGCCATTAAGGTTTAGGGCATCCTTACAGAATTGTTGCAACACCTATCACTAGCCTGTTCAACCTCTCTTTCGTATCGTCTGAGATCCCTAGAGATTGGAAAGCTGCTGCGGTCATCCCCCTATTCAAAGGAGGAGACACTCTAGACCCAAACTGTTATAGACCAATATCCATCCTGCCCTGCCTTTCTAAAGTTTTTGAAAGCCAAGTTAACAAACAGATAACTGACCACTTCGAATCCCACCGTACCTTCTCTGCTATGCAATCTGGTTTCCGAGCTGGTCATGGGTGCACCTCAGCTACGCTCAAGGTACTGAACGATATCATAACCGCCATCGATAAAAGACAGTACTGTGCAGCCGTTTTCATCGACCTGGCCAAGGCTTTCGACTCTGTCAATCACCGCATTCTTATTGGCAGACTCAACAGCCTTGGTTTCTCAAGTGACTGCCTTGCCTGGTTCGCTAACTACTTTCCAGACAGAGTTCAGTGTGTCAAATCGGAGGGCCTATTGTCCGATCCTCTGGCAGTCTCTATGGGGGTGCCACAGGGTTCAATTCTTGGGCCAACCCTTTTCTCTATATACATCAACGATGTCGCTCTCGCTGCTGGTGACTCTCTGATCCATCTCTACGCAGATGACACCATTCTGTATACATCTGGCCCCTCTTTGGACACTGTGTTTACTAACCTTCAATCAAGCTTCAATGCCATACAACACTCCTTCCGTGGCCTCCAACTGCTCTTAAACGCTAGTAAAACTAAGTGCATGCTTTTCTATCGAACGCTGCCAGCACCCGCCCACCGGACTATCATCACTACTCTCGAGGGATCCGAATTAGAATACGTGGACACCTACAAATACCTAGGCATCTGGTTAGACTGTAAACTCAACTTCCAGACTCACATCAACCATCTCCAATCCAAAATTAAATCCAGAATTGGCTTCCTATTTCGCAACAAAGCCTCCTTCACTCATGCTGCCAAACATGCCCTTGTAAAACTGACTATCCTACCGATCCTTGATTTCGGCGATGTCATTTACAAACTAGCCTCCAATACTCTACTTAGCAAATTGGATGTAGTCTATCACAGTGCCATCCGTTTTGTCACCAAAGCCCCATACACTACCCACCACTGCGACCTGTATGCTCTCGTTGGCTGGCCTTCATTATATATTCGCCGCCAAACCCACTGGCTCCAGGTCATCTATAAGTCTTTATTAGGTAAATCCCCGCCCTATCTCAGCTCACTGGTTACTATAGCAACACCCACCCGTAGCATGCGCTCCAGCAGGTATATCTCACTGGTCACCCCCAAAGCCAACACCTCCTTTGGTCGCCATTCCTTCCAGTTTGCTGCTGTCAATGACTGGAACGAATTGCAAAAATCATTGAAGCTAGAGGTTCCTATCTCCCTCAATAACTTTAAGCATCAGCTGTCAAAGCTGCTTATCGATCACTGCACCTGTATATAGCCCTTCTGTAAATAGCCCACACTACTACCTCATCCCCATATTTATTTTTTGTTTTTTTTCACTAATCTTGCACTCCAGTATCTCTATTTGCACATCATAATTTGCATATTTTTCATTCCTGTGTTAATAATGATAATTCTGTAATTTATGTCACCACTATAGTCTATTTATTGTTTTACCTCTTAACCTTACTGCATTTTTGCACTACATTTTGCACTCTGTGTTGCACTCTGTGTAACTCTGTGTTGTTATTTGTCACACTGCTTTGCGTTGTCTTGGCCAGGTCGCAGTTGCAAATGAGAACTTGTTCTCAACTGACCTACCTGGTTAAATAAAGGTGAAATAAAAAAATAAAAAATAAACAGAGAGCCATGGGAGGGCGCATGCATTCAGGTAACAATGCTTAATGGGTGAGTGTTCCGAGGGTCCCTGGTTCGAGCCCAAGTTGGGGCAAGGAGCGGGACAAAAGCAACACTGTTACAGTACTGTTACAGAAACACACACACCTTCATATAAAATCAGAGAGAATATCTATAATGTATTAGTGGTTCCCATGTAATGCAGGAAGGCAAAAAAAACGAGATATTTCTGAGCTTGACCATATTTGTGACCGACCATCTCTTTTCAGTCTTATGTTGCAAATTTTTAATGTTGTTTGTTACATTGGATAAAAGTAGAGACTCAGAGCTACAAAATGGTACATCATACACTGCATTTGAGGAACAATGGGAAAGTAATTCTGCTTTGAAAATTAATAAACCTGTGACCCCACTTTTGATAAAATGGCACTTGAATGTTTTGGTAAGAGAGCTCTCTTTGCCATCATTCAGCATCGTTCACTCCCTTTAAAACCTTACTAACCTGATAGGTTGTTTGTTTTGTAATTAACCCATACAGTACTAGAAATACAAACAGATTATGGTTAATTATTAAACATAATCTCCAGGCCATAGAGTACTAGAAATACAAACAGATTATGGTTAATTATTAAACATAATCTCCAAGCCATAGAGTACTAGAAATACAAACAGATTGTCATAGCTAACCATCATTCATGAAATGCTGAGATACAAATAATATGACTACACAAATCATACACATAACGTTAGCTAGCGAGCCAGCCAGCTAGCTAGCTAACAGTATGCTTTAACTTGCAATGAAAACTACTTTTTGACAAAATTAGAAACATATATTTTCAAAAACTGTAGCTAGACTCTTACCCGTATACATGGATGAACGCTTCACGGCAGACTGGCACCCCTTTAACTAAGTAAGACGTCCTGGGTCGTTTACGTTTTGTTTGTACACGTATGCAATTAAACGCCAGAACTTTATCCTTCTCATTTTCTGCTTCCACCGGCATTCCACTGATTTCAAGAAGACTCTACAATGTCTGGTTTAATTAAAATATGTTTATTTAAGTCAAGGATTTCCTCATCTTCTGATTCATTGTCAGTCAGAGTGTCAGGCTCTGGCCATAGAGAAGCTTTGCTTCTCTATATTTCTATGGTCAGAGTCTGGCAGATCTAGTATTTCTACGTCTGTGTGGTGTTGTGTGTGGGATCCCTAATTAGAGGCAGCTGCTATGCATTACCTCTAATTAGGGATCCTACTTATATGTCTGTGTTCCACTCCCTTGGCGTGGTTCATTGTTGTATGTTGTCCAGTGTCGTGAGTACGTGTGTTTCAGTTCAATTATCTATTGCATTTGTTATTTTGTATAGTTGATGTCAAGTATAGTTTATTCATTAAATAAACGATGTCGAACTATCGCTACGCTGCGCCTTGGTCTCTCTACACACCCGAACGTGACAGAATGAACCACCACCCGACCAAGCAGCGTAATAAGGGAGCAAAGGAGAAGAAGAGAGGACAGCGGCGTAATCGAGGAAACGGAGGTAACGGAGCCCGTAGTCAACCCCAAGAAAATTTTGGGGGGGGGCTATGGGGGTGGTCTGGCAATGAAGAGGACGAGCCAGTACCACTCTCCATGTGGAATATGACGATGCCGAAATACAAGTGGGGGGCGCAAAGTGTTGAAGAGGAGGAATATTTGGAGAAACATTTTGGAGATGTTCTGGAGGAAATGTGGGAGATAGCGGAGGAGGTAGAAAAAGAGATGTCGAAATGGAACAGTCCGGGTCCAGTCGCCTACTCCACTCCAGTGCCAGAGCAGTCCGTTCCACCGGTGCCCAGTCTGGGTCCGGCCGTCTGCTACACTCCAGTGTCAGAGCAGTCCGCTCCACCGGTGCCCAGTCTGGGTCAGGCCGTCTGCTACACTCCAGTGCCAGAGCAGTCCGCTCCACCGGTGCCCAGTCCGGGTCCGGCCGTCTGCTACACTCCAGTGCCAGAGCAGTCCGTTCCACCGGTGCCCAGTCCGGGTCCGGCCGTCTGCTACACTCCAGTGCCAGAGCAGTCCGCTCCACCGGTGCCCAGTCCGGGTCCGGCCGTCTGCTACACTCCAGTGCCAGAGCAGTCCGTTCCACCGGTGCCCAGTCCGGGTCCGGCCGTCTGCTACACTCCAGTGCCAGAGCAGTCCGCTCCACCGGTGCCCAGTCCGGGTCCGGCCGTCTGCTACACTCCAGTGCGTCTCTCCAGTCCGGTAAGCTCAGTACCGGCTCCCCGCATTTGCCCTAAAGTGCGTGTTATTAGTCCGGTGCCACCAGTGCCGACTCCACGCACCAGGCTTCAAGTGCACGTCTCCAGTCCGGTACGTCCTGTGCCTGCTCCCCGCACTCGCCCAGAGGTGCGTGTCATTAGTCCGGTGCCACCAGTGCCGACTCCACGCACCAGGTTTCCAGTGCGCGTCTCCAGTCCGGTACGTCCTGTGCCTGCTCCCCGCACTAGCCCTGAGGTGCGTGTCATTAGTCCGGTGCCACCAGTGCCGACTCCACGCACCAGGCCTCAAGTGCGTGCGCCCAGCCAGGTGCCTCCAGTGCCGGCTCCACGCACCAGGCCTCCAGTGCTCCTCTCCAGTCCGGTACGACCCGTGCCGGCTCCCAGCACCCGACCTCCAGTGCGTGCGCCCAGCCAGGTACCTCCAGTGCCGGCTCCACGCACCAGACCACCGGTGCGCCTCCCCAGCCCGGAGCCTCCTTTGATGGTCGACAGCCCGGAGCCTGCCGTGATGGTCGACAGCCCGGAGCCTCCTTTGATGGTCGACAGCCCGGAGCCTCCCGTGATGGTCGACAGCCCGGAGCCTCCCGTGATGGTCGACACCCCGGAGTCGCCTACCACACCGGTGCCCAGTCCTGGCCCGGTTATTTGCCCCGCTCCATGGCCTGAGTCTTTTCCCCCACCGGTGCCATGTTTAGGACCGGTTGCTTACCTCTTTGAAAGGCCGGAGTCGCCTGCCACACCGGTGCTCAGTCCTGGCCCGGTTATTTGCCCCGCTCCAAGGCCTGAGTTATTTGCCCCACCATTGTCATTTCCAGGACCGGTGGGTTACCCCTTTAAAAGGCCGGTGTCGCCTGCCACACCGGGGCCCAGTTCTGGCCCGGTTATTTCCCCCGCTCCATGGCCTGAGCCTTTTGCCCCACCATTGTCATTTCCAGGACCTTTAAATGGCCTGAGTCGCCTGCCACACAGGGGCCCAGTCCGGGCCCAGTATAAAAAATCAAGAAGATATCCACTTCGCCGGGGCCGGAACCGCCACCGGCGATGGTTATTGTGTGATTTTTCCTCTCTGACCCTTCCCTCATGTTTTTGTGTTTGTTTTCTTGCGGCCGGGGGTCCGTGCCTTTGAGGGGGGGTACTGTCAGGCTCTGGCCATAGAGAAGCTTTGCTTCTCTATATTTCTATGGTCAGAGTCTGGCAGATCTAGTATTTCTACGTCTGTGTGGTGTTGTGTGTGGGATCCCTAATTAGAGATTGTTGTATGTTGTCCCGTGTCGTGAGTATGTGTGTTTCAGTTCAATTATCTATTGCATTTGTTATTTTGTATAGTCGATGTCAAGTATAGTTTATTCATTAAATAAACGATGTCGAACTATCGCTACGCTGCGCCTTGGTCTCTCTACACACCCCAACGTGACACAGAGAGAGTCAGCATGGCACGATCGTCCTCCAGGAAGTAGTCCGTCACAACTTTTTCCCACAGACCTTTGTCAATAGCGCCTGATAAATTCAGGGCAGCCATGTTTAAGAGAGCAGTAGCAACAGTTTTGCAGTTCTCCATGGCTACTATATCTGTCAAAAAAAGCAGTGGTAGCAAGCATTATCTACACATACTGAGTAGCTCATGTTATAGACAAAAGCATGCTACATGGCAGACCAATCCGAACTCATCTCTCTACATTGCCAGCCCAACCATTATCTCAGCCAATCATGGCTATCAGGAAGGTTCCTGTGTTTTTCTGTGCTAAACCAACTAGACTCGTAATTTAACAATTGTATTCATATTACAGATGGCATACATATTAGTTGTTAAGGCACATGAATGTTCACGTTCCAGAAGGTATTTCTGCCAAAAGACGCTTTTTGATAAAAAAAAAAAAAAGATTACATTCAAATTCCTGAAACAGGTTACATTTAGTTTACAACCTATCTTCTGCCCAGATATCACTGATGCTACATGAGTCACAGAGAGGGCAGACAGACAGACTTGTGTAAGTATTCATTGAGGACAGAGGTGAGGAGGTCCTCTGCAGCCTGTTCCTGCACCCTCATGGAGACAGTGTTGTGGTAGAACTTGAAGCAACTGTCAAGGTGTGGTAATGTCTTGGGAAGCACTGCACCAGCATTACTGCTCACTGTTGCCTCCAACCTTGCCCATGACGTGGTGCAGCTCTATCCACAGTGGCCAGGTTGTCCGACATGGCCTGCACCTTGTGAAAGTATTTTAGAATGAGGTTCATACCATGAGTTCATTCCATGAGCATACCAGGTTCATCAGCTTGTGGTGGACCTCCAGCAGCCCGGCTTGCTCTATCATTAACGGAGTGGCTGGAACCATCTCAGGCAAGACAGGGAGGCAAAATATTAATTCACAACTGTACAGAGTCACATCAAATGCAATGCAAGCCGACAATAATAGTTCCCAATCAAGTGGCATGTAATGGTTCCTCTGAACATACACTATATATACAAAAGTATGTAGACCACCCTTCAAATTAGTGGATTTGGCTATTCCAGCAACACCCGTAGCTGACAGTTGCATAAAATCGAGCACACCGCCATGCAATCTCCATAGACAAACATTGGCAGTAGAATGGCCTTACTGAAGAGCTCAGTGACATTCAACGTGGCACCGTAATAGGATGCCACCTTTCAAACAAGTCAGTTCGTCAAATGTCTGCCCTGCTAGAGCTGCCCCAGTCAACTGTAAGTTCTGTTATTGTGAAGTGGAAATGTCTAGGAGCAACAACGGCTCACAGAACGGGATTGTTATTCATGGTTCGGGCCCCTTAGTTCCAGTGAAGGGAAATCTTAATGCTAAAGCATACAATGACATTCTAGATTATTCTGTGCTTCCAATTTGCTGGCAACAGTTTGGCGAAGACCCTTTCCTGTTTCAGCATGACAATGCCCCCGTGCACAAAGTGAGGTCCATACTGAAATGGTTTGTCGAGATCAGTGTGGAAGAACTTGACTGACCTGCACAGAGCCCTGACCTCAACCCCATTTGGGATGAATTGGAACGCTGTCTGTGAGCTAGGCCTAATCGCCCGACATCAGTGGCCGACTGGCTGAATGGAAGCAAGTCCTTGCAGCAATGTTCCAACATCTAGTGGAAAGCCTTCTCAGAAGAGTGGAGGCTGTTATAGCAACAAAGGTGCCATGAGTTTGGAATGAGATGTTCAATGTGCAGGTGTCAACATACTTTTGGTCATGTAGTGTTCTCCACGGCTGAGGCTAGCTGACTGTTGCATCCCAGCATATTTTACATCCTTCTGGTTCTCAATGGTGTTGATGCTTTGCCTTCAGTCATTGCTGACTTCTGCCAGACAAACAGTTACATGAACGACATTTTCTGACTATTAAATAACTAATGATTTACAACCACAGAGTTTCTTCAAGTCGAAGAAAACAGGAACTGCCTCCACTATTCCAGCACCATTTCAGCTTTAACATTTAAACATCATCACATTACCTCTGCTGAGTCTAATACAACGATAACTAAAATATACCAAAAACTATTTAGTCCAATCAACGTAAGTTAAATATGAAGTGGATGTCCATGGTACTGATTTCTGTGTGTGTGTGTGTGTGTGTGTGTGTGTGTGTGTGTGTGTGTGTGTGTGTGTGTGTGTGTGTGTGTGTGTGTGTGTGTGTGTGTGTGTGTGTGTGTGTGTGTGTGTGTGTGTGTGTGTGTGTGTGTGTGTGTGTGTGTGTGTGTGTGTGTGTGTGTGTGTGTGTGTGTGTGTGTGTGTGTGTGTGTGTGTGTGTGTGTGTGTGTGTGTGTGTGTGTGTGTGTGTGTGTGTAGAAGAAACATGTTGACTCAACCAACTTGTAGAGAAACACCGATTCCATCCTCCTCTCTTTCATGACTCATACAGTACACAGTCCTAGCCTACCTTCATACAGTACACAGTCCTAGCCTACCTTCATACAGTACACAGTCCTAGCCTACCTTCATACAGTACACAGTCCTAGCCTACCTTCATACAGTACACAGTCCTAGCCTACCTTCATACAGTACACAGTCCTAGCCTACCTTCATACAGTATACAGTCCTAGCCTACCTTCATACAGTACACAGTCCTAGCCTACCTTCATAGAGTACACAGTCCTAGCCTACCTTCATACAGTACACAGTCCTAGCCTACCTTCATACAGTATACAGTCCTAGCCTACCTTCATACAGTACACAGTCCTAGCCTACCTTCATACAGTACACAGTCCTAGCCTACCTTCATACAGTACACAGTCCTAGCCTACCTTCATACAGTACACAGTCCTAGCCTACCTTCATACAGTACACAGTCCTAGCCTACCTTCATACAGTACACATTCCTAGCCTACCTTCATACAGTACACAGTCCTAGCATACCTTCATACAGTACACAGTTCTAGCCTACCTTCATACAGTACACAGTCCTAGCCTACCTTCATACAGTACACAGTCCTAGCCTACCTTCATACAGTACACAGTCCTAGCCTACCTTCATACAGTACACAGTCCTAGCCTACCTTCATACAGTACACAGTCCTAGCCTACCTTCATACAGTACACAGTCCTAGCCTACCTTCATACAGTACACAGTCCTAGCCTACCTTCATACAGTACACAGTCCTAGCCTACCTTCATACAGTATACAGTCCTAGCCTACCTTCATACAGTACACAGTCCTAGCCTACCTTCATACAGTACACAGTCCTAGCCTACCTTCATACAGCACACAGTCCTAGCCTACCTTCATACAGTACACAGTCCTAGCCTACCTTCATACAGTATACAGTCCTAGCCTACCTTCATACAGTACACAGTCCTAGCCTACCTTCATACAGTACACAGTCCTAGCCTACCTTCATACAGTACACAGTCCTAGCCTACCTTCATACAGTACACAGTCCTAGCCTACCTTCATACAGTATACAGTCCTAGCCTACCTTCATACAGTATACAGTCCTAGCCTACCTTCATACAGTACACAGTCCTAGCCTACCTTCATACAGTACACAGTCCTAGCCTACCTTCATACAGTACACAGTCCTAGCCTACCTTCATACAGTACACAGTCCTAGCCTACCTTCATACAGTACACAGTCCTAGCCTACCTTCATACAGTACACAGTCCTAGCCTACCTTCATACAGTACACAGTCCTAGCCTACCTTCATACAGTACACAGTCCTAGCCTACCTTCATACAGTACACAGTCCTAGCCTACCTTCATACAGTATACAGTCCTAGCCTACCTTCATACAGTACACAGTCCTAGCCTACCTTCATACAGTACACAGTCCTAGCATACCTTCATACAGTACACAGTTCTAGCCTACCTTCATACAGTACACAGTCCTAGCCTACCTTCATACAGTACACAGTCCTAGCCTACCTTCATACAGTACACAGTCCTAGCCTACCTTCATACAGTACACAGTCCTAGCCTACCTTCATACAGTACACAGTCCTAGCCTACCTTCATACAGTACACAGTCCTAGCCTACCTTCATACAGTACACAGTCCTAGCCTACCTTCATACAGTATACAGTCCTAGCCTACCTTCATACAGTACACAGTCCTAGCCTACCTTCATACAGTACACAGTCCTAGCCTACCTTCATACAGCACACAGTCCTAGCCTACCTTCATACAGTACACAGTCCTAGCCTACCTTCATACAGTATACAGTCCTAGCCTACCTTCATACAGTACACAGTCCTAGCCTACCTTCATACAGTACACAGTCCTAGCCTACCTTCATACAGTACACAGTCCTAGCCTACCTTCATACAGTACACAGTCCTAGCCTACCTTCATACAGTACACAGTCCTAGCCTACCTTCATACAGTACACAGCTAAAACACTGTCACGGTAGGGTGCTGTAACATTGTCATGGTAGGGTGCTAAAACATTGTCATGGTAGGGTGCTAAAACACTGTCACGGTAGGGTGCTGTAACATTGTCATGGTAGGGTGCTGTAACATTGTCATGGTAGGGTGCTGTAACATTGTCATGGTAGGGTGCTGTAACATTGTCATGGTAGGGTGCTGTAACATTGTCATGGTAGGGTGCTGTAACATTGTCATGGTAGGGTGCTGTAACATTGTCATGGTAGGGTGCTAAAACATTGTCATGGTAGGGTGCTGTAACATTGTCATGGTAGGGTGCTAAAACATTGTCATGGTAGGGTGCTAAAACACTGTCACGGTAGGGTGCTGTAACATTGTCATGGTAGGGTGCTGTAACATTGTCATGGTAGGGTGCTGTAACATTGTCATGGTAGGGTGCTGTAACATTGTCATGGTAGGGTGCTGTAACATTGTCATGGTAGGGTGCTGTAACATTGTCATGGTAGGGTGCTGTAACATTGTCATGGTAGGGTGCTGTAACATTGTCATGGTAGGGTGCTGTAACATTGTCATGGTAGGGTGCTGTAACATTGTCATGGTAGGGTGCTGTAACATTGTCATGGTAGGGTGCTGTAACATTGTCATGGTAGGGTGCTGTAACATTGTCATGGTAGGGTGCTGTAACATTGTCATGGTAGGGTGCTATAACATTGTCATGGTAGGGTGCTGTAACATTGTCATGGTAGGGTGCTGTAACATTGTCATGGTAGGGTGCTGTAACATTGTCACGGTAGGGTGCTAAAAGTCTGAGTGTGTGAAATTGACATGCGCAGGTGTACAGATGCAATTACTGCTGGCAATAACTCATCAGTTACACACAAATTATGCTTACAACTACACATGTACAGTATTCTACACACTCAAGTCATTTTTACGTGTTTATTGACGTGATTAGGAATTCAATAAAAATGTTCTCTCAAGTTAAAGGTCAATCCTGCAGTGAATCCTTTTCAAATTATTTCCTTCAAAATAAGCATTGAACATTGATCTAATACTACCTACTGGTGCTGTGGCCTACTCAGCATACTCCACCTACTCAGCATACTCCACCTACTCAGCATACTCCACCTACTCAGCATACTCCACCTACTCCACATGCTCCACATGCTCCACCTACTCCACATACTCCACCTACTCCACCTACTCCACATGCTCCACCTACTCCACATACTCCACCTACTCCACCTACTCCACCTGCTCCATCCTACTCGACATACTCCACCTGCTCCATCCTACTCGACATACTCCACCTGCTCCATCCTACTCCACACACTCCACCTGCTCCACCTACTCCACCTACTCCAACTACTTCACCTGCTCCATCCTACTCCACATACTCCACCTACTCCACCTACTCCACATACTCCACCTGCTCCACCTACTCCACATACTCCACCTACTCCACCTACTCCACCTGCTCCATCCTACTCGACATACTCCACCTGCTCCATCCTACTCCACACACTCCACCTGCTCCATCCTACTCCACATACTCCACCGGCTCCATCCTACTCCACATACTCCACCTGCTCCACCTACTCCACATACTCCACCTGCTCCACCTACTCCACCTGCTCCATCCTACTCCACATAATCCACCTACTCCACCTACTCCACCTACTCCACCTACTCCACATAATCCACCTGCTCCACCTACTCCACCTACTCCATCCTACTCCACATAATCCACCTGCTCCACCTACTCCACCTACTCCACCTACTCCACCTACTCCACCTACTCCATCCTACTCCACATAATCCACCTGCTCCACCTACTCCACCTACTCCACATAATCCACCTGCTCCACCTACTCCACCTACTCCACCTACTCCACCTACTCCACCTACTCCATCCTACTCCATCCTACTCCACATATTCCACCTGCTCCACCTACTCCACCTACTCCACCTACTCCACCTACTCCATCCTGCTCCACATAATCCACCTGCTCCACCTACTCCACCTACTCCATCCTACTCCACATAATCCACCTGCTCCACCTACTCCACCTACTCCACCTGCTCCATCCTACTACACATAATCCACCTGCTCCACCTACTCCACCTACTCCACCTACTCCATCCTACTCCACCTACTCCACCTACTCCACCTGCTCCATCCTACTCCACATAATCCACCTGCTCCACCTACTCCACCTACTCCACCTACTCCATCCTACTCCACATAATCCACCTGCTCCACCTACTCCACCTACTCCATCCTACTCCACATAATCCACCTGCTCCACCTACTCCACCTACTCCACCTGCTTCATCCTACTCCACATAATCCACCTGCTCCACCTACTCCACCTACTCCATCCTACTCCACATAATCCACCTGCTCCACCTACTCCACCTACTCCACCTGCTCCATCCTACTCCACATAATCCACCTGCTCCACCTACTCCACCTACTCCATCCTACTCCACCTACTCCACCTGCTCCATCCTACTCCACATAATCCACCTGCTCCACCTACTCCACCTGCTCCACCTGCTCCATCCTACTCCACATAATCCACCTACTCCACCTACTCCACCTGCTCCATCCTACTCCACATAATCCACCTGCTCCACCTACTCCACATGCTCATGTGTTCATGACCTACACCTTTATCTCTGGATTTCCTGGACACATTTTTTGGGGACTTTACTTCCATAGGCTACAGTATAGTCATAAACAGAGGGTGAACAATGTAAAGGTTGGAAAAGACATTGAATTACGTTTTGGGTTCATTGATATAGCATTTGGCTATAAACATAGTCTTTTGAGAGATTTATTTTATTTGACGTTTATTTAACCAGATTGCCCCATTGAAATATATGAAAGGTCTTTTATAAACACATTCTGTTTTTAAATTATTTTATGAATAAATATGGCCGGCAGGTAGCCTAGCAGTTAGAGCGTTGGGCTAGTAACCAAAAGGTCGCTGGTTCGAATACCCGAGATGACAAGGTTAAAAAACCTGTCGATGTGTCCTTGAGCAAGGCACTTAACCCTAATTTTCTCCAGGGGCTGACCCTGTAGGTAGGCCGTCATTGTAAATAAGAATTTGTTTTGAACTGACTTGCCTAGTTAAATAAAGGTTAAATAAAAACATTTAGAACTCTGTGTCAGTCAGTGACATCACAGGGACCTGTTCTGATTGTGGGTTGCCTAGCAACCATACGTGGAATGTTGTTGTTGTGATTCTGAGAGTTGCAATGCAGTGGTGAGAGGGGAGAGGTGAGGCTGTGAGAAAACAAGGACACTCAACTCTAAGTACACAGTAGTCTAGTGTGTGTGAAGTGTGTTCTCATGTAGAGTAGTGTATGGTGCCCTCTATGGGTTTACAGGGAATTAGTTATTTTTGTCTCCCAAGACAACAAAAATATTACATTGAATATTATCAGAGACAGTTATTGGTTCAAATATAACTAGGTAGGCTACTGTATGACGTTAAGGTGAGCCAATACTCTATTGTGTTTTTTTAAACAGGTGTTTGAAGACGTGAAACCGCTAAGGAGCCTTCACCACACATGAGGTGTGTGTGTGTGCATGTATGCATGTGTGTGTTTCCTGCTTTTCAACAGAGAAAGGAACTCTTACTAAGCCATAGAAGTTTCCTCTCCCACTCAGTGGAGGATCTAGAGTTTCTACATGGGGTGTCCGGGGGGGCCAAGGCTACTTCAGGGGCTCCATAGACCCTGACAGAACATTAGTGTGTAACCCTAACCTGGCATCTAAGGAGCATGAATGAATCCTATGATTGCTGATTTATAGGAAGAAGTGATAATTCACTGAACCCGGAGTTCTTCAATGTGGCAGATAGTTTGGTACAAAAGGGTTACTTCACTAGAATTCTTTAACATAACACAGTGTCTCTACCTCGGAACTGCAGCTTAACACACACACACACACACACACACACACACACACACACACACACACACACACACACACACACACACACACACACACACAAACACACACACACACGTCACTCCGTTATCATGAATATATAATCTGGGTCTATGTGTTGAACATCCCAAATAAAGCTCAAGCCCCAGGAGATAATATAGTTTAGTGTGTTTCATTAATTGCATAGTTTATTTACAAAAAAGTACATTTACAAAAAAAACACACGTATCAATATTACAATCTTACAGTATCATATTTATGCTCATCTATATTATGTTAACTAATAGCAAAGAAACCTTTTGGAATTGGCCTAATCAAGACCACATTAGATCTGTGTGACATGATAGTCTTTGGTTTTATAATTTTAGGACGTCAGTGTACTAGCTGGTCCACAGTGCAGGTTTTAATCAGGACCAGAGGAACCGCCTAAGTGCCAGATTATCCTAGGTCGATTTAAAACAGCATCATTCTGCGGTTCTGGTGAGAACTGGCAAAATGTTTCACAAACTCATCCATGTTGAGGGAGCGTGCCCACCTTGACTCAACACTGAGAATTCTGAGGTGACTTAACCTGTCTTCAACCTTGTTGTCCTAAAGGTGGGTTTTAATCAGTTTTTAAGCTGAGAAACTTCTCTCGCAAGAAGCACTGCTGACTGGTGTAACAACAGAAATCTTACGAAGTCTAAATAGCTCATGGAAGACCTCTTTATAAGGTTCTAGAAACCCAACAAAGTCAAGGAGAGTAGACGGTCCGTCCCTTCCACTTTTCTCTCTCCTATCAAGAAGCCGCTTGGTTTCATGAACCTCATGTTTGAGGTCCTCTAAATCTGACTCAAAGGTCTGAGCAAAGGCAAACAGAGGCTCCTCATTCAAGAATGTTGTACTCTTTGGGTTGAGAGACTGGACCCCTTGCATTATCTCGCAATTCTTCTTTGAAAAATGCCTCTGCAGCTCAGCTGTGAGACTGTCAAACACCTGATAAAAGATAGCTCTTTGGAAGCTCTCACCATCACTTTGGTCACTATTTTCCTGTCCTACTGTGCTCATCATCAATGAGTCGTGAAATCTTAAGCTTGTTTAAGGCTGTCTTTTACACACTGATGCTCTGCAATCTCTTCAACATCTTTCCATAGTTCTCCAAAGTAACCCTCACTTCTGTAGTCCTGTAATGTGTCTGTAAGGGCACCTACTAGATCCCCAGCCCTTGCTAGGTCAAGATCCCCCTTGGGGATCAATAAAGTACCTATCTATCTATCTATCTATCTATCTATCTATAACACATCCACAAGGCTCATTGCTAACAAAATACCCACATAGTCTATACAGTATACATCTATATAACCAAAGGGCATATAAGACTAGACACTGAAATGCTAAATGTCTAAAAAGAGATGACAAACAACAGTAAAAGTGCTCATTAGCATATCAACAGAGTGCTTCCACAACACATGACTTGTAAGAAATAAGAACTCACATTTCTGAAGGAGGCACACTGGCCTTGTCTAAAACAAAGAAGATAACTAAAGATAATCACAGGAGATAGAACTCATCACGGCTTGTGTACTTCCTCTATTTACTGCCTTCTCCTCATCACCGGTGGGCGGAGCTACAGCTCTCCTATGATGAACTCATATTTACTCTCAATAGTCTTTCGTACACAATATTATTCTCTCTTCCTCGTCCTCGATTTGAAAAACGCGCCGCCGAGCATCAAAACAAAGTCTTCTTTCAACAAGAGGTGAAATGAGATGTCAATCAGCATCGAACTGCCAGTAGCCTCTGGCTCCGCCCCTGCTTCCACTGTTTTCTGTGATATCCTCGTTACTAAAACAAGGTTAATCAGCGTTTACTTTAATGGAGGCATGTTGAAGTCTGACATTAGAAGACCTGCCAACTACTGAGCACTAGCACTACTCCCACTAACTATCTCATTCCAATAAATACAGTCGGTGTGATTCATCTACACAGTATCTATGTGCGATTAAGCTACACAGTATCTATGTGTGATTAAGCTACACAGTATCTATGTGTGATTAAGCTACACAGTATCTATGTGTGATTAAGCTACACAGTATCTATGTGTGATTCAGCTACACAGTATCTATGTGTGATTAAGCTACACAGTATCTATGTTTGATTCAGCTACACAGTATCTATGTGTGATTAAGCTACACAGTATCTATGTGTGATTCAGCTACACAGTATCTATGTGTGATTAAGCTACACAGTATCTATGTGTGATTAAGCTACACAGTATCTATGTGTGATTAAGCTACACAGTATATATGTGTGATTAAGCTACACAGTATCTATGTGTGATTCAGCTACACAGTATCTATGTGTGATTAAGCTACACAGTATCTATGTGTGATTAAGCTACACAGTATCTATGTGTGATTAAGCTACACAGTATCTATGTGTGATTAAGCTACTGTAACCTCCATACACAAGACTGGGAGGGTTAAACTCTGGAGGTTGAAGGAAATCATTCACTGGGCAGCGTTTTAGTGGAGCAAAACTTAAGTTTCTTTATTTTCCATAAAGCAGGGGAAAGGGGGAAGGGAGAGAACGGTAACTCAGGTAATTCCTCTTTCTCAGGTTGCTCCTTGATGCCTCAGTCTATTTCTGGAAGGGAGGCAAGAAGAGGTGTAGGATTAGTTTAGGTGATCCATTTTACTCACGTTGTCAACTAGGCCTCTATCTTCAAGAGGGTGGTCATGTTATGACTGGTCCAACGCCTGGGCTGGGCTGGGCTGGGGGACATCCAACTCCCTGTGCCTGCTCTCTTCTCATCCTGCTCTCCTTACTGTGGCTTCCTTGTTCTCTTTTTAAGTGGCTGCTAATTGGGTCCAACAGCCTGCAGCTGAGGCACCCTGTCAGAGGGAAAATGGTGCACACCTGTGTTGGAGCTGTCCTTGGTCCTGAACACTGTTTAGCCCAGACCTTGTGTCCTCCTCTGATGGTGCTCTCCATGGTGCTGCAGGTGACCGTGCTGTGTTGTGGAGGACTGTGTTTCCTTCTGGCCACCACATACCCCCTTTTCCAGCTCCAAGCTCCTGTTTGGAGCGCACGCCCAAAAGCCGTCCTGCCTCCTGGACATGGCATCAGCATTTGCATGAGAGTTCCCAGCCCGGTGTTCTACTTTAAACTGGAAGTCCTGCAACTGAAGAAACCAGCGAGTGATTCGTGCATTTTTCCCTTTGTTTTGAGACATCCATTTAAGCGGGGCATGATCAGTTACTAAGATAAACTTTCGACCCAACAGGTAATATCTCAATTTTTCAATAGCCCATTTTACAGCAAGACATTCCTTTTCCACTGTGGCATAATTCTTCTCGTTGGGCAGCAGCTTACGGCTAATGAACATGACTGGGTGTTCCATACCATCCTGAAACTGAGACAGTACTGCTCCAACCCCTACTTCAGAGGCATCTGTTTGTAGAACAAACGGTTTGTTGAAGTTTGGGGCTTGTAGGACTGGTTCACAACAGAGAGATTGCTTCAGTTCGATGAAGGCCAGTTCTGCTTCTTCGGTCCAGCTCACCTGGTTTGGGAGGTACTTGCGGGTCAATTCAGTTAAGGGGGCTGCTTTTGTGGCGAAGCCCGGTATGAATGTCCGGTAGTAACCAAGTAACCCCAGGAAGGTCCTTACCTGTTTCTTGGTTTGAGGCCGGGGCCAGGTGAGTATGGAATCAATCTTGTTAGGTTGGGGTTTCACATTTCCTCTCCCAACCGTGTACCCTAGATAGTTGGCCTCTTCTTGGGCAAGCGAACACTTGTTTGGGTTTGCTGTGAGAGCCGCTGACCGTAGTGCTTGTAAGACCGCGTCTAGGTGGTGGAGATGTTCCTCCCAACTCCTGTCATGGATAACAATGTCGTCCAGATATGCAGCCGCATATTGCTGGTGTGGACGTAGGACTCTATCCATGAGTCTTTGAAACGTGGCTGGTGCCCCATGGATCCCAAAAGGAAGAACCCGGTATTGAAAGGCCCCCTCAGGAGTGGAGAAGGCGGTTTTTGGTCTGGCTTGGGGGGTCAGAGGTACTTGCCAGTACCCTTTTGTCAAGTCCAGGGTTGTGATGAATCTTGCAGGGCCCAATCGCTCAATCAACTCATCTATCCTTGGCATAGGGTAAGCGTCAAATTGGGAAACTTCATTCACTTTTCTGTAGTCGTTACAGAATCGTGTGCTCCCGTCCGGTTTTGGGACTAGGACGATAGGACTTGACCATGCACTTTGGGATTCCTCTACAACCCCTAGTTCAAGCATTTTCTTTACTTCCGCTCGGATGGCTGCCCTTTTTGCTTCTGGGATCCTGTAAGGTCGAAGTCTAACAACCTTCCCTGGTTCTGTTACTATATCATGGGTTATAAGGGAGGTCCGTCCAGGCAGATCAGAGAAGACGTCACGGTTTCGCCACAGAAGTTCTCGTAACTCCTGCTTTTGCCTAGGCGAGAGCTGTTCACCCATCTTTACCTGCGGGGTTGTAGGAGAAGTGACACTGGCTGTGAGTACATCGCTTGGAGGGGTGATAGGTTCATGCCACGATTTCAGAAGGTTTATATGGTAGATTTGCTGGCCTTTCCTTCGGCCGGGTTGGCGTACTCTGTAGTTGACTGGGCCCATCCGCTCTACAATCTCATAGGGTCCCAGCCACTTGGCCAGGAATTTGCACTCGTTGGATGGGACTAGAAGTAATACCTTTTCTCCAGGATGAAAATCTCTAATCTTGGCCCCCCTGTTGTATATTTTGGCCTGCTGTTGTTGGGCCTGTTGCATGTGTTCCCTTACAACTGGCCAGATCCTTGCCATTCGGTCATGCATCTGTTCAACATGCTCAATGACGGTGCGGTGGGGTGATGGCTGCTGTTCCCAACTCTCTTTAGCGAGGTCCAGAATCCCTCGCGGTCGCCTCCCATAGAGGAGTTCAAAGGGCGAGAAGCCAGTGGAGCTCTGTGGGACTTCTCGAATAGAGAACAGGACATATGGTAACAGTTGATCCCAATTTTTTCCATCAATGTCAATCACTTTCTTTAACATTTGTTTAAGGGTTTTGTTAAACCTCTCTACCAGCCCATCAGTCTGGGGGTGGTATATGGAGGTTTTGAGTTGTTTCACCTTCAGTTGGCGGCAGGTCTCTTTCATTACCGTAGACATGAAGCACGAGCCTTGGTCAGTAAGGATCTCGTCTGCTATCCCCACCCAGCTGAAGAGTTGGACCAGTTCTCTGGCCACGGCCTTTGAGGTTGCTGCTCGGAGAGGTATGGCCTCTGGGAATCGGGTGGCATAGTCAAGGATGACTAGAATGTATCGGTGTCCACGGTTCGATTTTGGCAGCGGTCACACAATGTCCAGTGCAATCCTGCTGAAAGGGGTCTCAATGATTGGCAGAGGGATAAGGGGGTTTCTGTATGTTATCTTGGGGCTGTTGCGTTGACATTCAGAACAGTGACGACAATAATCTTCGACTGCCTTTTTGACCCCGGGCCAATAGAAACGCGTGAGGATCCTTTCATAGGTCTTTTCTGCCCCCAAATGGCCCCCTAGCAAGTGAGTGTGGGCTAAATACAACACCTTAGTGGCATAGGGCTTGGGGACCAACAACTGGTCTATAATTTCACCCCTTCGCTGATCCACTCTATACAACAATCTGTTTTTGATCATAAAATGGGGATAAGTGAGTCTACTCACCCCAACTCGTGGCTGGCCCTCGACCACCTGGACATTCCCCCATGCTTGGCTCAGTACCGGGTCTTGCAGTTGAGCAGTGCCGAACCGTCCCAGCCTTTCTCCCTGGAGGGTTTCTGCCGGGGGAAATTCTGAAAATACTTCATGGGATTCTATGTCGTCACGAATCTGTACACCTTCGGGATCCCGGCATTGGTTAGACGGTCTCTTCTTCTGCGCCGAGTAGGTCTCTTCCCCTCGGTAGCTCGGTTTGTCCAGTAGGCAGAAAATGCTTGACAGTCCCGGCCGACCAGGACCGGGACTGGCAGGTGATCCACGACCCCTGCTCGTACTCGGAATTGCCCCCGTGGGGTGACCATGCTGAATTCTGCAGTGGGGTAGTTCCTGGTGTCCCCATGGATACAGGACACAGAGATCTCTCTTCCCCTGTTTGGCCCTACAAACTCTGGTCGGATTAGTGTTACCATACTGCCTGAGTCTATGAGGGCTTCTGTGTCTTTGCTCCCAATCTTAACAGGGACTTTAGGGGCGGCCGCCCCCTCATGAGCCCAGCAAGTGGTAAGGAAATGGCATGGGAACCTTGATTCCGAGGTACTGGCCGTGGGCATTAGCTCCTCTCGGCCTGGGCAATCCCGGGCCAGGTGTCCCTCCCTCCCACACGTGAAGCATCGGAATGGAGCAGGATTTCGCAGAGGCCTTTCCCCTTTCCAGTTTCCTTGGGTCTTTAGGGGTCTTGCTTGGACTGCTGCGGGGTGCTTCTTAAGAGGCTCTCGCTCTTGACTCTGTTTCCAAGAGGGGTTTTTGGGTACTTCAGGTTTCAGCAGGCTCACAGTCACCTGGTGGTTTTCTAGGAGTGCAATCAAGGCATCTACGCTTTGTGGTCCTTGTTGAGCCACATATGTTTTTGCATCTGCAGGCAGGCCACGTGTGCATCGATCAATCGCTACTCTTGCTACAGCAGGTGGCCCATCTCCTTCCTCTAGCCAGCTTCTCACCATGCGGGTTAACGTGGTTACTTGAGCCCGTGCTGGAAGTGATGAATGGTATTCCCAGCTATGGACACGCTGGGCCTTGGCAGGCAGGCTGAGCCCATATTGGGCGAGGATCGATCTCTTGACCACTTCATAATTTGTTGCCTCATGAACGGTGAGGTCACGGCAGGCCTTCTGGGCTTCCCCAGTTAGAAGAGGGAGTATCAGGTTCGCCCAGTCTGCCCTGGGCCATCCCTCTCTGTGGGCCGTTTTTTCAAAGATATCGAGGTAGGTTTCAACATCATCTTCTCTAGTCATTTTAGTCAGATAATCTTGGGGTCTCCTACCGTGTGCCTCAGTCCTTCGGCAGAGCTCGGTGACTGCTGCATTCAGAGTGGTTTGGGCCTGCAGAATGGCGGTCAGGGCTTCCTCCATTTTCTTGTTGTTTCTCTTCACTGTCTGTATCCAAAGCGAGGTTTCACTGGTGCCCGCATTCTCCACCATATGTAACCTCCATACACAAGACTGGGAGGGTTAAACTCTGGAGGTTGAAGGAATTCATTCACTGGGCAGCGTTTTAGTGGATCAAAACTTAAGTTTCTTTATTTTCCATAAAGCAGGGGAAAGGGGGAAGGGAGAGAACGGTAACTCAGGTAATTCCTCTTTCTCAGGTTGCTCCTTGATGCCTCAGTCTATTTCTGGAAGGGAGGCAAGAAGAGGTGTAGGATTAGTTTAGGTGATCCATTTTACTCACGTTGTCAACTAGGCCTCTATCTTCAAGAGGGTGGTCATGTTATGACTGGTCCAACGCCTGGGCTGGGCTGGGCTGGGCTGGGGGACATCCAACTCCCTGTGCCTGCTCTCTTCTCATCCTGCTCTCCTTACTGTGGCTTCCTTGTTCTCTTTTTAAGTGGCTGCTAATTGGGTCCAACAGCCTGCAGCTGAGGCACCCTGTCAGAGGGAAAATGGTGCACACCTGTGTTGGAGCTGTCCTTGGTCCTGAACACTGTTTAGCCCAGACCTTGTGTCCTCCTCTGATGGTGCTCTCCATGGTGCTGCAGGTGACCGTGCTGTGTTGTGGAGGACTGTGTTTCCTTCTGGCCACCACACTACACAGTATCTATGTGTGATTAAGCTACACAGTATCTATGTGTGATTAAGCTACACAGTATCTATGTGTGATTAAGCTACACAGTATCTATGTGTGATTAAGCTACACAGTATCTATGTATGATTAAGCTACACAGTATCTATGTGTGATTAAGCTACACAGTATCTATGTGTGATTAAGCTACACAGTATCTATGTGTGATTCATCTACACAGTATCTATGTGTGATTAAGCTACACAGTATCTATGTGTGATTAAGCTACACAGTATCTATGTGTGATTAAGCTACACAGTATATATGTGTGATTAAGCTACACAGTATCTATGTGTGATTCATCTACACAGTATCTATGTGTGATTAAGCTACAGAGTATCTATGTGTGATTAAGCTACACAGTATCTATGTGTGATTAAGCTACACAGTATCTATGTGTGATTCAGCTACACAGTATCTATGTGTGATTCATCTACACAGTATCTATGTGTGATTAAGCTACACAGTATCTATGTGTGATTCAGCTACACAGTATCTATGTGTGATTAAGCTACACAGTATCTATGTGTGATTAAGCTACACAGTATCTATGTGTGATTAAGCTACACAGTATCTATATATATATATATATATATATATATATATATATATATATATACAGCGGGTGAAATAAGTATTGAACACGTCACCATTTTTCTCAGTAAATATATTTCCAAAGGTGCTATTGACATGAAATGTTCACCAGATGTTGGTAACAACCCAAGTAATCCATACATACAAAGAAACCAAAACAAATAAGTTCAGAAATTAAGTTATGTGTAATAATGTGAAATGACACAGGGAAAAAGTATTGAACACATGAAGAAAGGGAGGTTCAAAAAGGCATGGAAAGCCAAGACAACAGCTGAAAACTATCAGTAATTAAAAAGCAATCCAGCCCCCTGTCAGTGCAAATTAATATCAGCTGGTTCAGTACCAACTGATGGCCTACAAAAAGGTCTCATTGCCATGGTGTCACACAAGACACATCTCATGATGGGTAAAAGCAAAGAGCTGTCTCAAGACATTCGCAACCTAATTGTTGCAAAACATAATGATGGCATTGGTTATAGGCGCATTTCTAAGCTTCTGAATGCTCCAGTGAGCACTGTTGGGGCCATAATACGGAAGTGGAAATTTGCCTCGACCAGGTGCTCCTCTTAAATTTGCCCATTCATCCTTCCTTCAATTATGTGAAGTTTGCCAGTACCATTTGCTGAAAAGCAGCCCCACACCATGATGTTCCCACCTCCAAACTTCACTGTTGGTATGGTGTTTTTAGGGTGATGTGCAGTGCCATTTCTCCTCCAAACATGGTGTGTATTATGACATCCAAACAGTTCAATTTTGCTCTCATCTGACCACACTATATTCTCCCAGTATTTCACTGGCTTTTCCAAATGTTGTGCAGCAAACTTTAAACGAGCTTCAACATGCTTTTTTTTCAGCAATGGAGTCTTGCGTGGTGAGCGTGCGTACAGGCCATGGCGGTGGAGTGCATTACTTACTGTTTTCTTTGAGACAACAGTACCTTCTAATTGCAGGTCTCCACAAGTGGTCCTTGGCTCTTGGACAACTCTTCTGATTATTCTTTTCACTCCTCTGTCAGAAATCTTGCGAGGAGCACCTGGTCGAGGCAAATTTATGGTGAAATGATTGTCTTTCCACTTCCGTATTATGGCCCCAACAGTGCTCACTGGAACATTCAGAAGCTTAGAAATGCGCCTATAACCAATGCCATCATTATGTTTTGCAACAATTAGGTTGCGAAGGTCTTGAGACAGCTCTTTGCTTTTACCCATCATGAGATGTGTCTTGTGTGACACCTTGGCAATGAGACCTTTTTGTAGGCCATCAGTTGGGACTGAACCAGCTGATATTAATTTGCACTGACAGGGGGCTGGATTGCTTTTTAATTACTGATAGTTTTCAGCTGTTGTCTTGGCTTTCCATGCCTTTTTGAACCTCCCTTTCTTCATGTGTTCAATACTTTTTCCCTGTGTCATTTCACATTATTACACATAACTTAATTTCTGAACTTATTTGTTTTGGTTTCTTTGTATGTATGGATTACTTGGGTTGTTACCAACATCTGGTGAACATTTCATGTCAATAGCACCTTGGAAATATATTTACTGAGAAAAATGGTGACGTGTTCAATACTTATTTCACCCGCTGTATACATACACACGCACATACATATATATATATATATATATACATACATACACATATGTATTTTTTAAATATAATTACATCAAAGAACAAAATAACAACATAGGAAAAAAAGGCATTAAATATGTCAGGCACTGTCCCTCAACTTGTGTCAGGCAGCAACATAGCATGCTGCCAGCGCACAGCTGTCCATGTCTTCCCCCAAAAGGATCGGCAGCCTTTCTATTTCAGAGAGGTCCTCAAAGCCCCGGACTACTTGTTAAAATTTGGGGAAGTGACTCTCTCTGATAGTTTTATATTTTTGACATTTGGTCAGGAAATGCAGCTCTGTCTCTGGTTCTGCTGTGGTGCAGTGGTTGCACAGCCTTTCCTCTACAGGGAGACAGGTTTTCCTGTGTCTACCCTTCTCAATAGCAAGGCTGTGCTGCCTGAGCCTGTACTTTGTCAAGGTTTTCCTGAGGTTTTGATCAGTCACCATGGTCAGATAGTTTGCCATGGTGTACTGTCGATTTAGGGCCAAATAGCACTGCATTTTGCTTTGTGCTTGTGTTTTCCAATAGGTAATGTAGTTTTGTTTTAGATGTTTTGTAATTTGGTTAATTCTGATTGATTGGATGTTCTTGTCCTGAGGCTTCAGTGTGTTAGTGGAACAAGTTTGTGAACTCAGCCCCCGGACCAGTTGGATGAAGGGACTCTTATCTTTGCTCAACTCTTGGTATTGCAGGGCTTGGTAATGATATGAGAGGGGGTCACTGTGTTTTAGGTCTTTCCAAAACTTAATTGCTCTTTTTTGAGTTTTTAATATTAGTGGATATCGGCCTAATTCTGCCCTGCATGCATTGTTTGTAGTTTTCCTCTGGACATGTAGGAGAATCTTACAAAGTTCCGCGTGCAAGGTCTCAATGGGATGTTTGTCCCAGTGGGTAAAATCTTGTTTTGTAAGTGGACCCCACACCTCGCTGCCATAGAGTGCGATTGGTTCAATCACACATTTAATTAGTTTTTGCCAAATTGTAATAGGTATTTCAATTTGGATTTGTTTTTTAATGGCGTAGAATGCCCTGCGTGCTTTGTCTCTCCGTTCATTCACTGCATTATTTAGGTGTCCAGTCGAACTTATTTTTAAACCTAAATAGTGGTATTGTGTGCAATACTCTATATGTTTTGCACCAATTGAGAACTTTGGTTTTATTCCCTGGGATCTGGAATTTGTCTGGAAAATCATTATTTTGGTCTTTTTGGGGTTTACTGTCAGGGCCCAGGTCTGACAGTACTGCTCTAGCAGGTCCAAGCTCTGCTGTAGACCATGTGCTGTGGGTGAAAGCAGGCACAGGTCATCTGCAAAGAGCAGGCATCTAACTTCCGAAATGTGGAGACTAACACCAGGGGCTGAGGACTTTTCTAGAATATTGGCCAATTCATTGATGTAAATGTTAAATAGCACAGGGCTGAGATTGCAACCCTGGCGGAGGCCCCGCCCCTGGTCTCTCTCTCTCTCTCTCTCTCTGGGGCAGTAACTCTCTCTCTCTCTCTCTCTCTCTCTCTCTCTCTCTCTCTCTCTCTGGGGCAGTAACTCTCTCTCTCTCTCTCTCTCTCTCGCTCTGGGGCAGTAACTCTCTCTCTCTCTCGCTCTGGGGCAGTAACTCTCTCTCTCTCTCTCTCTCTCTCTCTCTCTCTCTCTGGGGCAGCAACTCTCTCTCTCTCTCTTGCTCTCTCTCTCTCTCTCTCTCTCTCTCTGGGGCAGCAACTCTCTCTCTCTCTCTTGCTCTCTCTCTCTCTCTCTGGGGCAGTAACTCTCTCTCTCTCTCTCTCTCTCTCTCTGGGGCAGCAACTCTCTCTCTCTCTCTTGCTCTCTCTCTCTCTGGGGCAGTAACTCTCTCTCTCTCTCTCTCTCTCTCTCTCTCTCTCTGGGGCAGTAACTCTGTCTCTCTCTCTCTCTCTCTCTCGCTCTGGGGCAGTAACTCTCTCTCTCTCTCTTGCTCTCTCTCTCTCTCTCTCTCTCTCTCTCTCTCTCTCTCTCTGGGGCAGTAACTCTCTCTCTCTCAAATTCAAATTCAAATTCAAATTCGGCTTTATTGGCATGAAAGTTACAACTTAACAATATTGCCAAAGCACTTTACAATGTAACAATAAAAAGAACGTTCATATTATTATTAACAACAACAAAAATATAGATTCAATACATATTAATTATCACATACACAACCAAACATATTCAAAATAATTGTATGTGTGTGTTTTGTGTGTGTGTAAGTTTGTTGGGAGGTTATTGGTTGTAGTTGGGTCAACTGGTTGTCCTTATGGTATTTTTGGTTGCAGTTGGGTCAACTGGTTGTCCTTATGGTATTTTTGGTTGCAGTTGGGTCAACTGGTTGTCCCTACGGGTGTGGCATAATGCAACATATTTTGCACCATAAATGGCACAATGGACCTTTTCACCCAATAGGCATTGTAATTTTTCATTATCTGTTCCTGTTTCAAATTCTTTATTTCTCTTTTGAATTTGGGGAAAGAAAGTTGCCCGTATGTCTGCATAATTATCACATTTTAGGAGAAAGTGTGTTTCCGTTTCAATTGCGTTTTGTGGGCAGAGTAAACACAACCTGGCATCTCTGGGTTGCCAGATCTGTCTGCGACGACCGGTCTCTATAGCCAGGCTGTGCTCACTGAGTCTGTACATAGTCAATGTTTTCCTCAGTTTTCTATCAGTCACAGTGGTCAGATAGTTTGCCACTGTGTACTGTCTGTTTAGTGCCAAATAGCATTGAAGTTTACTCTGATTTTTTGTGTTGTCTTTCCAATAGGTCATGTAATTTTCTTTTTGTTTTTTGATAATTTGGTTGGGCCAGATTTTCTGAGTGCTGTCCTGAGGCTTTGTTGGGTTACTGTCGGTTTGTGAGTTTAGTGTCAGGATCATTTTTCAAATTCTTGTTTGGTAAGTGGGCCCCACACTTCACTGCCATATAATGCAATTGGTTCAATTATTGATTTGAATATTTTGAGCCAGATCCTAATTGGTATGTCTAATTTGATGTTTCTTTTAATGGCATAAAAAGCTCTTCTTGCCTTGTCTCTCAGTTCATTCACAGCCAAGTTGACATTTCCTGTGGAGCTTATTTTTAGTCCTAAATATGTGTAGTTGTAGGTGTGTTCTAGGTGTGTGGAGCCTAATAGGAAGGTGTATTTGTTTTCTTGGCATCTGGATCTTTTTTGGAATATCATAATTTTGGTTTTTTCTAGGTTTACTGTCAGCGCCCAGTTCTGGCAGAATTGATGTAGGACATCTAGATGTTGTTGTAGGCCTTCTTTTGTTGGTGATAGTAGTACCAGATCATCTGCATATAGGAGACATTTTATTTTTATATCTTTAAGGGTCAGTCCAGGGGCTGTTGATTGTTCAAGCATTTTTGTCAGTTCATTAATATAGATGTTAAACAGGCTTGAGCTTAGGTTGTTTCCTTGTTTAACTCCACGTCTCTGGGTAAAGTAGTCTGTTTGTTTTTCTCCGATTTTGACTGCGCACTTGTTATTTTTAAACATTGATTTAATTATATCATATGTTAGTCCACCGACACCACTTTCAATTAATTTTAGTAGTATTCCTTCATGCCAAATTGAGTCAAATGCCTTTTGGAAATCTACAAAACAGGAGAAAATTTTCGTTTTATTTTGATTCACATGTTTGTCAATGAGGGTGTGAAGGGTGTAAATGTGGTCTGATGTTCGATTGTTTGGTAGGAATCCAATTTGGCTTTTGTTCAGGACATTGTGTTCGTTAAGATAGTTCAGTAATCTGCTGTTTATGATGGCACAGAAAAGTTTGCCCAAGTTGCTGTTGACACAAATGCCACGATAATTGTTGGGATCATATTTGTCTCCATTTTTATAAATTGGTGTAATAAGTCCTTGATTCCAGATGTCTGGAAAATAGCCTACACTCAGGACTTCATTAAAAAGTTTGAGTATGGCTGTGGTAAATGTATGACTTGCGTATTTAATCATTTCATTTAATATGCCATCTGTACCACATGCTTTTTTGTGTTTAAGGGTCTTTATTTTTTCTAATATTTCATTTTCTGTTATTGGGAAATCTAGAGGATTCTGGTTATTTTTAATGGTGGATTCAAGTATTTTGAGTTTTTCATAGTTTTCTTTTTGTTTGGAATTCGTTGTTATGTTTTTATATAGTTCTTGGAAGTGGTTTCTCCGTATGTCAGTGTTTTGAAAAGCCAATTCTTCTCCATGTGGTTTGTTCAGGGAATTCCTATTTTGCCAGAAGAGGTTTGAATCAATGGATTCTTCCATTTCAGTGAGTTGTTTTTTAATGTGTTGCTTGTTTTGTTCTTAGAGTCTGTTTGTGTTCTTTAAGGGTTTCCCAGTATTGTTGCCGCAGACATTGATCGGCTGGTTTTCTATGTTTTTGGTTGGATAGAATTCTTAGTTTTTTCCTTATGGATTTGCAATCATGGTCAAACCATTTGTTATTATTTCTATTTGTTTTACTGTATTTGGGGATCTTTTTTAAGTCAGATAGGGATGCCAATTTGTCAAATATTTCATTGATGTTTTGTACAGCCAAATTTACTCCATTTTTGTCGTGGGGATATTTGTTGATCAAGAAAATGTCCAATAGGGATTGAATTTGTTCATTATCAAATGCCATTTGGTAGTTTTCTAGACTATTATTATTCCATCTATAAGGCTGATTAGTCTTGTGTAGTTTAAAGGGCTTTTCTGCATTATGGTTTGTTTCTGCCCTTTTTAGATATATAGTAATTTTGCTGTGGTCTGATACTGGTGTGAGTGGGCTGACTGTGAATGCGCTGAGAGACATTGGATCAAGGTCTGTGATAATGTAATCTACAGTACTACTACCAAGAGGTGAGCTGTACGTATAGCGCCCAAAAGAGTCTCCGCGGAGTCTTCCATTAACTATGTACAGACCCAGTGTTCCACAAAGTTGTAGTAGTTCTTTGCCAGTCCTGTTTTTTATTTTATCAAAGTTCTTTCTGGTAGGATATGAGGGGAGGGGAATGCTGATGTTTCTGGTAGGATATGAGGGGAGGGGAATGCTGATGTTTCTGGTAGGATATGAGGGGAGGGGAATGCTGATGTTTCTGGTAGGATATGAGGGGAGGGGAATGCTGATGTTTCTGGTAGGATATGAGGGGAGGGGAATGCTGATGTTTCTGGTAGGATATGAGGGGAGGGGAATGCTGATGTTTCTGGTAGGATATGAGGGGAGGGGAATGCTGATGTTTCTGGTAGGATATGAGGGGAGGGGAATGCTGATGTTTCTGGTAGGATATGAGGGGAGGGGAATGCTGATGTTTCTGGTAGGATATGAGGGGAGGGGAATGCTGATGTTTCTGGTAGGATATGAGGGGAGGGGAATGCTGATGTTTCTGGTAGGATATGAGGGGAGGGGAATGCTGATGTTTCTGGTAGGATATGAGGGGAGGGGAATGCTGATGTTTCTGGTAGGATATGAGGGGAGGGGAATGCTGATGTTTCTGGTAGGATATGAGGGGAGGGGAATGCTGATGTTTCTGGTAGGATATGAGGGGAGGGGAATGCTGATGTTTGTATTAATGTGTTGATCTCCCTGTGTGTCTAAGGTGTCTTGATCTTCTCCAGTTCTAGCATTAAGGTCCCCACAGATCCTTACGTTTCCCTGAGTCTGATAGTTACTGATCTCCTCTTCTAGGATGGAGAAGCTTTCTTCCTTGTAGTAAGGAGATTCTGAAGGGGGAATATATGCAGCACATAGGAATATATTTTTTTCTGTGGAGGTAGCCTCTTTTTTGATTTTTAGCCAAATAGAGAATTCTCCTATTTTAATTATTTCAATTGCGTGTGTTAGTTCTGTTTTGAACCAAATCAGCATTCCTCCTGAGTCTCTGCCCTGGGTGATTCCTTTTAATTTAGTGGATGGGATAATAATCTCCCTGTAGCCTAATGGACAACCAGTGGGTCCTTCTCCTCTATTCCATGTTTCCTGTAGAACAATAACATCAGAACCTAGAACTTCTCTTATAAAGTCTATATCTCTGCTCTTAAGGCCAAAAGCAGATCTTATTCCTTGGATGTTCCAACATGAGATAGTGAATGACTTAAAATCCATATATTTTAGGGATGATATTTACAGTGTTTAAGATGAGATATACATTCAAAATATTTCAATTAAACATATATAATACTCTAACTGTCAAGAAAAATAAAATAAAACATTAAATAATAATAATAAAGTAAGGTGTTCTTTGAATACCTTCAAAATACAATATATATATATATTTTTTTTTCATGCACATACATACATATCTACATCACTGGTTCATAAGACGAGAGCAAAGAAGATTTACCATCTGATGTAATACATCTTGTAGTGATTGGGATGGGTGGGCTGAGGTTGGGGAATTTGAGGGGATATTGGTTTGTACAGGGGTTGGGTTTGTTATTCCTTTCACAGTCTCTGCGTAGGTCCGTCTGTCTGTGTGTGGTTCTTGTTGGGTGAGTCGGTGTGTTGATGGGGGCAGGAGAGCTTCAGGTTTGGCTGGGTGAAGTTCATATCCGTAGTAGGTTGGAGGGGGTTTCAGCTCTCTCTCTCTCTCTCTCTCTCTCGCTCTGGGGCAGTAACTCTCTCTCTCTCTCTTGCTCTCTCTCTCTCTCTCTCTCGCTCTGGGGCAGTAACTCTCTCTCTCTCTCTCTCTCTCTCTATCTCTCTCTCTCTCTCTCTCTCTCTGTCTCGCTCTCTCTCTCTCTCTTGCTCTGGGGCAGTAACTCTCTCTCTCTCTCTCTCTCTCTCTCTCTCTCTCGCTCTGGGGCAGTAACTCTCTCTCTCTCTCTCTCTCTCTCTCTCTCTGGGGCAGTAACTCTCTCTCTCTCTCTCTCTCTCTCTCTCTCTCTCTCTCTCTCTCTCTCTCGCTCTGGGGCAGTAACTCTCTCTCTCTCTCTCTCTCTCTCTCGCTCTGGGGCAGTAACTCTCTCTCTCTCTCTCTCTCTCTCTCTCGCTCTGGGGCAGTAACTCTCTCTCTCTCTCTCTCGCTCTGGGGCAGTAACTCTCTCTCTCTCTCTCTCTCTCTCTCTCTCGCTCTGGGGCAGTAACTCTCTCTCTCTCTCTCTCTCTCTCTCTCTCTCTCTGGGGCAGTAACTCTCTCTCTCTCGCTCTCTCTCTCTCGCTCTGGGGCAGTAACTCTCTCTCTCTCTCTCGCTCTGGGGCAGTAACTCTCTCTCTCTCTCTCTCTCTCTCTCTCGCTCTGGGGCAGTAACTCTCTCTCTCTCTCTCTCTCTGGGGCAGTAACTCTCTCTCTCTCTCTCTCTCTCTCTCTCTCTCTCTCTGGGGCAGTAACTCTCTCTCTCTCTCTCTCTCGCTCTGGGGCAGTAACTCTCTCTCTCTCTCTCTCTCTCTCTCTCTCTCTCTCTCTCTCTCTCTCTCTCTCTCTCTCTGGGGCAGCAGTAACATGGCTATAAAGTCCTGGCGCCAAGGACTCTTGTTGCTTAGTAACGTCTTTAAACAACATAAACCTTTATTCTGTCCATCTGTCTAGAGAAAAAGAGAGTGGAAGAGGGAGGGTGCATCTGGGGCGTTGAGAGACTTAACTCGACTCTAAATCTATTCAGTTTGAACCTACTATAAACTATACTTTAATGGAGGCTAAAAACATCAGTAAACCTACAGTGTTTTGCAATTGCAAGATGCAGCGTTGTGTGTTGGGATTGTAAGGATCGGATGTTTTAAAGGTGGAGTGTGTAATGTGCCGTTAAGACTGTGTGTTTGTGTGTGTGAATCAGCCAGTTAACTGGAGCTGCTGACAGACACTTCACTGCTACCTAACTTCACAGGCCGGATCAACTGGTTGGACCTCTTAACTCTACTGTAGACAGAGCATGGTAAGTACTTATCCTCATCTATTACTACAGTACATCACTATCCTGCCAACTCCAACCAAACTATGCAGGCATAGAAAGGCTACTTCCTTTTCAACATGGTTCCAGCAACTATGGTGGATCAGTACAGCTTGGTTTGGCACGGCTCGGTTCAGCTAAGTAGTGTGAAAAGACCATAAATTAAATCTAAAAATGGACTTAAAATGGCTTAAATCAGGCCATTTTGTTTAACTAAGCTCATTAATATTCTGTTATTTCTCGTGCGTAAAGCCTGGAAATAAAGTCTGAACAGCAGACTTGTAAATGCATTGGTCTCGTTCCAATTTACAGGAATATCTCTGGGTTCTACAATACTAATACAAAGTCATACACTTGATTTCACAAATCAAGAGTGATCTGAACCCAATTTCTACCCCCAGTAACTCCTTATCACATTATTTTGTAAAAGCAGCCTAAATCAATCATTGCATTTGTCGCTCTGTACAATATAGTATAATTGCAGGTAGTAATTGCAAGCAATAGTTTCCTATCTAAGGTTGTAATGGAAACAAGCCATGGTGAATCACCTCTCTGTTCTCTGTGATTCTCAGTATGATTAATGAGACGATAGAGGGCCTTAGGGTTTTAATACAGACACACACACACTGCTCTCTGTAACAGAGGGGAGAGGAGCAGAGCCCTAACCGTAATTTATCAAAGTCCTAATTTGACTCAGTCTCTTTTCACACATGCACACACACTCCCCACCTGGGAGAGGCTTCCCAGTTCATCCAGCTGAATTGTGTGGAAGCCTCACCACTCATTTGTTTGCCAGAACTACCTTATGTATGTATTACTCTGTGTCTGTTCTGTCGCCCCTCTGCTGTTGTTCCCATGCATTAGCCTTAATAAGAGAAGCTTGCTGTTGAATTCACCCCCGGGCTGCACTGGGTGAACAGGCAGGAGCACACACCACACACACAGGTCTGCATTTCTCTCACTCCTCTCTCCCAGCCCAGGCCAGACATGAGCCCCTGTGTAAATAACATCAGCCCTCTCGTTTCACTCTCACTCTTTCTCCATCCACGCACGCACGCACGCACGCACGCACACACACACACACAACAATATGGTTTGGGACTCAGTTACTCTGCAGGGAGGACTCACACAACACACGCACGCCCTGGGCACCTTTGGTACTGAAACATGCTACCCAGTCAGGATAACCACTGTATGATCAATGATATAATGTGATTGATTGTTTTAACTGTGTCTCCCTGCAGCACCATGTCTAAAGGAGGGAGGAGAGGAGGAGGGGGAAAGGGGAAGAAGGTGACTCTGAAGATGGCCAAGAACGCTGTGCGTGTGACCACTGACGGACGCCGCAGACTGGACCTCAGTAATATGGGCATCACCACCTTCCCCAAGTGTCTCCTCAAACTACCAGACCTCAATGAGCTGGACCTCAGCCGCAACCAACTCAAGAAGCTTCCAGACTTCATTGGTGTTTATTATTTAGTGTCCTTTAGATTGTTTTACTAATGTAATAACATCATAATATACAGTGGCAGTCTTGGGCAGATTTGGGATTCTGTTGTTGATTAGGTCTGTTATCAAAGTCACCCAGCTGTGAATGATTCTCATATTGCTGAGTACACCTTTAAAAAAACACAGAACAAAGCATGTGCACGGATTGACACAATTAAATCAAACTTATTTCCTCTCTGGGCATCCAGGTGACCTGGTCTCGCTCTGCTGGCTGGATCTCCATAGCAACCAGTTGGAGGCCATACCGGAGACACTCAGCCAACTGGTGGCGCTGTCACACCTCAACCTATCCAACAATCGCCTGACCTCCATGGGTCTACCCTCCTCGATGGGCAACCTAGCCCGCCTACGGAGCCTCAACCTGGGCATGAACCGCCTGGACGCCCTGCCTCCCACCATGGTGGGGCTTTGTAGTCTCCAGGAGCTGGGGCTGTTTGATAACCTGTTCCCCTCCCTGCCTGAGTTTATCAAGGTGTTACCGGCCATTATCAAACTCAACACCAAGAGGAACCCTTTGTCCTACGCCCAGGGAGACTCGGGAGCGACGAGGGGTGAAGGGGGTCTGGAGGGGGGGGTGTACCTGGTTAAGGAGGGGAATCTGTGTGGGTCCTGTCTGGAGGGTTGCAAGGAGGAGAGAAGGTGGATGCTAGGAGGGAGGAGGGACAGAGAAGGTGATGCAGAGGGCAGGGGGGGGGCGTACTCCGGGCTGATTACGCCCAACTCAGTGGCCCAAGCCAATCAGGAACAGTGGAGGTGAGGAGTGACCAATAATGGCCCAGGGAGAGGTTTGACACTCAAGGACAGCCAATGAACAACTGGATATGTTTCTACTTAGCCAATGAGCAATTGAGCATAGTTGTATGATGTGATGATTGATCCAATTGGAGAGTGCTCAAACCAACAAAATGGACAACATGTTGCCATTGTAATTTTCTAGTGAATATACTTTTCTATTGAAGTCACGTCAGGTCATATAAATGTACTTCACTTGGCACGGTGTCACTGTTTGTGAATGTGGACAATGAACATTAGTATTTTACCGGCGAAACAATGATTCCACAGAAAGGTTGGCTTCAGTCTTCATCTTGTAAAATGTGGAAATAATTTATAATGTGCACTGTGTTCTTTCTGTTTCTACTATATACAGTATATATCTGTTGTGTACAGTTTACATACACCTTAACAAATACATTTAAACTCAGTTTACATACACCTTAACAAATACATTTAAACTCAGTTTACATCCACCTTAACAAATACATTTAAACTCAGTTTACATCCACCTTAACAAATACATTTAAACTCAGTTTACATACACCTTAACAAATACATTTAAACTCAGTTTACATCCACCTTAACAAATACATTTAAACTCAGTTTACATACACCTTAACAAATACATTTAAACTCAGTTTACATACACCTTAACAAATACATTTAAACTCAGTTTACATCCACCTTAACAAATACATTTAAACTCAGTTTACATACACCTTAACAAATACATTTAAACTCAGTTTACATACACCTTAACCAAATACATTTAAACTCAGTTTACATACACCTTAACAAATACATTTAAACTCAGTTTACATACACCTTAGCCAAATACATTTAAACTCAGTTTACATACACCTTAACAAATACATTTAAACTCAGTTTACATACACCTTAACAAATACATTTAAACTCAGTTTACATACACCTTAACAAATACATTTAAACTCAGTTTACATACACCTTAACCAAATACATTTAAACTCAGTTTTTCACAATTCCTGACATTTAATGCTAATAAAAATTCCCTGTCTTAGGTCAGTTAGGATCACCACTTTATTTTAAGAATGTGAAATGTCAGAATAATAGTAGAGAGAATTATTTATTTCAGCTTTTATTTCTGTCATCACATTCCCAGTGGGTCAGAAGTTTACATACACTCAATTAGTATTTGGTAGCATTGCCTATAAATTGTTTAACTTGGGTCAAACGTTTCGGGTAACCTTCCACAAGCTTCCCACAATAAGTTGGGTGAATTTTGGCCCATTCCTCTTGACAGAACTGGTGTAACTGAGTCAGGTTTGTAGGCCTCCTTGCTCGCATAAGCTTTTTCAGTTCTGCCCACAAATGTTAGAATTGAGGTCAGGGCTTTGTGATGGCCACTCCAATACCTTGACTTTGTTGTCCTTAAGCCATTTTGCCACAACTTTGGAAGTATGCTTGGGGTCATTGTCCATTTGGAAGACCCATTTGCGACCAAGCTTTAACTTCCTGACTGATGTCTTGAGATATTGCTTCAATATATCCACATCATTTTCCTTCCTCACGATGCCATCTATTTTGTGAAGTGCACCAGTCCCTCCTGCAGCAAAGCACCCCCACAACATGATGCTGCCACCCCCGTGCTTCACGGTTGGGATGGTGTTCTTCGGCTTGCAAGCCTCCCCCTTTTTCATCCAAACATAACGATGGTCATTATGGCCAAACAGTTCTATTTTTGTTTCATCAGACCAGAGGACATTTCTCCAAAAAGTACGATCTTTGTCCCCATGTGCAGTTGCAAACCGTAGTCTGGCTTGTTTATGGTGGTTTTGGAGCAGTACCTTATTCCTTGCTGAGCTGCCTTTCAGGTTATGTCGATATAGTACTCGTTTTACTGTGGATATAGATACTTGTGTACATGTTTCCTCCAGCATCTTCACAAGGTCCTTTGCTGTTGTTCTGGGATTGATTTGCACTTTTCACACCAAAGTACGTTCATCTCTAGGAGACAGAACGCGTCTCCTTCCTGAGCGGTATGACGGATATTACTTGCGTACTATTGTTTGTACAGATGAACGTTGTACCTTCGATTTCTTTTGATTTCCCCATGATGTCGAGCAAAGAGGCACTGAGTTTGAAGGTAGGCCTTGAAATACACTTTTATTTATTTATTTTATTTCACCTTTATTTAACCAGGTAGGTCAGTTGAGAACAAGTTCTCATTTGCAACTGCGACCTGGCCAAGACAAAGCAAAGCAGTGTGACAAAAACAACACAGTTACACAGTAAACAAACATAGTCAAAAACACAATAGAAAATCTATATACAGAGTGCAAAATGTAGTGCAAAATGCAGTAAGGTTAGGAGGTAGGACATTAAATAGACCATAGTAGTGAAATAAATTACAGATTATCATCATTAACACAGGAATGAAGGATGTGCAAATTATGGTGTGCAAATAGATATACTGGAGTGCAAGATTTGTGAAAATAACTAAAATAAATAATAATATGGGGATGAGGTAGTAGTGTGGGCTATTTACAGAAGGGCTATATACAGGTGCAGTGATCGATAAGCAGCTTTGACAACTGATGCTTAAAGTTATTGAGGGAGATAGGAACCTCTAGCTTCAATGATTTTTGCAATTCGTTCCAGTCATTGGCAGCAGCGAACTGGAAGGAATGGCGGCCAAAGGAGGTGTTGACTTTGGGGGTGACCAGTGAGATATACCTGCTGGAGCGCATGCTACGGGTGGGTGTTGCTATGGTGACCAGCGAGCTGAGATAGGGCGGGGATTTACCTAATAAAGACTTATAGATGACCTGGAGCCAGTGGGTTTGGCGACGAATATATAATGAAGGCCAGCCAACGAGAGCATACAGGTCGCAGAGGTGGGTATTGTATGGGGCTTTGGTGACAAAACGGATGGCACTGTGATAGACTACATCCAATTTGCTAAGTAGAGTGTTGGAGGCTAGTTTGTAAATGACATCGCCGAAATCAAGGATCGGTAGGATAGTCAGTTTTACAAGGGCATGTTTGGCAGCATGAGTGAAGGAGGCTTTGTTTGCGAAATAGGAAGCCAATTCTGGATTTAATTTTGGATTGGAGATGGTTGATGTGAGTCTGGAAGTTGAGTTTACAGTCTAACCAGATGCCTAGGTATTTGTAGGTGTCCACGTATTCTAATTCGGACCCGTCGAGAGTAGTGATGATAGTCCGGTGGGCGGGTGCTGGCAGCGTTCGATAGAAAAGCATGCACTTAGTTTTACTAGCGCTTAAGAGCAGTTGGAGGCCACGGAAGGAGTGTTGTATGGCATTGAAGCTTGTTTGAAGGTTAGTAAACACAGTATCCAAAGAGGGGCCAGATGTATACAGAATGGTGTCATCTGCGTAGAGATGGATCAGAGAGTCACCAGCAGCGAGAGCGACATCGTTGATGTATATAGAGAAAAGGGTTGGCCCAAGAATTGAACCCTGTGGCACCCCCATAGAGACTGCCAGAGGATCGGACAATAGGCCCTCCGATTTGACACACTGAACTCTGTCTGGAAAGTAGTTAGAGAACCAGGCAAGGCAGTCACTTGAGATACATATACATCCACAGGTACACCTCCAATTGACTCAAATGATGTCAATTAGCCTATCAGAAGCTTCTAAAGCCATGACATCATTTTCAGGAATTTTTCAAGCTGTTTAAAGGCACAGTCAACTTAGTGTATGTAAACTTCTGACACATTGGAATTGTGATATAGTGAATTATAAGTGAAATAATCTGTCTGTAAACAATTGTTGGATTGTAATTACTTGTGTCATGCACAAAGTAGATGTCCTAACCGACTTGACAAAACTATAGTTTGTTAACATGAAATCTGTGGAGTGGTTGAAGAAAAATGAGTTTTAACGACTTCAACCTAAGTGTATGTAAACTTCCTACTTCAACTGTATCTGCCCACATTCAGCTGGTATTATTATAACAACACATTCTAGAGAGAGTAGGACGGGAGAAAGAGAGAGATAAAGGGGGAGGAATAAAGAGATGGACGCGGCCCAACCCAACCCCATGATGCATGCTTCCTCTCAGGCAGACAGAGGGAGGGACGTGAAGCCCAACCCAACCCCATGATGCATGCTTCCTCTCAGGCAGACAGAGGGAGGGACGTGAAGCCCAACCCAACCCCATGATGCATGCTTCCTCTCAGGCAGACAGAGGGAGGGACGTGAAGCCCAACCCAACCCCATGATGCATGCTTCCTCTCAGGCAGACAGAGGGAGGGACGTGAAGCCCAACCCAACCCCATGATGCATGCTTCCTCTCAGGCAGACAGAGGGAGGGACGTGAAGCCCAACCCAACCCCATGATGCATGCTTCCTCTCAGGCAGACAGAGGGAGGGACGTGAAGCCCAACCCAACCCCATGATGCATGCTTCCTCTCAGGCAGACAGCCATGCATTAGCAGATCAACCCGTTCACAAACCTGCCCCACACGTTACTATGAGATCCTGAAGAAGAGGCTGTCTCTCTCTCTCTCAATTCAATTCAATTCAATTCACTTTATTGGCATGACGCAACAATGTACATATTGCCAAAGTATCATACATCAAATGTTTTTGTATATATATATATATATATATATATATATATATATATATATATATATATATATATATATATACATACATACATAAATATATACATACATTTTTTATGTTATTTTATTTTATAATTACATCAGAGAACAAAATAACAACATAGGAAAAAAAGGCATTAAATATGTCAGGCACTGTCCCTCAACTTGTGGCAGGCAGCAACATAGCATGCTGCCAGCGCACAGCTGTCCATGTCTTCCCCCAAAAGGATCGGCAGCCTTTCTATGTCAGAGAGGTCCTCAAAGCCCCGGACTACTTGTTCAAATTTGGGGAAGTGAATCTCTCTGATAGTTTTATATTTTTGACATTTTGTCTCTGGTTCTGCTGTGGTGCAGTGGTTGCACAGCCTTTCCTCTACAGGGAGCCAGGTTTTCCTGTGTCTGTCACGTTGGGGTGTGTAGAGAGACCAAGGCGCAGCGTAGCGATAGTTCCACATCGTTTATTGAATGAATAAACTTAACTAGATGTGAACTATACAAAATAACAATTGCAAGATATAACTGAAAGGAAACACACATACTTACGACACGGGACATAGGCCAATGAACCACGCCAAGGGAGTGGAACACACACATATAAGTAGGATCCCTAATTAGAGGTAATGCATAGCAGCTGCCTCTAATTAGGGATCCCACACACAACACCACACAGACGTAGAAATACTAGATCTGCCAGACTCTGATCATAGAAATATAGAGAAGCAAAGCTTCTCTATGACCAGAGCCTGACAGTGTCTACCCTTCTCAATAGCAAGGCTGTGCTCGCTGAGCCTGTACTTTGTCAAGGTTTTCCTGAGGTTTTGATCAGTCACCATGGTCAGATAGTTTGCCATGGTGTACTGTCCATTTAGGGCCAAATAGCACTGCATTTTGCTTTGTGCTTGTGTTTGTGTTTTCCAATAGGTAATGTAGTTTTGTTTTAGATGTTTTGTAATTTGGTTAATTCTGATTGATTGGATGTTCTGGTCCTGAGGCTTCAGTGTGTTAGTGGAACAAGGTTGTGAACTCAGCCCCCGGACCAGTTGGATGAAGGGACTCTTATCTTTGCTCAACTCTTGGTATTGCAGGGCTTGGTAATGATATGAGAGGGGTTCTCTCTCTCTCTCTCTCTCTCTCTCTCTCTCTCTCTCTCTCTCTCTAAGGGTGAAGCCCTCACACATTCACAGACTGTCTCTCCCAAACAACAGCAGCCCATCTGTTACAGACAGCCCACTGATCACCACCACACACACCTTCGCTTTAACCTAGAAGAGAGAGGACACAACAATTGCACTTGATATATATATATATTTTTTTTTATTTATTTAACCTTTATTTAACTAGGCAAGTCAGTTGAGAACAAATTCTTATTTACAATGACGGCCTACCCCGGCCAAACTCTGACGACGCTGGGACAATTGTGTGCCGCCCTATGGGACTCCCAATCACGGCCGGTTGTGATACAGCCTGGATTCAAACCAGGTACTGTAGTGAAGCCTCTTGCAGTGCCTTAGACCATTGATTGTTTTAATCTTAATCTAATCTACGTCTTCATCATGATTAAAACGACAGCACTTCATTGTTGAGATTATTAACATTGATTGATCAGATAAGAGAGAGACTGGCCAAGATGGCCATGCTCCAGCCAGACAAGCAAAACTTGCTTGTACTATGTGTGACTCTGAAGCCAGTCACAGCTACGAGTGTGATTATGTGTGACTAATTCTATTGTCTGCCCTCATTTCCCACTGTATGTGTGTGTGTGTGTGTGTGTGTATGCACCTGGCCCCCTCCCTGTCTCTCTCCCTGTCTCTCTCCCTTTCTCGGCCCCCTGGGACACCCCAGCCAAAAAACATATGGGGCCCCAACGCACCCACAGGCCCCTCACAATGAATACTAATCAAATCACACACACTGGGAGAGAAAGGGGTCTGGTTAATCACTGCCACGCATACAATAGGAGACCTGCTAAGTGTTCAGAACCAGAGCCACTCCTCTGAACAAACACAATGCCCATGCACACACACACACACACACACACACACACACACACACACACACACACACACACACACACACACACACACACACACACACACACACACACACAGACAGTGTGATAGATGTATAAAAAATGAATGTGTATTGGCATCAGAAAAAACAACCCACAATAATATTCCTACAACCTACCGAGACATGAACTAAAGCAACTATGAATTATCAAGCTGACGTGATTCAACCAATGGAGGCAGAGGACTATGAATTATCAAGCTGATCTGATTCAACCAATGGAGGCAGAGGACTATGAATTATCAAGCTGATCTGATTCAACCAATGGAGGCAGAGGAGGAAAAGAGAGATGGAAATCAGGTGAATTGAGGAGAGGATGAGAGGAATATGTCAGAGAAGAGAAGAGGAGAGGAGGATTGTTATTGACTGAGAGGCTAATGTCATACCACTGATTTCTCCCAACACACATTACTATCATAATCACACTATAGGCGGTGGTAGTCTAATCATGCTGATGATTGTCTGTGTGGGGGCTCTGAGGACAGCGCTCACGGATTAATAAGCGTGAAAAGGCCTGGTTATCTGACAACAGCTCAGCAGGACACACACACATGCCAACTAGCTAGGAGACAGCTGATACAACCTCCTACTGATTTTATTAATTCTTCTGTCAGAAACATTATTAAAACACTCTGCTGGTTGTCTGAGCTTTAAACTGCCCTGTTAACACACACACACACACACACACACACACACACACACACACACACACACACACACACACACACACACACACACACACACACACACACACACACACACACACACACCGTACATACACACACACACCGTACACACACACACACACACACACACACACTTCGCTAACTATAACAGATGAGATTCTGACAGCAGCGGTGAGGTATTGGAATCCCATAATATTCTATCATCATGATTAAAAAAATACAAACACACATTCACCTCATCCCAAGGCTCCAGCTCCTGTAGTAAGATGTGTGTGTGGCTGCAGGTGTGTGAGTGTGTGTGTGTGTGTGTGTGTGTGTGTGTGTGTGTGTGTGTGTGTGTGTGTGTGTGTGTGTGTGTGTGTGTGTGTGTGTGTGTGTGTGTGTGTGTGTGTGTGTGTGTGTGTGTGTGTGTGTGAACAAAGGTCAGGGGTTGTGGGCTCGGGGGGGGGCATGGCTCAGTGAGAGGGGTAAAAGTCTCAAAGCATGGCCATTGAAACGCCAGGAACGTGGGTTCGATTTGATTATATTATGTCAGGTATGTGTTTTGGCTGCGTATCTGGAAGTCCTTCTTCTGATCTCCTCAGGCAGACGTACTGTATCATCTCCCAACTACACAGCAACACAGAGAGAACAACTGGTTTCAACAGGGCACTGTATTCATTAAGAAGATCTAGGAGAGACAGAGAGAGAGAGAGAGAGAGAGAGAGAGAGAGAGAGAGAGACAGAGAGAGAGACAGAGAGAGAGACAGAGAGAGAGAGAGAGGGGGGGGGGGAGAGAGGGGGAGAGACAGAGAGAGAGACAGAGACAGAGAGAGAGAGAGAGAGAGAGAGAGAGAGAGACAGAGAGAGAGAGAGAGAGAGAGAGAGAGAGAGAGAGAGAGAGAGAGGGGGAGAGAGAGGGGGAGAGACAGAGAGAGAGAGAGAGAGAGAGAGAGAGAGAGAGAGAGAGAGAGAAGGGCCCGCCGCTTTCCACTGATGTAGTCTCTCCAGCTCTCTCTTCACTTGGTTGGTGGTGAAAGCCAGCCCAGGTGGGGAGGTGGGGGGAAGGGGGGTGTTGAGGATCAGTCCAGGGGGGGCAGGGGCGGAGGTGGGGTCACTGATTGTCTCAGCAGAGGTGTTGTGAGCAAAGTGGGGGTGGGATAGCCGTGAGGGTGTGTGGTCTGGGGAGCTGGAGGGGAGGTGGACAGGGCCAGTATCAAACCTGTTAAAAAATTGGTTCAGCTCATTGGCTCTGTCCTGGGTCCCCTCCGTCTGCCCACTGTTTGACTTTTTGAAGCCAGTGATATTTCTCATACCCTTCCACACCTCTCTCACCTGGCTCTGCCTCAGCTTGTCCTCCATCTTCTCCTTATACACTCTCTTCCCCTCAGCAATCTGCAACTTCAGCTCCCTCTGGACGCATTTCAATTTGTCCTTGTCCTTGTCCCTCTCCTAGAAGGCCCTCTTCTTCTCATTCAGCAGGGCCTTCAGGTCGCTGGTGACCCAGGATTTATTGTTTGGGAAACAGCGTACCTTCCTGGTGGTTACAGTGTTGTCTACACAAAAATTAATATAGTCTGTTATGCAGTCAGTGAGTCCATCGATGACCTCCCCATGAGCCTCACAGAGCACATCCCAGTCTGTTGTTTCAAAGCAGTCCTGTAGGGCCTCATTCGCCTCCGGGGATCATCTCTTAATGGTCCTGGTGGTCGCAGGCTGCTGTTGGACCAAAGGCCTGTAGAGTGGGGTGAGGTGGACAAGGTTGTGATCCGATCTACCGAGGGGAAGGAGTGCAGTGGAGTTGTATGCATCCTTCACATTAGCATATAACAAGTCCAGAGTTTTATTATTCCTGGTTGGGCACTTCACGAACTGTTTGAACGTGGGCAGCGTTGAAGAGAGAGATGCATGGTTAAAATCCCCCGAAATGGCAAAGAAAGCACTGGGATGCGCTGTCTGTAACCTCGCGATAACAGAGTGGATGACGTCACATGCTGTGTTTGCGTCCGCGAAGGGCGGGATGTAAACAATAACAGCAATGGCCGCCGTGAATTCCCTCGGCGAATAGTAGGGTCTCAGGCTAACAGCTCAATGTCCGGGCTACAAAACTGTTCCTTAACAGTAATATGGTTCGGATGACACCATCTGTTGTTAACTAATAAAGCCAGCCCACCACCCTTACTCTTACCGGAAGAGACGCGATCCCTGTCCGCTGTGATGGTCTGGAAACCGTCGATAGTGACGTTCTGTATGGGGATGTTATCGTTCAGCCAAGTCTCAGTAAAACACATTAGGCTCGTTTCCCGATAAATCCTTTGTCCTCGAACAAGTCCCGCCAACTCATCCATCTTGTTATGTAGACACCTCACATTGCCCATAATAATAGACGGTATAGCCGGCTTGTACTTGAACCTCCTCCGCTTTGCCTTACATTTCAATCCCGCTCTACGTCCACGGCGTCGCCTTTTCAACTCGTCCGGAATATCAAACTTTTCCCTGGGGAGCAGCAGCGCTGTGTGGGCTAAATCCAGGAGCTGGGCTCTGCTGTAAACAATAACAGTTGACGACTCCTGTCGACGTTCAGCTGCGATAAAATCCATAAAATCCATAATCCTGAACTAATCCTGAACTATTATAGTTCAACTGTAGCAAAATAAAAAATAAAAATAAAGAAAAGAGACGAAAGAAAACGAACTAAAACAACAATTTATGCAGAACAACGGGAGCTGCTTAACAGGCGACCAGCAGGGCGGAGCCAATACTTAACGACCACTACTACGACCACTACTACGACCACTACTACGACCACTACTACGACCACTACTAAGACCACTACTATGACCACTACTATGACCACTACTATGACCACTACTATGACCACTACTATGACCACTACTATGACTACTACTATGACCACTACTATGACCACTACTATGACTACTACTATGACCACTACTATGACCACTACTATGACTACTACTATGACCACTACTATGACCACTACTATGACCACTACTATGACCACTACTAAGAGTATCCCCCGGAATGTGTTGCTGTTATTATCATAAAACAGATATCTAAAATATCACTGTGAAAACCGAAAAGTACAATCCATGTTCAGTTTACGTTTAGACCATTTCTACAGTAATATATGTGTGTAAAAACAATACACCTTCATTATTCTATATGAAAACCAGTTTGTTCCAGTAAGTGAGCACTGTCTATGGATCCAATAGTTTGGTGTCTGTGATCTAATTAGCTTAAGCAGTAATATCTCAGTGGTACGCCACAGCAGTGGGCAGGGTGGAATGGTGTGTGTGTGTGTGTGTGTGTGTGTGTGTGTGTGTGTGTGTGTGTGTGTGTGTGTGTGTGTGTGTGTGTGTGTGTGTGTGTGTGTGTGTGTGTGTATGTCCTGCTGCTACAATAAGCTCTAGCTAGTGTTAGGCCTGTAGGAGGCCTGTGTAGGGCAGTGATACTCCGGACTCACATTATCGTTAAGACAATCATCACAATGGGGGCCTCACAGAGATGGGTAATGAAACAACACATTCAGTACGTTACACACAGAATATTACCGACTAAATTAACATTCTGTAGACTAGAGCTTCAGTCACGGTCGTGCATGGCTAGCTCCACTTCTGGAAATCACATTTCTATACTCTACTGCCTCCACCAGGTGTACTAAATGCATAGTTTAATAAATAATTGTCTTGTGTCTGGATTTAATCTGATCCACCTGGTAGTTTAGTCAAGCATCTCAGATGGATATAAGAAATCTTGCACATCAAGTCATGTCTCTGAGTCTCTGAGTCTCTGAGTCAAGTCTCTGACAGACTTGGCTGCATATCTGGAAGTTTGTGGCTTGAGACTTCACAAGCTTACAGAATGGCAGCCATCATAGCAAAGTTAATTGTATGTAGAGGGGAGGCTATTCTCTTCTTTTGTGGGAGTGTTTCCTTAATGGAGGGTGGTGACACACAGGTGGGGGGTTGGGGCTGATACCTTTTGGGTCATGGTTAAAAACGTTGTCTTTATTTACTTTGTGGGACACGAGAGCTTTAAGCTTACAGATTGGAAAACCCTAGCGACTGTATATATGGCATTTTCAATAGTAGTCTGAGGATGAACAGAGACTTGTTCTGACGATAAACTGCATGACCTCCAAAACTCTTGTTCAAACCAGCTACCAACGGACTAAGTAGACAACAGAAACAAGCGGAGGAAGAATAGGAAGCAAAATGGAAGAGAAAATGAAAGAGAAGAGATAGAAATGAGCCTAATAAATTTGATAAAATAAAGCCGGTTTTTCACAGATAAACACAGAGTGGCTGCCATCACCACCATCTATAATTCCATTCCTTCATTTGGACAAACATAAGTAATATATAGCATTAATTACTCTATTTAGCAGATAGCAACCTCATTCACTCTTTAAACACTGCATTAAATAATATAACTCATCTCTTCCCCTCCGCAATTAACATCACAACATCACACATTCTCATTTCCATTTTAATAACTTCCCAACAACGAGTCACCTCTGATGATGGTGATGTGTGTGTGTGTAAGTGCGTGCGTACGGTGGGTGCATTGTTGCGTCTGTATGCTGGTGGTGACTGGTAATGAATTTAAAGGGTGTGTATGGATATTTTAACAGAGCAACAACTCAACAAGTAGCCTAATTTCACCTCATTTTAAAATATAACTACTTTTTATGTGCATTTGCAGAGACATTCTGAGCTCACCGGAACTGCAAATCTTGTGCACATGTTCAGCATTTTAGATCATGTAGCCATCTTGTGAAATTATGTTCCGTAGTCAATTCCACTCAATTCAGAAAGTAAACTCAATTCAGAAGCATTGGAGAGAATTGGAATTGCAATGTAGTTCCTGAATTGACTGGGATTGAAGTGGAATTGACTCCAACTCTGGTCACAACGTTTGGGATCATTTGTCCATGTCGATTTAGTGATTCATACATGACAAGGTTATTTGCAAGGCATCGGCCGATTCATCTCTGAAATGTGCTGATCCTAATATCGTAATAATAATGCAGTCATTTTGTACTATAAAATATGAGAGGCCGGGATGGATTGATCATTCAACAATTAATCTGTTGGCTGTCCAACTCAACGCCGATCCAGAGGAGTAGCGCATAAATCCAAAAGGCTAACTGACTGGGAGTGTACAGTCATAAGGTCTGGATACTAGCTGCCACAGTGTCATCTTGGTCTCTGCCTAGAACACTCCTCAGACTAGCTAGCCTATTATTCAAGCCATTGTAGAGTACCACAGTATGAGTCATAATACCCATACAATCTAGACGCCAAACACAGAAATGCTTCAGATCGTTCTATCACCATGAATTTTTCCCACAGGGGATTTTAGAAACACTTCAAATAAGGGCTGTGTTTCATGTAGGCGTGATGTTTTGATAACCATGTAAATCTCTCTCAGATAAGGTGGCTTTTATCAATATATTAGCCTGTATTAGATCATTAACATAGATCATTAGTGTATCTAATAGACAAGGTGTGTCTGTTTGTCAATAACAACTGGTCAAAGATATTAAGGAAGTCTCAAAGTATTGCTCGCCTGAGGTAGAGTATCTCATGATAAGCTGTAGACCACACTATCTACAAAGAGAGTTCTCATCTATATTATTCGTAGCCGTCTATTTACCACCACAAACCGATGCTGGCACTAAGACCGCACTCAAAGAGCTGTATAAGGCCATAAGCAAACAAGAAAATGCTCATCCAGTATACCACCTCAGTTACATATCCCAACCAGAAGCCATGGATTACAGGCAACATCCGCACCGAGCTAAAGGCTGGAGCTGCCACTTTCAAGGAGCGGGACACTAATCCGGACGCTTATAAGAAATCCCGCTATGCCCTCAAACGAACCATTAAACAGGCAAAGTGTCAATACAGGACTAAGATTGAATCCTACTACACCGGCTCTGACGCTCGTCAGATGTGGCAGGGCTTTCAAACTATCACAGATTACAAAGGGAAACCCAGCTACGAGCTGCCCAGAGACACAAGCCTACCAGACGAGGTAAATGCCTTTCATGCTTGCTTCGAGGCAGGACAACAACCTCTCCCTCAACGTGATCAAGACAAAGGAGATGATTGTGGACTACAGGAAAAGGAGGGCCGAACAAGTCCCCATTCTCATCGACAGGGCTGTAGTTGAGCGGGTCAAGAGCTTCAAGTTCCTTGGTGTCCACATCACCAACAAACTATCATGGTCCAAACACACCAAGACAGTCAAGAGCATCCTGATCGGTTGCATCACTGCCTGGTATGGCAACTGCTCGGCATCCGACCGTAAGTCGCTACAGAGAGTAATACGTACGGCCCAGTACATCACTGGGGCCAAGCTTCCTGCCATCCAGGACCTATATACCAGGCGGTGTCAGAGGAAGGCCAAAAATATTTGTCAAAGACTCCAGTCACCCAAGTCATAGACGGGAAGCGGTACCAGAACCCTCAGTCTAGGTCCGAAAGGCTCCTTAACAGTTTCTACCCCCAAGCCAAATGGAGACCCAGACTATCTACATAATATTTTACACTGATGCTACTTGCTGTTTATTATCTATGCATAGTCACTTTATCCCTACCTACATGTACAAATTACCTTGACTAACCTGTACCCCCTCACATTGACTCTGTACTGGTAAACCCTGTATATAGTATCATTACTAACCTGTACCCCCTCACATTGACTCTGTACTGGTAAACCCTGTATATAGTATCATTACTAACCTGTACCCCTGCACATTGACTCTGTACTGGTAAACCCTGTATATAGTATCATTACTAACCTGTACCCCTGCACATTGACTCTGTACTGGTAAACCCTGTATATAGTATCATTACTAACCTGTACCCCTGCACATTGACTCTGTACTGGTAAACCCTGTATATAGTATCATTACTAACCTGTACCCCTGCACATTGACTCTGTACTGGTAAACCCTGTATATAGTATCATTACTAACCTGTACCCCTGCACATTGACTCTGTACTGGTAAACCCTGTATATAGTATCATTACTAACCTGTACCCCTGCACATTGACTCTGTACTGGTAAACCCTGTATATAGTATCATTACTAACCTGTACCCCTGTACATTGACTCTGTACTGGTAAACCCTGTATATAGTATCATTACTAACCTGCACATTGACTCTGTACTGGTAAACCCTGTATATAGTATCATTACTAACCTGTACCCCTGCACATTGACTCTGTACTGGTAAACCCTGTATATAGTATCATTACTAACCTGTACCCCTGCACATTGACTCTGTACTGGTAAACCCTGTATATAGCCTCGTTATTGCTATTTCATTGTGTTACTTTTTATTTTATTTTTTACTTTAGTTTATTTTGTAAATATTTTCTTAAGTCTTTCTTGAACTGCATTGTTGGATAAGGGCTTGTAAGTAAGGTCTACACCTTTATTCGGCACAATAAATAATAATGAAATTAATTAAATTAACATGTTTGTTTCTGAGGTAGAATTACTGTCATGCTATTGATGCCAAATTGCTAACCTTATTTGCACCTTTGCTATTCCAGAACCAATGTGTGTGCCCAAGTCTTATCACCTCTCAACTAGGTAAGCTGTTTCAACCTGGAACACTATTCTTCTGCTTTGGTCTTTTTCAGTCATTGCAGGAAGTCCTGAAGAGCAGCAGTGTGTGAAGGGTTTTGTTCCAGCCCAGCGCTAACACCTGAAAATAATAAACATGGCTGGAACAACAGCTTATACACACACTCAGATCTGGAGCTGTCCGCCAAGCTGGGCTGGAATAACAGCTTATACACACACTCAGATCTGGAGCTGTCCCCCAAGCTGGGCTGGAACAACAGTTTATACACACACTCAGATCTGGATCTGTCCACCAAGCTGGGCTGGAATAACAGCTTATACACACACTCAGATCTGGATCTGTCCACCAAGCTCGGCTGGAACAACAGTTTATACACACACTCAGATCTGGATCTGTCCACCAAGCTGGGCTGGAATAACAGTTTATACACACACTCAGATCTGGAGCTGTCCCCCAAGCTGGGCTGGAACAACAGTTTATACACACACTCAGATCTGGATCTGTCCACCAAGCTGGGCTGGAATAACAGCTTATACACACACTCAGATCTGGATCTGTCCACCAAGCTGGGCTGGAACAACAGCTTATACACCCTCCTATCATTCAGATCTGGAGCTGTCCGCCAAGCTGGGCTGGAACAACAGCTTATACACCCTCCTGCCATTCAGATCTGGAGCTGTCCGCCAAGCTGGGCTGGAACAACAGCTTATATACACACTCAGATCTGGATCTGCCACCAAGCTGAGCTGGAACAACAGCTTATACACCCTCCTGCCATTCAGATCTGGAGCTGTCCGCAAAGCTGGGCTGGAACAACAGCTTATACACCCTCCTGCCATTCAGATCTGGAGCTGTCCGCCAAGCTGGGCTGGAACAACAGCTTATACACACACTCAGATCTGGATCTGCCACCAAGCTGAGCTGGAACAACAGCTTATACACCCTCCTATCATTCAGATCTGGATCTGTCCTCCCCTTTAAGTCATTATTCTCTAGTATTGAGAGCTGCACTCTCACGTTGAAGTTGAACTTGTTGAATGATGCCAAGGCGGCGGCTACTAAGAAGAAGGGATCAGCGGCGGACCAGAATACTGCAGCCAAGGCAGCACTGGTCCACACCTGCCCTGTCTGTCGTTAGTTGGTACTGTATGTGCCTTTAGGTTCATCTCCATGTGTAGGCTATTGGGGAACATCCCGCGCCTCGGCCCTGCCCGTGCGTGTTGCGCTATGTCTATTTCTGTGGGCACACACACTGTTCATGACACAAACTGTTCACACCCCTCTTGTTGGTGCACAGAAAATGATGCAGGTTGAAGCTTATTTCCTTGCAATTCTACACATTTTGTCATGTGGTGCAGAGAATATGCTGCAGTTTTAAAGCTAAATTTATTGCTATTCTAAACATTTTGCCATATCTTAGGTGTATTCATGTGATATTTGAGTGACTTGAATATTACTAAAAACAACCTAGCTAAAAGGGAAAGGAAGATGTTAGTCAGTTGTACAACTGAATGCGTTCAACTGAAATGTGTCTTCTTTCTCTGAGAGGTGCGGAGGCCATGGAATATGTAGCTCTCTAAGCTACGCAATGACTGACGGTATTTTGCCGACCCCCTTGTGAGTAACCAACGCATTTTGATATTATAATGCTTGCAGAGCTGTCTAACGGGAGTATGAATCTGAGCTTCCTGGGCGTTAGAGAGGAGATATGTTATACTCATCATCGACATCTCTAACGCACCTCTGCTATTGTACTATTGCTGCAGTTGATTGACTGGTTCCCAGAGGAACGTCAAAGTCCATTGTTTCAGAATGACAAACATCCAGAACATTCAAATTAGTTTGCAAACTGTTGGCTTCAATTTGATATTGTTTATTTTTTGGCGATCAAATTAAGGGTTTCCTTCTCCACGACCCCTTGTTTCATAAACATTATTATCATTAGTCCTGTTCATTATCTTTCTAATATGAAGACACAGATATAACTATAGAACCTGCTGAAATGAATCCCTTAAAGCTTTCGACTGCTCCCAGTCTGTCGGTATCTCATGGGCACCTTGTCTCAAGTGTTCATGAGGCAGAAATCGCAAGGTAGCGGTCCAACAAGGAGTGGAACAGGGAGGTACTATCTAAATGTTCCTTTTTCGTTGCACAGCGATTTGAAACATTTTGCTACGGTGTTCCCTAATGAACACGACCCTGTACAGAACTGCACACCTGTAGGCCTACAACCATACACAGAACTATACAAACTACACACACCTACACCTGTAGGCCTACAACCATACACAGAACTATACAAACTACACACACCTACACCTGTAGGCCTACAACCATACACAGAACTATACAAACTACACACACCTACACCTGTAGGCCTACAACCATACACAGAACTATACAAACTACATACACCTACACCTGTAGGCCTACAACCATACACAGAACTATACAAACTACACACACCTACACCTGTAGGCCTACAACCATACACAGAACTATACAAACTACATACACCTACACCTGTAGGCCTACAACCATACACAGAACTATACAAACTACACACACCTACACCTGTAGGCCTACAACCATACACAGAACTATACAAACTACACACACCTACACCTGTAGGCCTACAACCATACACAGAACTATACAAACTACACACACCTACACCTGTAGGCCAACAACCATACACAGAACTATACAAACTACACACACCTACACCTGTAGGCCTACAACCATACACAGAACTATACAAACTACACACACCTACACCTGTAGGCCTACAACCATACACAGAACTATACAAACTACACACACCTACACCTGTAGGCCTACAACCATACACATAACTATACAAACTACACACACCTACACCTGTAGGCCTACAACCATACACAGAACTATACAAACTACACACACCTACACCTGTAGGCCTACAACCATACACAGAACTATACAAACTACATACACCTACACCTGTAGGCCTACAACCATACACAGAACTATACAAACTACACACACCTACACCTGTAGGCCTACAACCATACACAGAACTATACAAACTACATACACCTACACCTGTAGGCCTACAACCATACACAGAACTATACAAACTACACACACCTACACCTGTAGGCCTACAACCATACACAGAACTATACAAACTACATACACCTACACCTGTAGGCCTACAACCATACACAGAACTATACAAACTACATACACCTACACCTAACAAATCACATTTCTCTCTACAAAACCAGTAGCCTCCTAAAGTACCAGCAAACTTAACTTCCTTGAGGAAGTATCAATCTGATGCAAACATTTTTCTGTTAATTCCTATTTCCTGACTGCTCTGCCAATCAGAGAGTAGAGACCATTCATCAGGCAGTTGATGGGCTGTCAGCAGATGATATAATAAATAAGAACACAAAATGAATCATGTTTTCATCAGATTGGTACCGCTATAATTACCAACGCCTGTTTCTGGGGTTCAAGGCACACACACACACACACACCATTTGTTGAGGGCGAGACTAAAAGACAGACAGACACACAGACAGACACAGCCAGACAGACACACAGCCAGACACAGCTAGACAGACACGGTAATTTCATGGCTGTGCGCCTGGGTAATACGTCCCCACGTCCTGATCCAGATGGCGCGACGTCTTCATCTGCGGGGGGAACTAATGATGTGGGTCGCGTGTTTCGGGTGGAAAAACAACAATAAGCGTGTCTTTAACCTTCAACAGCAGCGTGTGTGTGTAAGTGTGTGTGTGTTACTACAGATAAAATGAACAGATATCAATTACTGGGCCCACTGAGGGGTGGTCAGATGGGACAATCCAAATCCATTTACAGGAATAATCAAACACACCCGCAGGGTTTGACGGACCAACGCACACACACAGCACAGTGACATTGGGAGGTGTGTGTGTGTGTGAGGCGTTTTAGGGGCACTTGTGTGACAAAGAGGTCATCTAGCCAATGAAACGACAGGCCCCTAAGGACACACACACTTAAGGTCCTCACAAGTACAGTAATACCAACTAACAGTGTAGTTTGGTCATAAGGCCTTCCTTCATACCTCCCATACACATTTTGATAGGTCAGGACATTGGCTCCATCTGAGAATCTCCTCAGGCTCCTCCTCCTCCTCCTCCTCCTCCTCCTCCTCCTCCTCAGGCTTTATAGGGAAAAGATGAAAAGGTGAAAAGGTGAAAAGTTCAGATCATTGCAGATAGGCAGAAGGCCTGCATTCTCGGCAGACTACGTTGCTGTCACACTGTGTGCCACGTCACCGATTTCTCGTTCAGACATCAGACTGCTACATCAAATGATGTGGTTAGCTAATTTGTTCAACAGTTTTCGTTCTGAGAAAGTCAAAGTTCGGGTTCAAGTCCGGGCTCTGCTAGGCCACTCAAAGACATTCAGAGACTTGTCCAGAAGCTACTCCTGTGTTGTCTTGGCTGTGTTCTTAGGGTCGTTTTCCTGTTGGAAGGTAAACCTTCGCCCCAGTCTGAGGTCCTGAGTGCTCTGCAGCAGGATTTCATCAAGTATCTCTCTGTACTTTGCTCTATTCATCTTTCCCTCGATCCTGACTAGTCTCCCAGTCCCTGCCGCTGAAAAACATCCCACAATATGATGCTGCCACCACCATGATTCACCATAGGGATGGTGCCAGGTTTCCTCCAGACGTGACACCAAAGAGTTAAATCTTATTTTTTTATGGTCTGAGAGTCATTTAGGCCTTTTTGGCTAACTCCAAGCAGGCTGTCATGTGCCTTTTTCTGAGGAGTGGCTTCCGTCTGGCCACTCTACCATAAACGCCTGATTTGTGGAGTGCTGCAGAGATGATTGTCCTTCTGGAAGGTTCTCCCATCTCCACAGAGGAACTCTGCAGCTCTGTCTGTCAGAGTGACCATTGGGTTCTTGGTCACCTCCCTGACCAAAGCCCTTCTCCCCCAATTGCTCAGTTTGGCCGGCAGGCTAGCTCTAGGAAGAGTCTTGGTGGTTCCAAACTTCTTCCATTTAAAAATGATGGAGGCCACTGTGTTCTTGGGGACCTTCAATGCTGCATAAATGTTTGGGTACCCTTCCCAAATTCCTTCGACCTCATGGCTTGGTTTTTGCTTTGACACGCACTGTCAACTGTAGGACCTTATATAGACAGGTGAGTGCCTTTCCAAATCATGTCCATTCAATTGAATTTACCACAGGTGGACTCCAATCAAGTTGTAGAAACATTTGTCACGACTTGCCCTGTTGGGTGAGTGGGGGGTCATAACCCCCCCCCCCCCTCCACTAGGGACTTCATGACATGATTAGCAATCAAGGTATAACCTATTCAATTGTTGTATATATGTAACTCTGTGTGATTATTTAGCTAGTTAGTAAATAAATGATTACGCCAATTTGTGTAGTGCTGATTCAACATGCAGACCAGGATACGTGCAGATTTAGATCTTATGATCATCAGAATGAGAGGTTAATAATTGACTGTTATAAGATATTAAATATCCAAAGAGTTATTTTCTGGAATTGGTAACTCTATAAACGACAGATTCCAGTGGTGCCCCAGGTTATTCATCATTTAATTCTAGCATGATTTAATTCAATCACGTAATAAATTAAACGTTAGAATAATCGGTTTGATAAAACAGCACGTCACCAAATTAATCAAAGCCAACGTTGCGACAATCTCAAGGATGATCAATGGAAACAGGAAGCACCTGAGCTCAGTTTCATAGTAAAGGGTCTGAATAAGTTATTTCTGTTTTTTAGATTTTTTTATACATTTGCACAAATTTCTAAAGATCTGTTTTTGCTTTCTCATTATGAGGAAATACATTTATTTAATCAATCTTAGAATAAGGCTGTAACGTAACAACATTTGGAAAAAGTAAAGGGGTTTGAATACTTTCTGAATGCACTATACAGCGGGTGAAATAAGTATTTAACACGTCACCATTTTTCTCAGTAAATATATTTCCAAAGGTGCTATTGACATGACATTTTCACCAGATGTTGGTAACAACCCAAGTAATCCATACATACAAAGAAACCAAAACAAATAAGTTCAGAAATTAAGTTATGTGTAATAATGTGAAATGACACAGGGAAAAAGTATTGAACACATGAAGAAAAGGAGGTTCAAAAAGGCATGGAAAGCCAAGACAACAGCTGAAAACTATCAGTAATTAAAAAGCAATCCAGCCCGCTGTCAGTGCAAATTAATATCAGCTGGTTCAGTCCCAACTGATGGCCTACAAAAAGGTCTCATTGCCAAGGTGTCACACAAGACACATCTCATGATGGGTAAAAGCAAAGAGCTGTCTCAAGACCTTCACAACCTAATTGTTGCAAAACATAATGATGGCATTGGTTGTAGGCGCATTTCTAAGCTTCTGAATGTTCCAGTGAGCACTGTTGGGGCCAAAATACGGAAGTGGAAAGACAATCATTTCACCATAAATTTGCCATTTCACCTCCCTATCTTCATGAGTGAAAAATAGTGACGTGTTCAATACTTATTTCACCCGCTGTATGTGAGGTGTGTATGAGTACATGTGTTGTGTATGTGTGTACTCTACCCTGTGTGTTGAGGTGTGTTTGAGTACATGTGTTGTGTATGTGTGTACTCTACCCTGTGTGTTGAGGTGTGTTTGAGTACATGTGTTGTGTATGTGTGTACTCTACCCTGTGTGTTGAGGTGTGTATGAGTACATGTGTTGTGTATGTGTGTACTCTACCCTGTGTGTTGAGGTGTGTTTGAGTACATGTGTTGTGTATGTGTGTACTCTACCCTGTGTGTTGAGGTGTGAGTTATGTCCATCTTCCTGGCTGGTGATGTGGATGACCTCCATGAGAAAATCAATCAATTTAGTCTGGATAACCTGCCTCAACGACGCTCCTTCTTGGGAATTTTTAATTTTTTATTTAACCTTTATTTAACTAGGCAACAGTGTGTGACTCAATGAATACGATGCCTCTCTGTCTCATAGCTGGGCCAAGAGCGGCACCTTATGGAGAAATCAGGAAGTTCACTAGTGTGTACGTGAGTAACTTGTATCTCCCAAGATGCATCATTGGCAGACAACCGCTTTACATGGAGAGAGATGACAGACAGAACAGCATTTAGATTGAGGAAGGGTGTTAAAATGAGTTCATACTGATGACTTTGATAGTAACCATTCACAATGTTAAGTGCTTTGAGACTACTTCTGTGCGATTGTAGTCAGAGGGAGAAGGTCAACTAATTTCTATGTTATGTTTTGAACCCAGTTTTCTCACCTGTGTGATGATACCCTTGACCAGCTCCAGTAGCCTGGCTGCAGACTTGGAACACAGCTGTAGGGTAGCAGAGTTTTCGTACGCTGTTCTTTCAATCACTGCCTGCAGAATCCCTTCCAGATCCAGCTACAGAGGAGACCACAGATACACACATTATTAAAGGCATGGTCCAACACAGGACTGTCTGAGCTGATGAAGTCACAGAGAGAAGACAGTAGTTGATTGCCGAGGCTACAGCGGAGAAAGGAGAGAATTACCGGCGAAGGGTTAAGGATGGGATTAGGGTTAGGGTTAGGGTAACCCAGAACTAAAATGTTGCATTATTACATCAGATGCTCGATTAACCTTCACACTTGTGGGAATTGAATTGGGCCGAATTGAAATGTTTCTAACAGAAGAAATATGAGGAGAAAAAATGCATAACCAGGAAGGCCCTTTCCTGTTTCAGCATGACAATGCCCCCGTGCACAAAGTGAGGTCCATACAGAAATGGTTTGTCGAGATCATTGTGGAAGAACTTAAGTGACCTGCACAGAGCCCTGACCTCAACCCCATTTAACACCTTTGGGATGAATTTGGAACCCCGACTGCGAGCCAGGCCTAATCGCCCAACATCAGTGCCCGACCTCACTAATGCTCGTGGCTGAATGGAAGCAAGCCCCTGCAGCAATGTTCCAACATCTAATGGAAATCCTTCCCAGAAGAGTGGAGGCTGTTATAACAGCAAAGGGGGACCAACTCCATATTAATGCCCATGATTTTGGAATGAGATGTTCAACGGTGTCTGTTTGTCTATTGTGAGGAAGATTTTCTGCGGCATACGCACCTGGATGCACTCATAACTTTTCTATGCGCACAAAAATTACAATATGTTTCTCTGAAAGCCTAACACTATAAGGTCATATTTTATGACTTAGCTAGTCATGTTGGCAGTAGAACAAGCTTAAATTATGCTCACCTGACCCAGATTGCAATTTATAATGTACAGTTGTTGCATTGCATAAACAACAACAGTAATTGTGTGATGGAGGGATGCAGTTGTATTTTCCAAACAAAACAACTACTAGTCTGCAAGCTCTACGGCACGGCTAGGAGAGAAAGGAATAACCTTATAGTTGAAGACTCTTCTTTTGAGTCATAAAAATGCATTGAAATTACTTAGGAACTGTGCACACTTTGGAGAGGTGTGTGGCCACTTGGAGACACCAGTTAGACCTCTCACTCAAACCCTTTGGAGAGGTGTGGCCACTTGGAGACACCAGTTAGACCTCTCACTCAAACCCTTTGGAGAGGTGTGGCCACTTGGAGACACCAGTTAGTCCTCTCACTCAAACCCTTTGGAGAGGTGTGGCCACTTGGAGACACCAGTTAGTCCTCTCACTCAAACCCTTTGGAGAGGTGTGGCCACTTGGAGACACCAGTTAGTCCTCTCACTCAAACCCTTTGGAGAGGTGTGGCCACTTGGAGACACCAGTTAGTCCTCTCACTCAAACCCTTTGGAGAGGTGTGGCCACTTGGAGACACCAGTTAGACCTCTCACTCAAACCCTTTGGAGAGGTGTGGCCACTTGGAGACACCAGTTAGTCCTCTCACTCAAACCCTTTGGAGAGGTGTGTGGCCACTTGGAGACACCAGTTAGACCTCTCACTCAAACCCTTTGGAGAGGTGTGTGGCCACTTGGAGACACCAGTTAGACCTCTCACTCAAACCCTTTGGAGAGGTGTGGCCACTTGGAGACACCAGTTAGACCTCTCACTCAAACCCTTTGGAGAGGTGTGGCCACTTGGAGACACCAGTTAGACCTCTCACTCAAACCCTTTGGAGAGGTGTGGCCACTTGGAGACACCAGTTAGACCTCTCACTCAAACCCTTTGGAGAGGTGTGGCCACTTGGAGACACCAGTTAGTCCTCTCACTCAAACCCTTTGGAGAGGTGTGGCCACTTGGAGACACCAGTTAGTCCTCTCACTCAAACCCTTTGGAGAGGTGTGGCCACTTGGAGACACCAGTTAGACCTCTCACTCAAACCCTTTGGAGAGGTGTGGCCACTTGGAGACACCAGTTAGTCCTCTCACTCAAACCCTTTGGAGAGGTGTGTGGCCACTTGGAGACACCAGTTAGACCTCTCACTCAAACCCTTTGGAGAGGTGTGTGGCCACTTGGAGACACCAGTTAGACCTCTCACTCAAACCCTTTGGAGAGGTGTGGCAACTTGGAGACACCAGTTAGACCTCTCACTCAAACCCTTTGGAGAGGTGTGGCCACTTGGAGACACCAGTTAGACCTCTCACTCAAACCCTTTGGAGAGGTGTGGCCACTTGGAGACACCAGTTAGACCTCTCACTCAAACCCTTTGGAGAGGTGTGGCCACTTGGAGACACCAGTTAGACCTCTCACTCAAACCCTTTGGAGAGGTGTGTGGCCACTTGGAGACACCAGTTAGACCTCTCACTCAAACCCTTTGGAGAGGTGTGGCCACTTGGAGACACCAGTTAGACCTCTCACTCAAACCCTTTGGAGAGGTGTGGCCACTTGGAGACACCAGTTAGACCTCTCACTCAAACCCTTTGGAGAGGTGTGGCCACTTGGAGACACCAGTTAGACCTCTCACTCAAACCCTTTGGAGAGGTGTGTGGCCACTTGGAGACACCAGTTAGTCCTCTCACTCAAACCCTTTGGAGAGGTGTGGCCACTTGGAGACACCAGTTAGACCTCTCACTCAAACCCTTTGGAGAGGTGTGTGGCCACTTGGAGACACCAGTTAGACCTCTCACTCAAACCCTTTGGAGAGGTGTGGCTACTTGGAGACACCAGTTAGACCTCTCACTCAAACCCTTTGGAGAGGTGTGTGGCCACTTGGAGACACCAGTTAGACCTCTCACTCAAACCCTTTGGAGAGGTGTGGCCACTTGGAGACACCAGTTAGACCTCTCACTCAAACCCTTTGGAGAGGTGTGTGGCCACTTGGAGACACCAGTTAGTCCTCTCACTCAAACCCTTTGGAGAGGTGTGGCCACTTGGAGACACCAGTTAGACCTCTCACTCAAACCCTTTGGAGAGGTGTGGCCACTTGGAGACACCAGTTAGTCCTTTCACTCAAACCCTTTGGAGAGGTGTGTGGCCACTTGGAGACACCAGTTAGACCTCTCACTCAAACCCTTTGGAGAGGTGTGTGGCCACTTGGAGACACCAGTTAGACCTCTCACTCAAACCCTTTGGAGAGGTGTGGCCACTTGGAGACACCAGTTAGACCTCTCACTCAAACCCTTTGGAGAGGTGTGTGGCCACTTGGAGACACCAGTTAGACCTCTCACTCAAACCCTTTGGAGAGGTGTGGCCACTTGGAGACACCAGTTAGTCCTCTCACTCAAACCCTTTGGAGAGGTGTGGCCACTTGGAGACACCAGTTAGACCTCTCACTCAAACCCTTTGGAGAGGTGTGGCCACTTGGAGACACCAGTTAGACCTCTCACTCAAACCCTTTGGAGAGGTGTGTGGCCACTTGGAGACACCAGTTAGACCTCTCACTCAAACCCTTTGGAGAGGTGTGTGGCCACTTGGAGACACCAGTTAGACCTCTCACTCAAACCCTTTGGAGAGGTGTGGCCACTTGGAGACACCAGTTAGTCCTCTCACTCAAACCCTTTGGAGAGGTGTGGCCACTTGGAGACACCAGTTAGTCCTCTCACTCAAACCCTTTGGAGAGGTGTGGCCACTTGGAGACACCAGTTAGTCCTCTCACTCAAACCCTTTGGAGAGGTGTGGCCACTTGGAGACACCAGTTAGTCCTCTCACTCAAACCCTTTGGAGAGGTGTGGCCACTTGGAGACACCAGTTAGACCTCTCACTCAAACCCTTTGGAGAGGTGTGGCCACTTGGAGACACCAGTTAGTCCTCTCACTCAAACCCTTTGGAGAGGTGTGTGGCCACTTGGAGACACCAGTTAGACCTCTCACTCAAACCCTTTGGAGAGGTGTGTGGCCACTTGGAGACACCAGTTAGACCTCTCACTCAAACCCTTTGGAGAGGTGTGGCCACTTGGAGACACCAGTTAGACCTCTCACTCAAACCCTTTGGAGAGGTGTGGCCACTTGGAGACACCAGTTAGACCTCTCACTCAAACCCTTTGGAGAGGTGTGGCCACTTGGAGACACCAGTTAGACCTCTCACTCAAACCCTTTGGAGAGGTGTGGCCACTTGGAGACACCAGTTAGTCCTCTCACTCAAACCCTTTGGAGAGGTGTGGCCACTTGGAGACACCAGTTAGTCCTCTCACTCAAACCCTTTGGAGAGGTGTGGCCACTTGGAGACACTAGTTAGACCTCTCACTCAAACCCTTTGGAGAGGTGTGGCCACTTGGAGACACCAGTTAGTCCTCTCACTCAAACCCTTTGGAGAGGTGTGTGGCCACTTGGAGACACCAGTTAGACCTCTCACTCAAACCCTTTGGAGAGGTGTGTGGCCACTTGGAGACACCAGTTAGACCTCTCACTCAAACCCTTTGGAGAGGTGTGGCAACTTGGAGACACCAGTTAGACCTCTCACTCAAACCCTTTGGAGAGGTGTGGCCACTTGGAGACACCAGTTAGACCTCTCACTCAAACCCTTTGGAGAGGTGTGGCCACTTGGAGACACCAGTTAGACCTCTCACTCAAACCCTTTGGAGAGGTGTGGCCACTTGGAGACACCAGTTAGACCTCTCACTCAAACCCTTTGGAGAGGTGTGTGGCCACTTGGAGACACCAGTTAGACCTCTCACTCAAACCCTTTGGAGAGGTGTGGCCACTTGGAGACACCAGTTAGACCTCTCACTCAAACCCTTTGGAGAGGTGTGGCCACTTGGAGACACCAGTTAGACCTCTCACTCAAACCCTTTGGAGAGGTGTGGCCACTTGGAGACACCAGTTAGACCTCTCACTCAAACCCTTTGGAGAGGTGTGTGGCCACTTGGAGACACCAGTTAGTCCTCTCACTCAAACCCTTTGGAGAGGTGTGGCCACTTGGAGACACCAGTTAGACCTCTCACTCAAACCCTTTGGAGAGGTGTGTGGCCACTTGGAGACACCAGTTAGACCTCTCACTCAAACCCTTTGGAGAGGTGTGGCTACTTGGAGACACCAGTTAGACCTCTCACTCAAACCCTTTGGAGAGGTGTGTGGCCACTTGGAGACACCAGTTAGACCTCTCACTCAAACCCTTTGGAGAGGTGTGGCCACTTGGAGACACCAGTTAGACCTCTCACTCAAACCCTTTGGAGAGGTGTGTGGCCACTTGGAGACACCAGTTAGTCCTCTCACTCAAACCCTTTGGAGAGGTGTGGCCACTTGGAGACACCAGTTAGACCTCTCACTCAAACCCTTTGGAGAGGTGTGGCCACTTGGAGACACCAGTTAGTCCTTTCACTCAAACCCTTTGGAGAGGTGTGTGGCCACTTGGAGACACCAGTTAGACCTCTCACTCAAACCCTTTGGAGAGGTGTGTGGCCACTTGGAGACACCAGTTAGACCTCTCACTCAAACCCTTTGGAGAGGTGTGGCCACTTGGAGACACCAGTTAGACCTCTCACTCAAACCCTTTGGAGAGGTGTGTGGCCACTTGGAGACACCAGTTAGACCTCTCACTCAAACCCTTTGGAGAGGTGTGGCCACTTGGAGACACCAGTTAGTCCTCTCACTCAAACCCTTTGGAGAGGTGTGGCCACTTGGAGACACCAGTTAGACCTCTCACTCAAACCCTTTGGAGAGGTGTGGCCACTTGGAGACACCAGTTAGACCTCTCACTCAAACCCTTTGGAGAGGTGTGTGGCCACTTGGAGACACCAGTTAGACCTCTCACTCAAACCCTTTGGAGAGGTGTGTGGCCACTTGGAGACACCAGTTAGACCTCTCACTCAAACCCTTTGGAGAGGTGTGTGGCCACTTGGAGACACCAGTTAGACCTCTCACTCAAACCCTTTGGAGAGGTGTGGCCACTTGGAGACACCAGTTAGACCTCTCACTCAAACCCTTTGGAGAGGTGTGGCCACTTGGAGACACCAGTTAGACCTCTCACTCAAACCCTTTGGAGAGGTGTGGCCACTTGGAGACACCAGTTAGACCTCTCACTCAAACCCTTTGGAGAGGTGTGGCCACTTGGAGACACCAGTTAGACCTCTCACTCAAACCCTTTGGAGAGGTGTGGCCACTTGGAGACACCAGTTAGACCTCTCACTCAAACCCTTTGGAGAGGTGTGGCCACTTGGAGACACCAGTTAGACCTCTCACTCAAACCCTTTGGAGAGGTGTGGCCACTTGGAGACACCAGTTAGACCTCTCACTCAAACCCTTTGGAGAGGTGTGTGGCCACTTGGAGACACCAGTTAGACCTCTCACTCAAACCCTTTGGAGAGGTGTGGCCACTTGGAGACACCAGTTAGACCTCTCACTCAAACCCTTTGGAGAGGTGTGGCCACTTGGAGACACCAGTTAGACCTCTCACTCAAACCCTTTGGAGAGGTGTGTGGCCACTTGGAGACATCTTTCCCATTACGTTTTTTGCATTATTGTATTTTAACACACAGAGAAGGATAACAAGGCCATTCTTAACACACAGAGAAGGATAACAAGGCCATTCTTAACACACAGAGAAGGATAACAAGGCCATTCTTAACACACAGAGAAGGATAACAAGGCCATTCTTAACACACAGAGAAGGATAACAAGGCCATTCTTAACACACAGAGAAGGATAACAAGGCCATTCTTAACACACAGAGAAGGATAACAAGGCCATTCTTAACACACAGAGAAGGATAACAAGGCCATTCTTAACACACAGAGAAGGATAACAAGGCCATTCTTAACAGACAGAGAAGGATAACAAGGCCATTCTTAACACACAGAGAAGGATAACAAGGCCATTCTTAACACACAGAGAAGGATAACAAGGCCATTCTTAACACACAGAGAAGGATAACAAGGCCATTCTTAACACACAGAGAAGGATAACAAGGCCATTCTTAAAACACAGAGAAGGATAACAAGGCCATTCTTAACACACAGAGAAGGATAACAAGGCCATTCTTAACACACAGAGAAGGATGACAAGGCCATTCTTAACACACAGAGAAGGATAACAAGGCCATTCTTAACACACAGAGAAGGATAACAAGGCCATTCTTAACACACAGAGAAGGATGACAAGGCCATTCTTAACACACAGAGAAGGATAACAAGGCCATTCTTAACACACAGAGAAGGATAACAAGGCCATTCTTAACACACAGAGAAGGATAACAAGGCCATTCTTAACACACAGAGAAGGATAACAAGGCCATTCTTAACACACAGAGAAGGATAACAAGGCCATTCTTAACACACAGAGAAGGATAACAAGGCCATTCTTAACACACAGAGAAGGATAACAAGGCCATTCTTAACACACAGAGAAGGATAACAAGGCCATTCTTAACACACAGAGAAGGATAACAAGGCCATTCTTAACACACAGAGAAGGATAACAAGGCCATTCTTAACACACAGAGAAGGATAACAAGGCCATTCTTAACACACAGAGAAGGATAACAAGGCCATTCTTAACACACAGAGAAGGATGACAAGGCCATTCTTAACACACAGAGAAGGATAACAAGGCCATTCTTAACACACAGAGAAGGATGACAAGGCCATTCTTAACACACAGAGAAGGATGACAAGGCCATTCTTAACACACAGAGAAGGATAACAAGGCCATTCTTAACACACAGAGAAGGATAACAAGGCCATTCTTAACACACAGAGAAGGATAACAAGGCCATTCTTAACACACAGAGAAGGATGACAAGGCCATTCTTAACACACAGAGAAGGATAACAAGGCCATTCTTAACACACAGAGAAGGATGACAAGGCCATTCTTAACACACAGAGAAGGATGACAAGGCCATTCTTAACACACAGAGAAGGATAACAAGGCCATTCTTAACACACAGAGAAGGATAACAAGGCCATTCTTAACACACAGAGAAGGATAACAAGGCCATTCTTAACACACAGAGAAGGATGACAAGGCCATTCTTAACACACAGAGAAGGATAACAAGGCCATTCTTAACACACAGAGAAGGATAACAAGGCCATTCTTAACACACAGAGAAGGATAACAAGGCCATTCTTAACACACAGAGAAGGATAACAAGGCCATTCTTAAAACACAGAGAAGGATAACAAGGCCATTCTTAACACACAGAGAAGGATGACAAGGCCATTCTTAACACACAGAGAAGGATGACAAGGCCATTCTTAACACACAGAGAAGGATAACAAGGCCATTCTTAACACACAGAGAAGGATGACAAGGCCATTCTTAACACACAGAGAAGGATAACAAGGCCATTCTTAACACACAGAGAAGGATAACAAGGCCATTCTTAACACACAGAGAAGGATAACAAGGCCATTCTTAACACACAGAGAAGGATGACAAGGCCATTCTTAACACACAGAGAAGGATAACAAGGCCATTCTTAACACACAGAGAAGGATGACAAGGCCATTCTTAACACACAGAGAAGGATAACAAGGCCATTCTTAACACACAGAGAAGGATAACAAGGCCATTCTTAACACACAGAGAAGGATAACAAGGCCATTCTTAACACACAGAGAAGGATAACAAGGCCATTCTTAACACACAGAGAAGGATAACAAGGCCATTCTTAACACACAGAGAAGGATAACAAGGCCATTCTTAACACACATAGAAGGATGACAAGGCCATTCTTAACACACAGAGAAGGATAACAAGGCCATTCTTAACACACAGAGAAGGATGACAAGGCCATTCTTAACACACAGAGAAGGATAACAAGGCCATTCTTAACACACAGAGAAGGATAACAAGGCCATTCTTAACACACAGAGAAGGATAACAAGGCCATTCTTAACACACAGAGAAGGATAACAAGGCCATTCTTAACACACAGAGAAGGATGACAAGGCCATTCTTAACACACAGAGAAGGATAACAAGGCCATTCTTAACACACAGAGAAGGATAACAAGGCCATTCTTAACACACAGAGAAGGATAACAAGGCCATTCTTAACACACAGAGAAGGATGACAAGGCCATTCTTAACACACAGAGAAGGATAACAAGGCCATTCTTAACACACAGAGAAGGATAACAAGGCCATTCTTAACACACAGAGAAGGATAACAAGGCCATTCTTAACACACAGAGAAGGATAACAAGGCCATTCTTAACACACAGAGAAGGATAACAAGGCCATTCTTAACACACAGAGAAGGATAACAAGGCCATTCTTAACACACAGAGAAGGATAACAAGGCCATTCTTAACACACAGAGAAGGATGACAAGGCCATTCTTAACACACAGAGAAGGATAACAAGGCCATTCTTAACACACAGAGAAGGATGACAAGGCCATTCTTAACACACAGAGAAGGATGACAAGGCCATTCTTAACACACAGAGAAGGATAACAAGGCCATTCTTAACACACAGAGAAGGATGACAAGGCCATTCTTAACACACAGAGAAGGATGACAAGGCCATTCTTAACACACAGAGAAGGATAACAAGGCCATTCTTAACACACAGAGAAGGATAACAAGGCCATTCTTAACACACAGAGAAGGATAACAAGGCCATTCTTAACACACAGAGAGAAATGGGAGACACTTGTTACATGTATCTGAGGGTGAGCAAACACACAGGCAAGAGTGATATTACAAGTCCAGCCCAGACACACTCTCTGTACTCTCATCTTCACAGGACCCAGCATCAGTTTCAAACAGAACATCCGTTTCCGTCATCTTCCTCCTTCGTCCCGTGGGAGCTTCCAGCTGACATTGAGACCTGTTTGGCTTGTTATAGACCTGTCATGTTACTCCTCTTGATAATGATGATAGCAGGTCAAACGTGTTGCCAAAACATCAACAAACATATTTTCTGTGATATAGCACTTCCCTATACAATTCCCATTACTTAAGTACTGGTAGTTTATTCTCACTAAATATACACTCTGCAGGAGATACTACATTATGGTACATCAAAGGCAATCACTTTGTGTGATGCTGTAGTTTTTTCAATGGGTGAAGAAGTACTTGGCTCTCACCATAGTAGTGCTGTGTGAGAAGCCTGCCACTAGTCCTAGTAGAGAGTACCATCTTGTGGTGTGCAAACTACAAATGATTAGCAGGTACTGATGAGAATTACAACCCAGGACTATCATAAAATAGTTAGGCTTAGGCCTATACATTATATCTTTCGTTCAAAATGTCCAGTAAAAATTCCACTGAACTATGTCTTTCACATCCTCTAATTTTAGCCACTGACCTGTTTAACAGTAAATTCAGCAAGTGGTTATTAAACATTACCAACATACTGTATTTCTTCAGAAACCCTATTCTTATGTTCTTTTCAAGCAGGGTTGGAATGTTGACACTATTGGTCAACTGGTTTTGAACCTAGGGGCAAGTAGACCCCCAGCTCGGCTAAATCCGTTGACAACTATACTGAACAAAAATAAATGTTATAAAATGTTATCGGTAGAGAAGCAGGTAGACGGTTGCTATGTGTCTAAAATGTTATCGGTAGAGAAGCAGGTAGACGGTTGCTATGTGTCTAAAATGTTATCGGTAGAGAAGCAGGTAGACGGTTGCTATGTGTCTAAAATGGTATCGGTAGTGAAGCAGGTAGACGGTTGCTATGTGTCTAAAATGTTATCGGTAGAGAAGCAGGTAGACGGTTGCTATGTGTCTAAAATGTTATCGGTAGAGAAGCAGGTAGACGGTTGCTATGTGTCTAAAATGTTATCGGTAGAGAAGCAGGTAGACGGTTGCTATGTGTCTAAAATGTTATCGGTAGAGAAGCAGGTAGACGGTTGCTATGTGTCTAAAATGTTATCGGTAGTGAAGCAGGTAGACGGTTGCTATGTGCGTCGCGGAGAGACCTGATGTCATTGTTGGCGCTGGGACACTGCAGTTAGAGAGTGAGAGTCTGCCTGATGCGTGGATTCTCCGTTAACTCATTCCTGCTTGCTATATTATCGCTGGTCAAGTTGACTATTCACCAAAATACGTTTTTCAAAACTTTACTATCGCAAATTATTTATGTGATCTGAGCATGATTCGGGCCGTATTGAATGAGGTCGTGGGCCGCATACCGTCCCCGGGCAGTATTGATTCAGGTCGTGGGCTGCATACCGTCCCCGGGCCGGCCTTTACCTTTTCCCTTTTAGCTAACCCTTCCCCTAACCTTAACCCTTTAACCTAACTCCTAACCTTAACCTTTCCCCTAACCTTAACCCTTTAACCTAACCTTAACCCTTTAACCTAACTCCTAACCTTAACCCTTCCCCTAACCTTAACCCTTTAACCTAACCTTAACCCTTTAACCTAACTCCTAACCTTAACCCTTCCCCTAACCTTAACCCTTTAACCTAACCTTAACCCTTTAACCTAACTCCTAACCTTAACCCTTCCCCTAACCTTAACCCTTTAACCTAACCTTAACCCTTTAACCTAACTCCTAACCTTAACCCTAACACCTAGCCTAGCTAACGTGAGACAGCTTGCTAATTGCAACATACTGTACTTAGTAAAATCATAACATATTATACCAATTGTAATTCGTAACAAAATAAAATAGATGATAGCCATCCACAAATGAATACCATACCAAACGTAATGGTACGTTTAATGGTAGATAGATAGATAGATAGATAGATAGATAGATAGATAGATAGATAGATAGATAGATAGATAGATAGATAGATAGATAGATAGATAGATAGATAGATAGATAGATAGATAGATAGATAGATAGATAGGTGTGTCTCTATCCAATCAGATGCGCTGGGCGGGGTCTGTCCTGCCTACTGCAGTCTATCCCAACGTGAACGAAGCATGCGTGACTGCAGTCAGTTTTAACACGATGGTCAACAACAACAGACATCCAGCTACTTAGAAGCCAAGGGTGTTTGCTAAATGAACGTGTGATAGTAGTTGCAGTGTATCGTGTCTGTATGGATGTGTTGTTTGCATTGACAGAGTGCTAGTCAGGCGGTACAGTATCCTCCTCATCTTCTGATGCCTAGGGTCGACGGGGACATGTTTGACTGTATCCAACGAGGGAACATCGATCAGTGTGCACAGATCCTTCAACATGATCCATCTATCCTCAAAGAGAAAGGTACGTTTAGGCCTGCCTAATGCATTTTTCTAGTATGCATTAGTCAACAATTTACTGTACACACATTTGGGGAATTAATGTTATATTAGATTGTATTTGTCCTAAATCCTACCATATTGCAGAAGATAGGTCTGGTCGGAGACAATTTTAACTAACCCTGACTCTTTTCCTAATTATCTTAACCTGCCACGTTTCATATTACCGTCCAACGAGAATGTGTGCATCCGGCTATACAATCCTATGTATCCCCCCATTCAGGACATGGTTTTACTCGATTTAATGGCGAGAAAATACGCATACTTTATTTATGAAACACCAAAGCTGTGTTCATACTCATACTAACCGTACTATTTGTGATGTGAATTGAGTATATAGTATGCTTATTGTTCATAGTATGGATGTAGTTAGTATGCCAAAAGTTCCCAGATGTCATAATAAATTCGCCAAAATATGAAGTATACAGGCAGTGGACACTATTTCTGTAAAATTAGGGCCCATAATGCAATTCTTCAGAAAATGGGCGTGGCTTCACAACGTTTTCAGATTTGAAGAAAATGGGAAGATGTGCAGCTGAAGTCCGACGAGAGCGGATACAAATTCATTGCTTTAACTAATTATGACAAATGTTGAGCAATATAATAAAGTCATAAGTTACATTACATGTTATGTTGGATGACAATTTGTTAGCTACGTTATCCATTGCATTACAGAAGTTAGCTAGAACGTTAGCTACTAATACATGGAGTATATTAACTATCTGCTATATAACTAACTACCCAACGTTTATTGACTTGATTATTCACATCATTCGTAGCTAAGTGGTTTAGTCTTCATTCCTGCTACTATCTACTCCGATTTCAGAGCACTGATGAATTTACAAAAGCTCAACACCCGTTGAATATGGCCGACGTCAGCAAAAAGTAGCGTAATAAATTGGTGCCAGCAGCACAGTTACAGTCACCAACATGAAAACATCCTAACCAGCTCTGCTAGGGCAAGTAAATTGGTCAGAGTGAGGTGTTCTCACATTTGTGTCTGGAAGTAGCTAGCAATCGTTAGCCAGTTAGCTTGGGTGCTTGATTGCCGTTGAACGCTCACTACTCGGCCAGAGCGTAACGCTCTCAATTTACGAAAGGACAATCTGACAACGCTTAGGATTTAAGAACGCACTCTGACACTCCAGATTGAATTCACGAACATGACTGTGGTTAAGAGACAATAGTAGGACTACTGCTCTTTGGGTTGGAAGTGACGACATCTCAAAGTGATACGATACATGTATTATCTACAGTTGTAGCACCCTAATCATCTTTGTGTGTCGGGCTGTATATCTATATCTATATATATCTATGTGTCTGTGTGTAGGTTGGGGTGGTTTCACCCCTCTCCACTTTGCGGCCCTCCATGGGAACCGTTCGATAGTTAACCTGTTGCTAAGCAATGGAGCTGACCCCAACCTGACCTGTGACGCAGGAATGACGGCCTTTCATTTGGCCTGCAGGTCGGTAACACTTCCTGTCTCCCACCACGTCAGTATCTGCTGATTCTAATGGACTGAACAACCCTGTAAAGTCCTATCAGAACTGTAGGATTAGGAGAAGAGCGTTGGGCCCGTGGAGTGTGCACTTGTACACTCGCCCTCATGGATGTAAAAGGACTGGACTGGTGTAAGAAATGTGGTGGAACCTCCCTCCAGCCTGTACTTGCATCAATCCAATGCTTTGAAATCCTTGAGGGGGAGTGAACAAGTGCAAATCCAATCAAATGTTCACGTATTTAGCAGATGTTATTGTGGGTGTAGCAAAAAGCTTATGTTCCTAGCACTAGCAAAGAAGGGGGAGAAATGGGATTGAACTAGTAATGCTAGTAATTATTATTGACGGTAATGTCTGGTAACTGACGGTAATGTCTCTCCAGGCATGGTAATGTCTGGTAACTGACGGTAATGTCTCTCCAGGCACGGTAATGTACATGTGGTGCACCAGATGATGCAGCAGGGAGCTGATCTACGCATGGTAGACCACCAGGGCAAAACCGCCCTGCACCATGGAGTGTCTGGAGGCAACATGTAAACACACACACACAGCCCTACACCATGGAGTGTCTGGAGGCAACATGTAAACACACAGCCCTACACCATGGAGTGTCTGGAGGCAACATGTAAACACACAGCCCTACACCATGGAGTGTCTGGAGGCAACATGTAAACACACAGCCCTACACCATGGAGTGTCTGGAGGCAACATGTAAACACACACACACAGCCCTACACCATGGAGTGTCTGGAGGCAACATGTAAACACACATACACAGCTACATAATATTACACACTTATATTGTATACACAGTATATCAATCAAATGTATGTATAAGGACCTTTTTACATCAGCCGATGTCACAAAGTGCTTATACAGAAACCCAGCCTAAAACCCCAAACAGCAAGCAATGCAGATGTAGAAGCACGGTGGCTAGGAAACACTCCCTAGAAAGGCTGGAACCTAGGAAGAAACCTAGAGAGGAACCAGGCTCACTACATGATTCCATATGTTATGTCATAGTGTTGATGTCCTCACTATTATTCTACAATGTAAACACTGGAATGAGTAGGTGTTTTAAACATTTGACCGGTACTGTGTATATATATATACTGTATGTGTGTTGTGACATATGTCATGCTTGCGCACACACACACTCGCACATACATAAACATACACACACAACTACACACTATTACCCTGCGTTGTGTCTCCCAGTGTAGCGATGCAGTACCTGTGGGAGACGGGAATGTTCAGGTGGTGTGATGGAGACATGTACAATGTTACACCTCTACACCTGGCTGCTGATGCTGGCAACACTGAGGTGGTCCGCTACCTGCTCCGAAACAAGGTGAGATGTACACACACACCAAATTAAATCAGATGTTATTGGTCACATACACGTGGTTAGCAGATGGTATTGCGGGTGTAGCAAAATGCTTGTGCTTCTAGTTCCGACAGTGCAGTAATATCTAACAAGTAATATCTAACCGTTTCACAATATAAACCCAAATACACATAAATCTAAGTAAGGAATGTATTGAGAATATATACATGTCAGGGCGTCATTGGACTAAGATACAGTGGCATAGTAAGCTTTATAGTATACAGTAAACACATAAGAGATTGGTGATGCAGTATGTAAACACCATTAAGTGACTAAGATACTGTAGAATAGTATAGTGTACAGTTTATACAAATGAGATGAGTAGTGCAGATACAGAAACATTATTTAAGTGACTAGTGTTTCATTTCCCTAAAGTGGCCGGTGATTTCTAATCTCTGTCTATAAGCAGCGGCCTCTGATGTTCTAGAGATGGTTGTTTAGCAGTCAGTGGTGAAGTATAGAGTACAATACAGTATATACATATGAGATGGGGGATGCAATATGTACACAATTAGAGTGACTAAGATACTGTAGAATAGTGTAGAATATTAAAGTGTAGTTTATTAAAGTGACTAGTGTTTTATTTCTTAAAGTGGCCAGTGATTTCTAATCAGTGTCTATAGGCAGCCACCTCTGGTGTGTTAGTGGGCTGTTTAGCAGTCTGATGGCCTTGAGATAGAAGCTGTTTTTCAGTCTCTCTGTCCCAGCTATGATGCACCTGTACTGACCTCGCCTTCTGGATGTTAGCGGGGTGAACAGGCAGTGGCTCGGGTGGTTGATGTCTTTGATGATCTTTTTTGGCCTTCCTGTGGCAACGGTGTTGTAGGTGTCCAGGAGGGCGGGAAGTTTGCCCCCGGTAATGCGATGGGCAGACCGCACCATGCTCTGGAGAGCTTTGTGGTTATGGGCGGTGCAGTTGCCGTACCAGGCGGTGATACAGCCCGACAGGATGCTCTCAATTGTGCATCTGTAAAAGTTTGTGAGGGTTTTAGGTGTTAAGCCAAAATGTCTTTAGCCTCCTGAGGTTGAAGAGGTTCTGTTGCACCTTCTTCGCCACACTGTCTGTGTGGGTGGTCCATTTCAGTTTATCAGTGATGTGTACGCCGACTAACTTGAAGCTTTCCACCTTCTCCACTGCGGTCCCATCGATGTGGATAGGGGGGTGCTCCCTCTGCTGTTTCCTGAAGTCCACGATCATCTCCTTAGTTTTTTTTACGTTGTGTGAGAGGTTGTTTTCCTGACACCACACTCCCAGAGCCCTCACCTCCTCCCTGTAGGCTGTCCCATCGTTGTTGGTAATCAAGCCTACTACTGTAGTGTCGTTTGCAAACTTGATGATTTGAGTTGGAGGCGTGCTTGGCCACGCAGTCATGGGTGAACAGGGAGTACAGGAGGGGCTGAGCACACACCCTTGTGGGGCCCCAGTGTTGAGGATCAGTGAAGTGGAGGTGTTGTTTCCTACCTTCACCACCTGGGGGGCGACCTGTCAGGAAGTCCAGGATCCAGTTGCACAGGGCGGGGTTCAGACCCAGGGCCTCGAGCTTGATGATGAGCTTGGAGGGTACTATGGTGTTGAATGCTGAGCTATAGTCAATAAACAGCATTCTTTGGTATTCCTCCTATCCAGATGGGACAGGGCAGTGTGTAGAGTGATGGCGATTGCATCATCTGTGGATCTTTTGGGACGGTAAGTAAATTGAAGTGGGTCTAGGGTGGAAGGTAAGGTGAAGGTGATATGATCCTTGACTAGTCTTTCAAAGCACTTCATGATGACAGAGGTGATGCTACGGGGCGATAGTCATTTAGTTCAGTTACCTTTGCTTTCTTAGGTACAAGGACAATGGTGGCCATCTTGTAGCATGTGGGGACAGCAGACAGGGATGGGGAGAGATTGAATATATCTGTAAACACAACAGCCAGCTGATCTGCGCATGATCTGAGGACGCGGCTAGGGATACTATCTGGGCCAGCAGCCAGCGAGCCACTGAGAAGGAGAGATCCTGTGTATGCGTGCAGCCCGCCCAGTATGACCAGGCCCACAGTCCTTGGTAGCGGGTCGCGTCGGTGGCACCTTATTATCTTCAAAAAGGTGTTCAGCCTGTCTGAAAGCGAGACGTCTGTGTCCGTGAAGAAGGTGTTCAGCCTGTCTGAAAGCGAGACGTCGGTGTCCGTGAAGAAGGTGTTCAGCCTGTCTGAAAGCGAGACGTCGGTGTCCGTGAAGAAGGTGTTCAGCCTGTCTGAAAGCGAGGCGTCTGTGTCCGTGAAGAAGGTGTTCAGCCTGTCTGAAAGCGAGACGTCGGTGTCCGTGAAGAAGGTGTTCAGCCTGTCTGAAAGCGAGACGTCGGTGTCCGTGAAGAAGGTGTTCAGCCTGTCTGAAAGCGAGACGTCTGTGTCCGTGAAGAAGGTGTTCAGCCTGTCTGAAAGCGAGACGTCTGTGTCCGTGAAGAAGGTGTTCAGCCTGTCTGAAAGCGAGATGTCAGTGTCCGTGACGAAGGTGTTCAACCTGTCTTGAAGCAAGACGTCGGTGTCCGTGACGTGGCTGGTTTTCCTTCTTTTTTTAAAAGTACGTCTGAGGATGACTTGCATGTACCACCGCAATTGTAGGGTGCATCAGGGGTGGGCAGGAGGAGGATAACAGGAGCACAATCAGTGACTTTGTGTTGTGGTGTGAGCAGAACCACCTTCAGCTCAACATCAGCAAAACAAAGATGGTGGTGGACTTCAGGAGAACCAAGGCACAACTGACTGCAGTCCCTATACAGGGGATGGATGTGGAAATGGTTGGGTCATACAAGTTCCTGGGAGTCCATATGGACAACAGGCTGGAATGGGCTGGTAACACCGGGGCCCTGTACAAAAAGGGCCAGAGCTGACTCTACTTTCTGAGGAGGCTCAGGTCCTTCAACGTGTGCAGTAAACTACTGCATACCTTCTACCAGTCTGTGGTGGTCAGTGCCATCTTTTTTGCAGTGGTGTGCTGGGGAGCCAACATAAAAGCTGGTGATGCTTCTCGGGTAAATGAGCCTTGACACTCTAGAGGAGGTGGCGGAGAGACGGATCCTGGCCAAACTGCTGGCCATCATGGACAACGTCACCCACCCTCTGCATGCCATGGTTATAATGCAGAGGAGCACCTTCAGTCACAGACTGATCTCACCACGGTGTGCCAAAGAGCACTACAGGAGGTCCTTCCTGCCGGCGGCTATTAGACTATTTAATGCCTCACCGGGGTGCCGTGCCATCGGCAACACAGACCTGTAACTGTTGGGATGTTAGGACCTAGCTTAACAATTGTGCATCCATCCGTGAGTAACACTGGTCTTTAATCACTCATTCACTCAGGACTTATTTATTCATGCAGGTCTGTATATACATACTCATGTACAGTTGTTATATCATATCACGTGCAATATTGCAAGTAATTCTTGGACTTAACTTATGTAGTCATTCACTCAGGAATGCATTTTAGTATCCTGTCAGTTGTATCTTTTTTTTTTAAACGCTGCACACTAAGGACTGTATTTTAAGGGAATTACTATTATTACCCTAAATTATATCATACACACATTTAGCTATTTAAGTATCTCTTCCTGTCATTTACCTGTACAGTTTATGTAACCATGCAAGTATTCACTTACAGTGGGAAGAACAAGTATTTGATACACTGCCGATTTTGCAGGTTTTCCTACTTACAAAGCATGTAGAGGTCTGTAATTTTTATCATAGGTACTCTTCAACTGTGAGTGACGGAATCTAAAACAAGAATCCAGAAAATCACATTGTTTGATTTTTAAGTAATTAATTTGCATTTTATTGCATGACATAAGTATTTGATACATCAGAAAAGCAGAACTTAATATTTGGTACAGAAACCTTTGTTTGCAATTACAGAGATCATACGTTTCCTGTAGTTCTTGACCAGGTTTGCACACACTGCAGCAGGGATTTTGGCCCACTCCTCCATACAGACCTTCTCCAGATCCTTCAGGTTTCGGGGCTGTCGCTGGGCAATACGGACTTTCAGCTCCCTCCAAAGATTTTCTATTGGGTTCAGGTCTGGAGACTGGCTAGGCCACTCCAGGACCTTTAGATGCTTCTTACGGAGCCACTCCTTAGTTGCCCTGGCTGTGTGTTTCAGGTCGTTGTCCTGCTGGAAGACCCAGCCACGACCCATCTTCAATGCTCTTACTGAGGGAAGGAGGTTGTTGGCCAAGATCTCGCGATACATGGCCCCATCCATCCTCCCCTCAATACGGTGCAGTCGTCCTGTCCCCTTTGCAGAAAAGCATCCCCAAAGAATGATGTTTCCACCTCCATGCTTCACGGTTGGGATGGTGTTCTTGGGGTTGTACTCATCCTTCTTCTTCCTCCAAACACGGCGAGTGGAGTTTAGACCAAAAAGCTCTATTTTTGTCTCATCAGACCACATGACCTTCTCCCATTCCTCCTCTGGATCATCCAGATGGTCATTGGCAAACTTCAGACGGGCCTGGACATGCGCTGGCTTGAGCAGGGGGACCTTGCGTGCGCTGCAGGATTTTAATCCATGACGGCGTAGTGTGTTACTAATGGTTTTCTTTGAGACTGTGGTCCCAGCTCTCTTCAGGTCATTGACCAGGTCCTGCCGTGTAGTTCTGGGCTGATCCCTCACCTTCCTCATGATCATTGATGCCCCACGAGGTGAGATCTTGCATGGTGCCCCAGACCGAGGGAGATTGACCGTCATCTTGAACTTCTTCCATTTTCTAATAATTGCGCCAACAGTTGTTGCCTTCTCACCAAGCTGCTTGCCTATTGTCCTGTAGCCCATCCCAGCCTTGTGCAGGTCTATGATGAGGTCCCTGATGTCCTTACACAGCTCTCTGGTCTTGGCCATTGTGGAGAGGTTGGAGTCTGTTTGATTGAGTGTGTGGACAGGTGTCTTTTATACAGGTAACGAGTTCAAACAGGTGCAGTTAATACAGGTAATGAGTGGAGAACAGGAGGGCTTCTTAAAGAAAAACTAACAGGTCTGTGAGAGCCGGAATTCTTACTGGTTGGTAGGTGATCAAATACTTATGTCATGCAATAAAATGCAAATTAATTATTAAAAAATCATACAATGTGATTTTCTGGATTTTTGTTTTAGATTCCGTCACTCACAGTTGAAGTGTATCTATGATAAAAATTACAGACCTCTACATCCTTTGTAAGTAGGAAAACCTGCTAAATCTATCGGGGAGTTTCGCAATGGAATTTACTTTACAGAGTACTGTTCCTCAAGTCACTTTATCTGTTACAAACAGGGCATGTAAAGTCCTGATGTGCGTCACAATAATATCTTGTTTCTCCTGAAGTGTGCACTCATTCACTACTTCCCGCAAATGTAAAAGCATTGAATTAGTGGAGGCATAGGCAAGTGGGAGTTACACCATATTTGTCATGGTCTCGGGAACGAGGCGCAGAGCGAGAGGTGAGAGCAAACATATTTATAAATCCTCAAACGAAAACAAAAACAACAAACGTAATATAGTGAACTGTGTAGCACACAGACTCCGTATTAAACCAACACACACAATGACTCAAGACAGCTGCCTCTAATTGGGGATCACCCAAAACCCAACACCAACCTAGTGAATGTAAGGACCTGACTGTGGCCATCCCACTCCCTCTAGTGGGAGTCAGAGGCCTGGCCTCAGTCAGGCCCTTACAATATTTCCAGTCATGTCCATTCAAATCAGTAAAGGGAGGTGAACAAGTGTCTCTGAACAAGCGCTCCCGATGGAGCACTCGGCTGCAGTATCTTTTAACTTTTTAGGATTGCTGCCGCACTATTTAAAATGTTTTGTTTGTGTGTCAGAGGTGTATGGTGGAACCAGTGGATGAGGATGGGTTGACAGCGGTCCATGTGGCAGCAGAGAGGGGCTGTGTAGAGATGTGTTGGACGCTGCTACAGAGATCAGGCTTCAGGATACTACACTTGAAGACCTACAGCGGACACACACCTCTGGACCTCTGCAGGCAGGGAAGGACATTCAGGTGGGTCCCAATAGCTCTAACCTTTAACCTTTACCTGGGTATTCATTAGGCACAAAACAGAGGACAACAGACCAAAACAGGGAGGGACTAACCTCCAATAAGAAACTGTATTTTTTTATTTTCAGGTGTGAAACGTTTTCCATAGTGTGACCTAATGAATACAACCTAGTAATATATCACACTGTCAACCTCTTCTGTCCCATTGCCCTGTGTTGGGGTTGTATTTCCACAGACATCTGCAGCTGGCCAAACTACTGACCCGCTACATGAAGGAGCCACCCTTCAGCAAACCCGACGAGTCCCACCGTAAGTGCTAGTCTCTAATGAGGCTGTGATAAGTTGAACATTGTGTGACATCGACTCATGTCTCTGTGTATAATTGTTTCTGTGTGTGTGTGTGTGTGTGTGTGTGTGTTTGTCTAGTCCTGTACTACTGGACGTTACTCTTCCCGTGTCTGACCGGAGGAGGGATTCTGATTATCGCAGCGATGTTGGGGGGCTACGGAGGGATAACATGCGCCGTGCTCTTCCCCTGGCTGGCCAGGAGTATCTTTTCCCAGTTCCATCGCATGACCACCTACCAGAGGTACAGTCTGTGTCTGTGTGTGTGTCTACATTATACAGTATATTCATCAAGTGTATTGTTCTTTCTTCCATTACCTGTCTTGTGTTGTGTTGCAGGTTGGCCAACCCTGTCTACCTAGGGACTATGATAGCTGGACTGTTCCATTACCTGTCTTGTGTTGTGTTGCAGGTTGGCCAACCCTGTCTACCTAGGGACTATGATAGCTGGACTGTTCCATTACCTGTCTTGTGTTGTGTTGCAGGTTGGCCAACCCTGTCTACCTAGGGACTATGATAGCTGGACTGTTCCATTACCTGTCTTGTGTTGTGTTGCAGGTTGGCCAACCCTGTCTACCTAGGGACTATGATAGCTGGACTGTTCCATTACCTGTCTTGTGTTGTGTTGCAGGTTGGCCAACCCTGTCTACCTAGGGACTATGATAGCTGGACTGTTCCATTACCTGTCTTGTGTTGCAGGTTGGCCAACCCCATCTACCTAGGGACTATGATAGCTGGACTGTTCCATTACCTGTCTTGTGTTGCAGGTTGGCCAACCCTGTCTATCTAGGGACTATGATAGCTGGACTGTTCCATTACCTGTCTTGTGTTGTGTTGCAGGTTGGCCAATCCTGTCTACCTAGGGACTATGATAGCTGGACTGTTCCATTACCTGTCTTGTGTTGTGTTGCAGGTTGGCCAACCCTGTCTACCTAGGGACTATGATAGCTGGACTGTTCCATTACCTGTCTTGTGTTGTGTTGCAGGTTGGCCAACCCTGTCTACCTAGGGACTATGATAGCTGGACTGTTCCATTACCTGTCTTGTGTTGTGTTGCAGGTTGGCCAACCCTGTCTACCTAGGGACTATGATAGCTGGACTGTTCCATTACCTGTCTTGTGTTGTGTTGCAGGTTGGCCAACCCCATCTACCTAGGGACTATGATAGCTGGACTGTTCCATTATCTGTCTTGTGTTGCAGGTTGGCCAACCCTGTCTACCTAGGGACTATGATAGCTGGACTGTTCCATTACCTGTCTTGTGTTGTGTTGCAGGTTGGCCAACCCTGTCTACCTAGGGACTATGATAGCTGGACTGTTCCATTACCTGTCTTGTATTGCAGGTTGGCCAACCCCATCTACCTAGGGACTATGATAGCTGGACTGTTCCATTACCTGTCTTGTGTTGTGTTGCAGGTTGGCCAATCCTGTCTACCTAGGGACTATGATAGCTGGACTGTTCCATTACCTGTCTTGTGTTGTGTTGCAGGTTGGCCAACCCTGTCTACCTAGGGACTATGATAGCTGGACTGTTCCATTACCTGTCTTGTGTTGTGTTGCAGGTTGGCCAACCCTGTCTACCTAAGGACTATGATAGCTGGACTCTTCCATTACCTGTCTTGTGTTGTGTTGCAGGTTGGCCAATCCTGTCTACCTAGGGACTATGATAGCTGGACTGTTCCATTACCTGTCTTGTGTTGCAGGTTGGCCAACCCCATCTACCTAGGGACTATGATAGCTGTACTGTTCCATTACCTGTCTTGTGTTGCAGGTTGGCCAACCCCATCTACCTAGGGACTATGATAGCTGGACTGTTCCATTACCTGTCTTGTGTTGTGTTGCAGGTTGGCCAACCCTTTCTACCTAGGGACTATGATAGCTGGACTGTTCCATTACCTGTCTTGTGTTGTGTTGCAGGTTTGCCAACCCTGTCTACCTAGGGACTATGATAGCTGGACTGTTCCATTACCTGTCTTGTGTTGCAGGTTGGCCAACCCCATCTACCTAGGGACTATGATAGCTGGACTATTCCATTATCTGTCTTGTGTTGCAGGTTGGCCAACCCTGTCTACCTAGGGACTATGATAGCTGGACTGTTCCATTACCTGTCTTGTGTTGTGTTGCAGGTTGGCCAACCCCGTCTACCTAGGGACTATGATAGCTGGACTGTTCCATTACCTGTCTGGTGTTGCAGGTTGGCCAACCCCATCTACCTAGGGACTATGATAGCTGGACTGTTCCATTACCTGTCTTGTGTTGTGTTGCAGGTTGGCCAACCCTGTCTACCTAGGGACTATGATAGCTGGACTGTTCCATTACCTGTCTTGTGTTGTGTTGCAGGTTGGCCAACCCTGTCTACCTAGGGACTATGATAGCTGGACTGTTCCACTCTCTAGTCTGCTTCTACTACAGAATACTGCCGCCTAATATCCTTTATATTACAGTGATACTGTACTGCCTAATATTGTGTACTGCCTAATTCTATTACAATAAAGTATATACTTTTTAAGTATGTTGTATTGTCACATACACAGGATTGAGTATGTTGTATTATCAGGGAAGGCCTGATAAAGAAGAAGTGGCTTCAACCACATCAAATTGCAGACCTTGCTAGTGACTGTAGTGACTGTAGTTACTGTAGTGACTGTAGTGACTGTAGTGACTGTAGTTACTGTAGTGACTAGGTTACTGTAGTGACTGTAGTGACTGTAGTTACTGTAGTGACTAGGTTACTGTAGTGACTGTAGTTACTGTAGTGACTGTAGTGACTGTAGTGACTAGGTTACTGTAGTGACTGTAGTTACTGTAGTGACTGTAGTTACTGTAGTGACTGTAGTGACTGTAGTGACTGTAGTGACTGTAGTGACTGTAGTTACTGTAGTGACTATAGTGACTGTAGTGACTAGGTTACTGTAGTGACTGTAGTGACTATAGTGACTGTAGTGACTATAGTGACTGTAGTGACTATAGTGACTGTAGTGACTGTAGTGACTGTAGTGACTATAGTGACTATAGTGACTGTAGTGACTGTAGGTTGTGGTTGACTATTTTGTTTTATATGTATGTAGCCTACATGTAGTATATTGTTGGTTGAGCCTTAACCCGCTGTGTGACGCTTGTGGGGGGATGGTGTTCTGGGTCATGTGTCGCTGGTCCAGTTCTCTGTGGTTTTGGCCCTGTTCTGGAGGGTTCTAACCCAGGATCCTGGAGAGCTGGGACCGGGAGACGCAGATCCCCGCTACTCCTCCATAGCAGACCTGCTGGAGAAAAAACAGAACCCTCAGAGGTTCTGCATCTACTGTGAGGTGGGAGAACGACATCATCCATCAATCAATCAATCTGTATTATGAGTTAAGAAAAGACAGAGTGGTTCTTTGTCTCCTGTGAGAAGAATGTAGCTGAGGATTGAGTTGTCATGGTCTTATAGTGGTGGTAGTTGATGCATGTTAATCATCAGTCCACCATGTTCCCAGACAAACTGTGCACATCCACAGAGAACCACATTTCTTAAATGCTCACCGGACAGCGCCTCGATCCATTCAGCAGTTCTAGTTTACTCAACTTGTGTGTTGAGACAACGAAGGAATCTATGTACCCAGAACGTTCTTGCCCCAGAGTTTAATAAACTCCATAAATATTTGGACCAAGTTGTTATTATTTTAGCTGTCAACCACAGCAAATTGGAGTTGAAATTAAATAATGAATATGAGCTGAAAGTGCAGATTTGAGGTTATTTACATCCAAATCAGGTGAATGGTGTTGGAATTACAGCACTTTGTATATGTGGTCCCTCCCCCTTTTTAAGGGACCAAAAGTAATTGGACAATTGTCTGCTCAGCTGTTCCATGGCCAGGTGTGAGTTATTCCCTCAGTAGTTCATTTACCAGTAAGCAGATAAAAGGTCTAGAGTTGATTCAAAGTGTGGGATTTGCATTTGGAATCTGTTGCTGTTAACCCTCAATATGAAGTCCAAAGAGCTGTCAGTGCCAGTGAAGCAAGCCATCATTAGGCTGAAACATCTAAACAAACCCATCAGAGAGACAGCAAAAACATGAAGTCTGGCCAAATCAACTATTTGGTACATTCTTAAAAAGAAAGAACGCACTGGTGAGCAAAGGAACACCAAAAGGCACGGAAGACCTCTGATGAAGAAAAACCCTTCATAACTATTGGCCAGATCAAGAACACCCTTCAGGAGGACCTGCGTGAAACGTCGGGGAAATAGTCTTAATCGTTGGTGCTCCGTTTGTGCTGGTTTGTGCCGTTACAAGTTCTGTTTGTGTTGCTGCGGTATTGTTTATATTATTTATTTTATTTACGGGTGATGACGTCACCAGCCCCCCACATACTCCAAATTAACTGGGGATAGTCTCAATCGTTTGTGCTCCGTTTGTGCTGGTTTCATTTTTTTTATATTAAATAATCTTTCATAGGTCATTCTGTGGTCACTCAGCGCCCCCCACATGCTCAGAATGAACCCAAAATATTGTCAATCGTTTATTCTTCGTAAGCATGCTTTTGTGGAGTGTGTAGTAGCGTTTAGTAGAGGAACAATTTAACCATATCTCGTTATAGAATAGCCTTACATAAATCATATTCCTGGCAAATGTAAGTCAAATGTTTTGTTACTGTCAGTTAATAAAAAAGTTAACTTTTTGATTAATGGTACAACAAAAGCTATGATTGGCAATGTTTTTGGCAACAGAAAGCACATTGCTGATGTTAATATTGCCAATGTAACTATGAAATGCTAATTACATTTAGGGTCAATATCAATACATGAAAACATGTTTATACTGTAGATGAAACACTTGACCCAAAATGTGTCATAATTATTGAAGTAATTATGTTTTACTTTCTTATGCCAGATGCCCAAAAAGCCAGCAGTAGACAGGGATTCCATTTTCACAGTCCTGTGTTCATCAAAGGAGGCCATAGTAAAAATGGTACCATAGCTACTCCTAATAACAGCATCTGGACAGAGCTGAGTGAGCAGCTAGGAAACAGGATCACTGCAAAGGCCCTGTACACTTTTGTTAAATTAAATTAAACAGACACAACATCTGGTCTGCTTTAGGGTTTAATCATGAATGTGATCATGAAACCAGTGTCAGTAGTGACGACACAGATTTTGAGCCACAGTCCTTTCCTCCCAGACCAGAAGACTGCAAGACTTTTGAGCTTGAAGTTCCATTTGAGAAATGGATTGAATTTATACCTGAAACAGTTCAATACAAAGACAAGTTCTCTAAAACACAAAAAAGGAAATACACAGTTTTGAAGCCAGGCATCTGGACTCATGTAATAAATCACCAAATTTGGAAAGAAGTGAAAAGCACCTGCACATTTGTATTTAAAAGAGCCAAAGTCTATCCATCAGCCACAACAAAATACATTGAAATCAGAAGCAACTGTAAGGAGTGTCATGGCGACCTTTACATCAAACGTGACAGAGAGCCTGAAATGAACAACCCAATGGTGCTGAAATGTTTTATTAAAAACATTGATGACTCCCTGCACATTGGCCTTTCCAAACGTGCCATATCTGGAAACTTGCGTGTGCAGATAGCCAAGGAACTGTGTGAGGGTAGAATGGAACCACATGTATGGAGGGTATCGGAGGCAACAACGTTGATGGATTTTGGAGATCCTGAGCCAAGCCATCTGCCTAATTTGGCCACCCTGCGCAAAGCAAGAGAGAAATGACTTAGAATTAGGTGACAAGGATCCTATTTTATCACTGCAGATGCTAAAATACAGTGCACCTCACAATGGTAGCATTAAAGATATTGGACTGGACAAGTTTTTCTGTCACTACTGGAGTCAAACACAAATGTACATGTACAAGTCAATATCAAAGAAATCTCACCCCACTGTGAGTTTTGATGCAAGTGGTTCAGTAGTCAGGAAACTACAGAGACCAGTTGCTATGTCTGGCCACTTCTTCTTATACCAGGGCGTTCTGGAAGGTGATGGGAGCGCAAGTGTCCCAGTGGTGCAAATGCTGTCAGAGAGACATGATGTTAATGCAATTAAACAATGGTTGACAGAATGGATTCGCGCAGGTGCACCAATTCCAAAAGTGGTTGTGAGTGACTTTTCTCTGGCTTTGCTCGGAGCTCTGGTCAAGGCTTTCACTCCTCATCCTGATCTGAAGACCTACATCAATGAGTGTTTTTGTGTCTAACTTGGTAGCCAGTCTGCACAGCTGCCACCTTGTTTTGTCCGGGTTGATGTTGCACACTGCATCAAGATGATCTGCCAATGGGACTGCTTGAAAAGAAAACCACATCGCATTAAAGATTTCTTTGTGAGGTCACTGGCACAGCTGCTCAAGTCACAATCTGAACAATGCAAGAGAGCTGCTACGCAGTGTTACTATTGTGGCTCTCAGCGAAGCAGAGGGCAATGACAGCTCTGGAGCCCCCCTCATATCAGAATGTTGCAAGAACTACCTGAAAGCCCAAATTGCAGAAGAGTGTGTCATCGTTCCAGATGAAGAGGGTGAGGACATGGAAGGAGTGGATCCATGTGAAGAATTACACAATGACCTACGGCAGTGGGTGACAGACATATGTGATGAGAGCAGGTCACTTGCCGTGGCCAATGGTGATCGAGATAACATGCACTTCCTCCCTGAGATTGTTCCCAATATTATCAGACTTGCAAGTTACTTACCACTCTGGACAGGGGTAATGATCCCTCACTTCCGTAGCACCAACATCACCGCAAGTTCAGCCAATGTTGAAGCAGAGTTTAAAAACATCAAACACGGCCTTTTCAAGCATGAAAACTTACCTATTCGGGTGGATCGATTCATTGCTCGACATCTTTCCTACATTGAAGGCAACATGCGCATTTGTTCTGCAAAACAAAAAGGTACAGAAAATGCTAATGTTACAACAGTGATGGTCACAGGACCCAATCCACTACCCACTGCGACCTGCCGTGTAGATGAAAAAAAATGGATGCCTCCTGTTCTGGGGAGTCGTCTGACACTGTCACAAACATCCATTCAACAAACGAAGACGTTGTTGAAAACTGGAGAGGCCTAGCTGTTCCACCAAAAAAGAGGAAGATTAATTCATACCTTTCTCCTTGTCCTGAATGGCTCCATGCAGATCCATCTGTGAGGGAAAAAAATGAAAATGGAACTGTTAAAAAATGCAATAAAAATTACAGACTTCTACATGCTTTGTAAGTGGGAAAAAATCAGCAGTGTATCAAATACTTGTTCTCCCCACTGTATATATACAGTGGGGAGAACAAGTATTTGATACACTGCTGATTTTGCAGGATTTCCTTCTTACAAAGCATGTAGAGGTCTGTAATTTTTATCATAGGTACACTTCAACTGTGAGAGACGGAATCTAAAACAAAAATCCAGGAAATCACATTGTATGATTTTTAAATAATTAATTTGCATTTTATTGCATGACATAAGTATTTGATCACCTACCAACCAGTAAGAATTCCGGCTCTCACAGACCTGTTAGTTTTTCTTTAAGAAGCCCTCCTGTTCTCCACTCATTACCTGTATTAACTGCACCTGTTTGAACTCGTTACCTGTATAAAAGACACCTGTCCACACACTCAATCAAACAGACTCCAACCTCTCCGCTATGGCCAAGACCAGAGAGCTGTGTAAGGACATCAGGGATAAAATTGTAGACCTGCACAAGGCTGGGATGGGCTACAGGACAATAGGCAAGCAGCTTGGTGAGAAGGCAACAACTGTTGGCGCAATTATTAGAAAATGGAAGAAGTTCAAGATGACGGTCAATCTCCCTCGGTCTGGGGCACCATGCAAGATCTCACCTCGTGGGGCATCAATGATCATGAGGAAGGTGAGGGATCAGCCCAGAACTACACGGCAGGACCTGGTCAATGACCTGAAGAGAGCTGGGACCACAGTCTCAAAGAAAACCATTAGTAACACACTACACCGTCATGGATTAAAATGCTCAAGCCAGCGCATGTCCAGGCCCGTCTGAAGTTTGCCAATGACCATCTGGATGATCCAGAGGAGGAATGGGAGAAGGTCATGAGGTCTGATGAGACAAAAATAGTGCTTTTTGGTCTAAACTCCAATCGCCGTGTTTGGAGGAAGAAGAAGGATGAGTACAACCCCAAGAACACCATCCCAACCGTGAAGCATGGAGGTGGAAACATCATTCTTTGGGGATGCTTTTCTGCAAAGGGGACAGGACGACTGCACCGTATTGAGGGGAGGATGGATGGGGCCATGTATCACGAGATCTTGGCCAATAACCTCCTCCCCTCAGTAAGAGCATTGAAGATGGGTCGTGGCTGGGTCTTCCAGCGTGACAACGACCCGAAACACACAGCCAGGGCAACTAAGGAGTGGCTCTGTAAGAAGCATCTCAAGGTCCTGGAGTGGCCTAGCCAGTCTCCAGACCTGAACCCAATAGAAAATCTTTGGAGGGAGCTGAAAGTCCGTATTGCCCAGCGACAGCCCCGAAACCTGAAGGATCTGGATGGAGGAGTGGGCCAAAATCCCTGCTGCAGTGTGTGCAAACCTGGTCAAGAACTACAGGAAACGTATGATCTCTGTAATTGCAAACAAAGGTTTCTGTACCAAATATTAAGTTCTGCTTTTTTTATTTTTTTATTTATTTTTATTTCACCTTTATTTAACCAGGTAGGTCAGTTGAGAACAAGTTCTCATTTGCAACTGCGACCTGGCCAAGACAAAGCAAAGCAGTGCGACAAATAACAACACAGAGTTACACATTAAACAAACATGGTAAAAACACAATAGAAAAATCTATATACAGAGTGCAAAATGTAGTGCAAAAATGCAGTAAGGTTAGGAGGTAGGACAATAAATAAGACTATAGTGGTGAAATAAATTACAGAATTATCATCATTAACACAGGAATGAAGGATGTGCAAATAGAGATACTGGAGTGCAAGATTAGTGAAAATAAACAAAAATAAATATGGGGATGAGGTAGTAGTGTGGGCTATTTACAGAAGGGCTATATACAGGTGCAGTGATCGATAAGCAGCTTTGACAACTGATGCTTAAAGTTATTGAGGGAGATAGGAACCTCTAGCTTCAATGATTTTTGCAATTCGTTCCAGTCATTGGCAGCAGCGAACTGGAAGGAATGGCGGCCAAAGGAGGTGTTGGCTTTGGGGGTGACCAGTGAGATATACCTGCTGGAGCGCATGCTACGGGTAGGCGTTGCTATAGTGATCAGTGAGCTGAGATAGGGCGGGGATTTACCTAATAAAGACCTATAGATGACCTGGAGCCAGTGGCTTTTCTGATGTATCAAATACTTATGTCATGCAATCAAATGCAAATTAATTACTTAAAAATCATACAATGTGATTTTCTGGATTTTTGTTTTAGATTCCGTCTCTCACAGTTGAAGTGTACCTATGATAAAAATTACAGACCTCTACATGCTTTGTAAGAAGGAAAACCTGCAAAATCAGCAGTGTATCAAATACTTGTTCTCCCCACTGTATATATATAGTACATATACGTATGTATTAAAACTCAGCTACAGAAAACATTAAATGGGGCATCATCTGTGCATGGACTCAGTAGGCAGCATAATAACATGTATCAAATTAATACATTTAACTATATACAGGATATAAAATACTTACCTGTATAGTTACATTTATGCACCAACAATTAGCTAACACTAACCTAAAGTGCACTTAGTTAAACACGTTGGTGAGAAACGTTAGGTAATGAGATTATTTAAATGTCTGGGGAAAACATAACAAGTGTGTTTACGACATAACGTTGATAACTGCCTGTTTTGTGCTGGGAAATATTCACATAACAACATCACAAGTAAAACCATTTACCTTGGAGTTCGCGTAACATTCCACACATTCTGTGAGCCTCGATGTGTCCGTTGCCAGTTGAAAAGGCACAGTGGATTAGGTAACGATTTGGGTTTGGTTTGCCGTTTGGCCCTTACCATGTTACGTCTTCAACTGTATTAGTAAAAAAAGACAATCGCAAAAACAAAACTTTTACCAGCAGTATTTGGAGTTAATTTGGAGCAGTCGGTGAGGGCTGGTTACGGCCATAAGTAAATGTCTAATATAAAAAAATACCGCAGCAGCACAAACAAAACTTGTAACAGCACAAACCAGCACAAACGGAGCACCAACGATCAACACTATATTGGGTTAATTCTGAGCTTGTGGGGGGCTGAGTGACCTCAGGATGACCTATGCAAGATTATTTAATATAATATAAAAATGAAAGCAGCACAAACGAAAATAATTGCAGCACAAACCAGCACAAAAGGAGCACCAACGATTGAGACTATTTTCCCGACGTTTTGCGTTGGGTGGGGGGATAACTTCATGCAGGTTTCAGGAGATGGGCATATCTGTGTCAAAGTCAACAATTAAGAGAAGACTTCACCAGAGTAAATACAGAGGGTTTACCACAAGATGTAAACCATTGGTAAGCCTCAAGATAGATAGATAGATAGGTACTTTATTGATCCCCCGGGGGGGAAATTTCATTATCAAGCAGCTACAACAAAAACACAGGGCAGGTGCAAAATGCCACAACGAAAGTACACAAAAGACAGATACATGGTACATAAACATGAAGACCAGATTAGAGTTTGCCCAAAAACATATTTTTTAAAAAGCCTGTGCAGTTCTGGAACAACATCCTATGGACAGATGAGACAGAATGATGGAAAGAGAAGAGTATGGAGAAGGGAAGGAACTGCTCATGATCCGAAGCATACCACCTCATCTGTGAAGCATGGTGGAGGTAGTGTTATGGCGTGGGCATGTAAGGCTGCCAATGGAACTGGTACCCTTGTATTTATTGATGATGTGACTGCTGACAAAAGCAGCAGGATGAATTCTGAAGTGTTTAGGGCTATATTATCTGCTCAGATTCAGCCAAATGCTTCAAAAGATGGACAATGACCTGAAGAATACTGCGAAAGAAACCCAATACTTTTTTAAGGCAAAGAAGTGGAATGTTTTGCATTGGCCAAATCAATCACCTGACCTGAATCCAATTGAGCGTCCATTTCACTTGCTGAGGGCAAAACTCCCCAAGAACAAGCAGGAACTGAAGACAGCTGCAGTAAAGGCCTGGCAGAGCATCACCAGGGAAGAAACCCAGCATCTGGGGATGTCTATGGGTTCCAGACTTCAGGCAGACATTGACTGCAAAGGATTTGCAACTAAGTATTAAAACACAATTTAATTTATGATTTTGTTGGTTGGTCCATTTACTTTTGAGCCCCTAATATTGGGGGGGGGGCTATGTATGAAAATGGTTGTAATTCACGGTTCATATAATAACTTTGACAAAACCCTTAAATTAAAGATGAAAGTCTACACTTAAAGCAATTCTTGATTGTTTCCTTTCAAATCCATTGTGGTGGCGTACAGAACCAAAATGATGCAAATTCTGTCACTGTCCAAATACAGTTGAAGTCAGAAGTTTACATACGCTTGACACAAGAAATTCTTCCAACAATTGTTTACAGACAGATTATGTTGACTGTGCATTTAAACAGTTGAAAAAAACCCAGAAAATTATGTCATGGCTTTAGAAGCTTCTAATTGACATCATGTGAGTCAATTGGAGGTGTACCTGTGGATGTATTTCAAGGCCTACCTTCAAACTCAGTGCCTCTTTGCTCGACATCATGGGAAAATCAAAAGAAATCAGCCAAGACCTCCAAAACAAAATTGTAGACCTCCACAAGTTTGGTTCATCCTTGGGAGCAATTTCCAAACGCCTGAAGGTAGCACGTTCATCTGTACAAACAATAGTACGCAAGTATAAACACTATGGGACCACACAGCCGTCATACCGCTCAGGAAGGAGACGCATTCTAGAGATGAACGTACATTGGTGCGAAAAGTGCAAATCAATCCCAGAACAACAGCAAAGGACCTTGTAAAAATGCTGGAGGAAACAGGTACAAAGTATCTATATCCACAGTAAAACGAGTCCTATATCGACATAACCTGAAAGGCCGCTCAGCAAGGAAGAAGCCACTGCTCCAAAACCGCCATAAAAAAGCCAGACTACGGTTTGCAACTGCACATGGAGACAAAGATTGTACTTTTTAGAGAAATGTCCTCTGGTCTGATGAAACAAAAATAGATCTGTTTGGCCATAATGACCATCGTTATGTTTGGAGGAAAAAGGGGGAGGCTTGCAAGCTGAAGAACACCATCCCAACCGTGAAGCACGGGGGTGGCAGCATCATGTTGTGGGGGTGCTTTGCTGCAGGAGGGACTGGTGCACTTCAGAAAATAGATGGCATCATGAGGAAGGAAAATGATGTGGCTATATTGAAGCAACATCTCAAGACATCAGTCTTCAAATGGACAATGACCCCAAGCATACTTCCAAAGTTGTGGCAAAATGGCTTAAGGACAACAAAGTCAAGGTAATGGAGTGGCCATCACAAAGCCCTGACCTCAATCCTATAGAAAATGTGTGGGCAGAACAGAAAAAGCGTGTGCGAGCGAGGAGGCCTACAAACCTGACTCGGTTACACCAGTTCTGTCAGGAGGAATGGGCCAAAATTCACCCAACATATTGTGGGAAGCTTGTGGAAGGTTACCCGAAACATTTGACCCAAGTTAAAACATTTAAAGGCAATGCTACCAAATACTAATTGAGTGTATGTAAACGTCTGACCCACTGGGAATGTGATGAAAGAAATAAAAGCTGAAATAAATCATTCTCTCTACTATTATTCTGACATTTCACATTCTTTAAATGAAGTGGTGATCCTAACTGACCTAAGACAGGGAATTGTTACTAGGATTAAATGTCAGGAATTGTGAAAAAACTGAGTTTAAATGTATTTGGCTGAGGTGTATGTAAACTTCCGACTTCAACTTTACTTATGGACCTGACTGTAGGAATCGTGATTGCCTTTTTTAAAGTTGACTCTACTTAAAAAAATTAGAATTTTAACCAGAATTAAAATAAAACACATCTTACATTTTTGTAGTTAATAAATCCAATGCGAAACATGATAACTACAATTTCCATAACTAGAATTGAAAAAAGTAAATCCTTTCTTCTCTAATAAAAAATATCTGAATCGTGCTTGTAAAGTCAGTAGCTACCGTAGGAAGGGAGAGGCATGTATCCTACACACACACTGGCAATGATTTTATTTACGCTGGAATACGTTTCAGTGACAGTGAAGGCTTTGCACTTTGTTGCATTTTTTGTGGGACTGGAATAAAATGCCCAGAACATAAAAGAACGTTATTAGCTGGTTTTCAGTTATTTTCCCTGAACCTCTTCCAACGCCTGCTTAAAACATTGTTTTTGTATTGATGATAAGATTTATGGAAGTGCATAGATGTGGTAAAGAGGTCAATCGATCTGGAACAAAACAATGTAAATGCGTGGGGAAAATATCTCCTCATTGTCCTCCAGTTAAATTAGCCTACATTTAGGCTAAGAGCATTTAGACCTGAAAAGGGACAACATCTACATTTCATGCATGAAAACAGCCGAATATAACTTAATTACATCTGTGTTCCATTGACTTCCCTTCTCAAGTTAACCTCTCAAACAGAAACAGTGTTTCTTAATGCTCTTCCCCTTCTTCCTAGTTGTTCCAGCCGGACCATACTAAACACTGTAAATTGTGTGATGTGTGTGTGAGGGATTACGACCACCACTGCCTGTTCCTGAACCGCTGCGTTGGTAGGGGAAACCACCGCCTCTTCATCAGCTTCATCCTCTCCATGGCTTCAGCACACCTCCTCTTCGTTGCTGCGGCATCTCACCACCTGTACGTGGTGGTGGTGTCCCTCGAGGACCAGGCGTTGGTTAGGACGGTAGCTGCACAGTTCTGGGTGGTCACGTTGACCATAATGAACGCTCTGACAATCCTTTGGGAGGCTTGGCTGTTAACGGAACAGTTTGACGCCATCACCATGGGGACTACGACTTACTTCAAACCTGCCTGCGAGACTCGGCACCGGTCACTAAGACACCGCTGGACAACGGTTCTTACCTTCCTATTGGAGGGGAGGAGACGGTTAGATTATGGACAGACGGGGGACAAGATCTCCATAGACATTTAGACAATATAGACTCTAAAACCTGTGGTGTAATGAAGAACAATGTATATGTTTTGCAGCTCTTCCGTTCTTGAAACCAACTGTGAGACTGTTAGCATGATGAGCTAAAGCCTAGGCATTACCTCGGGAAGCTAATACCGCTTTTTAACATATAACAAGTCGTGTGTAGACCAGAATAAGTTTTAACATTAGAGATAACATGTTCCTTATATTGTCTTTGGTTGTCAACATATCTGTTGAACTATAATTGAACATAGGTATTGAAAGATGATACTTTTAATATATAGATTACAGTAGACTGAAGCTAACAAATCAACATGTCCCACTCCTCACATTAACACTATGTCCTGGTGAGCGTTTCCTGTGTATACAGTACATAGTACGTAGAGCTAGTTTTATCTGTTATTTTAAAGTTGACCGTACTTCTACAACGATGTAACTAGTTCATGAATAACTGATTTAGCCTGTGAATGATCCCTCTATTTAACTGCAGTATATCCTGTGGAGTTAGCTTTCTGTTTTACATTGTAATGCATTGGTGTATTTTAAAACTGTTTCTTTGGAGATAACTACTCACTTGAAACCTCTGTGTTTTTTCCCCACTAGAACCTTATCTTTTTTTTTTACTTAAATAAAAGTGTAATATGATGATGCTTTTATGTTATTGGTGGTATAAACTATAGGTAACAGTGACTAGACTTTAGCTTATAAGCAGAATGTATATTTGGCTGATCACATGCCAGTATGGCTATGTTATCCCATTGAGCTAAAAAGGCATTAGCTCAGGGAGTCTTCAGGTCTCAGGCAACGTTACTTATTAGGCAAGAGTGGTTCACCATGTAAAACCACCTTCGTCACACATCTATAGCAAAACCAAGACTGCTAATAGACCACATCCAGTCTTTCACTGATGTCCTCAATATCCCATGGGGACGTATTGCTAGATTATAGAGGACGTTGGTTCAGTAGCCATCTAAGCTTGGTGTAGTCGGGTAATGTATATACAGTGCATTCAGAAAGTATTCAGACCCCTTGACAGCCATCTAAGCTTGGTGTAGTCAGGTAATGTATAGACAGTGCATTCAGAAAGTATTCAGACCCCTTGACAGCCATCTAAGCTTAGTGTAGTCAGGTAATGTATAGACAGTGCATTCAGAAAGTATTCAGACCCCTTGACAGCCATCTAAGCTTGGTTTAGTCGGGTAATGTATATACAGTGCATTCAGAAAGTATTCAGACCCCTTGACAGCCGTCTAAGCTTGGTGTAGTCGGGTAATGTATATACAGTGCATTCAGAAAGTATTCAGACCCCTTGACAGCCATCTAAGCTTGGTGTAGTCGGGTAATGTATATACAGTGCATTCAGAAAGTATTCAGACCCCTTGACAGCCATCTAAGCTTGGCGTAGTCGGGTAATGTATACACAGTGCATTCAGAAAGTATTCAGACCCCTTGACAGCCATCTAAGCTTGGCGTAGTCGGATAATGTATAGACAGTGCATTCAGAAAGTATTCAGACCCCTTGACAGCCATCTAAGCTTGGCGTAGTCTGGTAATGTATATACAGTGCATTCAGAAAGTATTCAGACCCCTTGACAGCCATCTAAGCTTGGCGTAGTCGGGTAATGTATATACAGTGCATTCAGAAAGTATTCAGACCCCTTGACAGCCATCTAAGCTTGGCGTAGTCGGGTAATGTATAGACAGTGCATTCAGAAAGTATTCAGACCCCTTGACAGCCATCTAAGCTTGGCGTAGTCGGGTAATGTATAGACAGTGCATTCAGAAAGTATTCAGACCCCTTGACAGCCATCTAAGCTTGGCGTAGTCGGGTAATGTATAGACAGTGCATTCAGAAAGTATTCAGACCCCTTGACAGCCATCTAAGCTTGGCGTAGTCGGGTAATGTATAGACAGTGCATTCAGAAAGTATTCAGACCCCTTGACAGCCATCTAAGCTTGGCGTAGTCGGGTAATGTATAGACAGTGCATTCAGAAAGTATTCAGACCCCTTGACAGCCATCTAAGCTTGGCGTAGTCGGGTAATGTATAGACAGTGCATTCAGAAAGTATTCAGACCCCTTGACAGCCATCTAAGCTTGGCGTAGTCGGGTAATGTATAGACAGTGCATTCAGAAAGTATTCAGACCCCTTGACAGCCATCTAAGCTTGGCGTAGTCGGGTAATGTATATACAGTGCATTCAGAAAGTATCAGACCCCTTGACAGCCATCTAAGCTTGGCGTAGTCGGGTAATGTATAGACAGTGCATTCAGAAAGTATTCAGACCCCTTGACAGCCATCTAAGCTTGGCGTAGTCGGGTAATGTATAGACAGTGCATTCAAAAAGTATTCAGACCCCTTGACAGCCATCTAAGCTTGGTGTAGTCGGGTAATGTATAGACAGTGCATTCAGAAAGTATTCAGACCCCTTGACAGCCATCTAAGCTTGGTGTAGTCGGGTAATGTATAGACATTGCATTCAGAAAGTATTCAGACCCCTTGACAGCCATCTAAGCTTGGTGTAGTCGGGTAATGTATAGACAGTGCATTCAGAAAGTATTCAGACCCCTTGACAGCCATCTAAGCTTGGTGTAGTCGGGTAATGTATAGACAGTGCATTCAGAAAGTATTCAGACCCCTTGACAGCCATCTAAGCTTGGTGTTGTCGGGTAATGTATAGACAGTGCATTCAGAAAGTATTCAGACCCCTTGACAGCCATCTAAGCTTGGTTTAGTCGGGTAATGTATAGACAGTGCATTCAGAAAGTATTCAGACCCCTTGACAGCCATCTAAGCTTGGTGTAGTCGGGTAATGTATATACAGTGCATTCAAAAAGTTTTCAGACCCCTTGACAGCCATCTAAGCTTGGCGTAGTCGGGTAATGTATATACAGTGCATTCAGAAAGTATTCAGACCCTTGACAGCCGTCTAAGCTTGGCGTAGTCGGGTAATGTATATACAGTGCATTCAGAAAGTATTCAGACCCCTTGACAGCCGTCTAAGCTTGGCGTAGTCGGGTAATGTATAGACAGTGCATTCAGAAAGTATTCAGACCCTTGACAGCCATCTAAGCTTGGCGTAGTCGGGTAATGTATATACAGTGCATTCAGAAAGTATTCAGACCCCTTGACAGCCATCTAAGCTTGGTGTAGTCGGGTAATGTATATACAGTGAATTCAGAAAGTATTCAGACCCTTGACAGCCATCTAAGCTTGGTGTAGTCGGGTAATGTATAGACAGTGCATTCAAAAAGTATTCAGACCCTTTGACAGCCATCTAAGCTTGGTGTAGTCGGGTGATGTATATACAGTGCATTCAGAAAGTATTCAGACCCCTTTACTTTTTCCACATTTTGTTTATTTACAGCCTTATTCTAAAATGTATTGACCTCTATCTCTCTCTAACATCCATTCTACTCTCTCTCTCTCACTCACTCACTCACGCACTCAGTCAGCATTATGGATTCTAGCAACAGCAATTTTCTGACATGGCATCGCCTCTCTTCCTGGCATTCCATTCCAGCTGGTCCTTTGCCATTAGCCAATCATATCATGTTAATTATCTCAGTCTTATTGGTGAGCTGGTCTGGTTGAGTTTCCAGGATCATAGGGGATTGGATGTGTCATGATGTGATTATTGTCTTGGACAGCCGCCGGTGACCATAGCAAAGAAATAAACAAAAAATATAAATGTGCGAAAAGTGAATAGCTATAAGATAGATAGATAGATAGATAGATAGATAGATAGATAGATAGATAGATAGATAGATAGATAGATAGATAGATAGATAGATAGATAGATACTTTATTTATCCCAGAGGGGAAATTTCTTTGTCAAGCAGCTAAGAAAAAAAACACAGGGCAGGTGCAAAATGTCAGAACGAAAATACACAAAAGACAGATACATGATACATAGAGCGGCAGTATGAAAATGTATAAAAATACATGAAAAAGCTATAAAAAGACATTGCATAGTATGGGTGGTTGGCTGAATATGTACACTATACATTGGTGGATGTTGGATGGTTAACTATACTATACAAGTCGATGGCAGAGAAATACTTCAGTAGTTAAAAGTGCGTATGACATAAGTGAGGGTAATAATACAGTCTGGTTAAATGAACAGGTAAGTGAATATTTTGCATGGTTAAATTAACTGTACAGGTAAATATACAGTTATATTTACAGGTAAGTGAATATTGCATGGTTACATTAACTGTACAGGTAAATGACAGGAAGAGATACTTAAATAGCTAAATGTGTGAATGATATCATTTGGGGTAATAATAGTAATTCCCTTAAAATACAGTCCTTAGTGCGCAGGGTTTAATTACAGACAACTGCACGTATTGCACATTCTATATACTAAAAGGAATGAAAAAAGATACAACTGACAGGATACTAATATGCATTCCTGAGTGAATTACTACGTAAGTTAAGTCCAAGAATTACTTACAATATTGCACGTGGTATGATATAACAACTGTACATGAGTATGTATACAGCGGGTGAAATAAGTATTGAACACGTCACCATTTTTCTCAGTAAATATATTTCCAAAGGTGCTATTGACATGACATTTTCACCAGATGTTGGTAACAACCCAAGTAATCCATACATACAAAGAAACCAAAACAAATAAGTTCAGAAATTAAGTTATGTGTAATAATGTGAAATGACACAGGGAAAAAGTATTGAACACATGAAGAAAGGGAGGTGCAAAAAGGCATGGAAAGCCAAGACAACAGCTGAAAACTATCAGTAATTAAAAAGCAATCCAGCCCCCTGTCAGTGCAAATTAATATCAGCTGGTTCAGTCCCAACTGATGGCCTACAAAAAGGTCTCATTGCCAAAGTGTCACACAAGACACATTTCATGATGGGTAAAAGCAAAGAGCTGTCTCAAGACCTTCGCAACCTAATTGTTGCAAAACATAATGATGGCATTGGTTATAGGCGCATTTCTAAGCTTCTGAATGTTCCAGTGAGCACTGTTGGGCCAAAATACGGAAGTAGAAAGACAATCATTTCACCATAAATTTGCCTCGACCAGGTGCTCCTCGCAAGATTTCTGACAGAGGAGTGGAAAGAATAATCAGAAGAGTTGTCCAAGAGCCAAGGACCACTTGTGGAGAGCTTCAAAAAGACCTGCAATTAGCAGGTACTGTTGTCTCAAAGAAAACAGTAAGTAATGCACTCCACCGCCATGGCCTGTATGCACGCTCACCACGCAAGACTCCATTGCTGAAAAAAAAGCATGTTGAAGCTTGTTTAAAGTTTGCTGCACAACATTTGGAAAAGCCAGTGAATATAGTGTGGTCAGATGAGAGCAAAATGTAACTGTTTGGATGTCATAATACACACCATGTTTTGAGGAGAAATGGCACTGCACATCACCCTAAAAACACCATACCAACAAAGAAGTTTGGAGGTGGGAACATCATGGTGTGGGGCTGCTTTTCAGCAAATGGTACTGGCAAAGGATGAATGGGCAAATTTACAGAGACATTCTTGACAAAAATCTGCTGCCATCTACCAGGATGAAGTAGATGAAACGATCCCAAAGACAATGATCCCAAACACACAGTCAAGGAAACTCTCGATTGGTTTCAAAGAAAGAAAATAAAGCTGCTAGAATGGCCCAGCCAATCACCTGACTTAAATCCCATTGAAAATCTATGGAAAGAACTGAAGATCAAGATTCATAGAAGAGGCCCACGGAACCTTCAAGATTTGAAGACTGTTTGTGTGGAAGAGTGGGCCAAAATCACACCAGAGCAATGCATGCGACTAGTTTCTCCATACAGGAGGCGTCTTGAAGCTGTCATTACCAACAAAGGCTTTTGTACAAAGTATTAAATAAATATCAGTAAGTGTGTTCAATACTTTTTCCCTGTCATTTCACATTATTACACATAACTTAATTTCTGAACTTATTTGTTTTGGTTCCTTTGTATGTATGGATTACTTGGGTTGTTACCAACATCTGGTGAATTTCATGTCAATAGCACCTTTGGAAATATATTTACTGAGAAGAATGGTGACGTGTTCAATACTTATTTCACCCGCTGTTGTCAGGCTCTGGCCATAGAGAAGCCTATTTGCTTCTCTATGTAATAATAATAAAAATAAATTCAATTTGTATAGCGCTTTTCACGAACCCAAAGTCACTTTACAGGGTAGGTAAATAAACAAGACAAGACAAACAAGACAAGACAGAAAAAAAAAAAAAAGATTTTTAAATAATTAATTTGCATTTTATTGCATGAAATAAGTATTTGATCACCTACCAACCAGTAAGAATTCCGTCTCTCACAGACCTGTTAGTTTTTCTTTAAGAAGCCCTCCTGTTCTCCACTCATTACCTGTATTAACTGCACCTGTTTGAACTCGTTACCTGTATAAAAGACACCTGTCCACACACTCAATCAAATAGACTCCAACCTGTCCACAATGGCCAAGACCAGAGAGCTGTGTAAGGACATCAGGGATAAAATTGTAGACCTGCACAAGGCTGGGATGGGCTACAGGACAATAGGCAAGCATCTTGGTGAGAAGGCAACAACTGTTGGCGCAATTATTAGAAAATGGAAGAAGTTCAAGATGACGGTCAATCTCCCTCGGTCTGGGGCACCATGCAAGATCTCACCTCGTGGGGCATCAATGATCATGAGGAAGGTGAGGGATCAGCCCAGAACTACACGGCAGGACCTGGTCAATGACCTGAAGAGAGCTGGGACCACAGTCTCAAAGAAAACCATTAGTAACACACTACGCCGTGATGGATTAAAATACTGCAGCGCACGCAAGGTCCCCCTGCTCAAGCCAGCGCATGTCCAGGCCCGTCTGAAGTTTGCCAATGACCATCTGGATGATCCAGAGGAGGAATGGGAGAAGGTCATGTGGTCTGATGAGACAAAAATAGAGCTTTTTGGTCTAAACTCCACTCGCCGTGTTTGGAGGAAGAAGAAGGATGAGTACAACCCCAAGAACACCATCCCAACCGTGAAGCATGGAGGTGGAAACATCATTCTTTGGGGATGCTTTTCTGCAAAGGGGACAGGACGACTGCACCGTATTGAGGGGAGGATGGATGGGGCCATGTATAGCGAGATCTTGGCCAACAACCTCCTTCCCTCAGTAAGAGCATTGAAGATGGGTCGTGGCTGGGTCTTCCAGCATGACAACGACCCGAAACACACAGCCAGGGCAACTAAGGAGTGGCTCCGTAAGAAGCATCTCAAGGTCCTGGAGTGGCCTAGCCAGTCTCCAGACCTGAATCCAATAGAAAATCTTTGGAGGGAGCTGAAAGTCCGTATTGCCCAGCGACAGCCCCGAAACCTGAAGGATCTGGAGAAGGTCTGTATGGAGGAGTGGGCCAAAATCCCTGCTGCAGTGTGTGCAAACCTGGTCAAGAACTACAGGAAACGTATGATCTCTGTAATTGCAAACAAAGGTTTCTGTACCAAATATTAAGTTCTGCTTTTCTGATGTATCAAATACTTATGTCATGCAATAAAATGCAAATTAATTACAGAGACATTTTAGATTCCGTCACTCACAGTTGAAGAGTACCTATGATAAAAATTACAGACTTCTACATGCTTTGTAAGTGGGAAAACCTGCAAAATCGGCAGTGTATCAAATACTTGTTTTCCCCACTGTATATATACAGTGGGTGAAATAAGTATTGAACACGTCACCATTTTTCTCAGTAAATATATTTCCAAAGGTGCTATTGACATGAACGTTTCACCAGATGTTGGTAACAACCCAAGTAATCCATACATACAAAGAAACCAAAACAAATAAGTTCAGAAATTACGTTATGTGTAATAATGTGAAATGACACAGGGAAAAAGTATTGAACACATGAAGAAAGGGAGGTTCAAAAAGGCATGGAAAGCCAAGACAACAGCTGAAAACTATCAGTAATTAAAAAGCAATCCAGCCCCCTGTCAGTGCAAATTAATATCAGCTGGTTCAGTCCCAACTGATGGCCTACAGAAAGGTCTCTTTGACAAGGTGTCTGTCACACAAGACACATCTCATGATGGGTAAAAGCAAAGAGCTGTCTCAAGACATTCGCAACCTAATTGTTGCAAAACATAATGATGGCATTGGTTATAGGCGCATTTCTAAGCTTCTGAATGTTCCAGTGAGCACTGTTGGGGCCATAATACGGAAGTGGAAAGACAATAATTTCACCATAAATTTGCCTCAACCAGGTGCTCCTCGTAAATTTGCCCATTCATCCTTCCTTCAATTATGTGAAGTTTGCCAGTACCATTTGCTGAAAAGCAGCCCCACACCATGATGTTCCCACCTCCAAACTTCACTGTTGGTATGTTGTTTTTAGGGTGATGTGCAGTGCCATTTCTCCTCCAAACATGGTGTGTATTATGACATCCAAAAAGTTCAATTTTGCTCTCATCTGACCACACTATATTCTCCCAGTATTTTACTGGCTTTTCCAAATGTTGTGCAGCAAACTTTAAACGAGCTTCAACATGCTTTTTTTTCAGCAATGGAGTCTTGCGTGGTGAGCGTGCATACAGGCCATGGCGGTGGAGTGCATTACTTACTGTTTTCTTTGAGACAACAGTACCTGCTAATTGCAGGTATTTTTGAAGCTCTCCACAAGTGGTCCTTGGCTCTTGGACAACTCTTCTGATTATTCTTTTCACTCCTCTGTCAGAAATCTTGCGAGGAGCACCTGGTCGAGGCACATTTATGGTGAAATGATTGTCTTTCCACTTCCGTATTATGGCCCCAACAGTGCTCACTGGAACATTCAGAAGCTTAGAAATGCGCCTATAACCAATGCCATCATTATGTTTTGCAACAATTAGGTTGCGAATGTCTTGAGACAGCTCTTTGCTTTTACCCATCATGAGATGTGTCTTGTGTGACACCTTGGCAATGAGACCTTTTTGTAGGCCATCAGTTGGGACTGAACCAGCTGATATTAATTTGCACTGACAGGGGGCTGGATTGCTTTTTAATTACTGATAGTTTTCAGCTGTTGTCTTGGCTTTCCATGCCTTTTTGAACCTCCCTTTCTTCATGTGTTCCATACTTTTTCCCTGTGTCATTTCACATTATTACACATAACTTAATTTCTGAACTTATTTGTTTTGGTTTCTTTGTATGTATGGATTGCTTGGATTGTTACCAACATCTGGTGAAACGTTCATGTTAATAGCACCTTGGTGACGTGTTCAATACTTATTTCACCCGCTGTATATATATATATATATATATATATAAATGGGAGTGGCATGGGGCTAGGGATAGGCAGAGGTGAAGAGATGGGTCTTGAGGCGGGACTGGAAGATGGTGAGGGACTCAGAGGTGCGGATCTCATGGGGGAGGGAGTTCCAGAGCCTGGGAGCTGCCCTGGAAAAGGCTCTGTCCCCAAAACTGCGGAGCTTGAACTTGTGGATGCAAAGGAGACCGGCTGAGGCGGATCTGAGGGACCGTGAGGGTTGGTAGGGGGAGAGGAGGTCAGTGAGGTATGAGGGGGCCAGGTGATGGATGGCTTTGTAGGTAAGGACCAGGTTGCGGGCCTGGGGAGATGGAGAGACAATGGTGCCGTCGATGGTGAGAGTGGGGTTATTGGTTTTGCTGAGTGTGGATTTGGAGCCTATGAGGATGAATTCTGTTTTATTGCTGTTGAGTTTGAGGAAGTTGTGTTGCATCCAGGTTTTAACTATGGTCAGATTCTGACAGTTTCTATTCATTTCTGTTTCTGTGTGGGTTTTGGGTTGGATCCCTAATTAGAGGCAGCTGCACAGCATTGTCTCTAATTAGGGATCCTAATTATGTTTGGTTTATATACAGTATACGATTCATGTTTATACATAGTATCAATAAAGAAGAATGTCGAACTACTATCCCTGCGCTGAGTCTTGGTCTCTCCATACACACATTCGTGACAGAACGACCCACCAATTTGAGACCAAGCAGCGCAACTGGGGAGAGACGGACTCAGAGGAGGAGGAGAAGTTAGCGCCAGGTGGCCCAGAGTCAGAGCAGTCCACTCCACCGGTGCCCATTCCGGGTCCAGCCGTCTGCTCCGCTCCAGTGCCAGAGCAGTTCGCTCCACCGGTGTCCATTCCGGGTCCAGCCGTCTGCTCCGCTCCAGTGCCAGAGCAGTCCGCCCTACCGGTGCCCAATCCGGGTCCAGCCGTCTGCTCCGCTCCAGTGCCAGAGCAGTCCGCTCCACCGGTACTCAGTCCGGGTTCAGCCGTCTGCTCCGCTCCAGAGCCTGAGCAGTCCGCCCCACCGGTGCCTAGACCAGGTCCGGTTGTTTGCCCCGCTCCATGGCCGGAGCCGTTTGCCCCACCGTTGCCCAGTCCAGGCCCGGTTGTTTGCCCCGCTCCATGGCCGGAGTTGTTTACCCCACCGGTGCCCAGTCCGGGCCCGGTTGTTTTCCCCGCTCCATGGCCGGAGCCGTTTACCCCACCGGGGCCAAGTCCAGGTCCGGTTCATTGCCCAGCTCCATGGCCGGAGCAGTTTACCCCACCGGTGCCCAGTCCGGGTCCGGTTGTTTTCCCCGCTCCTTGGCCGGAGCCGTTTACCCCACCGGTGCCCAGTCCAGGCCCGGTTGTTGTCCCAGCTCCATGGCCGGAGCCGGTTGCCCCACCGGTGCCCAGTCCAGGCCCGGTTGTTTGCCCCGCTCCATGGCCGGAGCCGTTTGCCCCACCGGTGCCCAGTCCGTGCCCGGTAAATTTCCCAGCTCCATGGCCGGGCATAAGGAAGGGGCATGGGAGGAGACTCTCAACGTCGCTGGAGCCAGAACCGCCACCGGCGAGCTAATCTTCCCTCCCTGACCCCCCCCATGTAGTTGTGTTTTGTTGTTGGCGTCCGGGAGTCCGCGCTTTGGGGGGGGGGGGGGTACTGTCAGGCTCTGGCCATAGAGAAGCCTATTTGCTTCTCTATGTAGCTATGGTCAGAGTCTGACAGTTTCTATTCATTTCTGTTTCTGTGTGGGTTTTGGGTTGGATCCCTAATTAGAGGCAGCTGCACCGCATTGTCTCTAATTAGGGATCCTATATGTGTTTGTATGTCCTTCACCTTTGATGTGGGTTGTTATTCCTCCAGTCACGGGTAACGTAGTATGTGTTTAGTTTTGTTTGGTGTACATTCCCATACGTTGTTCATTCATGGTGATTTGTTTATGTAGTAGTTCGGGTTTTGGTTTATATACAGTATACGATTCATGTTTATACATAGTATAAATAAAGAAGAATGTCGAACTACTATCCCTGCGCTGCGTCTTGGTCTCTCCATAAACACATTCGTGACAGCTGTATACAGACCTGAATGAATAAATAAGTCCTGAGTGAATGAGTGATTACAGACCAGAGTTACTCACGGATGGATGCATAATTGTTAAACTAGGTCCTAACACCCAAATAGTTCCAGGTCTATGTTGACGATGGCACGGCACCCCAGTGAGGCATTAAATAGTCTTAATAGCCACCGGCAGGAAGGACCTCCTGTAGTGCTCTCTGGCACACCGTGGTGGGATCAGTCTGTGACTGAAAGTGCTCCTCTGCATCATAACCATGGCATGCAGAGGGTGGGTGACGTTGTCCGTGATGGCCAGCAGTTTGGCCAGGATCCGTCTCTCCGACACCTCCTCTAGAGTGTCAAGGCTAATCCCCAGAACAGAGCTAGCCTTCCTGATCAGCTTATTTACCCGAGAAGCATCACCGGCTTTTATGTTGGCGCCCCAGCACACCACTGGAAAAAAGATGTCACCACAGACTGGTAGAAGGTATGCAGTAGTTTACTGCACACTTTGAAGGACCTGAGCCTCCTCAGAAAGTAGAGTCGGGACTGGCCCTTTTTGTACAGAGCCCCGGTGTTACCAGCCCATTCCAGTCTGTTGTCCATATGGACTCCCAGGAAATTGTATGACCCAATCATTTCCACATCCATCCCCTGTATAGGGACTGCAGTCAGTTGGGCCTTGGTTCTCCTGAAGTCCACCACCATCTCCTTTGTTTTGCTGATGTTGAGCTGAAGGTGGTTCTGCTCACACCACAACACAAAGTCATTGATTGTGCTCCTGTACTCCACTCCTAACCACCCCTGATGCACCCTACAATTGCGGAGTCATCCGAGAACTTCTGTAGGTCGTATGTTTCAGAGTTATATCTGAAGTCTGAGGTGTAGAGGGTGAACAGGAAGGGGGACAGGACCGTTTCCTGGGGGGCCTCTGTGTTGCTCACTGCCCGTTCTGACACAGCTCTGTAGTCTAACAAATTGTGGCCTACCGGTCAGGTAGTCCGTGACCCAGGAGACTAAGGGTGCTTCCACTTTCATCTTCTTCATCTTCTCACCCAGTAGCAGGGGCTGAATGGTGTTGAAGGCATTGGAGAAGTCAAAAAACATAACCCTCACAGTGTCCAGGTGAGAGTAGGTCCTCTGCAGAAGGTAGATGATTGCATCATCCGCTCCGATGTTGCACTGATATGCGAACTGCAGGGGTCCAGTGATATACACACCAGGGGTCTGAGGTGAGCGAGGACTAACCTTTCCAGGGTCTTCATAATGTGGGATGTTAGTGCTACAGGTCTGAAGTCATTCAGGACAGTGGGGTGCGCCGCCTTGGGCACTGGGACGAGGCAAGATGTTTTCCACAGCACAGGGACCCTTTCCAGGCTCAGGCTAAGGTTGAAGGGTCCACACAGTTGTTCCACACAGTTGGTCAGCACAGACCCTAAGCACCCTTGGGCTGATGCCATCAGGGCCCGCCACTTTCCACTGATGTAGTCTCTCCAGCTCTCTCTTCACTTGGTTGATGGTGAAAGCCAGCCCAGGAAGGGAGGTGGGGGGAAGGGTGGGTGTTGTGGATCAGTCCAGAGGGAGCAGGGGCGGAGGTGGGGTCGCTGATTGTCTCAACAGAGGTGCTGTGAGCAGAGTGGGGGTGGGACAGCCGTGGGGGTGTGTGGCCTGGGGAGCTGGAGGGGAGGTGGACAGGGCCAGTATCGAACCTGTTAAAAATTGGTTCAGCTCATTGGCTCTGTCCTGGGTCCCCTCCATCTGCCCACTGTTTGGCTTTTTGAAGCCAGTGATATTTCTCATACCCTTCCACACCTCTCTCACCTGGCTCTGCCTCAGTTTGTCCTCCATCTTCTCCTTATAACCTCAACTTCAGCTCCCTCTGGACGCATTTTAATTTGTCCTTGTCCCCCTCCTTGAAGGCCCTCTTCTTCTCATTCAGCAGGGCCTTATTTGGAAAACAGCGTACCTTCCTGGTGGGTACAGTGTTGTCTACACAAAAATTTATATAGTCTGTTATGCAGTCAGTAAGTCCATCGATGTCCTCCCCATGAGCCTCACAGAGCACATCCCAGTCTGTTGTTTCAAAGCAGTCCTGTAGGGCCTCATTCGCCTCCGGGGACCATCTCCTAATGGTCCTAGTGGTCGCAGGCTGCTGTTGGACCATAGGTCTGTAGAGTGGGGTGAGGTGGACAAGGTTGTGATCCGATCTACCGAGGGATGGGAGTGCAGTGGAGTTGTATGCATCCTTCACATTAGCATATAACAAGTCCAGAGTTTTATTATTCCTGGTTGGGCACTTCACAAACTGTTTGAACGTGGGCAGCGTTGAATAGAGATGCATGGTTAAAATCACCCGAAATGTAAAGAAAGCACTGGGATGTGATGTCTGTAACCTCACAATAACAGAGTGGATGACGTCACATGCTGTGTTTGCGTCAGCGGAGGGCGGGATGTAAACAATAACAGCCATGTTCCACACAGTTGGTTCTGCAAATAGTAGGGTCTCAGGCTAACGGCTAACAGCTCAATGTCCGGGCTACAAAACTCTTCCTTAAGAGTTATATGGCTCAGATTACACCATCTGTTGTTAACTAATAAAGCCAGCCCTCCTCCCTTACTCTTACCGGAAGAAACGCTATCCCTGTCCGCTCTGATGGTCCAGAAACCCTTCAGGCTCATCATGGATGGATGGTTTTGGAGAAGAGCTCAACTCTTCCACCGAGGGCAGGACAGGATCTGACTGGGAAGATATAAAACAATAACACAGTTAGACAAAAGAGCTATGAATTAATTAGTCCAAGCAAGGATAAAAATCACGTGTGTCTGATTGACTCTACATACAGATTACTTGGGTTTTCATACAGAAAATTACTCCGCTGTAAATAAAAATAGTGGTTACATTCCATTACAGCAGCGCCATCATAGGTTTGGGCAACAAGTTTCTCCATGAAGTTAAACTCAAAACATCTGAGAATTCACAAAGTCAAACACAGACTGCGCCTCTCGCCCTCTTGACACAAGAAGCCCAAGAAACATTCTGGAATAAAGCCCTGATCATCCACATAACTGATAATAACTGACAACTGTGAGCGACAGATGATGTCTGTGGTTTCATCCATTTGTCATGCGAAATAATGCGCTGAGACAACCTCTCTTTTAGTCTCACTTTTAATGGATGATGCGATGAAAGCTATCAATTCATTCTGAATCGGTTTCGACATCTCAGAGAAGACTGTAGAAACTTCCATATGCTCAGCAAGTAAAGCATTGTAAAGTTCAATTTCCTCTGCAAGCTCCTTGTAGTTGTACTTGTTAGAGGAACTTTCTCTCTCATCGTGCCGCCTAAAAGCCCAGAAATGCAGTCGATAAGCTGCTTGAAAACATCCCAGTTTCTTCTTACGTTCTCATTGCGTCGTGCAGTTAGAATGATCGATGCAGCTTTTTACCTGAAGCTTGAATATGATCTGGGCAACGAAAAAAATGCACTACATTGTCGTTAGCGTCAGCAAGCAATACTGGCGGAGAAAACTGCACTCTGGTAGCAAGCTAGCTTCTTGCTACTGAAGTTAGCAAAGCAAATTGAAATTTAAAAAACTCAACACAAAAATAAAGTTCTAAAACCAAGAAAACAATATATAATCTAGCTCTTTTTCCCCCTATAATCTCCTTCTCCACACATTGGACCCCCATGATGCTCTGCAGCACAACCCCAATACACCACACTAGATTCATTATCTGTTCCTTTGATTGGACGGACAACATGTCCGTTCAAACTGCAAAAGCATTGATTGGTTGGACGTCCTCCGGACGTCGTCATGATTACCAAGTTGGTCAACGGAAGGGGGTGAGAAGTACGAGCCTCCTACATTTTGTATTGAAGTCAATGAAGCCAGAGGAGGACAGAAAATAGCTGTCCTCTGGCTACTCCATGGTGCTACCCTAGAGGGTGCTGTTGAGTCTGAGATATGGCTGTTGAGACTACTGTAGGCCATTGCAAAACAGTGTGTTTTAATCAGGTATTTGTTGACATGTGAATATATTTAGTATAGTTTAAAATTATTAATCCAAAAATGTTTTTTTATTGAGAAACCTGACTCTGTAAACTGATAGTGTTAGCCAGTTAGCTAACTATAGCTAGAGTGGGCAAGTTATGAAGCTTTCAAGACAACTTGAAGCTCAAAATTTCAGACTTTCCGACTTATGCTGACTTATGCTGACCAGTGGGATGTGGGAGGAAGATTTTTTTTTGAGCATGGCCGTTTTTCTTTTACAGCATATTGGATGACTGTTATTCATATTCCATTCACCAAGCTCAATAGGCTTACACTACTACATTATACTCACATTTTCCCTATTACCATCATGAGGTTGCTACAATCTAGCCTATGAATGAAACATTACAACGTAGGTACACACTTCAGGTGACAGACAGTGACACATTCAATACTGCCTTGCATGCTCTTGCCTGCGTCTAGCTGAAAAACAGAGCAGATTCCTATTTTCTCCTCCTCAGCTGAGCGGCTTCCAGCTCCGTCTCTCTTTTAAAACAGACTTAACTTTTATGTTAGCAGGTTTTGCTTTATAAGAACGTTGACCATGGGGCGGTCAACCCTCCTCCTGGAGAGCAATGGGAGTAATAACAGTAATAGTCTGTCTCATCATGATCCTGATGATGAGCTGATCAGAACTAGTTGTATGAGCAGGGTTGGATCGAAGATTGGGGTTTGCCAGCCCTGGCGTTGACTAAAATATGAAAATATAAACGCTATGACTGTCAGTGTGGGCTGCCTATTAATACCCAGAGGAACCAGCATGTGTTTAGCCAGGAGTCTGCACATTCACTTCTCCATACCAACTACCCACTTCCTGAGAGAGAGAGAGAGCACGTGATTCTGACCCCCCCCACCCATGTGAAGACCTGTGGCTGCATTTCGTACCTATGTCTCCGAGCTGTGTGTTTCTCTCTGTGTTTGTGGATGCCTATGTGTGTCTCCTGTCTCCACAGTGAGCTCTTGAGGACTGAAAGGCGTCTCTCTCTCTGTCTGAGATGACGTGGCAGGTAATAGTCTGTCTCTTTATTAGTAACATCAGTCCTGATCATAGCCTTCTATATCTCCAGACTATCAGTGCTCTGTTGTGCTAGTGTCAACTCTCTGGGTGTATAGCATCAGCGCTATCATTGTCCTCTGGTTGTCTCTCGCTACAATGATCAATGATATGACTGACCGACTGAGCATTCAGGCTGCTGAATACGTCTCGGTGTTGTCCGTAAGTGGAGTGAGGGTCATGGTGTCATATAGTTGTTGACTTTCTGTCGTAGTTTTTTTTCACACTCTCGCCGTGTGTGTGTTGACTCTGACTCGGAATGTTTGTGTGTCCGGTCAGAATTCCAGATAGTGGTACGGAGCAGTAGACAGATGGATCAGTATCTGTGATGAACCTTTCCAGGACTCTACCCATGGACCGACAGAGACGAGACCCAGGTAATGGCCAGCACTATGTTCCAACAACACCTAGAGCTTTGGTGGCCCCAGAACTTGCCGTCCTAAAATGATACGTACAGCATTGGTAGGCGTTTCTTACTTTTAATGCATGTATTTTAAATTGTTTGTGTCTGTTGTAGCTTTCCATGCTAACGTCCCCGTCTGCGTTGCTGGCTTTTTCAGGGAGTCTGGTGGAAATAAAGTCTGGATGCGGAGGCTTGTGAATGGTTTACCTTGAAAACAATAGTAGAATAGTTTTAAATACCTGGCTAGTAGCCTGATATGGCAAACTGGGAATGTGTGTGTCTGAGTTATGCTGCAGGAGTAATATTAAAACTATATGCAGGAGATGTCTATCCCTCACTAAACCTCTATATGGGGTTTATGTGGGGAGAACAAGTATTTGATACACTGCCGATTTTGCAGGTTTTCCTACTTACAAAGCATGTAGAGGTCTGTAATTTTTATCATAGGTACACTTCAACTGTGAGAGACGGAATCTAAAACAAAAATCCAGAAAATCACATTGTATGATTTTTAAATAATTAATTAGCATTTTATTGCATGACATAAGTATTTGATCACCTACCAACCAGTAAGAATTCCGGCTCTCACAGACCTGTTAGTTTTTCTTTAAGAAGCCCTCCTGTTCTCCACTCATTACCTGTATTAACTGCACCTGTTTGAACTTGTTACCTGTATAAAAGACACCTGTCCACACACTCAATCAAACAGACTCCAACCTCTCCACAATGGCCAAGACCAGAGAGCTGTGTAAGGACATCAGGGATAAAATTGTAGACCTGCACAAGGCTGGGGTGGGCTACAGGACAATAGGCAAGCAGCTTGGTGAGAAGGAAACAACTGTTGGCACAATTATTAGAAAATGGAAGAAGTTCAAGATGACGGTCAATCTCCCTCAATCTGGGGCACCATGCAAGATCTCACCTCGTGGGGCATCAATGATCATGAGGAAGGTTGGGGATCAGCCCAGAACTACACGGCAGGACCTGGTCAATGACCTGAAGAGAGCTGGGACCACAGTCTCAAAGAAAACCATTAGTAACACACTACACCGTCATGGATTAAAATCCTGCAGCGCACGCAAGGTCCCCCTGCTCAAGCCAGCGCATGTCCAGGCCCGTCTGAAGTTTGCCAATGACCATCTGGATGATCCAGAGGAGGAATGGGAGAAGGTCATGTGGTCTGATGAGACAAAAATAGAGCTTTTTGGTCTAAACTCCACTCGCCGTGTTTGGAGGAAGAAGAAGGATGAGTACAACCCCAAGAACACCATCCCAACCGTAAAGCATGGAGGTGGAAACATCATTCTTTGGGGATGCTTTTCTGCAAAGGGGACAGGACGACTGCACCGTATTGAGGGGAGGATGGATGGGGCCATGTATCGCGAGATCTTGGCCAACAACCTCCTTCCCTCAGTAAGTGCATTGAAGATGGGTCGTGGCTGGGTCTTCCAGCATGACAACGACCCGAAACACACAGCCAGGGCAACTAAGGAGTGGCTCTGTAAGAAGCATCTTAAGGTCCTGGAGTGGCCTAGCCAGTCTCCAGACCTGAACCCAATAGAAAATCTTTGGAGGGAGCTGAAAGTCCGTATTGCCCAGCGACAGCCCCGAAACCTGAAGGATCTGGAGAAGGTCTGTATGGAGGAGTGGGCCAAAATCCCTGCTGCAGTGTGTGCAAACCTGGTCAAGAACTACAGGAAGCGTATGATCTCTGTAATTGCAAACAAAGGTTTCTGTACCAAATATTAAGTTCTGCTTTTTTGATCTATCAAATACTTATGTCATGCAATAAAATGCAAATTAATTACTTACTGATTTTCTGGATTTTTGTTTTATATTCATTAACTCACAGTTGAAGTGTACCTATGATAAAAATTACAGACTTCTACATGCTTTGTAAGTGGGAAAACCTGCAAAATCGGCAGTGTATCAAATACTTGTTCTCCCCACTGTATCCATCTCTCTCTCTCTCTCTCTCTCTCTCTCTCTCTCTCTCTCTCTCTCTCTCTCTCTCTCAGTGAGGTACACTGGGCTAGTGAGACAGAGAGAGAAAGAGGAAGGAAGAGAGGCTGTAACGGGAAAGGAGACAGAGAGGGAGAGTGGAAAGAGAGCCTGGAAGGAGAGTGAGTGGCAGTGAAGAAGGGAAAGAAAGAGGGCGAGAGAAAGAGGGGTTCCTTAGGGAATATGCAACAGGACGAGGCAGCAGTGTTGGTGTGCGTGTGTGGAGACATGGAACTAGTACTGCAATGACAACCATGCTTAGCCCTAAAAACAGACAGACGCAGGGGTAAGAACAATCTTTCATCCTCTCTCCCCGTCGTTCTCTCTCTGCGGTATCTCAGCCAGTCTTGCTGTCTCCATCTCTTTGCGACTGTGATATTAGCTGTGTCTCCATAATGTATCTCTCTCACTGGATTGGCTGTGTGATTTGGATGATCTCCTTGGATGTGATAAAGACACTATGCGTCTTTAGAAAATTGTTCTTTATTTATTTAAGTAATAAATGTAGGGGCAGTGGTTCACTACAAACGTTTGAGGTGTGGTTTGCACCCAGTTCTTTGTGAAAGCTAATTAAGAACTGTTGTCCAAATCATCAAACCTCTCATCTGGAGCTGGCAAACCTTATTCAACTTGTCAATACAATAATTAAAATCAAACAATATAATATGGCTAATCAGAGTAAGAGCCCTGTATGGTTCTTCAAATGGTTACTTGTAGGACAGGGGCATTCTTTTGGAGGGGGCTTATAAATTAATTATACAGTATGTAACCATTGATTCCTGAAGAATATAATTTATAAATGACTGTCTTACCCTTATGAATTAATTATACAGTATGACTCATGAGATTAGTTCTACTGTCTTACCCTTATGAATGAATTATACAGTATGACTCATGAGATTAGTTCTACTGTCTTACCCTTATGAATTAATTATACAGTATGACTCATGAGATTAGTTCTACTGTCTTACCCTTATGAATTAATTATACAGTATGACTCATGAGATTAGTTCTACTGTCTTACCCGTGTGAATTAATTATACAGTATGACTCATGAGATTAGTTCTACTGTCTTACCCTTGTGAATTAATTATACAGTATGACTCATGAGATTAGTTCTACTGTCTTACCCTTATGAATTAATTATACAGTATGACTCAAGAGATTAGTTCTACTGTCTTACCCTTATGAATTAATTATACAGTATGACTCATGAGATTAGTTCTACTGTCTTACCCTTATGAATTAATTATACAGTATGACTAATCGTACCCCATCAGAACCCAACATATAGGTTTTACTCCAATGTTTGTGAACAAAATAAATATAAACAACACTGTATAACATGGTTAAAACTATAACGTTGATACCATGGAGGGTCATAACATGGTTAAAACTATAACGTTGATACCATGGAGGGTCATAATATGGTTAAAACTATAACGTTGATACCATGGAGTGTCATAACACTTCGGCATTGTCTTGGTTGTGTGCTTAGGTTCGTTGTACTGTTGCAAGGTGAACCTTCGCCCCAGTCTGAGGTCCTGAGATCTCTGGAGCAGGTTTTCATCAAGGATCTCTCTGTACTTTGCTCTGTTCATCTTTCCCTCGATACTGACTAGTCTCCCAGTCCCTGCCGCTGAAAAACATCCCAACAGCATGATGCTACCACCACCATGCTTCACCGTAGGGATGGTGTCAGGTTTCCTCCAGATGTGACACTTGACATTCAGGCCAAAGAGCCTAGTCTTGGTTTCATCAGACCAGAGAATCTTGTTTCTCATGGTCTGAAAGTCCAGTACTTCCTGAATAGGTGATATTAGTTATGGACAGGGCTTTAAATAATAATTTAAAATAGTTCTGCCTGAAACCTAAAAGGGTTCATCGAAGGTTTCTCCTATGGGGAGATGTTGAGATGTTGTTGTAGACTGTAGACTTACTACTACTACTGTCAGGGCTAAAAGTGTCCATCACAACAGCTGAGTGATAAACATAGCTAATCTCACATGGTACTAATAGCTGACGCAGTAGACAGGCAGGCAGACCTACCGACAGAGTAATATACACTACTGTTCAAAAGTCTGGGGCACTTGGAATTGTCAAAGAAAAGCACATTTTAGGTCAATATAAATAACATCAAATTGATCAGAAATACAGTGTAGACATTTTTAATGTTGTAAATGACTGTTGTAGCTGGAAATGGCAGATTTTTCTATGGAATATCTACATAGGCGTACAGAGGACCATTATCAGCAACCATCACTCCTGTGTTCCAATGGCACGTTGTGTTAGCTAATCCAAGTTTATCATTTTAAAAGGCTAATAGATCATTAGAAAACCCTTTTGCAATTATGTTAGCACAGCTGAAAACTGTTGTGTTGATTAAAGAAGCAATAGAACTGGCCTTCTTTAGACTAGTTGAGTATCTGGAGCATCAGCATTTGTGGGTTCGATTACAGGCTCAAAATGGCCAGAAACAAAGAACTTCCTTCTAAACTCGACAGTCTATTCTTGTTCTGAGAAACGAAGGCTATTCCATGCGAGAAATTGCCAAGAAACTGAAGATCTCGTACAACGCTGTGTACTACTCCCTTCACAGAACAGCGCAAACTGTTTCTAACCAGAATAGAAAGAGGAGTGGGAGGCCCCGGTGCACAACTGAGCAAGAGGACAAGTACATTAGAGTGCCTAGTTTGAGAAACAGATGCCTCACACTTTCCCCAACTTTCCCCAACACAAAGATAGTGATATCCACTCTTCTCCCGAGGACAGATTTCCACCCAGCCACTATCCAACGCATCAACGCCAGTCTTTCCAGAGATTGTGCCCTGAAACCAAATGTTCACTTGGCCCGCCATCCTACCCTAAACCTAGACTGCCTCTATGACCATGTACATCTTTACAAAGAGGTAGTTCCCACTTTCGCCAAAACATTGAAAGATGTGGCCCTGGGACGTCAGACCACTACATCCCACAGGACCAACAGACCAGCTCCTACACCACTCAGACCGACCAAACACCCCAACTGACCTAGAGCCAAAGCCCCCCCACCGAGAGAAGAGTATGGCCAACCACACCCATCCCAGCTGAAACCCCCTCCAACCTACTACGGATATGAACTTCACCCAGCCAAACCTGAAACTCTCCTGCCCCCATCAACACACTGACTCGTCCAACAGGAACCAGACACAGACAGACAGACCTACGCAGAGACTGTTTAGGGAATAACAAACCCCGCCCCTGTACAAACCAACATGCCCTCAAATTCCCCAACCTCAGCCCACCCATCCCAATCACTACAAGATGGATTACATCAGATGGTAAATCTTCTTTGTTCTCGTCTGATGAACCAGTGATGTAGATATGTATGTATGTGCGCATGTATGTACATATGTATGTATGTATTCATGTATATATGTATGTGTGTATATATATACAGCGGGTGAAATAAGTATTGAACACGTCACCATTTTTCTCAGTAAATATATTTCCAAAGATAGATAGATAGATAGATAGATAGATAGATAGATAGATAGATAGATAGATAGATAGATAGATAGATAGATAGATAGATAGATAGATAGATAGATAGATAGATAGATAGATAGATAGATAGATAGATAGATAGATAGATAGATAGATAGATAGGTACTTTATTGATCCCCCGGGGGGGAAATTTCCTTGTCAAGCAGCTACAACAAAACACAGGGCAGGTGCAAAATGCCACAACGAAAATACACAAAAGACAGATACACGGTACATGATACATAGAGCGGCAGTATGAAAAAGTATAGAAATACAAGATATCTGGAGTGCAAAAAAAAGCTATAAAAGGACATTGCATAGTATGAGTGGTTGGCTGAATATGTACACTATACATTGGTGGATGTTGGATGGTTAACTATACTATACAGGTCGATGGCAGAGAAATACTTCAGTAGCTAAAAATGCGTATGATATGAGCGAGGGTAATAATAGTTTACTTAATAGACAGACTGGGTAAATGAACAGGTAAGTGAACATTTTGCATGGTTAAATTAGCTGTACAGGTAAATATACAGTTATATTTACAGATAAGTGAATACTTGCATGTTTACACAAACTGTACAGGTCAATGACAGGAAGAGATACTTTAATAGCTAAATGTGTGTATGATATCATTTGGGGTAATAATAGTAATTCCCTTAAAATACAGTCCTTAGTGCGCAGGGTTTAATTACAGATAACTGCACTTATTGCACATTCGATATACTAAAAGCAATGAGAAAAGGTGCAACTGGCAGGATACTAATATGCATTTCTGAGTGAATGCCTACGTCCAATAATTACTTACAATATTGCATGTGATATAATATAACAACTGTACATGAGTATGTATATACAGACCTGTATGAATAAATAGGTCCTGAGTGGATGAGTGCTGACGGACCAGAGTTACTCACGGATGGATGCATAATTGTTAAACTAGGTCCTAGCACCCCAACAGTTCCAGATCTATGTTGCATTATATAGTCTCATAGCCGCCAGCAGGAAGGACCTCCTGTAGCGCTCTCTGGCACACCGTGGTGGGATCAGTCTGTGACTGAAAGTGCTCCTCTGCGTCATAACCATAGCGTGCAGAGGGTGGGTGACGTTGTCCATGATGGCCAGCAGTTTGGCCAGGATCCGTCTCTCCGCCACCTCCTCTAGAGTGTCAAGGCTCATCCCCTGGACAGAGCTAGCTTTCCTGATCAGCTTATTTACCCGAGAAGCATCACCGGCTTTGATGTTTGCTCCCCAGCACACCACTGCAAAAAAGATGGCACTGGCCACCACAGACTGGTAGAAGGTATGCAGTAGTTTACTGCACACGTTGAAGGACCTGAGCCTCCTCAGAAAGTAGAGTCGGCTCTGGCCCTTTTTGTACAGGGCCCCGGTGTTACCAGCCCATTCCAGCCTGTTGTCCATATGGACACCCAGGAACTTGTATGACTCAACCATTTCCACATCCATCCCCTTTATAGGGACTGCAGTCAGTTGTGCCTTGGTTCTCCTGAAGTCCTGAAGTCCACCACCATCTCCTATTGACAGGTGCTATTGACATGACATTTTCACCAAATGTTGGTAACAACCCAAGTAATCCATACATACAAAGAAACCAAAACAAATAAGTTCAGAAATTAAGTTATGTGTAATAATGTGAAATGACACAGGGAAAAAGTATTGAACACATGAAGAAAGGGAGGTTCAAAAAGGCATGGAAAGCCAAGACAACAGCTGAAAACTATCAGTAATTAAAAATAAATCCAGCTTTCAGTCCCAACTGATGGCCTACAAAAAGGTCTCATTGCCAAGGTGTCACACAAGACACATCTCATGATGGGTAAAAGCAAAGAGCTGTCTCAAGACCTTCGCAACCTAATTGTTGCAAAACATAATGATGGCATTGGTTATAGGCGCATTTCTAAGCTTCTGAATGTTCCAGTGAGCACTGTTGGGGCCATAATACGGAAGTGGAAAGACAATCATTTCACCATAAATTTGCCTCGACAGCAGATTACTGAACTTTCTTAACGAACACAATGTCCTGAACAAAAGCCAAATTGGATTCCTACCAAACAATCGAACATCGGACCACATTTACACCCTTCACACCCTCATTGACAAACATGTGAATAAAAATAAAATAAAACAAACATTTTCTACTGTTTTGTAGATTTCCAGAAGGCATTTGACTCAATTTGGCATGAAGGAATACTACTAAAATTAATTGAAAGTGGTGTCGGTGGACTAACATATGATATAATTAAATCAATGTATAAAAATAACAAGTGCGCAGTCAAAATCGGAGAAAAACAAACAGACTACTTTACCCAGAGACGTGGAGTTAAACAAGGAAACAACTTAAGCTCAAGCCTGTTTAACATCTACAGTGGGGAGAACAAGTATTTGATACACTGCCGATTCTGCAGGTTTTCCTACTTACAAAGCATGTAGAGGTCTGTAATTTTTATCATAGGTACACTTCAACTGTGAGAGACGGAATCTAAAACAAAAATCTAGAAAATCACATTGTATGATTTTTTAATAATTAATTTGCATTTTATTGCATGACATAAGTATTTGATCACCTACCAACCAGTAAGAATTCCGGCTCTCACAGACCTGTTAGTTTTTCTTTAAGAAGCCCTCCTGTTCTCCACTCATTACCTCTATTAACTGCACCTGTTTGAACTCGTTACATGTATAAAAGACACCTGTCCACACACTCAATCAAACAGACTCCAACCTCTCCACAATGGCCAAGACCAGAGAGCTGTGTAAGGATATTAGGGATAAAATTGTAGACCTGCACAAGGCTGGGATGGGCTACAGGACAATAGGCAAGTAGCTTGGTGAGAATGCAACAGCTGTTGGCGCAATTATTAGAAAATGGAAGAAGTTCAAGATGACGGTCAATCTCCCTCGGTCTGGGGCACCATGCAAGATCTCACCTCGTGGGGCATCAATGATCATGAGGAAGGTGAGGGATCAGCCCAGAACTACACGGCAGGACCTGGTCAATGACCTGAAGAGAGCTGGGACCACAGTCTCAAAGAAAACCATTAGTAACACACTACGCCGTCATGGATTAAAATCCTGCAGCGCACGCAAGGTCCCCCTTCTCAGCCAGCGCATGTCCAGCTCCGTCTGAAGTTTGCCAATGACCATCTGGATGATCCAGAGGAGGAATGGGAGAAGGTCATGTGGTCTGATGAGACAAAAATAGAGCTTTTTGGTCTAAACTCCACTCGCCGTGTTTGGAGGAAGAAGAAGGATGAGTACAACCCCAAGAACACCATCCCAACCGTGAAGCATGGAGGTGGAAACATCATTCTTTGGGGATGCTTTTCTGCAAAGGGGACAGGACGACTGCACCGTATTGAGGGGAGGATGGATGGGGCCATGTATCGCGAGATCTTGGCCAACAACCTCCTTCCCTCAGTAAGAGCATTGAAGATGGGTCGTGGCTGGGTCTTCCAGCATGACAACGACCCGAAACACACAGACAGGGCAACTAAGGAGTGGCTCCGTAAGAAGCATCTCAAGGTCCTGGAGTGGCCTAGCCAGTCTCCAGATCTGAACCCAATAGAAAATCTTTGGAGGGAGCTGAAAGTCCGTATTGCCCACCGACAGCCCCGAAACCTGAAGGATCTGGAGAAGGTCTGTATGGAGGAGTGGGCCAAAATCCCTGCTGCAGTGTGTGCAAACCTGGTCAAGAACTACAGGAAACCTATGATCTCTGTAATTGCAAACAAAGGTTTCTGTACCAAATATTAAGTTGTGCTTTTCTGATGTATCAAATACTTATGTCATGCAATAAAATGCAAATGAATTACTTAAAAATCATACAATGTAATTTTCTGGATTTATGTTTTAGATTCTGTCACTCACAGTTGAAGAGTACCTATGATAAAAATTACAGACTTCTACATGCTTTGTAAGTGGGAAAACCTGCAAAATCGGCAGTGTATCAAATACTTGTTCTCCCCACTGTATATTAATGAACTGACCAAAATGCTTGAACAATCAACAGCCCCTGGACTGACCCTTAAAGATATCAAAATAAAATGTCTCCTATATGCAGATGATCTGAACAAAGCCTCAGGACAGCACTCAGAAAATCTGGCCCAACCAAATTATCAAAAAGAAAATTACATGACCTATTGGAAAGACACCACAAAAAATCAAAGTAAACTTCAATGGTATTTGCTATAAGTAAACTTCAATGCTACCACCACCAAAGCTCCCCCAGACCATCACATTACCTCCACCATGCTTGACAGATGGCGTCAAGGACTCCTCCAGCATATTTCCATTTGGTCTTTGTCTCACGAATGTTCTTCTTTGTGATCTGAACACCTCAAACTTTGATTCGTCTGTCCATAACACTTTTTTCCAATCTTCCTCTGTCCAGTGTCTGTGTTCTTTTGCCCATCTTCATCTTTTCTTTTTATTGGCCAGTCTGAGATATGGCTTTTTCTTTGCAACTCTGCCTAGAAGGCCAGCATCCCGGAGTCACCTCTTCACTGTTGACGTTGAGACCGGTGTTTTGTGGGTACTATTTAATGAAGCTGCCAGTTGAGGACTTGTGAGGCGTCTTTTTCTCAAACTAGACACTCTAATGTACTTGTCCTCTTAATCAGTTGTGATCAGTCCGTGCGTGTGTTTGTCCGTGCATGGGTATGTGTGTGTCCGTATATCGGTTATATGGGTTTGTGTTAATGTTTCTCTCCCCCAGCCCGCTCTAAGAGCATGGTGCTGGGCAGCTGCAGTTCTCTTCTAGGCCAGGGGACGGTGCTGAAGGCCGGCTGGTTGAAGAGACAGAGGAGCATCATGAGGAACTGGCAGCAACAGTGGTTTGTTCTCCAGACTGAAGCACTGTACTTCTATAAGGACCAGGACCAGACTAAACCCCGGGTATACTACACTCTAGTTTAATGCACATATTCAGGACACTTTCAAGTCACTATACATATATATCAGGACTGTATTATACTCTTTCAATTTGTTAATAATATATGATCTATTATCAGAGACAGGACTCTGTTGTATCTCCATGTCTCTTCTCGAGCTCTTCATTTCTGACTCCTGTGTGCCTGGTTGCCATGCCACACTGGCTATATAACTGTTAATGTGGTTACTGGCTCCTCCATTCCGGCTCTACCGGGCTCTATAGTTGCAGACTGATTGACTGCTAATGTGGTAACTGGTTGGCCTCTGGATGGATTGGGTTGTAAGTCAGAGTGTTAAGTACAGTATCTGACCCCAGACCTGCCCATACTGGAGGTGAAGGTAATGCAGGAGAGAGGTGGAAGGGGAGTCAGAGAGGCACTCCATCTCTCTACCTACATTACTCCTTCAGTTGGACTCCTGCCAAGACTGAAGGAGACTATGGAGTCTATCATGTTTCATAACATTTCTCTAATGTTTGTCATGTACAGCACGTCTTCCTTCCCTGCCCCCTAAGTGATTTCCATTTCAAACAGAGTTAAGTAATGTTTCTGTTTGGTTATAACAAACCACACAATGCTCTGTCTTTAATCCTGTGTTTTCTCTCCTTCCTCTCTCTCTCTCTCTCTCTCTCTCTCTCAGGGATGCATCCTTCTCCAGGGGAGTCAGGTCAGTGAGCTGTCGGCCAATCATGATGAAGCTGGTCGCCACCTGTTCGAGATTACTCCAGGTAAGTAACCATGGAGACATCTAAACCCATGCTCTGATGATTAACTATTTATCCGTCTTATTGCTTGGGGGAAGAAGCTGTTCAGGCTCCTGTTGGTTCCGTTAGCAGAGAGAACAGTCTATGACTTCAATTGGTTTAACTTCTGTGTGTTTTAATGGCACTCTGGGTGGTGTTCTGGTTGGAGGCACATCCTTTCGTGATCTGAACGGACCATAAGAACTTGGTCTCCATTCAAGAAGCCAAGAGGTTGAACGTTCTATACATGTTGCCATGTCTAGTGTTTAATCATGTGATATTTGAGTGACTCAAACATTACAACAAAATCTATGGGCTAAAAAAACCTAGCTAAAAACGTTAGCTGACATGGGCTAGTTGATCTGGAAAAAGTGTGAGTGAAAAAAGTATGAGTTGGATAAACTTAGATTTTTTTCACAAGGACATACTACCCTCCAGAACATAACTTTCACAAAACAGCCCACCTCAGATTCTGACCAGAGCCTCGACATCACAGCAGGACAGATATATGAAGAACCATCAACCCAGGAGACAGATTTTTACCTTGTCAGCTTGGGGATTTGATCCAGCAACCTATTGGTTATGGGCCCAACGCTCTAACCTCTCGGCTACCTGCCACCACAAAAGCTACAGATTGTACTCCTTTTGGACTCAAATGGGAAATACATACAAGAAAATCATATTTTCCCCAAACACACAGTGGCTAAACTCTGGTGTTAAAACACCCAGCATGACCTAGACCTACTGTCTGAGGACCAACTAGGGTCATCCAGCCACATAATAATTCACACAGACGACCTGATAGCACAGCAGGAAAGGGTGACCACAACACTCAAGGGAATGATTAAAAAAGCTTCTTACACTTTCCCCAACTCACGAGTGGTTATAGCAGGAACCCGGACTTCACCAAAGAAATCTGAAATATAGACATAGTTATTCTACAATAAACGGTATAGAGGAGACGGTATATAGGTTGCCCTCTAGGTTACAGAGAGCTGGTAGTCGCATCTGGTTAGAAATAAATAAGGCAATTATCCTCCTGTGTGCTTCAACACTATTGACATATAAAGGTTACCCAATTTAACAAATCACACGAAAAAATAAAAAAACTTTTATTCTTAAATTATACAGACCACAATAAAAAAGCTCAGCCACAAAGTGGTAGGCCACACAAGCTCACATAACGGGACCGCCGAGTGCTGAAGCGAGTAGGGCGTAAAAATCATTTGTCCTCGGTTGCAACATTCCCTACCGAGTTCCAAACTTTCTCTGGAAGCAACGTCAGCACAAGAACTGTTAGTCGGGAGCTTCATGAAATGGGTTTCCATGGCCGAGCAGCCGCACACAAGCCTAAGATCACCATGTTCAATGCCAAGCGTCGGCTGGAGTGGTGTAAAGCTCACTGCCATTGGACTCAGGAGCAGTGGAATCACGCTTCACCATCTGGCAGTCCGACGGACAAGTCTGGGTTTGGTGGATGCCAGAAGATCGCTACCTGCCCGAATGCATAGTGCCAACTGTAAAGTTTGGTGGAGGAGGAATAATGGCCTGGGGCTGTTTTTCATGGTTCTGGCCCCTTAGTTCCAGTTAAGTGAAATCTTAATGCTATTGCATACAATGACATTCTAGATGATTCTGTGCTTCTAACTTTGTTGCAACAGTTTGGGGAAGGCCTTTTCCTGTTTCAGCAGGACAATGTCCCCGTGCACAAAGCGAGGTCCATACAGAAATGGTTTGTCAAGATCGGTGTGGAAGAACTTGACTGGCCTGCACAGAGCCCTGACCTCAACCCCATCGAACACCTTCGGGATGAATTGGAACGCCGACTGGGAGCCAGGCCTAATTGCCCAACATCAGTGCCCGACCTCACTAATGCTCTTGTGGCTGAATGGAAGCAAGTCCCCCCAGCAATGTTCCAACATCTAATGGAAAGCCTTCCCAGTAGAGTGGAGGCTGTTATAGCAGCAAAGGGGGACCAACTCCATATTAATGCCCATGATTTTGGAATGAGATGTTCAAGGAGCAGGTGTCCACATACCTTTGGTCATGTAGAGTATATCCCCAGTATAAAATCCTGATACTTTAATGGAGACAGTTTCTCCATTCTAGAGAGGGGAGATCAACCATTTCCAGGACCAGGGACATGTACTAGTCTGTGGTGACCTAAATGCCAGAACTGGACAAGAACCTGACACTCTCAGCAAACAGGGGGGGGGGCCTACCTGGAGATGACCACATTCCCTCCCCATATGCCCCCCCAGACACAACTACGGCAATATAACCAATAAAGACAGGTCACAACACCTGCAGCTCTGTTGCACACTGGGTCTGTACATAATCAATAGTAGGCTTCGAGGGGACTCCTATGGTAGGTACACCTACAGTTCATCTCTTGGCAGTAGTACTGTAGACTACTTTATCACAGACCTCAACCCAAAGTCTCTCAGAGCGTTCACAGTCTGTCCACTGACACCCCTATCAGACCACAGCAAAATCACAGCCTGCTTGAACAGAGCAATACTCAACCATGACACATCAAAGGCCAACAAGCAGGAAGAAGGAAGACAAATCTCTCCAACAACTTCCTGGACAAAATGTTTGCCTGCAGTGTAAACTTAGCAGTAGAAAGCCTGAACAGTATATTTATCAGCTAACATAACATTTAAAACAATTCCAACAGAAAAAAATAAACAAATGAACAGCAATGAGAAATGGTTTGATGAAGAGTACAAAAACCTAAGAAATTAATTGAGAAACCTATCCAATAAAAACCCCAGAATCCCAGAAAACCAGACAATATGCCTTTACTTTGGGGAACACTAAAACCGTACAGAAATACACCTTCACTATGGTGAATCACTAAAACAATACAGAAATACACCTTCACTATGGTGAATCACTAAAACAATACAGAAATACACCTTCACTATGGTGAATCACTAACACAATACAGAAATACACCTTCACTATGGTGAATCACTAAAACAATACAGAAATACACCTTCACTATGGTGAATCACTAAAACAATACAGAAATACACCTTCACTATGGTGAATCACTAAAACAATACAGAAATACACCTTCACTATGGTGAATCACTAAAACAATACAAAATACACCTTCACTATGGTTAATCACTAAAACAATACAGAAATACACCTTCACTATGGTGAATCACTAAAACAATACAGAAATACACCTTCACTATGGTGAATCACTAAAACAATACAGAAATACACCTTCACTATGGTGAATCACTAAAACAATACAGAAATACACCTTCACTATGGTGAATCACTAAAACAATACAGAAATACACCTTCACTATGGTGAATCACTAAAACAATACAGAAATACACCTTCACTATGGTGAATCACTAAAACAATACAGAAATACACCTTCACTATGGTGAATCACTAACACAATACAGAAATACACCTTCACTATGGTGAATCACTAAAACAATACAGAAAGACACCTTCACTATGGTGAATCACTAAAACAATTCAGAAATACACCTTCACTATGGTGAATCACTAAAACAATACAGAAATACACCTTCACTATGGTGAATCACTAAAACAATTCAGAAATACATCTTCACTATGGTGAATCACTAACACAATACAGAAATACACCTTCACTATGGTGAATCACTAAAACAATACAGAAATACACCTTCACTATGGTGAATCACTAAAACAATACAGAAATACACCTTCACTATGGTGAATCACTAAAACAATTCAGAAATACACCTTCACTATGGTGAATCACTAAAACAATACAGAAATACACCTTCACTATGGTGAATCAATAAAAAAATTCTGAAATACACTATGGAAAAAGAAGGAACAGCACGTCAGAAACCAGATCAATGTAATTGAAGAATCCATAGACTCTAAACACTTCTGGGAAAACTGGAAAACACTAAACAAACACTAAACAACATGAAGAGTTATCTATCAAAACGGAGGTTTATGGATAAAGCACTTCTCCAATCTTTATGGCCCTTTAACAAAAAACCAAACGCTAAAACATTAACGGTACATGATAATTTACAAAACGTAGAATCAGCTATTAAACCATTAGATTCTACAATTAAATTGAATGAACTACAAGAGGAAATACAAACCCTAAACCCTAAATTAAATGATCAAATATACAGAGTTCACTGTTCAATATTATCACCAGATCTGTTCAATATTACCACCAGATCTGGCATCTTCTCCAATATTTGGAACCAAGGTCTAATCCCCTCAATTCATAAAAGTGGAGACAAATTTGACCCCAATAGTTACGGCGGAAGCTGTGTCAACAGTGACCTCTGAAAAGTCCTCTGCAGTGTCATCAACAGAAGACTCTAACATTTCCTCAGCGAAAATTGGCTTCTTACCAAAATACCGTATGCCAGGCCACGTATACACCTCGCACACTCTAACAACATGCGTTGTTGAGAAAGGGAGCCCCACACCCTTCAACATTTCTATAAATTTATTGGAAAGTTCACTCACCAACCAATAATTCACATGCAGAATTCTGCAAAAATATATCCTCAGAGTACAACGCAAAACCCCAAATAATGCATGCAGAGCAGAATTAGGACTATACCCACTACATATCAAAATCCAGAAAGGAAACGTTAAATTCCATAACCACATAAAGAAAGCGATGCCCAAACCTTCCATCCCAAAGCCCTAAACTGCAAGAAGTTTAACCTAGCCAGCTGGTCCTGGGGCTCTGTTCACAGATACAAACAGACCCCCACAGAACCCCAGGACAGCAACACAATTAGACCCAACCAAATTACGAGAAAACTAAAAGAGAATTACTTGACACATTGGAAAGAATCCATCAAAAAACAAAGCAAATTGGAATGCTACTTGCCCTAAACAGAGAGTACACAGTGGCAGAATACCTGACCACTGTGACTGACCCAAAACTATGCCTGGACTATGTACAGACTCAGTGAGCATAGCCTTGCTATTGAGAGAGGTCGCCTTAGGCAGACCTGACTCTCAAGAGAAGACAGGATTTGCGGCCACTTCCCACAAAATGAGGTGGAAACCGAGCTGCACTTTCTAACCTCCTGCCAAATGTACGACCATATGAGATACACATATTTCTCTAAAATTACACAGACCCACAAAGAATTCGAACCCAAATCCAATTTTGACAAACTCCCGTATTTGTTAGGCTAAATACCGCAGTGTGCAATTCCAGCAGCAAAATGTGTGACCTGCTGCCACAAGAAAAGGTTTTACCCATTGGTCAAAAGATGCATTTTTGATTGGACATCCAATCCCAGGCAATGTTGGTGGCCAAGTCACCTCCCTCAGAACCAGTGAAAATCTCTAGGTTCTTAGAGTGAAGCATCAGCACAATCCATAGAGAGGACAGAAAGATACAGCAGGTGGAATTAGATTTAGTGGAGTCAAAGGGCTAAATCCAAACTTGAAATTACATCAATGCATAATATATGCAAAAAATCTCAGTTGTGTCTGGGTGTTTAACAGTGTGGGAAGTAACCGAGTCGATGAGTGTGCATAGGGACTGGACATCGCTGACTAGAGGGGCAAGCTCTGATGAACAGTGTAGTAGTGTAGTCCACCCCTGCCTCAAAACACTGGTCTGGGAAACACCAAATATCTGAGGAGACGAGGGACAGAGAGAATGATGTAAAAAAAACACTGCACTAAATCACACACAAGAAAAATGGGTGTAAACAAAACCCAGTCTGATGTAATTGCATGTCCTCCTATAGGTTTTCACTTCATCCCTGACCTAACCTACTTGTACACATTCAGTATAGAACCATCCTCTGAATAGAACCATCTTTGCTAGCTGGTTGGATGGGCAGCTAGGCATGTTGGATAGGGTTAGGGTTAGCATTACAGAACAACAAACAATGCAAACAGTATTATGCAGGCTAAATTAAGCTAGCTTGACCTTAGCTACATGGCTAACCTTAGCTACATGGGTTATGAAATGAATGCCTGATTGGAAAATAGTTAGCTAGCTTAATGTCTTTGGTTTGCTACAAAGTTGTCATGTTCAAAATGTCCAACAGCTAGCTAGCTCAGCCTTTTGATCACTCACAGAGATGCAAATTATTTTTGGCTTGTCGATATTAGCTACTACTAGTAATACTTAGCAGCCAATGTCATGCCTTTTTTCGTGCCTTTTTACAGTAGCAAGGGACACCCGCATGGCATGCAGTTGTTCTAGCCTGTATTGAATTGAATTTCTGCACCTCTGCTTTGTATCTTAAAATAAGTGGTCAAAATGATTAAAACATATATATATATAGTTAGATTCCGGAGCTCCGAGGTATGCATCCAAATCGCTAAGAAGTTTATTTTTAGGCAGTGTGCCGACGCTTGTATCGCTTTATCAGAAGCACGTGATCAATGACGTCCGAAGCTTAGTTTTGTCGAACAACCACCTTATTGGTTTGGTAAAGTATGAAAAAAAGTATGAAGATGTCTGCACTCACTACTGGAAGTGGCTCTGGATAAGAGCGTCTGCTAGATTACTAAAATGTCAAATGTAAAATGTATTGGTTTCGGTAGAAGACAAAAAGGCTACACTGCGCACGTGCTACGGCACAGTCAGGCGTTAACTCCATTATCTCAAATTTGGACTCATCAGACCAAAGGACACATTTCCACCGGTCTAATGTCCATTGCTCTTGTTTCTTGGCCCAAGCAAGTCTCTTCTTCTTATTGGTGTCCTTTAGTAGTGGTTTCTTTGCAGCAATTAGAACTTGGGAAGGTTGAAAACCAGGTGGGCTGCAGCGTTCTGGATAAGTTGTAGGGGTTTAATGGCACAAGCGGGGAGCCCAGCCAACACCGAGTTGCAGTAGTCCAGACGGGAGAGTACAAGTGCCTGGGTTAGGACCTGAGACACTTCCTGTGTACGGTCGTACGGATGTTGTAGAGCATGAACCTGCAGGAGCGGATCATTGCTTTGATGTTTGCAGAGAACGTTTGCAGAGAACGACAAGGTGTTCTTTGCACTCTGGGATGGCGACACTATGGAGTTGTCAACCGTGATGGAGAGGTCTTTGAGCGGGCAGGCCTTCCCCGGAAGGAAGAGCAGTTCCGTCTTGTTGAGGTTGAGCTTGTGGTGGTGGGCCGACATCCAAGATGAGATATCTGCCAAGCATGCAGAGATACGTGTCACCACCTGGGTGTCAGAAGGGGGGGAGGAGAAAAGTAGTTGAGTGTCATCCACATAGCAACGATAGGAGAGACCATGTGATGATATGATGGAGCCCAGTGACTTGGTGTATAGAGAGAAGAGGAGCGGGCCTAGAACTGAACCCTGGGGGACACCAGTAGGGGTGCAGACACAGATCCTCTCCACGTCACCTGGTAGGAGCGACCTGCCAGGTTGGAAGCAATCCAAGAGTGTGCAGAGCCTGAGACGCCCAGCCCTGAGAGGGTGGAGAGGAGGATCTGATGGTTCACGATGTCACTGGCATAGTTCCAACGTCTAGTGGTCTACTCAGTTAAAGGCTCTTTGTATGGGACATAAGCACTAAGCATTGCATAACGACTTTGACAATACCGATGACAACATGGATTTAAGTTACGTAGGCATTCACTCAGGAATGCATATTAGTATCCTGTCAGTTGCATATTATTACCCCAAATTATATCATACACACATTTAGCTATTTAATTATCTCTTCCTGTCATTTACCTGTACAGTTAATTTAACCATGCTAATATTCACTTACCTGTAAATATAACTGTATACTTAACTGTACAGTTAATTTAACCATGCTAAATATTCACTTACCTGTTCATTTACCCAGTCTGTCTATTAAGTAAACTATTATTACCCTCGCTCATATCATACGCATTTTTAGCTACTGAAGTATTTCTCTGCCATCGACCTGTATAGTATAGTTAACCATCCAACATCCACCAAGGTATAGTGTACATATTCAGCCAACCACTCATACTATGCAATGTCTTTTTATAGCTTTTTTTGCACTCCAGACTTCTTGTATTTTGATACTTTTTCATACTGGCCGCTCTATGTATCATGTATCGTGTATCTGTCTTTTGTGTATTTTCGTTCTGGCATTTTGCACCTGCCCTGTGTTTTGTTGTAGCTGCTTGACAAAGAAATTTCCCCCCAGGGGATCAATAAAGTATCTATCTATCTATCTATCTATCTATCTATCTATCTATCTATCTATCTATCTATCTATCTATCTATCTATCTATCTATCTATCTATCTATCTATCTATCTATCTATCTATCTATCTATCTATCTATCTATCTATCTATCTATCTATCTATCTATCTATCTATCTATCTATCTATCTATCTATCTATCTATCTATCTATCTATCTATCTATCTATCTATCTATCTATCTATCTAATGTAGAAGACAAGCAACTGTGCTTCATGAAGACATCAACAGCTGCATGTAGTTACGAATGACAATGTACGCACACAGAATCAGTTTCCACCTGCCATACTTGATGCTTGTGGTTCAAGCGTTGTTTTTAAATCCCCTCGCAGACTAAAGATGGAGTGTTTAAATGTACACTGTTGGGGTCATGTTGGTTGCTCACACAGGGTGTGTGTGTGTTTGCAGGAAGCAGTGGAGAGAAGGATCGTTCAGGTCTGAGCGAGTCTTTCCTGTTGATGGCTAAGTCTCAGAGTGACATGGAGGAATGGGTCCGAGCCATACGAAGAGCTGTATGGGCCCTGCTAGGAAGAGGTAAAACACACAAATACACACACAGAAAACACACACACAAACATGTAACGTCCTGTAATAGTCAGTTGATTGTGTGTGTGTGTCCTTGGAATCTGGGTGTCATTGCTCTAGGTATTTTTGGGCAGCATTTAGAGGAGACAATGCGGTGTGAGAGTGGGTGTGGCATCAGCAGCAAGCCTCTGGTCCCTCTGCTGGTGCAGCAGTGTGTGTGTTTTATACACAAGAACGGCCTCATGGAGGAGGGGCTGTTCAGAATGCCTGGACAAACCAATCACGTACGAGAGCTGCAGGACGCCTTTAACTGCGGGAAGAAACCACTGTTTGACAGGTAGGAGAAGTACTCTCCCTTTACAGGTAACACAGAATAACGCTATGAAAAACACAACACAACATACTTTGACAGAAAACACAACACAGACAGATACAGTGGGGAGAACAAGTATTTGATACACTGCCGATTTTGCGGGTTTTCCTACTTACAAAGCATGTAGAGGTCTGTAATTTTTATCATAGGTACACTTCAACTGTGAGTGACGGAATCTAAAACAAAAATCCAGAAAATCACATTGTATGATTTTTAAGTAATTAATTTGCATTTTATTGCATGACATAAGTATTTGATACATCAGAAAAGCAGAACTTAATATTTGGTACAATTAATATTTGGTGCAATTACAGAGATCATACGTTTCCTGTAGTTCTATACCAGGTTTGCACACACTGCAGCAGGGATTTTGGCCCACTCCTCCATACAGATCTTCTCCAGATCCTTCAGATTTCGGGGCTGTCGCTGGGCAATACGGATTTTCAGCTACCTCCAAAGATTTTCTATTGGGTTCAGGTCTGGAGACTGGCTAGGCCACTCCAGGACCTTGAGATGCTTCTTACGGAGCCACTCCTTAGTTGCCCTGGCTGTGTGTTTCAGGTCGTTGTCATGCTGTAAGACCCAGCCACGACCCATCTTCAATGCTCTTACTGAGGGAAGGAGGTTGTTGGCCAAGATCTCGCAATACATGGCCCCATCCATCCTCCCCTCAATACGGTGCAGTCGTCCTGTCCCCTTTGCAGAAAAGCATCCCCAAAGAATGATGTTTCCACCTCCATGCTTCACGGTTGGGATGGTGTTGTTGGGGTTGTACTCATCCTTCTTCTTCCTCCAAACACGGCGAGTGGAGTTTAGACCAAAAAGCTCTATTTTTGTCTCATCAGACCACATGACCTTCTCTCATTCCTCCTCTGGATCATCCAGATGGTCATTGGCAAACTTCAGACGGGCCTGGACATGCGCTGGCTTGAGCAGGGGGACCTTGCGTGCGCTGCAGGATTTTAATCTATGACGGCGTAGTGTGTTACTAATGGTTTTCTTTGAGACTGTGGTCCCAGCTCTCTTCAGGTCATTGACCAGGTCCTGCCGTGTAGTTCTGGGCTGATCCCTCACCTTCCTCATGATCATTGATGCCCCACAAGGTGAGATCTTGCATGGTGCCCTAGACCGAGGGAGATTGACCGTCATCTTGAACTTCTTCCATTTTCTAATAATTGCGCCAACAGTTGTTGCCTTCTCACCAAGCTGCTTGCCTATTGTCCTGTAGCCCATCCCAGCCTTGTGCAGGTCTACAGTTTTATCCCTGATGTCCTTACACAGCTCTGTGGTCTTGGCCATTGTGGAGAGGTTGGAGTCTGTTTGATTGAGTGTGTGGACAGGTGTCTTTTATACAGGTAACGAGTTCAAACAGGTGCAGTTAATACAGGTAATGAGTGGAGAACAGGAGGGCTTCTTAAAGAAAAACTAACAGGTCTGTGAGAGCCGGAATTCTTACTGGTTGGTAGGTGATCAAATACTTATGTCATGCAATAAAATGCAAATTAATTATTTAAAAATTATACAATGTGATTTTCTGTATTTTTGCTTTGTAAGTAGGAAAACCTGCAAAATCGGCAGTGTATCAAATACTTATTCTCCCCACTGTAGATAGGCTCGGTTGTAAATCAGTCATAATTGTTATGTTTAACAGATTATCTACAGATAATCTAAATATTATAATGTAAAGATTCATCTTTACAATTTATGACCCTAAATTGTAGTGACCTCTCACCCTGACCCCTGACCTGTCCTGCAGTAACACTGATGTCCACACGGTGGCATCCTTGCTGAAGCTGTACCTCAGAGAGCTGCCAGAGCCTTTGGTGCCTTTTAACAAATACACAGAGTTCCTCTCCACTGCTCAGCTACTGGCCAAGGACCAGGAGGAGGTGTGTGTGTGTGTGTGTGTGTGTGTGTGTGTGTGTGTGTGTGTGTGTGTGTGTGTGTGTGTGTGTGTGTGTGTGTGTGTGCGCCCCTTTTCAATGTAGTAATGTTCTCATTCAAACCCTAATGAATACTGATATAGGGACTTGGTCTTTTTGAAGGGGATCCTTGAGCTGGGCAAGCAGGTCAACACTCTTCCTCAGGTGAACTACAACCTCCTCAGATATATCTGCAGGTAACAACATGCTCTACCGAGTTGCCCATTGGAGGAATGCTATTAAGTCAAAGCTAGTGATAATGGGTAATAAAGACATATTGTTAAGGGATTTTTTTGGCTGTGCAAATACAAAAAAACGTTTATTATTTACTGTCTGAATGTTATCTTCAATATGTTTCATAATATGTAATTTTACTGGTATTCTAAGCATATAAACTGTAAACGCTTACATTTACATGCATTTGGATATTCCAATTTTGACACAAAAATGTAGCATATTTTAATAACATTTGATTTCCTCTTCAATTAAGCACACATAATGTAAATTAATATATATTTTTTTTATTATTTAAAAGGTATATGCAAATTCCAATACAGTTTACCTAATGGTTGAGATGTTTGTTATGTGTTATCAATCAAGGTTTAAGTCATCCAAACTAAAATTATTATTAGCACAACTTCTGTATCTGTCTGTATCTGAATCACACTGAACATACGAGAGTTGAGATATTCAGAAATATAATGTTGCTCCAGAGGGCTATTTATTTTTCTCTTCTGTGTTTTATTCTTACTAGCCTTTTTATGTGTGTGTGTGTGTGTGTGTGTGTGTGTGTGTGTGTGTGTGTGTGTGTGCTTGCATGTGTGTATGTGCATTATAGATTCCTAGATGAGGTCCAGTCCCACTCAAGTCAGAACAAGATGAGTGTTCAGAACCTGGCCACTGTGTTCGGACCCAACATCCTCCGACCCAAGATGGAGGACCCACAAATTATGATGGAGGGTAGATACCAGCGCTTTTTTCTCTGTAATGACACATGTGCAATGAGCAAGCAAACATTTCACATAGAGGGGATTTGTAGAGTGCAATTTAAGTTGCTGGAGAAAGCATTTTCGTTGTCAGTTACGTTCTGACCACTAGGAAAAACTCAATTCACCCACTGGGTCAAACATATATTTATACCCTCCTACTAGGAGGAGTCAAGTCCCTGCACATCTAGACAGCCAATACATCTCTGTTGCTAGGCAGGACCTTCCCTGGTTCCTCTCACAGGTGTAGTCATGGCATAAAACCTGTGTGGGCATGGAAATATATGTGTGGGATGGGACTGTTCCTTCTCACTCCATCTGACCTGACCTCAGGCAGAATTCCTCGCTCCTTCCTACTCCACGGCTGTCCTACCCTATCAGTTACTGATCCTGTCCTACCCTATCAGTTACTGATCCTGTCCTACCCTATCAGTGAATGATTCTGTCCTACCCTATCAGTTACTGATCCTGTCCTACCCTATCAGTGAATGATCCTGTCCTACCCTATCAGTGACTGATCCTGTCCTACCCTATCAGTGACTGATCCTGTCCTACCCTATCAGTGACTGATCCTGTCCTACCCTATCAGTGACTGATCCTGTCCTACCCTATCAGTGAATGGTCCTGTCCTACCCTATCAGTGACTGATCCTGTCCTACCCTATCAGTGACTGATCCTGTCCTACCCTATCAGTGACTGATCCTGTCCTACCCTATCAGTGACTGATCCTGTCCTACCCTATCAGTGACTGATCCTGTCCTACCCTATCAGTGAATGGTCCTGTCCTACCCTATCAGTGACTGATCCTGTCCTACCCTATCAGTGACTGATCCTGTCCTACCCTATCAGTGACTGATCCTGTCCTACCCTATCAGTGACTGATCCTGTCCTACCCTATCGGTGACTGATCCTGTCCTACCCTATTGGTGACTGATCCTGTCCTACCCTATCAGTGACTGATCCTGTCCTACCCTATCGGTGACTGATCCTGTCCTACCCTATCAGTGACTGATCCTGTCCTACCCTATCAGTGACTGATCCTGTCCTACCCTATCAGTGACTGATCCTGTCCTACCCTATCGGTGACTGATCCTGTCCTACCCTATCAGTGAATGGTCTTGTCCTACCCTATCAGTGACTGATCCTGTCCTACCCTATCGGTGACTGATCCTGTCCTACCCTATCAGTGACTGATCCTGTCCTACCCTATCAGTGAATGATTCTGTCCTACCCTATCAGTGACTGATCCTGTCCTACCCTATCGGTGACTGATCCTGTCCTACCCTATCAGTGACTGATCCTGTCCTACCCTATCAGTGACTGATCCTGTCCTACCCTATCAGTGAATGATTCTGTCCTACCCTATCAGTGACTGATCCTGTCCTACCCTATCGGTGACTGATCCTGTCCTACCCTATCAGTGACTGATCCTGTCCTACCCTATCAGTGACTGATCCTGTCCTACCCTATCAGTGAATGGTCATGTCCTACCCTATCAGTGACTGATCCTGTCCTACCCTATCAGTGACTGATCCTGTCCTACCCTATCGGTGACTGATCCTGTCCTACCCTATCAGTGACTGATCCTGTCCTACCCTATCAGTGACTGATCCTGTCCTACCCTATCAGTGACTGATCCTGTCCTACCCTATCGGTGACTGATCCTGTCCTACCCTATCAGTTACTGATCCTGTCCTACCCTATCAGTGACTGATCCTGTCCTACCCTATCAGTGACTGATCCTGTCCTACCCTATCAGTGACTGATCCTGTCCTACCCTATCAGTGAATGGTCTTGTCCTACCCTATCAGTGACTGATCCTGTCCTACCCTATCGGTGACTGATCCTGTCCTACCCTATCAGTGACTGATCCTGTCCTGCCCTATCGGTGACTGATCCTGTCCTACCCTATCAGTGACTGATCCTGTCCTGCCCTATCAGTGACTGAAACCAGACTGTTGACCTTTGCTCCCTCCTCAGGAGCCATGAGATTTAACAATACCATGTTTTAACAGAATGTAAACTTTCCCCACTTCCCCTTCCACACTCAGTACCTTTCCATACACCTAGTTCTCATCCACCCTCCATTGACCCCAACATATACATTCCTTATACATGTAAAGTAATCAATAACTAGTATGGTAACAAGAAAACATTTATATTTCAAGCTATAATCCCACACTGGAAAAGAGCTACATATAAATCCTATACATAACGGTTGGCTTTTTATTCCACCCTGCAGGTAGTTCCAAGGTGCAGCACCTGATGACCGTACTGATCAGTCAACACTCTCGTCTGTACCAGGGGGAGGCAGAGACTCCCAGAGAGGACCAGTTAACTCCCTATCCCCGAATCCCCCCCATTCAGCGCTGCAGGGTGGAGTGGCTCTCACAGGAGGACAACCTACCCCCCACCCCCGCACAGGACTATCCATCCCTGGGACAGACCCCTAACACCCCAAGTCAGGAACCACTTAACCCCCTCCCGACCTCCACGGTGTCCTCTCTTGACACTGACCCCCCTGGATCAACCCCCAAGAAAAGGATAGAGGGGGATTCTGAGGGGGAAAATGGTGGAAGAACAAAAGGATCTGGGTCAGGGGGGATGAGGGGGACGTTGGCGGGGTCACCAGTTGATGTGTCGATAGTCACCGGGGGCAAATGGCTGATGAACGGCCTGACGTCCTTCCGCAGTCACCGACGGGCAGCTTCGACCGGCGAACGACTCAAGGAGTCCTCGCTTTGCCTGAAAGAGAAGCGTAAAGATTATCTGTTAGACTCATATACTGAGTCCTCTTCGTCTCTTAAAGACTCGTCACACTCCCAAAGAAACACAATAAAAGACTCAAGTCCTTTACATATAGACTCCTCCTGTTCTACTATAGGCTCCTCCTACCCCAATATAAAGCCCTCCCTCTCTGTCAGAAACTCCCCCCATTCCAACAGGCTCTCGACCTATGACAACGTTAATGTCATTCCCTGCAGTTTGAGCTTCCCTGGTGGCAGCCCCTCCCCCTTGACCTCTTGTGAGATCCCATTGGCTGAATCTACAGGAAGTGAGCACGGCACAGTGAACTCTGGGTTAGGGTCAGGGCAGGCTGTGGTGGGGTCCTCGGTGGCTCTAGAGCTGTGTGTGAGCAGCGCTGGCTGGACTGAGGGTGACCCTGGGGATGACATCACAAGTCAGAGGTCAGGGGTCACTGAGGGTCTGTTCAGCCTGGTGACGGAGTTGAAGGAGGAGCTGAGGAGACAGAGGATCAGCTATGAGACACGCATACACAAGTAAGAACTAACTTGTGTTCTTGTTGATATGGCAATGTTATGTTGTGGTGTTTCAATGTGTATGTGAGTGTGTGAACATCCACGCCTGTGTGTCTGCTATACTCTCTAACCTCTCTCTCTACGTTCCCAGATTGGAGGAGTCGTGCTCAGGTCTTCGTCTCCAGTCTGGTCGTTTAGAAGAGGATCTAAGCCAGGAGAAGGAGAGGCTCCGTATGATGGAGATCCGACTGGAGAACTCGGAACGCACAACGCAAGATGCTGAGACTCGGAACGTTCTCCTGCAGAAAGAGATGGAAGAGTTATTTGCTACACTGGGAAACCTGACCACTGGCAGAGATACCAGCTAGACCTGAGCAGATAGCGTTAGCTCACAGAGCTAAACCCTACCCACTGGACACAAACTTGATTACTCAATGTTGTTTCAACATAATAGGTCAACGTATAGCGACATGGAATTTATGTGGAAAACACGTTTGATTTTTAAAAAGTAATCAACGTACAATGTTGTTTTGAGAGTGAAATTTCAACCACAGGATTATGTCATCAAGGTAACCAAATGTCAACATAGACAAACCTACCCTTGGGTCTCCCATCCAGGGTTTAACCAAGCCCAGCCCTGCATAACTATGATGTTTGGCACTGACTATTACCAATGTGCTATCGTGAGAATGATATCGTGAGAATGTTGATCGATATCCATTTAAAAACTAAATAGATTCACTGTTGCTTTATCACTCATATATCACCACTGATGGTATTTAGGCCTATAGAGCACTTGGAAAGTCATCAACAGCTATGGTTTGAATTTAACCCAGAATTCAGTTAAAGAATATTCCACAAACTGGAATTAAAGCCAGACTAATTCAGTGGAACAGAATACAGAATACAGAATACACATCTCCTTCAAATGTTGATATTTGGTTGTGTTGACAACCAAACACAATTCAATATCACTTTTGCCGAGAGCTCAACCTTTACTGAGGAATCCTGGTTCTTATATAGCTGACACTAAACATGCCTAGTAATGGCTGGTTCCACCCCTCTCGTGCAGATCAAGGGGCATCATAAACCACCTTGGATTCATCCTGTCGATATCTGCACCTGGTGTTGTTTTAACCCCCAACACTGGCTTAATTTCCCAGATGCCAGGATGTTTAGGAACACTTGAGTCCTTTGTTCTACTCCTCCATCTCGATCTCAGTTACAACCAACCATGTCCTCGATGACCAGACTAGCTACAGGAAGCTAGAGTGGAGACCATAAAAACTCAGCATTAGTAGGACAAATATGTCTTACTATTGCTAAGTATATATTGTTAACTATTAAACAAATCAGGTAAATACTTATTTTTTCTCACACAATCAAGGATGATCAATGAAAACAGGAGGCATCTGAGCTCAATTTGGAGTCTCATAGAAAAGGGTCTGAATACTTAAATAAGGTATTTAAGGTTTTTATATTTTATACTTTTGCAATAATATATACAATTGTCATTGTGTGTAGATTGATGTCATTATGGGGTATTGATGTCATTATGGGGTATTGATGTCATTATGGGGTATTGTGTGTAGATTGATGTCATTATGGGGTATTGTGTGTAGATTGATGTCATTATGGGGTATTGATGTCATTATGGGGTATTGATGTCATTATGGGGTGTTGTGTGTAGATTGATGTCATTATGGGGTATTGATGTCATTATGGGGTATTGTGTGTAGATTGATGTCATTATGGGGTATTGTGTGTAGATTGATGTCATTATGGGGTATTGATGTCATTATGGGGTATTGATGTCATTATGGGGTGTTGTGTGTAGATTGATGTCATTATGGGGTATTGATGTCATTATGGGGTATTGATGTCATTATGGGGTGTTGTGTGTAGATTGCTGAGAATTTTTCAAATCCATTTTAGAATAAGGCTGTAACGTAACAAAATGTGTAAAAAGTCCAGGGTCTGAATCCTTTCTGAAGGCTCTGTATGTAGAGAATGGTTCAGAACATTAGGGATCAATTGAAGAAAGCCATGTAAACACACACATGTCTCCTTTTCACCATCTAGATTAAAAAATACTCTGATCTTGTATTATTTAGGATTAGGAAAGAAGAGAGCCTTTACGCACAAAATATTAGTGACAAAAAGAATACAGTGGTTTGATTCATCCTGAGAGTTGCCATATTCAATTGTTCAAACCATGAAATATTCCCACGTGAAAATCTCTCACATGTAAACATAAAAAATTGGCAGTTTCATGTGAAAAACTTTCACGTGATATTATTTTACATGTGAATGTGCAATTCCACATGTGAAAGTGAAGAGCTAATTTGCAGTTTCATGTAAGAAAACTCTGTATATCCTAAACCATGGTTGAATCTATAATATTGATATCGTGGATGGTCAGTCCTTGCAGCCATAGAGTAATCTATGGATTTGAGAGCGGTTGCATTTCTCCAGCCCCAGCCCTCACCTTTTTAGCGAAACTAGGATTAGGTTGGGATCACTTAGTTAATGTTTAAATTAAGGATTGCCACTTTAATAGAGTATTAGTGTTATATGGTGCAATCCTTTAGTGAGTGAGTTACTTAATATCAAGCAAAACTTCTGAAGTTAAGAAGAAATGTGTTATTGTTGCAAACAAAAATAATGATATTGAAAGCAAAACAAAATATTGTAAGGAAAACATCAAAACACGGTTTTAATGCAAGAGCAAATTAACTGTAAATGGATGCAAAAAAAAATTCTGTGAAACTTTTATGATAACACAATTAAATAAAACGTCTCCTTCTTTCCTGCAATTTTCCCTATCTTTGGTTATGTTATCCTGGCCTTTGCTTTCGCTGCCTTTTTTCCAGTTCCATTCGAGCAACATAACACCCACCAGCACACAGCTGGTTTGCCTCTGAAGCTAAGCAGGGTTGGTCCTGTTTGGTCCCTGGATGGGAGCCCAGATGAGGCTGGAAGTAGTGTAAAATTCACCTGTCTGAAAACCACGTCAGACTGGTGAACATTTAACTTGTAAAAAAATTAAAGTTATATGTGATTTGTTCATGTGTGTCTGAAAACAATGCTTTTTTAAGGGTTGGAAGGTGAGAAAAGTGTACAATAGGGGTTAAACAATAGTCCTAAGAGTGAAGGATTTAATGGGGGCCTTTAAATCCTTACCTTAAAGAGAAAAACCCACTAAAGTGCTCCTCCTATAGACCAATCTCTCTCCTCCTACAGATTGTAAACTGGTCACCAAGATGCTGTCTCCCCCTGGTGGTCCTCCAATAATCTCAGAAGGTTCTTTGATATAATTCACCTTGGTAACAAAAATGTATTACCTAGTGTCGCAGTCTCCCTTGATGCCAAAAAGGCTTTTGATAGGGTCGAATGGCCATATGTCTTTCGCGTCGTTTAGGCACAGTGTTTGTAAAGTTGATCAAATAACTCTACAAATCTCCTTAAACTAGGATTGCTACCAATGGGATTACTTCCTCCTCTTTCCCTCTCTATAGGGGGAACAGACAAGGTTGCCCTATTAGCCCCCATCTCTTCACCCTCACCATCGAACCGTTGGCTGAGACCATTAGAACTTGCCCTGACATTCATTGTTTTGGGTAGGGCCCCCAAACCCATAAGTTCTCACTTTTTGCAGACAACCTTATCTTATTTCTAACGAACCCAGAACATTCCCTCTCTCACTTACAGAACCTATTACAGTATTATAGTTCGTTCTCTGGATATAAGGTCAATTTTGATAAAAGTGAAATCTTCCAGTTGTCTGTCTTTGACCATCACACCACCAAGTATAAGTCTCCTTTTAGATGGTTGCCCATGGGCTTCTCATATTTGGGCATAATGGTGGATGGCAACCTGTGGAACATCTATAAACTCCATCTGGCCAGCTTCTTGTGAAAGGTGGAGGCTGACCTGTGTAAATGGATGGACTTGTCTCTCACTCTACTGCGTAGAATCAATGTCATTAAAATTAATGTCCTGCCCAGATATCCTGCCTAGACTGGTGTTTTGCGGGTACTATTTAATGAATGAAGCTGCCAGTTGAGGACTGTTTCCCAAACTAGACACTCTAATGTACTTGTCCTCTTGCTCAGTTGTGCACTGGGGCCTCCCACTCCTCTTTCTATTCAGGTTAGAGCCAGTTTGTGCTGTTCTGTGAATAATAGGATTTCCTTGAATATCCAAGTTTATCAATCATTGGGTAACATATATAAATATTTAGAAAAGGAATACTGTCACCAAATTGCCTAAATGCACTCTCTGAACATTATCACATTAAACATTAAATTGCCTATTGTTTTATAATAAAGAACCTTTCACATTGAACAGCTACAGTGTTGTTCTTTGTTTATGCCCATTAAGCATCGTTCACACCCTCTAAAGCATTAGACCCACCCACTTTGGAACACGTGACTGGATTTCCCTTTGGAACACGTGACTGGATTTCCCTTTGGAACACGTGACTGGATTTCCCTTTGGAACACGTGACTGTGGCCATGTGCTAAAGCAGTGAGGTAGTGCTTAAAAAAAACAATGGAAAGATTTCAACAATACAATACTTTATTAACTTCAAGCGCTAAAGGTAGTAGTCTACAATTAGGAAAAATAAAACACAAAAACATAAAGGCTTAGGTAAAAACTATAACTAAATCCAGCCCTATATCATAAGATCCTTTGAGTAACTTTGGTTCAGGTCATGTTATGATATGAACAAAGGAATCTAGCCTGAGAGCATAATTCTGCCCTGCCCTTTGGAGCAGGACATGTAATGTCCATGGCCCTTTCATTGCAAGTCCTGATCTTCTCAAAAATACACGTTTGCCTGGTTGTGTCCAGTCAGGGGGAGGCTTTCACATCTCTGGGAGGATGGACGTCAACATTGCACAGCAGCTGAAATATGGTTCCATCTGAGTGAAAGCTCCTTGGCCACAATACCACCAGGAGTGATGGTTGCTGATAATGGGCCTCCAGACAGTTACAGCTGGAAAAGAGGAAAGCAGACAAAACAAGACATTAAAACCAGTAATAACAAGCAATAAGCTCAAAGTATAAAGACAACGTACCTGAGGTTTTACTTGTTCACCCTCGATCATCTCCTTGTACTGTTGGTGGATGATATTAGCATATTTACACTAAAAGACAAATTCCAGAAAGTAGGTTAAAACATGAATTGATGAATGTCCTATCACTTGTTATTCCTTGTTGACTGCTACAACTGTCCTAAAATGCCCTGTACACACTTAACCTGCTTCCAGACCAACAATGGCAATGCAGACAAAAGAGAACTAGCTAGATTTAGCAAACATTTAGCTTCATAATTACCAGCTGTCTAGATGTAAATGGTATTCATCTAGCTAGCCAGCTAGTTCAATATGCAAAAAAGTGACCTTGAAATCTAAAATCCAACAGCTAGCTAGCTATTTAGCTATCATTTCATCGTGGCTAACTAGGTAGAAAACTTAGCATATAACGTAACATGGGGATTGATTAGCATTCGCACTACAGTGATACATCTCGGTAGCTAGCTAGTTAAACATGACAAACTTGCAAACATGAAAAAGATTTTCATCATGTTATGCATGCCTGAGCACATGCCTGAGCCATCTGTAAACAATGGTTAATTGCGGTACAAAGCAAGCTATAACGGTAACTACATGTATGCAACTGTCTAGCTAGCTAGCTATGTACACTACATGACCAAAAGTATGTGGACACCTGCTCGTCGAACATCTCATTCCAAAATCATGGGCATTAATATGGAGTTGGTCCCCCTTTGCTGCTATAATAGCCTCCACTCTACTGGGAAGGCTTTCCATTAGATGTTGGAACATTGCTGCTGGGCTTGCTTCCATTCAGCCAAGAGCATTAGTGAGGTCGGGCACTGATGTTGGGCAATTAGGCCTGGCTCCCAGTCGGAGTTCCAATTCATCCCAAAGGTGTTCGATGGGGTTGAGGTCAGGGCTCTGTGAAGGCCAGTCAACTATTTCCTCATAGAGGATGAGGAGGATGAGCTGGCCAATGTAAGGTCTATTCATATTTATTATAACCGGTACACGCCCACACCCTTCTGTTGTTGGGGTACACCCACACCATTCTGTTGTTGGGGTACACCCACACCATTCTGTTGTTGGGGTACACCCACACCATTCTGTTGTTGGGGTACACCCACACCATTCTGTTGTTGGGGTACACCCACACCATTCCAACACAGAAAAGCTGCTTACTAACATTCTTAATGACCATTTCACTCATATTGTAATTGATTATCGGTCATATTTCATAGAAATCTGGAAACACTTGACAGTTACTTTAAAGGTCGACTTTGGGCAAAAACGCAAATATAACAGATTTAAACTGTATAACTGATCAATGCACCATCATACCAGGTCATTTAGTGCTTACATTTTGGAGGGGATGATTTAAGATGTTTGGCTAGAGAAGTGCCATTTCTTACTAAACTCTACAGCTTCCGTCTAAAACCAAATCCTGTTAAATGACTTCAACACATACTGGAGGAGTTACTGGCTACAAGTAGATACTTTAGGTAATGAACTAGCTACGTCGGTCGCGGTGCGCATGACCAGAATTACACATTGATGAACCACGAAAGGCATTAACCACAAACATTTCTGTTTGAAAATTGAGAAAGAGGAGGAACCGTTTTTTGTGCCCAAAGTTGACCGTTAAAGCTAATATCCTGCAATTCTACACAATTTGCCATGGCTTATGACATCCTTTTTTGGGGTGAGGTTAAATAAATTATTAGTGGGGACTCAAATGGCATTGATCACTTAAACCATGTAGGCCTACTTTTAATGTAACCTCAACTGCAATCCAGGTAACTTGGTTCCACTATTAGATCAAGCACAGTGATATCACAATCTGTTGTATACAGCAAAAAACAAAATGTTTGACATTGTATTCACATTTGTCATGACGCTAGCCCTTTCAGTGAATCTCTCCTGTTAGGAGGGAAGGGGGGGGGGGCAGTTTTATGACTCTACAGCACCTCATAAATCCCTCCAGATACTCCTACCCCAGCTATTGGAGAATTAAACAATATTTCTCATTTTCTGTTAGATACTGTCAGTGGAATTGTCAGTTACGGTCATGTACACTCTCTGTCACCATGGTGACCTCATAAAGGACAGCACAGCCACATTACCCGAACTCTGTCATTAACGGTCCCTCAATTATGTATAAAATGTTTTTATAAAATGTTTGACTAAGTATGAGAATACTCTTGAAACGATAACAATGTGATTTAATCTTCTAAAATTAAAATGGTTTGTTTTATGGTAACTTGGGCCCAGCCAGTGGCCACGCCCAAGTGAACAGACATTGGTTGGAAATGATGAACCAACCCCTTTTTCTACTCAAGTACAAAAGCCCCCGTAATGATCGTTAACATTCAGTTCCAAAGAATTTTGTGGACTAGTTCCCCACGTTAAAAAGGCGAATTTCAACAATAACTCTGAACTATTGATCACCTGAAGAAGTGAGTCCTAGATTACAGCCTAACAGTCTGCAGCTGGAAAGGTGCGCAAATCTAGTAAGAACGCTGACCGACGCGGAAGCATCTACAGAATGAGATGAACCTCTCACACCACGACGACCCGTAAGACTCTACGAAGTGAGATGAACATCTCACACCACGACGACCCGGAAGACTCTACAGAATGAGATGAACCTCACACACCACGACGGCCCGGAAGACTCTACAAAGGACAATGGTGTCCTTGACTGGGCAAACCAGAGCCACCGGTCGTCAGCCCCGCTCCAGTGCCAGAGCAGTCCGCTCCACCGGTGCCCAGTCCGGGACCGGTCCTCAGCCCCAAACCAGTGCCGGAGCAGTCCGCTCCACCGGTGCCCAGTCCGGGACCGGTCTTCAACCCAGATCCAGTGCCGGAACAGTCCGCTCCACCGGTGCCCATGTTCACTCCACCGGTGCCCAGCCCGGGACAGGTCGCCAGCTCCTCTTCAGTGTCAGAGAAGTCTGCTCCACCGGTGCCCAGTCCGGGACCAGTTGCCAGCCCGGCTGCCGGGTCGGAGTCTACACCAGGGTCCAGACAGGACTTGGTGCCTCGCGGGACTTCTGAGAGGGGGTCTACCACACCGGGGTCCAGACAGGACCGGGGGTGCAACGCCATGGTGAACGAGGAGCTGCCACCAGAGCCTGCGTCACGCCTGACTGAGGCCAGGTCTCTGGCTCCCCCTAGTGGGAGTTGGATGGCCACAGTCAGGACCTGACAATATTTCTGGGTTTCTTTTCTGTTGGTCTTATCCCCAATTAGAGCCAGCTGTCTTGAGTTGTCTCTAATTGGGGATTCTATTTAAGTTCAGTTGTTTCACCTGTGTTTGTGGGTTTTTTGTGGGTTTTTGTGTGTTCGATTATTTACTTAATAAAGGAATGTATGCACACTCCAGCTCTGCGTCTCGGGTCCGGTCTCATGGCGATCCAGAGACATAGTGGGAGGATCACACAACATACTGTATCATGGCGTGACTAAATTTACTTCAATATGATGGTTATTATATAAACATTTATCAAATTGTACCGAAACTTCCTGTTTCCATCAAAGCTGTCTGGTATTACTTGAAACGTGGTATATAAGGCCCAAAAACCTGTCAGACCTCAGCCATCCAAGTCATATACTGCTCTCTCTGCTACCACACAGCAAGCGGTACTGGCCCTCTGTTCATGGTGGGGTCACCGGGCCCTCTGTTCATCTATGCATAGTCACTACCTCTACCCACATGTACATATTACCTCAATAACCTCCACTAACCTGTACCCCTGTACCCCTGCACATTGACTCTGTACTGGTAAACCCTGTATATAGTATCATTACTAACCTGTACCCCTGCACATTGACTCTGTACGGGTAAACCCTGTATATAGTATCATTACTAACCTGTACCCCTGCACATTGACTCTGTACTGGTAAACCCTGTATATAGTATCATTACTAACCTGTACCCCTGCACATTGACTCTGTACTGGTAAACCCTGTATATAGTATCATTACTAACCTGTACCCCTGCACATTGACTCTGTACTGGTAAACCCTGTATATAGTATCATTACTAACCTGTACCCCTGCACATTGACTCTGTACTGGTACCACCTGTATATAGTATCATTACTAACCTGTACCCCTGCACATTGACTCTGTACTGGTAAACCCTGTATATAGTATCATTACTAACCTGTACCCCCACACATTGACTCTGTACTGGTACCACCTGTATATAGTATCATTACTAACCTGTACCCCTGCACATTGACTCTGTACTGGTAAACCCTGTATATAGTATCATTACTAACCTGTACCCCTGCACATTGACTCTGTACTGCTACCACCTGTATATAGTATCATTACTAACCTGTACCCCTGCACATTGACTCAGTACTGGTACCACCTGTGTATATAGTATCATTACTAACCTGTACCCCTGCACATTGACTCTGTACTGGTAAACCCTGTATATAGTATCATTACTAACCTGTACCCCTGCACATTGACTCTGTACTGGTAAACCCTGTATATAGTATCATTACTAACCTGTACCCCTGCACATTGACTCTGTACTGGTAAACCCTGTATATAGTATCATTACTAACCTGTACCCCTGCACATTGACTCTGTACTGGTAAACCCTGTATATAGTATCATTACTAACCTGTACCCCTGCACATTGACTCTGTACTGGTACCACCTGTATATAGTATCATTACTAACCTGTACCCCTGCACATTGACTCTGTACTGGTAAACCCTGTATATAGTATCATTACTAACCTGTACCCCTGCACATTGACTCTGTACTGGTAAACCCTGTATATAGTATCATTACTAACCTGTACCCCTGCACATTGACTCTGTACTGGTAAACCCTGTATATAGTATCATTACTAACCTGTACCCCTGCACATTGACTCTGTACTGGTAAACCCTGTATATAGTATCATTACTAACCTGTACCCCTGCACATTGACTCTGTACTGGTAAACCCTGTACATAGTATCATTACTAACCTGTACCCCTGCACATTGACTCTGTACTGGTAAACCCTGTATATAGTATCATTACTAACCTGTACCCCTGCACATTGACTCTGTACTGGTAAACCCTGTATATAGTATCATTACTAACCTGTACCCCTGCACATTGACTCTGTATTATAACCTTGTTATTTTATTGTGTTACTTTAGTTAATTTAGCAAAGATTTTCTTAACTCTTATTTTCTTAAAATTGCATTGTTGGTTAAGGGCTTTTAAGTCATTTACCCCAGAAGATGTGTTGCTGCCACCGACTGGACAGTTTGAAACCCTAAAAAAGGAACAAAAAATAAATAAGGTAATAGAGAAACTAACTTAATTCATCCTAATAAAAATAAATAGTACATTTCCAAAACAAAACAAAGCTCCCACTTCTTCCTTCTTTTAACCCTCCATATCTCCCTTCTCAGGCTCTAGGACCTGAGAGGGTGGTACGACTTGTGACAATATTCCATGTAACTCCTTCACTGAGAAATCTTTCAGCCCCAGGAAACGCTCCGCCACAACCACTATTATATATGCTTCTCCCTTCTGCAAACACCTGAAACATGACCAAAAGCTTTACAATGATCACACTGCATTGGTCTTGGGATAAATGCTCTGACTCTGTAGTTAATATACCCTAACTGCACTTGAGAAGAGAGAGAGTCCATTACAAAAAACAAAAGAACAGATAGACTCTTCAGTTTTTCTTCATTCACCACATGATTCATCCGACGTGCATCAATCACTCCAGGAGTATTTTTAATCTTTTCAACATCTACTTCCCACGATACGCCAGAAATAACCCCATTGAGAGGTGCCCTGTTCCCTAAGAGACACACACGACACTTCAAACGTATCAAATCGTGAGACGCAAAACACGTTTCTTCTGTTCCTCAGAAGCACAAAAGATCTAAACCAGCCCGCCTCTCGTGATCCTCACAGACTTCACTCTTCCCAGCACTCTCTCCACCAGTTTGGATTCCTCAACATTGGTAGTTCATTCAGCTGCTCCTCATTTACAAACCGTCTCCTACAAGACAGGAAGTGACGTTCTCATCACTGTATCTACTTTGCTCCTTTTTCCTTTCTTTTGGACAATATTCCAATTCTCCTTGATTCTACCGCTATTAGATTCAGAATCCACTTCAACATCCGCTTCCGCCATCTTAGAAAACCTCGATCGGCGCCGGCGCTTTGTGGTGACGTCAGACCATCTAGTTAAGTAGCCAATAAAAAAACTGTTTGTCTATCACGCTCATTGGTTGGGTTAAGATGAACCGTCACTCCAAAACTAGTGGACCAATGGAGACTCATTGTCTACGCCTCTCTCTAAACCCCGCCCTTCACGGAAAAATGATGCCAAAACTCGCAATCGAAAAAACTAGCAGTGAAGCAAAGAAACAGACAGTTACGAGTAGCACTACCAAAGAGAGTAAATGCAGGCAAATGATTGGTTGCTGGGAAAGTTGAACCCAAAACTATTTTTGCATTATTTTTCAAATCATCTTTTCAATCCTTTGTCATAGAGTTTTGCTCTCGCTTTAAAATGATTTGCTCACAAGTTTTGGGGTTTTGCTTTTGATATCTTGTTTTATTTCTACAATTCTATACAATTGTTTGGTTTTTGATTTCAACATCCATCGTTTCACCTTGAAAATATCATGTTTACATTCTCAACTTAATCTTTATTTTTCATGTTCACGATTTATTTTATTTTGAAATCAATACATATGGAGTGAAATTGACCCCATATGAAAGCCTCTATTCATTTGTCAACATCCATTAACGCCTTTACAAGAAGTATGTGTTGACAATAAAAACAACTCAAACATAATCAAATTCAACCCTTTATTGCAGGAGTTGCAGGTTGACATTGTCTGTTTCCAGTGTGTACATTAAGTCTGTAGTGAGGCCTTGTCCAGATCAAAAGCCTAAAATGTATACAACTGGCCTTCGCGGAAAACACCACGAAACCTGGGTTGCCGTCAGGAGGGTGAAACTTACTAGACGGATTCCACCGACTCCATCTGAACGTTTCAAAGCATTGAACCCTCCTGAACGCAGCCATGTTTCTGGTGTGTGATAGGCCTGACCACAGCCAGGGATGGGGCACAGTTCCAAACATACACAGGGCATATAGGGATAGAATGGCGAGAAGAGGGGTGAAGGATTGGTTTGGAATCTAGCCATCAAATACGTCTTCATCTAGAATAAGGAAAACATGGCTGGCGTCAAACCTTTTCAAACCCTGGAGAACATCCATCTAGCATACAAATCAACCACTCACTACATACTCTATAGTCTACAAATAATAGGTATTGCACATCAACTGAAATTAAAACAAAAATAAATGTATATACATAGTACACGCGGGTTGAATCAACGTTGATTCTACGTCATTTCAATGGAATTACGTTGAACCAACATGGAATAGACGTTGAATTGGCGTCTGTGCCCAGCGAGTACGTACAATACTAGCAGTCTCCTAACATTGATAATGGTACATTTCCAAATAAATAAATAAAACAAAAACTTTATTCACATCTGTTTTTTAAGACCGTATGCTGTGGACTGTTATGTCATTCAGAAACTCATATAGACGAGGTAGTTAATAAAAACCAAGTCCTCAAACAGTGACGGCACAGAGAGAGGAGCTAAGGCTTACTAAGCTAACGAAACACTGAGTGCCTCTACAGAGCGAGATGGAGAGGGGTTAGAAACACAGATTGTAAGAGCACTTCAATCAAATCAAATGAACAGGGCTAGAAGGGGCAGGGAGCTAATTGTAACTGGTTGAAGAAGCACAGCAACACAGAGAGGAAAGTGTCCAAGGTATTTGGACCAGGTTATTTATTGCCTTTCCATACTCCCATATCTGTTCATTAACATTCGATAACCATGCCCTCTTCAGATCCAACACCCAAAAGTCAAATAATAAAGAGACATTCCACTAGAGCAGAAACGAATGTTGTAGCCATGACTACAGAACACTACAGCTACGGGTGGGCAGAGTAACAGGGTGTTGAAGTATGTTCAATGGGCAGAGTAACAGGGTGTTGAAGTATGTTCAATGGGCAGAGTAACAGGGTGTTGAAGTATGTTCAATGGGCAGAGTAACAGGGTGTTGAAGTATGTTCAATGGGCAGAGTAACAGGGTGTTGAAGTATGTTCAATGGGCAGAGTAACAGGGTGTTGAAGTATGTTCAATGGGCAGAGTAACAGGGTGTTGAAGTATGTTCAATGGGCAGAGTAACAGGGTGTTGAAGTATGTTCAATGGGCAGAGTAACAGGGTGTTGAAGTATGTTCAATGGGCAGAGTAACAGGGTGTTGAAGTATGTTCAATGGGCAGAGTAACAGGGTGTTGAAGTATGTTCAATGGGCAGAGTAACAGGGTGTTGAAGTATGTAAATAGGGTGAACACTAAATACTAGAAAATTAAATAATATGTGTTTGTAAGGAAACACTTTCTAACAGAGAAAAGGGAAAAAGTTCCATCCACTGAGACCCAAAAGGCCATCATTTACAGCATAGACATACTGTACACAGCTTGGAGGGATAGAAGCTGACACAAGGAAATAAATACATACAATCATTTACAGCATGTACACAATCGCCAATACAGAATATAGGAGACAGAGAAAGTAGAAGAAGCTGTACATCAAAAATAAAAATATTTAACTAAGGACCCTTAAGTGTCTCAAACTATATATACCAAGACAGGATGTTTAGGGCTGGGGCTGTATCTGTGGGTCTGTGTGTCTGTGTGTGTGTCTGTGGGTGTGTCTGTGTGTGTGTCTGTGTGTGTGTCTGTGGGTGTGTCTGTGTGTGTGTCTGTGTGTGTGTCTGTGTGTGTGTCTGTATCTGTGTGTGTGTTTCTGTGTCTGTGTGTGTGTGTCTGTTTGTGTGTCTGTGTGTGTGTGTCTGTGTGTGTGTGTATCTGTGTGTGTGTCTGTTTGTGTGTCTGTGTGTGTGTGTGTGTGTGTGCGTGCGTGTGCATGTGTTATCTGCAGCAGGCCAGTGCTCCCAGGGAGGTGTGGCTGTCCAGGCTGCTGTCCGTATCAGAGGTCATGGTGGGGTCACTGGGCTCAGTTGACATGGAGGACACGTCATTGGCCGAGGAGGAAGAAGAGGCGGGGTGAGGGGAGCTGTCAATCACTGCTGCACCTGTGCTGCGAGAAACACACAGGATGACTGATACACCTGTACTAGGTACTAGCACACACACACACACACACACAAACAGAAACACTGTCCTGCAAGATACACCTGCGTGCCACACACCACAGGGTGCCGGAAGAACCCCCTACAGCATCCAGATCCATTATTCACCTCCCTGCTATGAGTCAGCTCTGCATGCTCTCCATCACTAACAGCGTTTTATTCATGGTGTTCTCAAGAGTGAAATGTAAAAGAATAAAAGCAGAGACCAGCTCACAGAAGTAGAATAAAATACACCACAAACAGTGTTAACTAACCTAAAGGAGGAGGCCGTCCACTAACAGAAACAGTGTTAACTAACCTAAAGGAGGAGGCTGTCCACTAACAGAAACAGTGTTAACTAACCTAAAGGAGGAGGCTGTCCACTAACAGAAACAGTGTTAACTAACCTAAAGGAGGAGGCCGTCCACTAACAGAAACAGTGTTAACTAACCTAAAGGAGGAGGCCTCCACTAACAGAAACAGTGTTAACTAACCTAAAGGAGGAGGCTGTCCACTAACAGAAACAGTGTTAACTAACCTAAAGGAGGAGGCCGTCCACTAACAGAAACAGTGTTAACTAACCTAAAGGAGGAGGCTGTCCACTAACAGAAACAGTGTTAACTAACCTAAAGGAGGAGGCTGTCCACTAACAGAAACAGTGTTAACTAACCTAAAGGAGGAGGCTGTCCACTAACAGAAACAGTGTTAACTAACCTAAAGGAGGAGGCCTCCACTAACAGAAACAGTGTTAACTAACCTAAAGGAGGAGGCCTCCACTAACAGAAACAGTGTTAACTAACCTAAAGGAGGAGGCTGTCCACTAACAGAAACAGTGTTAACTAACCTAAAGGAGGAGGCTGTCCACTAACAGAAACAGTGTTAACTAACCTAAAGGAGGAGGCTGTCCACTAACAGAAACAGTGTTAACTAACCTAAAGGAGGAGGCTGTCCACTAACAGAAACAGTGTTAACTAACCTAAAGGAGGAGGCTGTCCACTAACAGAAACAGTGTTAACTAACCTAAAGGAGGAGGCCTCCACTAACAGAAACAGTGTTAACTAACCTAAAGGAGGAGGCCTCCACTAACAGAAACAGTGTTAACTAACCTAAAGGAGGAGGCTGTCCACTAACAGAAACAGTGTTAACTAACCTAAAGGAGGAGGCTGTCCACTAACAGAAACAGTGTTAACTAACCTAAAGGAGGAGGCCGTCCACTAACAGAAACAGTGTTAACTAACCTAAAGGAGTAGGCTGTCCACTAACAGAAACAGTGTTAACTAACCTAAAGGAGGAGGCTGTCCACTAACAGAAACAGTGTTAACTAACCTAAAGGAGGAGGCCTCCACTAACAGAAACAGTGTTAACTAACCTAAAAGAGGAGGCCTCCACTAACAGAAACAGTGTTAACTAACCTAAAGGAGGAGGCTGTCCACTAACAGAAACAGTGTTAACTAACCTAAAGGAGGAGGCTGTCCACTAACAGAAACAGTGTTAACTAACCTAAAGGAGGAGGCCGTCCACTAACAGAAACAGTGTTAACTAACCTAAAGGAGTAGGCTGTCCACTAACAGAAACAGTGTTAACTAACCTAAAGGAGGAGGCCGTCCACTAACAGAAACAGTGTTAACTAACCTAAAGGAGGAGGCTGTCCACTAACAGAAACAGTGTTAACTAACCTAAAGGAGGAGGCCGTCCACTAACAGAAACAGTGTTAACTAACCTAAAGGAGGAGGCCGTCCACTAACAGAAACAGTGTTAACTAACCTAAAGGAGGAGGCTGTCCACTAACAGAAACAGTGTTAACTAACCTAAAGGAGGAGGCCTCCACTAACAGAAACAGTGTTAACTAACCTAAAGGAGGAGGCCGTCCACTAACAGAAACAGTGTTAACTAACCTAAAGGAGGAGGCCTCCACTAACAGAAACAGTGTTAACTAACCTAAAGGAGGAGGCTGTCCACTAACAGAAACAGTGTTAACTAACCTAAAGGAGGAGGCTGTCCACTAACAGAAACAGTGTTAACTAACCTAAAGGAGGAGGCTGTCCACTAACAGAAACAGTGTTAACTAACCTAAAGGAGGAGGCTGTCCACTAACAGAAACAGTGTTAACTAACCTAAAGGAGGAGGCCTCCACTAACAGAAACAGTGTTAACTAACCTAAAGGAGGAGGCCGTCCACTAACAGAAACAGTGTTAACTAACCTAAAGGAGGAGGCTGTCCACTAACAGAAACAGTGTTAACTAACCTAAAGGAGGAGGCTGTCCACTAACAGAAACAGTGTTAACTAACCTAAAGGAGGAGGCCGTCCACTAACAGAAACAGTGTTAACTAACCTAAAGGAGGAGGCCGTCCACTAACAGAAACAGTGTTAACTAACCTAAAGGAGGAGGCCGTCCACTAACAGAAACAGTGTTAACTAACCTAAAGGAGGAGGCTGTCCACTAACAGAAACAGTGTTAACTAACCTAAAGGAGGAGGCCGTCCACTAACAGAAACAGTGTTAACTAACCTAAAGGAGGAGGCCGTCCACTAACAGAAACAGTGTTAACTAACCTAAAGGAGGAGGCCTCCACTAACAGAAACAGTGTTAACTAACCTAAAGGAGGAGGCTGTCCACTAACAGAAACAGTGTTAACTAACCTAAAGGAGGAGGCTGTCCACTAACAGAAACAGTGTTAACTAACCTAAAGGAGGAGGCTGTCCACTAACAGAAACAGTGTTAACTAACCTAAAGGAGGAGGCTGTCCACTAACAGAAACAGTGTTAACTAACCTAAAGGAGGAGGCTGTCCACTAACAGAAACAGTGTTAACTAACCTAAAGGAGGAGGCCTCCACTAACAGAAACAGTGTTAACTAACCTAAAGGAGGAGGCTGTCCACTAACAGAAACAGTGTTAACTAACCTAAAGGAGGAGGCTGTCCACTAACAGAAACAGTGTTAACTAACCTAAAGGAGGAGGCTGTCCACTAACAGAAACAGTGTTAACTAACCTAAAGGAGGAGGCTGTCCACTACCAGAAACAGTGTTAACTAACCTAAAGGAGGAGGCCTCCACTAACAGAAACAGTGTTAACTAACCTAAAGGAGGAGGCTGTCCACTAACAGAAACAGTGTTAACTAACCTAAAGGAGGAGGCTGTCCACTAACAGAAACAGTGTTAACTAACCTAAAGGAGGAGGCTGTCCACTAACAGAAACAGTGTTAACTAACCTAAAGGAGGAGGCCGTCCACTAACAGAAACAGTGTTAACTAACCTAAAGGAGTAGGCTGTCCACTAACAGAAACAGTGTTAACTAACCTAAAGGAGGAGGCTGTCCACTAACAGAAACAGTGTTAACTAACCTAAAGGAGGAGGCCTCCACTAACAGAAACAGTGTTAACTAACCTAAAAGAGGAGGCCTCCACTAACAGAAACAGTGTTAACTAACCTAAAGGAGGAGGCTGTCCACTAACAGAAACAGTGTTAACTAACCTAAAGGAGGAGGCTGTCCACTAACAGAAACAGTGTTAACTAACCTAAAGGAGGAGGCCGTCCACTAACAGAAACAGTGTTAACTAACCTAAAGGAGTAGGCTGTCCACTAACAGAAACAGTGTTAACTAACCTAAAGGAGGAGGCCGTCCACTAACAGAAACAGTGTTAACTAACCTAAAGGAGGAGGCTGTCCACTAACAGAAACAGTGTTAACTAACCTAAAGGAGGAGGCCGTCCACTAACAGAAACAGTGTTAACTAACCTAAAGGAGGAGGCTGTCCACTAACAGAAACAGTGTTAACTAACCTAAAGGAGGAGGCCGTCCACTAACAGAAACAGTGTTAACTAACCTAAAGGAGGAGGCTGTCCACTAACAGAAACAGTGTTAACTAACCTAAAGGAGGAGGCTGTCCACTAACAGAAACAGTGTTAACTAACCTAAAGGAGGAGGCTGTCCACTAACAGAAACAGTGTTAACTAACCTAAAGGAGGCCGTCCACTAACAGAAACAGTGTTAACTAACCTAAAGGAGGAGGCTGTCCACTAACAGAAACAGTGTTAACTAACCTAAAGGAGGCCGTCCACTAACAGAAACAGTGTTAACTAACCTAAAGGAGGAGGCCTCCACTAACAGAAACAGTGTTAACTAACATAAAGGAGGAGGCTGTCCACTAACAGAAACAGTGTTAACTAACCTAAAGGAGGAGGCCGTCCACTAACAGAAACAGTGTTAACTAACCTAAAGGAGGAGGCCGTCCACTAACAGAAACAGTGTTAACTAACCTCCACTAACAGAAACAGTGTTAACTAACCTAAAGGAGGAGGCTGTCCACTAACAGAAACAGTGTTAACTAACCTAAAGGAGGAGGCCTCCACTAACAGAAACAGTGTTAACTAACCTAAAGGAGGAGGCCGTCCACTAACAGAAACAGTGTTAACTAACCTAAAGGAGGCCGTCCACTAACAGAAACAGTGTTAACTAACCTAAAGGAGGAGGCTGTCCACTAACAGAAACAGTGTTAACTAACCTAAAGGAGGAGGCCGTCCACTAACAGAAACAGTGTTAACTAACCTAAAGGAGGAGGCTGTCCACTAACAGAAACAGTGTTAACTAACCTAAAGGAGGAGGCTGTCCACTAACAGAAACAGTGTTAACTAACCTAAAGGAGGAGGCTGTCCACTAACAGAAACAGTGTTAACTAACCTAAAGGAGGAGGCTGTCCACTAACAGAAACAGTGTTAACTAACCTAAAGGAGGAGGCTGTCCACTAACAGAAACAGTGTTAACTAACCTAAAGGAGGAGGCTGTCCACTAATCACTCCATTCGGCTTGGTCCACTCGTCCCACTCATACACCTCCTTCCAGATCAGGTCTAGAACAGATGGAGGGAGGGAGATAGAGAGAGAGAGGGAGGGAGGGAGGGAGGGAGGGAGGGAGTAAGAGAGAGAGAGAGAGAGAGAGAGAGAGAGAGAGAGAGAGAGAGGAGGGAGAGGGAGGGAGGGAGGGAGGGAGGGAGGGAGGGAGGGAGGGAGGGAGGGAGGGAGGGAGGGAGGGAGAGATTTGCCCTCATGAGATGATAAACACCCATTGGAGGGTCAGTATCAGTATGACTTCATGCTATTGGACCCAGCCTTTAAACCTGGCCACCTCTGCAGCATCACGTTTCACACCATAACATAACATGGAAAAGTCAAATGTCAACATTACAAAATGTTGTAGTAAAAAGTGAAAGCTCTACAATGGAACCCAAATGAAGTCCTTAAAGAGCAAACTGCAAGATAAGTAAGTCCACCATTTACACTATGTTCAAAGTAGCTGACATATGTTTGTGACCCTAGTAAAAAGTGATAGTAGTAGTAACGTCTCTAACCTTTCCACTCCTCCACCGTATGCTCTCGCTCATCCAGCTGCTTATCTGTGATCTTTGGAGGGGGCTGGGAGGAAAAACGAAGCAAAAGAAAGACAGGAAAGAGAGAAGAGAGGAAAGAAAGGTTCATCCCTACATCAAACCATCAACCGTGGTTCACTCCTCTGACTAAAAGTGTCAACCGTTTCAGTCCAATTTCCAAGTTCCCCCTCCAATAGATTGTACCACTTTTAAACACTTACCGCCTCCACTTCTGCTGGGTCGTACCACACGTTGATGTAGGGGTGTTTCAGGGCCTCGTCCACTGAGATCCTCTTAGACGAGTCGATCACCAACATCTTAGACAGCAGGTCTCTGGCCTGGCTCGCTGGCAATGGAGAGGAAATATAGTTCAGACCAGCACGACACACACACCCTACCCACACACACCCTACCCACACACACACCCTACCCACACACACACCCTACCCACACACACCATACCCACACACACCCTACCCACACACACCCTACCCACACACACACACCATACCCACACACACACCCTACCTACACACACACCCTACCCACACACACACCCTACCCACACACACCCTACCCACACACACACCCTACCCACACACACCCTACCCACACACACACACCATACCCACACACACACCCTACCTACACACACACCCTACCCACACACACCGTACCCACACACACCCTACCCACACACACATCCTACCCACACACACCCTACCCACACACACCCTACCCACACACACACCCTACCTACACACACACACACACACCCTACCCACACACACACCCTATCCACACACACCGTACCCACACACACCCTACCCACACACACCCTACCTACACACACACACCATACCCACACACACACACCCTACCCACACACACACCGTACCCACACACACCACCCACACACACACACCATACCCACACACACACCCTACCCACACACACCCTACCTACACACACCCTACCCACACACACCCTACCTACACACACCCTACCCACACACACACCCTACCCACACACACCCTACCTACACACACCCTACCCACACACACACCCTACCCACACACACCCTACCCACACACACCGTACCCACACACCTCCTACCCACACACACCCTACCCACACACACCCTACCCACACACACCCTACCTACACACACACACCATACCCACACACACACCCTACCCACACACACACCGTACCCACACACACCACCCACACACACACCATACCCACACACACACCCTACCCACACACACCCTACCCACACACACCCTACCCACACACACACACCCTACCCACACACACCCTACCCACACACACACACCCTACCCACACACACACACCCTACCCACACACACACACACCCTACCCCCACACACACACACCCTACCCACACACACACACCCTACCCACACACACACACACCCTACCCCCACACACACACCCTACCCACACACACCCTACCCACTCACACACCATACCCACACACACACCCTACCCACACACATCCTACCCACACACACACACCCTACCCACACACACACACCCTACCCACACACACCCTACCCACACACACACACCCTACCCACACACCCTACCCACACACACACACCCTACCCACACACCCTACCCACACACACACACCCTACCCACACACACTACCTACCCACACACACACACCCTACCCACACACACTACCTACCCACACACACCCTACCCACACACACACACCCTACCCACACACACCCTACCCACACACACACCCTACCCACACACACACCCTACCCACACACACACACCCTACCCACACACACACCCTACCCACACACACACCCTACCCACACACACACCCTACCCACACACACACACCCTACCCACACACACACCCTACCCACACACACACCCTACCCACACACACACCCTACCCACACACACTACCTACCCACACACCCTACCCACACACCCTACCCACACACACCATACCCACACACACACCCTACCCACACACACCCTACCCACACACACACACACCCTACCCACACACACCCTACCCACACAACCTACCCACACACACACCCTACCTACACACACACACACACCCTACCCACACACACACCCTATCCACACACACCGTACCCACACACACCCTACCCACACACACACCCTACCCACACACACCCTACCCACACACACCCTACCTACACACACACACCATACCCACACACACACACACCCTACCCACACACACACCGTACCCACACACACCACCCACACACACACACCATACCCACACACACACCCTACCCACACACACCCTACCTACACACACCCTACCCACACACACCCTACCTACACACACCCTACCCACACACACACCCTACCCACACACACCCTACCCACACACACCGTACCCACACACCTCCTACCCACACACACCCTACCCACACACACACCGTACCCACACACACCACCCACACACACACCATACCCACACACACACCCTACCCACACACACCCTACCCACACACACCCTACCCACACACACACACCCTACCCACACACACCCTACCCACACACACACCCTACCCACACACACACCGTACCCACACACACCACCCACACACACACCATACCCACACACACACCCTACCCACACACACCCTACCCACACACACCCTACCCACACACACACACCCTACCCACACACACACACCCTACCCACACACACCCTACCCACACACACACACACCCTACCCACACACACCCTACCCACACACACACACCCTACCCACACACACACACCCTACCCACACACACACACACCCTACCCCCACACACACACACCCTACCCACACACACACACCCTACCCACACACACACACACCCTACCCCCACACACACACCCTACCCACACACACCCTACCCACTCACACACCATACCCACACACACACCCTACCCACACACATCCTACCCACACACACCCTACCCACACACACACCCTACCCACACACACCCTACCCACACACACACACCCTACCCACACACACACACCCTACCCACACACACCCTACCCACACACACACACCCTACCCACACACCCTACCCACACACACACACCCTACCCACACACCCTACCCACACACACACACCCTACCCACACACACTACCTACCCACACACACACACCCTACCCACACACTACCTACCCACACACACCCTACCCACACACACACACCCTACCCACACACACCCTACCCACACACACACCCTACCCACACACACACCCTACCCACACACACACACCCTACCCACACACACACCCTACCCACACACACACCCTACCCACACACACACCCTATCCACACACACACCCTACCCACACACACACCCTACCCACACACACACCCTACCCACACACACACCCTACCCACACACACACCCTACCCACACACACACCCTACCCACACACACACCCTACCCACACACACTACCTACCCACACACCCTACCCACACACCCTACCCACATACCCACACACACACCCTACCCACACACACCCTACCCACACACACACACACCCTACCCACACACACCCTACCCACACACACACCCTACCCACACACACACCCTACCCACACACACACACCATACCCACACACACCCTACCCACACCTTTCAGTTTGTTGTGTTCTGAGTCTGCAGGGAAGAGGACGTCGGGGAAGAGTTTGTCGAAGCTGTATCCTGCGTAGCGCGGCCTGTTCTCTACATACGTCCTCACTGATTGGTTGAGCTTCATCAGGAACTCCTGGGGCGGAGTCCCGAGCTGCTCTATCACCTTGTTCCATTGGTCAATGTCTGAGCAGGAGGAGTTAGGGAAACAGTACACCCAGATACATCCTTCTCCACAAACACACTATTACTTTTTTAAAGAACTACTTTTCCAGAACTATCTCTGTGTACTGGCAGAAGCTGAGGTGGTTATTGGGGAGGGAGGATGGGAGTGTGGCTGTACTTGGATGTGGTGGATATGTGGTGGGTGGAGTGCAAAAGGGGTGCTCCATATGGCAGTGGTTGATGGTAAAAACATGGTAAAAACACACAGACAGGATAAAATGATATGACAGTAAAAGAGGAAAGGATACGGTCAGTGCCTGGGAACAACACACTACCTCTGACCATCTCAGCCACAATACAGCCCACTGACCACACGTCCACTACACAATGAGATGTGTGTAGAGATGACATGCAAACACAACGGAGAAAAACTATTAACAACAGGAAATGAGAAAGTAAAAAGTGAATGGACACAAAAAATTGATATCACGAATAAATAAGACAAATGAAACAGAAAATGGAAAGAGGGATTCATCTGGTGAATGAAGGAGAAAAAGCAAAGCATGAATGAGAGTGAAAATGGATACAGCTTCTGCCAGTCTCTGTCAAATGTGAAGGAAAAAGCAGGAAGTCAGGACGTGAAATTAACTGAGAGACTGAAGAGAAGTGGCTCCACAGAGAGGGTGGCAAACTGTTATTACTTAAGGAGATGATTCACAGCCAGAAGCACTAAGGATACAATCCCTTCCTGGGAACAGGATTTTGTGGCGGACCATTTCTGCCAGAATACACCCCACAGACCATATGTCCACTGTTTACAACATGGAGAACAGAACAAGCTGATTAGATTTTAGCAGTTAATAAAGAGACCAATGTTTCTGCAGTGGTGGTTGATGCATACAATCATTATGGGTAGAATGAATATTTGCTTGATTGATCAATTGATGAATTGCTTGATTGACAGGTGCTGACCGTTGGCCTGGTAGCCCATCCCCAGTATGACCTCTGGTGCTCTGTAGTATCTGGTCACTACGTAGGGGGTCATCAGTAAACCTGTAGCCGCTGTCCGAGCCAAGCCAAAGTCCAAGATCTTCAATGTACAGTCTGACTTCACCACAATGTTACTGGGCTTCAGATCCTAGAGGGACAAAGAGTTGTCATCATCATCATCATCACCATCATCATCATCAATAGCAGCAGCAAACTTTGAGGCCCAGACACAAACACAGGACAATTGGCCCAAAACTGTCATTAGGCGACTGTCAGCTGCAGACCACGAAAACAGATAATGGCTGTAGCCTACAAAGTGTGTTCCAGAGCATTCTTTACTAAAGGATTCTGGCAGACAATTCCATCAGAGAGAAGTATTTCAGTCTTGGCAATGTGTAGGCAGGCAGGCAGATACAGTTGAAGTCAGAAGTTTACATACACCTCAGCCAAATACATTTAAACTCAGTTTTTCACAATTCCTGACTTTTAATCCTAGTAAAACTTCCCTGTCTTAGGTCAGTTAGGATCACCACTTTATTTTAAATGTCAGAATAATAGTAGAGAGAATGATTTATTTCAGCTTTTATTTCTTTCATCACATTCCCAGTGGGTCAAAAGTTCACAAAACACTCAACTAGTATTTGGTAGCATTGCCTTTTACTTGGGTCAAATATTTCGGGTAGCCTTCCACAATCTTCCCACAATAAGTTGGGTGAATTTTGGCCCATTTCTCCTGACAGAACTGGTGTAACTGAGTCAGCTTTGTAGGCCTCCTTGCTCGCACATACTTTTTCAGTTCTGCCCACAAATGTTCTATAGGATTGAGGTCAGGGCTTTGTGATGGCCACTCCAATACATTGACTTGGTTGTCCTTAAGCCATTTTGCCACAACTTTGGAAGTATGCTTGGGGTCATCGTCCATTTGGAATACCCATTTGCGACCAAGCTTAAACTTCCTGACTGATGTCTTGAGATGTTGCTTCAATATATCCACATAGTTGTCCTTCCTCATGATGCCATCTATTTTGTGAAGTGCACCAGTCCCTCCTTTAGCAAAGCACCCCCACAACATGATGCTGCCACCCCCGTGCTTCATGGTTGGGATGGTGTTCTTCGGCTTGCAAGCCTCCCCCTTTTTCCTCCAAACATAACGATGGTCATTATGGCCAAACAGTTCTATTTTTGTTTCATTAGACCAGAGGACATTTCTCCAAAAAGTACAATCTTTGTCTCCATGTGCAGTTGCAAACCGTAGTCTGGCTTTTTTATGGTGGTTTTGGAGCAGTGGCTTCTTCCTTGCTGAGCAGCCTTTCAGGTTTTGTCGATATAGGACTCGTTTTACTGTGGATATAGATACTTTTGTACCTGTTTCCACCAGCATCTTCACAAGGTCTTTGCTGTTGTTTTGGGATTGATTTGCACTTTTCGCACCAAAGTACGTTCATCTCTAGGTGACAGAACGAGTCTCCTTCCTGAGCGGTATGACGGCTGCATGGTCACATGGTGTTTATACTTGTGTACTATTGTTTGTACAGATGAACGTGGTACCTTCAGGAGTTTGGAAATTGCTCCCAAGGATGAACCAGACTTGTGGAGGTCTACAATAAGTCTTGGCTGATTTCTTTAGATTTTCCCATGATGTCGAGCAAAGAGGCACTTTTTTGAAGGTAGGCCTTGAAATACATCCACAGGTACACCTCCAATTGACTCAAATTATGTCAATTAGCCTATCAGAAGCTTCTAAAGCCATAACATAATTTTCTGGAATTTTCCAAGCTGTTTAAAGGCACAGTCAACTTAGTGTATGTAAACTTCTGACCCACTGGAATTGTGATATAGTGAATTATTAGTGAAATAATCTGTCTGTAAACAATTGTTGGAAGAATTACTTGTGTAATGCACAAAGTAGATGTCCTAACCGACTTGCCAAAACTATAGTTTGTTAACATGAATAGTGTAGTGTGTCATCTTCCACAGATCTCCATGTATTCTAGCATCTTAGTAGTATGACATACAAACCAGTTACAGTGTTCTAGAATCTAGATTAATCTCAGAATGATCTCTGGGTTTTTCCCATCCTTGTCTAAGGTGTACATGCTCCATTGCTCCAATTATGTATCCCAAATGGCACCATATCTATCCCTCCCTATACAGTGCACTAATTTGACAGGAGCCCAGGATTAGGGTGCCATTTCGGGCGTAAACGCAGTTAGTTAGAGCAGAAGCAGTTTAGATCAGTAGCAGGTTCATTTTGATCTCCTGTGGATATAGCCAACATCAAAGCTCTGACGTCATCACCTACTCTTTGGAAATACACAAATGTATTTGTAATGGCGAGCAACAAATGATAATGACGAGCTACATTATTGCTACATTATTATCTTAGTGTTACCCTGAGCCATACCCTGTGTCTACATGTTAGCTTAGCGTTAGCATGCACAGTATGAGCCATACCCTGTGTCTACATGTTAGCTTAGCGTTAGCATGCACAGTATGAGCCACACCCTGTGTCTACATGTTAGCTTAGCGTTAGCATGTACAGTATGAGCCATTCCCTGTGTCTACATGTTAGCTTAGCGTTAGCATGCACAGTATGAGCCACACCCTGTGTCTACATGTTAGCTTAGCGTTAGCATGCACAGTATGAGCCACACCCTGTGTCTACATGTTAGCTTAGCGTTAGCATGTACAGTATGAGCCATACCCTGTGTCTACATGTTAGCTTAGCGTTAGCATGCACAGTATGAGCCACACCCTGTGTCTACATGTTAGCTTAGCGTTAGCATGTACGAGCCAATATGAGCCTTACCCTGTGTATGATGCCGGCATTGTGGAGGTGTTTGATGCCACACAGCATCTGGTAGAGCAGGTAGGACAACCTCTCATGGTCCAGCTCCATCTGAATCACCTGGCACAGGTTGGCATCCATCAGCTCCATCACAATGTATCTACACAGGTAGGAAGAGAGATAAGCACATACACACACACGTGCAGACACACACACACAAACACACACACATCATGAGGTAACTGTGGAGCCAGCTGGATGGCTTGAACAGAGAGAGATATGCGCTGGCAGAGAGATTTCACACAGTTATTCTGGTAATAGCCGAGTCATTCTGCCATTGATGACAGACAAGCCTGTTCTAAAGATCCTCCTGTGTCTTGACTCCTAACAGCATGTAACCATTTTACACTGTCAAAGGATTATCATGTTATTCTACACCAATTCGTGTACTTACACATCTGCAAATTCTTCTAATGATTTTTGTGGGCTGAACACGTTTAATAGGCCAATGATCTGTAGAGGTAACAACATAAAACACACAAGTCATACAGGATGCTTGCTAGATTAGTTTCCTCAATATAAGAAACACGTTTGTAATCATTTCAATTTCAAATGTATTATGCAAAATATCAATAAAAGTCCTGAAGATGCTGATTGACTGAAACCGCATTCTAGTGTCTGAATATTCACAATATAAGCTACCAAGGCAAATGCCTGTTTACTATTCTATCTATCTGAAGTACCATTATGCGTTCATAAAATAATCGTCCTCCTTTCCTCTCTATGTCCAGCCATAAATATAAAGTCTTCATTTCATAGAGTCTGATCTAGAACATAGAACAACAGGAAGAAGTCATTGACCAGTGTTGGTAGGCAGACTTACATTTTTGTGATTGACACATTTCATTAACACCAGTTCTCTGTACGCTCTCTTGGCATGCGTCTGGTTCTGGAATGGCCGACTCAGCTTCTTAATAGCCACATTTCTCTCAAGGTTGTGGTCAAACGCTGAACTAAAAGGTAAGACCAAGAGTAATATATTGACACATTGGTAACAATGGCGTGATACAGACTGTAGTAAATAGGAATTTAAATGGATGACTGATAGGTGTTTCTTTTCATTGGGTCTTTTACAGCATGTGACCTTAACCTAAAAAGAGGACATTCTCCAAATGACTGAATTCCATGGTCAATTTTGCCATTGATGGACCAGCTGGGGTCACTTGTTTTTTGAAAGAAAAGCACATTTTTTTTATTGATCAGAAATACAGTGTAAACATTGTTAATGTTGTAAGCGTTGTACGAGCTCTTCAGTTTCTTGGCAATTTCTCGCATGGAATAGAAGAAAGTTCTTTGTTTCTGGCCATTTTGAGCCTGTAATGGAACCCACAAATGCTGACGCTCCAGATATTCAACTAGTCTAAAGAAGGCCAGTTTTATTGTTTCTTTAATCAGCACAACAGTTTTCAGCTGTACTAACATCATTGCAAAATGGTTTTCTAATGATCAATTAGCCTTTTAAAATGATAAACTTGGATTAGCTAACACAACCCATTGGAACACAGGAGTGATGGTTGCTGATAATGGCCTCTGTACGCCTATGTAGATATTCCATTAAAAATCAGCCATTTCCAGCTACAATAGTCATTTACAACATTAACGATGTCTACACTGTATTTCTGATCAATTTGATGTTATTTTAATGGACAAAAAAATGTGCTTTTCATTCAAAAACAAGGACATTTCTAAGTGACCCCAAACTATTGAATGTTAGTGTAGCTTTAAGTTGTATGTTACTTTGATTGAATCTCAAATAAGAGTATTTCATGGGGATAAATAAAATAAAAGTATTTGAAAACAATAGACTGCAACACTTTTTTTTTGCATTCCATTGAGCACTGGTAATTACCTGGTACCAACCGCTGTTAAAACACTAACCAAGGAGTTTATGACTGGCAGAAAAAACAAAGGGGATGAAGGCCACCATTAAATTATGATATATTCGCTGGCTGGCTCGTAGGCTAACGTGACGTGTGTGGTCTTACATGTTGTTTACCTAGCTAGGTTCATGGTTTACCTAGCTAGGTTCATTGTTTACCTAGCTAGGTTCATTGTTTACCTAGCTAGGTTCATTGTTTACCTAGCTAGGTTCATTGTTTACCTAGCTAGGTTCATTGTTTACCTAGCTAGGTTCATTGTTTACCTAGCTAGGTTCATTGTTTACCTAGCTAGGTTCATTGTTTACCTAGCTAGGTTCATTGTTTACCTAGCTAGGTTCATTGTTTACCTAGCTAGGTTCATTGTTTACCTAGCTAGGTTCATTGTTTACCTAGCTAGGTTCATTGTTTACCTAGCTAGGTTCATTGTTTACCTAGCTAGGTTCATTGTTTACCTAGCTAGCTAGCTATATGTCTTAAGCTAGTGTACAACACCCGTTGAATATGGCCTGTGTCAGGAAACGTCAGCAAAAAAGCGTAGTGAAATTGTTGCCAGCAGAACTGTTTAGGCTGTTTTCATGTTATCCAGAGGTAAACAAATCATCGGCCAGAGAGTCAAGTGTGCGCTCTGAACGCTCCGAGAGCGAAACGAGATGGGTGGGGCTAAAGCTTAAGAGGGTGTGAACGATGCTGAATGGGTGGAGACAAAGAAGAGCTCTTCACTAGAGTTTACAAGTTTATCAACTTTCAAAGCAGAATTACTTTCCCATTGTTCCTCAAAAACGCACATTTTAGCTCTGAGTCAGTATTTGTATCCAATGTAAAAAACTGAAATTATAATTTTGCTACATAAAACCGAATCCAGGTGGTGAGTCACAATTATATAAAAATAATGAAAATAGTATAACAAAAATATATACACAAAAATTACTATACCAATCCAACAATTTATAACAAACATGAAATTTCCCCCCCGGGGTATCTATCTATCTATCTATCTATCTATCTATCTATCTATCTATCTATCTATCTATCTATCTATCTATCTATCTATCTATCTATCTATCTATCTATCTATCTATCTATCTATCTATCTATCTATCTATCTATCTATCTATCTATCTATCTATCTATCTATTTGTATTTAGTAAGGGGTGACCTTCTGCCAGGCCTCTGACTCCCACTAGAGGGAGTGGGATGGCCACAGTTAGGTCCTCACATCACAGGAGTGGGTTATTAGTGATCCCCAATTAGAGACAGCTGTCTAGAGTTGTCTCTAATTGGGGATTCTATTTATGTGCACCACACATCCACCTGCGTGGTGGATCATTGCTTGAGTTTTGTTTATTGTTTTGTTGTGTTTTATTAGTAAAATAAAACATGTTTGCTCCGTACTCTCGCTCTGCGCCTCGTTCCCTTCAACCACATCGTGACACCTTCATCCTCTTGGTTTTTTCTGTCAGTCATAGACTACCCTTGTCAAAGAGTACCTTGCACCAAGTCTCCATGGCCTTATAGTTTTTACCCATTTGAGCCCACCAGCATATTGTTTTTTCTTCTCAGTAATTAAATAGTAATTTCAAAGTGATTAAACTTACCAGACGATTCCCTGTGCTCCTGAGCCGATGGGCCTTAGATTCTGGTAGCGCTTCAGAACTTTGAAGGTGGAATCTCCGACATCTAAACTGTAGAATTCCCTCTCTCCTCCTCGCTTGTTTTTATTCATGATGAAAGCTGGAGGAGCTGCTTTCTGGGCATCCAAACTAGGCTCTCTGTACTATGGGCCCATACATACACAAGCACGCACACGTGCACAAACACACACAGAAAGACAAAGAGAGAGCATATTTTTAGGATCCAGAACACAGGTAGCCAAGGAATGTTCTGAAGTGCATATGTTTCTAGCTTCAAGATCGATTCAGCATTAGGGACACAGCGCCACTGTTCGCCCCCAGTTCCTTTGGTATGGTTTTTGTTGTTGTTGATGAAAACGGAGGAGAGGAGCATTCGGCAATGTGGTAAAAATAAAATAGTTCATATTCTGCTGTTCTTTTGTGACGCAACGTCAGGGGAGAAAATGTGTTTGTTGTTTGTCATAACTTCTTTATTGTAGCAATAACCTATTCTTCATTTTATCCAATGCTACGGTTTTCCTTCTTAAACCTAAAGTGACATTAAACTTCAAAATCAGATGATCAGATGTTTTCAAAACCCAAAAGCAATCTTCTTTTGAGATAAGTCCGCGTCTCAGGCCATGTGTATGGAGAAGATAAGCACCATGCAATTTCCAGATCTGCGGTGCTTATCTAAGTCAATTCATTTGTTGGTTGAGGTACTGTACATACAGTGCCTAGTGAAAGTCTGCACACCTCTGCTCCACAGAAAAGATGCAGACATGCTGAAACTAATATAAATAGTAAACAGAGAGCAAATATTTTCATTACAAAATCCCTCAATTTATTGAATGCTGTCCACCTGTTTGCATAAGTAGTGGTTTTCATTATTTAATAATAACCTCCCATGTCTTTGTAAGGTCCCTCTGTTAGATAGTGATATTCAAACAATGATTCAACCTCAGAGCCACCAATTAGTTTTAAAAACATGTCAGTGATTCATTTTTAGACAAGCACATATCAGGGGAGGTTACAAAAAGACACTGAATATCCATTTGAGTCGGTCACATTGGGTAAATCTTGGTGGTGCAAAAAAAAGAAAAATGTTTTAGATGTATGCCAGCAAATCCACTACACAACACAACACTAAACAATACATTAACTGGACTATAACGGTGTCAAACGGTGTCCACAAACTGTTAGGGCCGACATAAAGCTGTCCCAACAGCAGTCCCAACACCGTACCACTGCTACACCTGGCTATCAGCAGAGCCTTGTCTGGCAGCGAAACAGTTCATTCAGCCTCATTTACTGACTTAAAAAAAAAACATAGCTGATATGGCTGACTTGCTTTAACAAATGTGGTTTCTATTGACAATTGAGATGTACAAACTATGGCATAAGGAGACAATGAGCGGATAAGAGGCAGTCTGTAATTTAGATTAAGACATGAATGAGTGAGTTAAGACGGAAGTAGTCAATACAACTATTTGTTCAGCAATGTACAGCAACAGAATGCAGAACATGGGCCGTTCTTACAGTATTCTCCCTGTAAACCAAGTCAGAACCGTAGGATAAATAAAGGGGTTATATAAGGAGACAATGAAAGCTCTTACAATATTCAATGATTACATTTCTCTAAAACAGGTTATAGGCTACATGTGCACCACCAAGTCAGAACAGTAGGTGAAATCAAGAGGTGAAAATAGACCACATTATTAGGATGAGGGCTACTAACAGCTTACTACACAACATTCACTTAGAATTACTTTCATAGCTACAGTATACATATCTCTCTGACATCCTACATAATTTATGAAGCAGTGTAACCGTTTTGCTTCAGTCCCTCTCCTAGCCCCTACCTGGGCTCGAGCCAGGGACCTTCTGCACACAACAGTCACCCTCAAAGCGTCGTTAACCATCGCGCCACAAAAGCTGTGGCTCTTGCAGAGCAAGGGAAACAACTACTTTAAGGTCTCAGAGCGAGTGACATCACAAATTGAAACGCTACTAGCGCGCACCGCTAACTAGCTAGTCGTTTCACACCGGTTACAGCAGCATAAGACATTTTGTTGACTCACGTCGCTGTGATGTGCTGGAACAGTGAAGTGGAGCAGCAGTTTGACTCACGTCGCTGTGATGTGCTGGAACAGTGAAGTGAAGCAGCAGTTTGACTCACGTCGCTGTGATGTGCTGGAACAGTGAAGTGAAGCAGCAGTTTGACTCACGTCGCTGTGATGTGCTGGAACAGTGAAGTGGAGCAGCAGTTTGACTCACGTCGCTGTGATGTGCTGGAACAGTGAAGTGAAGCAGCAGTTTGACTCACGTCGCTGAGAAAGATGCCGGATTTACAATTCCGAGTTGAATGACCGTTCAAAACTTATTTTCCTACTTGCAATGCTTGCAGTTAAAGCCACTGTCACCGATTCCTTACAAACAACTCATTGTTGAATTTGCGATCTCCAAATTGTTGTGTAATGTTGATGTAAAATGTTGATTTGGGGAGTTGTGTCAGGCCCAAAGTAAATATGAAAGGGGCAAAGCCCAGGTAAAAACTTTTGAAGACCTGCATCAGTCTTTTGAAGACATAACACTGTTATTTTTCAGTCTGACAATTACACACATTTTAAGACTTAAGACACACCAGAATGGCTTTCCAATATATGTTGAGTGTTCCTGGGTGGTCCAGGCTCAGTGCTGACATAAATATGTTTGAAAAGCTGAGATTTCACCAACCAAATTCACTTAGCTTCAGCAGTTTTGCCAAACACAAAGGATATATGCTGCTCCAAGAATTGTGTAAATTTGGTGAAATCTTATTCAACATGATTCACAGCTGTAATAATTATTGCTTCCCAAGGTGCTTTGAACAAGTATTAACTGTGGGGTGTGAAGACATACGCAAGCAAGGCTTCTTATGTTGTTTTTTAATGAATTTAAAAACATGTATATATCTTTACTTTGAAAATGTAGAGTAAGTTGTGAAAATCAGCAGGAAAAAAATATAATGTAATACTTTTTATATTTAAATATAAGGCAGCAAAATGTGACAACTGTGCAACAAGGGCGGGAAGACTTTCCTGTAGCTGGATCTAAACAACGGATGATGTGGGGTGATTCATCTTGAAATAAGACTACTTTTGTGGTCTGAGAACACCTGACAAAATGGAATGTAATGTCCCTTAAACTTTACAAACAGAGGAGGTGGGACTATACAATAACATCAGAACTGGTCTGAGTGTGAACCATACTTATCTCACTAAATTAGTATATGAAACATGAGCCTAAGAATATCTCTCTCAGGGCTCACGGTCCAATAGGATGGAGTCAAACTGATACTGACCCTCCAATGGGTGTTTCCCCCTCTCTCTCCCCCTCTCTCCCATCTTCTCTCTCATCTATACTTAACAAAAATATAAAAGCAACATGTAAAGTGTTGGTCCTATGTTTCATGATCTGAAATACAATATCCCAGAAATGTTCCATACGCGCATGTGCACAATTTTGTTTACATCCCTGTTAGTGAGCATTTCTCCTTTGCCAAGATAATCCATCCACCTGACAGCATGATCATTACACAGGTGCACCTTGTGCTGGGGACAATAAAACGGCACTCTAAACAGTGCTGTTTTGTCACACAACACAATGCCACACCATTGTCGTGCTGACTGCAGGAATGTCCACCAGAGCTGTTGGCAGAGAATTGAATGTTAATTTCTCTACCATAAGCCGCCTCCAACGTTGTTTTAAAAGTTGGCAGTACATCCAACCGGCCTCACAACCGCAGACAACGTGTAACCAAGCCAGCCCAGGACCTCCACATCCGGCCTCTTCACCTGCGGGATCGTCTGAGACCAGCCACCCGGACAGCTGATGAAACTGAGGAGTGTACATTTTTCATTACTGTCTTAAGCCCAGTCTGAACTGGAGTAAAGCCCAGTCTGAACTGGAGTAAAGCCCAGTCTGAACTGGAGTTAAGCCCAGTCTGAACTGGAGTAAAGCCCAGTCTGAACTGGAGTTAAGCCCAGTCTGAACTGGAGTTAAGCCCAGTCTGAACTGGAGTAAAGCCCAGTCTGAACTGGAGTAAAGCCCAGTCTGAACTGGAGTTAAGCCCAGTCTGAACTGGAGTTAAGCCCAGTCTGAACTGGAGTCAAGCCCAGTCTGAACTGGAGTAAAGCCCAGTCTGAACTGGAGTTAAGCCCAGTCTGAACTGGAGTCAAGCCCAGTCTGAACTGGAGTAAAGCCCAGTCTGAACTGGAGTAAAGCCCAGTCTGAACTGGAGTAAAGCCCAGTCTGAACTGGAGTTAAGCCCAGTCTGAACTGGAGTTAAGCCCAGTCTGAACTGGAGTTAAGCCCAGTCTGAACTGGAGTAAAGCCCAGTCTGAACTGGAGTTAAGCCCAGTCTGAACTGGAGTAAAGCCCAGTCTGAACTGGAGTAAAGCCCAGTCTGAACTGGAGTAAAGCCCAGTCTGAACTGGAGTAAAGCCCAGTCTGAACTGGAGTAAAGCCCCGTCTGAACTGGAGTAAAGCCCAGTCTGAACTGGAGTAAAGCCCAGAGACATTGGGCCAATTTGACTACATTGAAAATACATTGTTTGTAACCATCGGATAGTAACATCCGCTTTCACCTATCATATCATGTCAGGTAGCCTAGCGGTTAAGTGTGTTGGGCCAGTAACCAAAAGGTTGCTGGTTTGAAATCCAGAGCTGACTAGGTGAAAAATGTGTCGATGTACCCTTGAGCACTTAATCCTAATACTCTGGATAACAGCGTCTGCTAAATGACTATAATGTAAACCAATGTTTCCATCCATTTTGAAATACATCCTTCCTTACCATTGGAGACAGACTCTAAGGGTTCCACAAGCTTTCATATAACTGTGATTTCCCGAGGTCGGAAGTATGCATTGTGATTAAGTCCATCATAATAAGGGCTAAATATGATTCAGCCCATGCAGTTTCCTCTGACACCGTCTGTCCCTCTAATGTCACACTTGCGCATCAGAGACATTCCCCGCCGTGTGAAAGTAAACACACACACTCACAGATTTACACACACACACCCCGCACAGTGTCCCAGTAATTATTTATATCAGTCATCAGACAGAAGCCAGGCAGTCGTAAAATCATGGTTCAGATGGGTCAGTTGAGTGGATGGAGTGTGGTGCTTACCGTACAGCTTCTAATTGTAGGTTATATACCTGCATGGGTAACATACTGTACGTCTGAATGAATAAATGAAAAATTGCTGTATAATGATTTACAAACACACTATGGTTAATGAATAAAGCATAACCTTATGTAGCCAACATTATGCCAACGGAGCTAAAGTGCTGCTTGGCTCTTGGATGATTACTGTAAGATTCAGTTACCAGAGAACAGTAGCACCTGTTAATGTGTTACAGTGACTGTGTGAAAACAATGAATACTGGCTATAACTGCAGTCTATATTATCTTGCCACTTCAGTCAGTGACTGGCTGCACCAACAGCAGTTCTCTCCCTCTCTCCTCTCCCTCTCTCTCCCCCTTTCTCTGTCCATCTCCACTCTGCATTATTGGGTAGTCTTTCAAGGGCCTGTGAGTTAGGCCGGCAGCTACACTTCTACAGCCCTGCAATTACAGTCAGGGACCCTCCACTTCAGCCTCCACTCCAGTATAATGACTGATGATCTGTCTTCATAATTAACATGATAAACAGCCCCTCAACACTGCCAGCCAAATCCTGAGCCCCTCCAATATAGGAACTGACTATAGTGTTTCTGACAAAACATCAGCAATCATTCATCTCACCTCAAACTATTAAAGGGGCAATGCAGTCAAAAATGTGATTTTCATGATTTTACACATAGTTTGGAATAATACCGTTTAATTGTGAAAACTATGATAATGCCTTATTAGCGTAAGAGCTGTTTGAAAAGACCATCTGAAATGTTCCGCTTGTTTGCATCGGTGGGGTTTGTGGACCACCAGGCGACACCACCAGGCGACAACACCAGGCGACACCACCAGGCGACAACACCAGGCGACACCACCAGGCGACATCACATTTCAATGAGAATGACAGGTCTATAATACACATTTCTATGTGAATTTGGTCAGGTCGCCCCCAAAAGTAACATATTGCAGCTAGTTAACAGCAGCTAGTTTTGAGGTTACATATCCCTCCCATTAGGCTCCTCCTATTACGCCCCTCACTCAGACCACTCACAGTCCGTCATAGATAAATTCACATTAAGGTACCTAGAAATCATTTGATATTGAGATAAAAACGGCTGCATTGGACCTTTAACACAGTATAACTAAGCAATAAATAACACTGGAACATACACATAAACCATCTGGTTTCATTCCTACATCTCCCTCTGTATTCTTATAGAGAATAATACATTGTTCACCAGTGTCATTACCTATATAGGCGTAAGTCTTGAACATGTTATTGTATAAGTGGGTGGGTGTACAGGTAAGACCATAACATAATATAGGCCTATTCTGGCACTAGACTATATGTAAATACTAGGCCTATTCCATCCAACGGTTATTGTACCCTACATTTATCACAGGCATATCTGTCTTTAACGTAACATTGTACAGTGAATATCGTGTTGCCAAGACTTCAAGAACGGCAGATATCTTCAGGTTTAAATATTGACCATTCAGATTGTTTATAATCAGTAGTGATCAATAGCTTTAATGGCCCTGACTATATATATACAGTCATAATAACCTTGGCCAGCCGACCCTTCACCGTTATATGTAGATGTGGCTGTCAGGTAAAAACACAACACCGGTGCCATGGCAATATGAAGATAATATTATATTACTTTTTGGTAATAGCCTGGTTATTATAGCCTGTATGTAGCCTAGCCTATGCGATGCAGTATTGTGCTACACATAGCGGAACAGAATATTTTGAGCGCTATCTAAGCCAATCCAAACATCTAAAATATCCTGGTCCAGTAACATTAAATCATGGACACGTAGGTGAATATCACAGAATACATTGCACCATTAGGATCTATTTGCAACAAACAGCATCTGTAAATTGCGTGCGGTGCGGCGAAAACGACCCTCCCCCACAACCAAACAATACCATGGACAGCGGTGCGGAAACACGGTGCGGTAACATGACGCTTACCTCTGTCAACAAATACACACTGGCACTTCTGGATTCACCACTACAGTCCGCGTCCTCGAAGATGAATTCAGTTGATTTATTTGGATAATATATGATGGCTATTCTGTTGTCCTGCTACAAAACATGACCTCACGGAATTCACTTCTCTATCTGCATTGACAGGCCGTGCGCGCACTCCAAGAAGACATGCGTACTACGTCACTCAAGCCCTACGCATCCGAGAGACAGGAGCTACCGCCCTATCCTTTCCTTTCATCAATACAAATACTGTACAACAATAACCTCTTCCTTTAATGACTCAAATCTATACAAATCTATACAAATCTCAGACACAAACACATTATGGGGCTACCTCAACCCTTTCGGCTGAATGCTGGTTTTAGGCCTGTCTATTTGGGATGGCACCATATATCAGCCAATCCACAGACATATTTATTCAGGCCTATTCATCCACCTCTGTTTTGGAATGCTTGGAGACTGATGGCAGCCATGTTGTGCTAGAGGCAGTAAACTGAGGAATAATGAAATGGGAAGTTAAAAATGTTAGATTTGGCACCCAGTCAAGCAGTTAGTACCTTCACACTAATGAGTCATGCCAGTAGTTCTATACACAGTGACAGTGGGTCAGAAGTCAGACAAAAAGGGGTTAAAACTCAAAGTGATGTACAGTGCATTCAGAATGTATTCAGACCCCTTGACTTTTTCCACATTTTGTTACGTTACAGACTTATTCTAAAATGGATTAAATCATTTTCCCCCTCATCAATCTACACACAATACAATACAATACAATACAATACAATACCCCATAATGATACAATACCCCATAATGCCACAATACCCCATAATGACACAATACCCCATAATGACACAATACCCCATAATGATACAATACCCCATAATGACATCAATACCCCATAATGACACAATACCCCATAATGATACAATACCCCATAATGCCACAATACCCCATAATGACACAATACCCCATAATGACATCAATACCCCATAATGACACAATAACCCATAATGACATCAATACCCCATAATGATACAATACCCCATAATGACACAATACCCCATAATGATACAATACCCCATAATGACACAATACCCCATAATGATACAATACCCCATAATGATACAATACCCCATAATGACCCAATACCCCATAATGACATCAATACCCCATAATGACACAATACCCCATAATGATACAATACCCCATAATGATACAATACCCCATAATGACACAATACCCCATAATGACACAATACCCCATAATGACACAATACCCCATAATGATACAATACCTCATAATGATACAATACCCCATAATGACATCAATACCCCATAATGACACAATACCCCATAATTACACAATACCCCATAATGACATCAATACCCCATAATGACATCAATACCCCATAATGACACAATACCCCATAATGCCACAATACCCCATAATGACATCAATACCCCATAATGACACAATACCCCATAATGCCACAATACCCCATAATGATACAATACCCCATAATGACACAATACCCCATAATGATACAATACCCCATAATGACACAATACCCCATAATGACATCAATACCCCATAATGATACAATACCCCATAATGACACAATACCCCATAATGACATCAATACCCCATAATGACACAATACCCCATAATGATACAATACCCCATAATGATACAATACCCCATAATGACACAATACCCCATAATGACACAATACCCCATAATGACACAATACCCCATAATGATACAATACCTCATAATGATACAATACCCCATAATGACATCAATACCCCATAATGACACAATACCCCATAATGACACAATACCCCATAATGACATCAATACCCCATAATGATACAATACCCCATAATGACACAATACCCCATAATGACATCAATACCCCATAATGATACAATACCCCATAATGACATCAATACCCCATAATGACACAATACCCCATAATGACATCAATACCCCATAATGATACAATACGTCATAATGACACAATACCCCATAATGACATCAATACCCCATAATGATACAATACCCCATAATGACACAATACCCCATAATGATACAATACCCCATAATGACACAATACCCCATAATGACATCAATACCCCATAATGACACAATACCCCATAATGACACAATACCCCATAATGATACAATACCCCATAATGATACAATACCCCATAATGACACAATACCCCATAATGACACAATACCCCATAATGACATCAATACCCCATAATGACACAATACCCCATAATGATACAATACCCCATAATGACACAATACCCCATAATGACATCAATACCCCGTAATGACACAATACCCCATAATGATACAATACCCCATAATGATACAATACCCCATAATGACACAATACCCCATAATGACACAATACCCCATAATGACACAATACCCCATAATGATACAATACCTCATAATGATACAATACCCCATAATGACATCAATACCCCATAATGACACAATACCCCATAATGACACAATACCCCATAATGACATCAATACCCCATAATGATACAATACCCCATAATGACACAATACCCCATAATGACATCAATACCCCATAATGATACAATACCCCATAATGACATCAATACCCCATAATGACACAATACCCCATAATGACATCAATACCCCATAATGATACAATACCCCATAATGACACAATACCCCATAATGACATCAATACCCCATAATGACACAATACCCCATAATGACACAATACCCCATAATGATACAATACCCCATAATGATACAATACCCCATAATGACACAATACCCCATAATGACACAATATCCCATAATGACATCAATACCCCATAATGACATCAATACCCCATAATGATACAATACCCCATAATGACACAATACCCCATAATGACATCAATACCCCATAATGATACAATACCCCATAATGACATCAATACCCCATAATGACACAATACCCCATAATGACATCAATACCCCATAATGATACAATACCCCATAATGACACAATACCCCATAATGACATCAATACCCCATAATGATACAATACCCCATAATGCCACAATACCCCATAATGATACAATACCCCATAATGACACAATACCCCATAATGACATCAATACCCCATAATGACACAATACCCCATAATGACATCAATACCTCATAATGACATCAATACCCCATAATGATACAATACCCCATAATGACACAATACCCCATAATGACATCAATACCCCATAATGATACAATACCCCATAATGACACAATACCCCATAATGATACAATACCCCATAATGACATCAATACCCCATAATGACACAATATCCCATAATGATACAATACCCCATAATGATACAATACCCCATAATGACATCAATACCCCATAATGACATCAATACCTCATAATGATACAATACCCCATAATGACATCAATACCCCATAATGACACAATACCCCATAATGACATCAATACCCCATAATGATACAATACCCCATAATGACATCAATACCCCATAATGACATCAATACCCCATAATGACATCAATACCTCATAATGATACAATACCCCATAATGACATCAATACCCCATAATGACACAATACCCCATAATGACATCAATACCCCATAATGATACAATACCCCATAATGACACAATACCCCATAATGACATCAATACCCCATAATGATACAATACCCCATAATGCCACAATACCCCATAATGATACAATACCCCATAATGACACAATACCCCATAATGACACAATACCCCATAATGACACAATACCCCATAATGATACAATACCCCATAATGACATCAATACCCCATAATGACACAATACCCCATAATGATACAATACCCCATAATGATACAATACCCCATAATGACATCAATACCCCATGATGACACAATACTCCATAATGATACAATACCCCATAATGATACAATACCCCATAATGACATCAATACCCCATAATGACACAATACCCCATAACGACACAATACCCCATCATGCAAAAACAGGTTTTTAGAAATGTTTGCAAATGTATTTAAAAAAAAAGACATAAATATGACATTTACATAAATATTCAGACACTTTACTCAATACTTTGTTGAAGCACCTTTGGCAGTGATTACAGCCTCTAGTCTTCTTGGGTATGACCTTACAAGCTTGGCACACCTGTATTTGGGGAGTTTCTCCCATTCTTCTCTGCAGATCCTCTCAAACTCTATCAGGTTGGATGGGGAGCGTCATTGCAAAGCTATTTTCAGGTCTCCCTGTTGGAAGGTGAACTTTCGCCCTAGTCTGAAGGATCTCTCTGTACTTTGCTCCGTTCATCTTTGCCTCGACCCTGACTAGACTCCCAGTCCCTGCCCGCTGAAAAAAATCCCAACAGCATAATGCTGCCCCCACCATGCTTCACCCTAGGGATGGTGTCAGGTTTCCTCCAGACGTGACGCTTGGCATTCAGGCCAAAGAGTTCAATCTTGGTTTTATTTTTAATACATTTGCAACAAAATCTTAAAACCTGTTTTCACTTTGTCATTATGGGGTATCGTGTGTAGTTTGATGAGGAAAATGTTTAATTTAATACATTTTACAATAAGGCTGTAACGTAACAAAATGTGGAAAAAGGGAAGGGGTCTGAATACTTTCTGCTGGCACCAAAAGGTTAATAAAGTGTTGATATGGGACAGAATGTGGTTGGATAGGCATATACATTACTCATTTCCACGTGGGATATTGGACATTTAATCAAAGCCTATTGGATGATAACTTGTTTTTAACTAAGACAGAATAATTTATAACTGACTTTTTCCAACATATTCCAGCACACATTGCTTCTGTCAACGTTGTGAACAGAGTGCCTGTTGGTGGTGGTGGGGTTATGGTATGGGCAGGTATAAGCTACAGACAACAAACACAATAGCATTTTATCGATGACAATTTGAATGCACAGAGATACCGTGACGAGATCCTGAGGCCCATTGTCGTGCCATATATCCACCGCCATCACCTCATGTTTCAGCATGATAATACACGGCCCCATGTCGCAAGGATCTGTACACAATTCCTGGAATCTGAAATAGTCCAGTTGACTGATTTCCTGATATGAACTGTAACTCAGTAAAATCTTTTAAATTGTTGCATTTATATTTTTGTTCAGTATATGTCCATTCTTAGTGTAAATTCTTAGTTCATAGCAACGACGGCCAGAAACTCCCAGCTGGCGGTTTTGTTTGAACAGGTCTCTGTGAGTGAATCAGGCAGACCAGTTTATTTTCAGCCAGGAAGAACGCGGTTGGTTTTTCTTACCTGCAGCTTTGGTTGAACACCCATGCCTGGAGCTTATAGCTACTACAGACGGGAAGCTATGCCTGGAGCTTATAGCTACTACAGACGGGAAGCTATATGTAGGCTACTACTGTCTTGCGGCTTTGATTGAATATATCCTGCATTTTCTAACACTGGCTCCGGGTTCAGACATCTCGTGCCCAGTGGGCATATGAAGTGATAAAGATGTATTTTTCTGGTTGAAATCTGGTCTGGACGTCTTATTACGTCATGAAACGTTGGTTTTTGGTTGAAACTACTGACCAGTTATCTAAATGCTACTCAATTAATAGTCAATCTCTATAAAACGTTCATAGTGTTTGTGGGCCATGAACCCATTGGATAGAAGACACTGGAACCATTACAGTTATTAACATTTGAGTAATGTTCTTTTTCAGCAGGGTTTGCATGATTCAGTCTCGCACAGTTGGCAAACAGCTGGCAGAGCACACCAAAAAGTGTTAGGCTGTCATGGCACACTGTACCCAGGCATACCGTACCCAGGCATACCGTACCCAGGCATACCGTACCCAGGCATACCGTACCCAGGCATACCGTACCCAGGCATACTGTACCCAGGCATACTGTACCCAGGCATACTGTACCCAGGCAACACGCTGGGAGAGATACTGTCAGGCTTTCTCTGGTTCTGAACCCAAACGCAGATCGCAGGACAAGGTAGTGGGTGAAAAAGTAGAGTATTTATTGATAACAATATAATACTGAGGATGGTTCGGCAGATGTGCAGACAGGGGAGTACAGATGATGGGGGGCTGAAGGTGTAGTTTAGTGTTCCACAGATGGTAGACGGGTCCGATAGCCAGGCAGGAGAGACGGGAATTCCAGGTGAACGTACTGAGGCAGAGAGAACAAGAAATCAGATGAGCAGGCAGACTGAGAATAACAAGGCAAACTGAAGATAGTAAATAACTCTGGTCTGATGCAGCACAACATACGGAGTGTGACTAACGACCCGGCAGGGACTGGATGTCAGGTCTCGGCTTAATCAATCAATCAATCAAATGTATTTATAAAGCGCTTTTTACATCAGCCGATGTCACAAAGTGCTATACAGAAACCCAGCCTAAAACCCCAAACAGCAAGCAATGCAGATGTAGAAGCACGGTGGCTGGAAAAACTCCCTAGAAAGGCTGGAACCTAGGAAGAAACCTAGAGAGGATTATAACAATTCATGGCCATTAAGGCCAGTTCTTTCTCCAAGATGTTCAAATGTTCATAGATGACCAGCAGGGTCAAATAATAATAAAAGTAGTTGTGGAGGCTTAAGTAGTGTTGTAATGATGATCAGGACCAGGTGTGATGATTACTGACGAGGAACAGGTGAGAGCAGACTCAGGTGATCCTGGAATTCCGCCTTACACTCGTTGCCCAGCGACCGGAACAGGGCGCGTTCAGGAACACAACACAAAACAGACAGACAGACAGGAAAACAGGCTCACTGGGACGGGGTTGTGACAGATACTTTGAAAAAGGTTTAATTTTCAATTAATCGAAAATGAGACATGGCAATCTGCACAAATGCAAAAAGGCCATTTTTAAACAATGGATGAGCTTTTCATCCGCTCCAGTGCTCTGGCACTGGGGCGGAGCAGACGGCTGGACCCGGAATGGGTACCGGTGGAGCGGACTGCTCTGGCACTGGGGCGGAGCAGACGGCTGGACCCGGAATGGGTACCGGTGGAGCGGACTGCTCTGGCACTGGAGCGGAGCAGACGGCTGGACCCGGATTGGGCGTCTCCAGAGGAAGAGCATTCCAGGCTCTCCACCACCTCGTCTGCTCCTCCTCCGGGTATTCATCGAAGCCCTCTGGCCGCTCCCGATCCAGATCCGTGGGCATGCGAAGTGGCGTGCGATGCCTTTTTTCAGCCTCTCCGGGGCTCTGGCCGCGCACCGATGGTGTGGTGCTCGCCGCCACTACGGACCTTTGTTTCTCCATCCTCCTCCATTGCTTCAAGAACCTACCCCTGTCCTCTGGCTTCACCCTAGGCCATGTGGGAATAGGTACTAACTCCTCTGAGTTAGTCTCTCCCCCGTTGCGCTGCTTGGTCTCAGTGTGGTGGGTCGTTCTGTCACGAGTCGGGACGGTGAGAGACCAAGGCGCAGCGCACTCAGAGTTCGTCATTGTTTTATTTTCTGTTTATACTATGTATAATTGTAAAACAATCCAAAAGCACGAACTCAAACAAACACTACAATACAAAAAAACGTCACGTTTCGTCACCTAAACCAACACGAAATGAAACGGACGTAACAAAAGGCACACTTACTTTTCACCGTGACTGCGACATACATCGATATGTAACGATAACGACCCACACAAACGTGGACAGACTCAACATATATTGGATCCCTAATTAGAGACAATGCCGTGCAGCTGCCTCTAATTAGGGATCCAACCTAAACCCCACACAGAAACAGAAAAGGACGACACTGTCAGACTCTGACCATAGCTACATAGAGAAGCGATTAGGCTTCTCTATGGCCAGAGCCTGACAAGAGCACAAGTCAGAATTGGGGCTAGTAACAGTAGTAACAGTAGATGGGCCAGGGTGTACATGTACATTACCAGATATCATCAACAGTAATACAATCAAGGCACGGCAGAGGACAGGGAGAGCTCTGCAGTGCTGATGTATGACATCTGAATGTGCATCAGATGGCAACAAGATACTGTACAGCAATTTCATCAGGTAACATGAATACAAAGCCGGCGAGAGGATGGGAGGCCAAGAGTCTATGTAATCAATAGAGAGTCAGAGTCCTGAGTGTGGGAACAAACATAGTCTGTCCCACGGATGCAGGGCCGGCCCTAACTATTTGGGGGCCCTAAGCGAGATTTTGGTGTTCGGGCCCCCCACCTCATGGGTAACCTAAAATTCTGATCAGTCCAAAGTCTGTGGTGTGTGCGTAAGTGCGTGTGTGCTGGAGTTGAGTGAAAACTTGGGAGAGAGGGGGGAGTGTGGCGGGGGTACCTGTACCAGAGACAGGCCAGGGCAGACGGTGGACAGATCCAAGCAGCAGTGCAGCAGGCAATGGGAGTAGGTGTCACACTCGCTTGGGGGAAGCTTTTTTCGGGAGGCAGATTCGTGGTAAAAAAACATAGCTAGCAAGTCTCAGTCCACCATTTTTGTTTTTCACGTGCAAAAGGAAGTCGTTAGCTAGCTATATCTCTTCAGTTTCGGTGAATGGTCCTTTATGACGTCCATACAACGTTGCCCTGTGGCTGTTGTATTGAGGAGATTGTGAGGAAGATGTCTCCTGATGTTCTGTTGTATTTTGGAGATTGTGAGGAAGATATCTCCTGACGTTCTGTTGTATTGAGGAGATTGTGAGGAAGATATCTCCTGACGTTCTGTTGTATTGAGGAGATTGTGAGGAAGATGTCTCCTGATGTTCTGTTGTATTGAGGAGATTGTGAGGAAGATATCTCCTGACGTTCTGTTGTATTGAGGAGATTGTGAGGAAGATGTCTCCTGATGTTCTGTTGTATTTTGGAGATTGTGAGGAAGATATCTCCTGACGTTCTGTTGTATTGAGGAGATTGTGAGGAAGATGTCTCCTGATGTTCTGTTGTATTGAGGAGATTGTGAGGAAGATGTCTCCTGATGTTCTGTTGTATTGAGGAGATTGTGAGGAAGATGTCTCCTGATGTGATCAAAGCAACAATATTGTTTCTTATTGAGATCATTTACAATTGTGTGGAGGGTAGTATCCTGTATATGTCCTTCCAAGTTTATCTAACTCTAAATCTATATTTCTGTAAAAACATACTCATGATCTCTCTCTCTACTCCAATGAGTTAATTTACTCCTCTTGACAATTTCCAACTCTCTGAGAATGTCACGGTTGTTGGGCTGGCTGTCGGCCCCAGACTGGGCAGCGCTCTTTATCGTTTATTAAGGCGAACTCCGACAAAACAATAAAGAATAACAGCAAAAAAAGAGACTCGCCAAAAAAATCCAGGCATTTATAAATAAAGTCCAGTCTTACTTCATCATATCGAATGAATTTAATTTTTTTTACTAGGCAAGTCAGTTAAGAACATATTCTTATTTTCAATGACGGCCTAGGAACAGTGGGTTAACTGCCTTGTTCAGGGGCAGAACGACAGATTTTTACCTTGTCAGCTCGGGGATTTGATCCAGCAACCTTTCGGTTACTGGCCCAACACTCTAACCACTGGGCTACCTGCCTTCCCAGGCCTGTCTTCTTAGATGTTTCATGTTGTTCTGTTATTTCTAGTTGTTGTATATTATCTCCATCCATGTAAAGAACCTGTCTGATCAGGATTAACAATACCTGGGAAAACCTTTTTAATTCTGCATTTTGCTATTATTTTTGCATCACAATATTGAAGTGTAAGAAGCCTCCAGTTTTTAAGATAGACTGGATCTTTATATCTGCCATCTGGGTCTTGTTTTAATAATAGTGAAATCAGACCTTCCTGTTGAGTACCTGACATTTCTATAGGAGTGGTTAAAACAAGCTAATATTGGAGCTTTGAGTATATAAAAAAGGCTTGATATAACTACCTGTATGCCATCAAGCTCTGGGGTTTTCCAGACTGAAAAGATTTTAGAGAATCAAAAAGTAATTACTCTGAAATTTGGCCATCGCACTGATCTTTTTGTATACTAGTTAATATAAAATGTTTGTATTATTTGGAAAAATATCCTTACAGTAATCGACATTCAGGATGAGGATGAGACGGAAAATAAAACATCTGCTTAAAATATTTAGCTTCGTTTTTTAAAATACAATTTGACTCAATCTTTAGTAACCAGTTTCTGCAAATAATTTAGCGTTCCTGTGTTGGAGATTCAGGAAGAATTTGGTATATTTTTCTCCATATTCAAATCAAATCTATGATAATTGTCACAGGCGCCGAATACAACAGGTGTAGATCTTACCGTGAAATGCTTACAAGCCCTGTGCAGGGGTACAGGTTAGTAATGATACTATATACAGGGTTTACCAGTACAGAGTCAATGTGCAGGGGTACAGGTTAGTAATGACTAAATACCCACACTGATTAATGCTGGTGATAGGGTGCACCTGGTGTGGGGAGGGGACAAACACAGACAGGTGAAACATATCAGGACATGACAGTACCCCTCCCCCTACGGGCGCCACCTGGCGACCGACCCGGGTGCATACCTGGCTGACCGGGATGCCGCCGATGAAAGTCAGCGATGAGCTCCGGGTCGAGGATGTCCCTGGTAGAGACCCAAGACCGCTCCTCCGGCCCGTAGCCCTCCCAGTCAACCAGGTACTGGAAACCCCGGCCCCGGGGACGGACTCTCAGGAGGCGACGCACCGTCCAAGCAGGTTGGTTGTCAATAACCCGAGGAGGAGGGGCAGGCCTGGGAACAGGAGACAAAGGACAGTGAGAGACAGGTTTTACACGGGACACATGAAAGGTAGGATTAATGCGGAGGGACCGGGGCAACATGAGGCGTATAGCTGAGCGATTGATAACCCGGGAGATCTGATAAGGGCCGATGTAACGGGACGAAAGCTTGCGACTCTCCACCCGAAGGGGCAGATCTCGGGTGGACAGCCACACCCTCTGGCCTACACGGCAGTGGGGAGCCTGGGTCCTGCGACGGTCGGCCTGCCGCCGATACCTGGTATTTGTTCGTAGTAGAACAGCCCGGGCCTTTCTCCAGGTCCGACGGCAGCGCCTAACAAACAGCTGGGCCGACGGGACGCCAACCTCCTCTTCCTGCTCCGAAAACAGCGGAGGCTGGTAGCCCAAGGAGCACTCAAAGGGGGAAAGCCCAGTAGCGGAGGAAGGCAGGGTGTTGCGGGCATATTCCACCCAAACGAGTTGCCGGCTCCAGGTGGTGGGATTGTCCGAAACCAGGCAACGTAGCACAGTTTCCAGATCTTGATTGGCCCGCTCTGATTGGCCGTTAGACTCTGGGTGGAATCCTGAGGACAGACTGATAGAAGAACCAATAAGGGTACAGAAAGCCCTCCAGAACTGGGAAGTGAACTGAGGACCCCGGTCGGAGACGATGTCAATGGGTAATCCGTGGATCCTAAAGTTGGGCCGTTTCCTTGGCCGATGGCAGCTTAGGCAGGGCGATGAAGTGTGCCGCCTTCGAGAACCGGTCCACAATGGTGAGGATAGCGGTATTGCCGTCGGATTGCGGCAGGCCTGTGACAAAATCCAGGGAGATGTGTGACCATGGACGATGAGGGACCGGAAGAGGCTGTAAGAGACCAGCCGGGGCCTGGCGGGGCGTCTTGTTTTGATTACACACTGTGCAGGCAGAGACAAAAGAGGGAACATCCACTCCCATGGTGGGCCACCAAAACCTTCGACGTATAAATGCCAGGGTCCGGCGAGAACCGGGGTGGCAGGTCAGTTTTGATGAATGACCCCACTCCAGGACTCGGGATCGAACAGGGTCAGGCACGAACAGGCAGCCTGGCGGACCCCCTCCGGGGTCAGGGCTCAACTGTTGTGCGTTACGCACCTCCTCCTCAATACCCCAGACCAAGGATGTAGCCAAACAAGAGACAGGGAGAATGTGCTCATTACCTTGGGCAGCAGCAGGACTGAACACACGGGAGAGGGCGTCCGGTTTAGTGTTCTTAGAGCCGGGTCGATAAGACAGGGTGAAATTAAAGCGAGTAAAAAACAGAGCCCACCTGGCTTGTCGGGCATTGAGCCTCCTGGCTGAGCGTAGATACTCTAGGTTCTTGTGGTCTGTCCACACAAGGAATGGTTGTTCCGCTCCCTCCAGCCAATGTCTCCACTCCTCCAGTGCAGTCTTGACCGCCAGCAATTCCCTGTTGCCGACGTCATAGTTAATTTCAGCCGGTGTCAGACGACGGGAGAGGAATGCACAGGGGTGCAGCTTCTGGTCGCTGTCCGACCTTTGTGACAACACGGCCCCCACGCCAACATTGGAGGCGTCCACCTCCACCACAAACTGCCGGGCCGGATCTGGGTGAATCAGAATGGGGGCTGAAGTGAAGCGCTGTTTGAGGGTCTCGAAGGCCTGGGCTGCTTGGGAGGACCATACAAAGCTCACTTTAGTCGAGGTTAAGGCAGTGAGTGGGGCTGCCAAAATACTGTAATTACGAATGAATCTCCGATAAAAATTGGCAAACCCCAGGAAGCGTTGCAGATCCAGGCGTGAAGAGGGCTGTGGCCAATCAGTGACGGCTTGGACCTTGCCTGGATCCATTCGGATGCTACCCGCAGCCACTATGTAACCCAGGAAAGGAATGACAGAGCGATGGAACTCACACTTTTCTGCTTTTACAAACAGTTGGTTCTCTAATAATCGCTGGAGGACCTGTCGTACGTGTTCCTGGGCTGAGTGAGAAAAAATCAAGATATCGTCCAGATACACAAAAACAAAACGATTAATCATGTCCCGGAGTACGTCGTTTACCAGAGCCTGGAAGACAGCGGGAGCGTTCGTCAATCCAAATGGCATCACCAGGTATTCATAGTGTCCACTGGCAGTGTTAAACGCAGTCTTCCATTCATCCCCTTCTCGTATCCGTACCAGGTGGTAGGCATTTCGGAGATCCAGTTTTGAGAATATCGTGGCTCCTTGGAGCAACTCAAAGGCAGAGGCAAGCAGTGGAAGTGGATAACGGTTTTTTACCGTAATGTCATTCAGGCCCCGGTAATCAATGCATGGGCGTAGAGTTTTATCCTTCTTGGCCACGAAGAAAAACCCAGCCCCAGCAGAAGAGGATGATGGCCGAATAATCCCAGTCCTGAGGGAGGTCTCCACATAATCCGCCATGGCCTTAGTTTCCGGACCGGACAGGGAGTACAGACGTCCACGGGGTGGTGATGTACCTGGATGGAGGTCTATGGCACAGTTGTATGGCCGATGAGGTGGTAAAGAGGTAGCCCGAGACTTATTGAACACCTCCCTTAGATCCCAGTATTCGGGGGGAACAGATGACAAATCGATGTCCTCCGTGGCCTGTGAAACCTGTCTTGTTAGAACATGGGGTGCAGCCTTCAGACAATGAGCAAGGCAAAAAGGGCTCCAGTTGGTAACAGAACCGGTAGTCCAATCTATGTGAGGGTTGTGTTTAACAAGCCAAGAATGGCCTAACACAATTGGAGCATTAGGGGAATGTAGGGGCAGGAACTGAATCTCCTCCCGGTGGTTGCCAGACAGAATCAGAGTAACGGGCACCGATATCTGGGACACCCGCCCAATAGAACGACCGTCCAGGGCTGTAGCCTCGATGGGTGTGCTTAGAGGGCGTGAAGGAATGCCTAATTTGACCAGAAGGGAGTTATCAATAAAACAGTCGTCAGCTCCTGAATCCATAAGGACATTTACTTTAAGGGTTTGGGAATCCCAAATAATGGTGGCAGGAAAAGGAAAACGAACCGGGGATACCCACGGGGTTTTAGTTTGACTCACCCGTATTCCTGCTGTTACGGATGAGCCCCGCCCTTTTTAAAGGACAACCGGCTGCATAATGTCCTTTCTCTCCACAGTAGAGGCAGCTGCGACTGTCTATCCTGCGTCGACGTTCCTCGGGCGTCAGCTGTGCCCTCCTTATTTGCATGGGTTCAGATGTAAGAACCTCGGACGCCCTCGGTGGTTCCCGGAAGAATTCGGGTGGTTCCGGCAGTCCCGGTGACGCTCTACCACCCGGTCCGCCGAAATGCGGAAGTGCCTGAGCAGGACGACGATTTTCTCTCTCCCGATTTCGTTCCTGAAGTCTACTTCCTATACGCATGGCAATGGAGATGAGGCTGTCTAAACTGGGAGGCACCTCTTCGGCGGCGAGTTCATCTTTGATGGGATCACATAATCCGTCGTAGAAGGCGTCGAGCAGAGCCTCGGAATTCCATGAGCACTCCGCTGCCAGGGTACGGAATTTAATTGAGTAATCCGACACGCTGCTAGTCCCCTGTCTTAGATGTAGCAGCTGACGTGCCGCTTCTCTTCCGGATAATGGAGCATCGAAAACTTTTTTTACCTCCGTAATGAACGCTGCTAGACTGAAACAAACGGGAAGCTGCTGGTCCCATATCGGCGTAGCCCATGCCAGGGCTCGCCCCGTCATCATGGTTATCATTTAGGCGACCCGTGACTTCTCTGTGGGAAAAGAGGATGGCTGCAGTTCGAAGATACGCGAGCACTGGGACAAGAAAGGACGACAATAACTCGAATCACCAGAGAACCGTTCGGGGGCAGGTAAGTGCGGCTCTCTAAGGGATACCGGGGAAGGTGTTGGGTTGCTGGGTATAGGTGGGACAGGAAGGAAGCGCTCTGTGCCGGTAGTGCCAGTGTTAATCTCTCCAAGTGTTTGAGCAGGCATTCGGTGGCTCGCTGCTGGTTCTCTCTCTGCTCACTGAGTTCCTCTGCAATAGAACGTAGCACCTCCTCGTGTCGACCCACAACAACCCCATGGTGGGCTATTGCGTTCTGTAGATGGGTCAACTCCGCTGGGTCCGTCATGGCCAGATCGTTCTGACACAACGACAGATATACGGGACCCAAAAGCGGACACGGAGGCAGAGATATGATTGACTGTTTAATAGGAAATATGGAACAAGACAGGTTCGTAGTCAATGACAGGCAATGTTCGTAACCGGGAGTCTGAATGGCAGTCGTCCAATAAGGGGAGTCAGGCTCGTAGTCGTAGTTCAGGCAGCGTTCGGTACCGGGAATCAGAAGACTGGCAGTGCAGAGGAGTAGACAGGCTCGTAATCCGTAATGCAGGCAGAGTTCGTTTGGCAGCAGATCAGATGGTCGAAGGCACATGAGGGGGCTAGACAGGAACGTAATCCAACAGGCAGGTAGAGGTCCAAATACCGGGAAACAGACTGGCAGAGTTAACAATACGAGAGAGTGCTGGAAACGACTGACTAAGCAAGACGATCTGGCAAATGCCAACAGCACCCAAGAGACTAAATACCCACACTGATTAATGCTGGTGATAGGGTGCACCTGGTGTGGGGAGGGGAAAAACACAGACAGGTGAAACATATCAGGACATGACATTACCAGTACAGAGTCAATGTGCAGGGGTACAGGTTAGTAATGATACTATATACAGGGTTTACCAGTACAGAGTCAATGTGCAGGGGTACAGGTTAGTAATGATACTATATACAGGGTTTACCAGTACAGAGTCAATGTGGGGGGTACAGGTTAGTAATGAGGCTATATACAGGGTTTACCAGTAGAGAGTCAATGTGCAGGGGTACAGGTTAGTAATGAGGCTATATACAGGGTTTACCAGTACAGAGTCAATGTGCAGGGGTACAGGTTAGTAATGATACAATATACAGGGTTTACCAGTACAGAGTCAATGTGCAGGGGTACAGGTTAGTAATGATACTATATACAGGGTTTACCAGTACAGAGTCAATGTGCAGGGGTACAGGTTAGTAATGATACTATATACAGGGTTTACCAGTACAGAGTCAATGTGCAGGGATACAGGTTAGTAATGATACTATATACAGGTGGTACCAGTACAGAGTCAATGTGCAGGGGTACAGGTTAGTAATGATACTATATACAGGGTTTACCAGTACAGAGTCAATGTGCAGGGGTACAGGTTAGTAATGATACTATATACAGGGTTTACCAGTACAGAGTCAATGTGCGGGGGCACAGGTCAGTAATGAGGCTATATATAGGGGTTTACCAGTACAGAGTGGGATGCAGCCAGTCAGGATGCTCTCGATGGTGCAGCTGTATAACTTTTTAAGGATCTGGCGACCCATGCCAAATCTTTTAAGTCTCCTGATGGGGAAAAGGTGTTGTCGTGCCCTCTTTTCAACTGTCTTGGTGTGTTTGTGTCACGATTGTGTGTGGGGAGAGACCAAGACGCAGCGCAGGGATAGTAGTTCGACATTCCTTTTATTTTACTATGTAATCCTTACTATGAATTACTATGTATAATCAAACAAAAATGCGAACTACTTAATGCAAAACAAACACACTATACAAACGTCACGTTAAACAAAACCAACACGAATGAACGGACGTAAAGAATAGCACACTTACTTTCACCGTGACTGCGAAATACATCGACATGTAATGATAACGACCCACACCAACGTGATGGACAGACTCAACATATATTGGATCCCTAATTAGAGACAATGCCGTGCAGCTGCCTCTAATTAGGGATCCAACCTAAACCCCACACAGAAACAGAAAAGGACGACACTGTCAGACTCTGACCACAGCTACATAGAGAAGCAAGTTAGGCTTCTCTATGGCCAGAGCCTGACAGTACACCCCCCCAAAGGCGCGGACTCCCGGACGCCTAGACACAAAAACACAAAACACGGGGGGGTAAATGGGAGGAAAACTAGTCCATCGGGGGCGGCTCCGGCTCCGGCGACGTGGACAGTCTTGTCCCATGCCCCTTCTTTATCACCGGTCCTGGGCTGTGTACCGGTGGGGTCAACGGCTCCGGCCATGGAGCGGGAAAAACAGCCGGGCCCGGACTGGGCACCGGTAGGGCAAACGGCTCCGGCCATGGAGCGGGAAAAACAACCGGGCCCGGACTGGGCACCGGTGGGGCAAACGGCTCCGGCCATGGAGCGGGGAAAACAACCGGGCCCGGACTGGGCACCGGTAGGGCAAACGGCTCCGGCCATGGAGCGGGGAAAACAACCGGGCCCGGACTGGGCACCGGTAGGGCAAACGGCTCCGGCCATGGAGCGGGGAAAACAGCCGGGCCCGGACTGGGCACCGGTAGGGCAAACGGCTCCGGCCATGGTGCGGGGAAAACCACCGGGCCCGGACTGGGCCCCGGTGGGACAAACGGCTCCGGCCATGGAGCTAGGAAAACAACCGGGCCCGGACTGGGCACCGGTGGGGCGGACTGCTCAGGCTCTGAAGCGGAGCAGACGGCTGGACCCGGACTGGGTACCGGTGGAGCGGACTGCTCTGGCTCAGGAGCGGAGCAGACGGCTGAACCCGGAAAAGGCACCGGTGGAGCGGACTGCTCTGGCACTGAGGCGGAGCAGACGGCTGGACCCGGATTGTGTACCGGTGGAGCGGACTGCTCTGGCACTGAGGCGGAGCAGGCGGCTGGACCCGGAACGGGCACCGGTGGAGCGGACTGCTCTGGCACTGAGGCGGAGCAGGCGGCTGGACCCGGAACGGGCACCGGTGGAGCGGACTGCTCTGGCACTGAGGTGGAGCAGGCGGCTGGACCCGGAACGGGCACCGGTGGAGCGGACTGCTCTGGCTCGGAGGCGGAGCAGGCGGCTGGTCCCGGAACGGGCACCGGTGGGGCGGACTGCTCTGGCTCGGAGGCTGAGCAGACGGCTGAGCCCGGAATGGCTGGAGGCTCCGGGACGCTGACCTTCGCAGGAGGTTTAGAGGCGCTGACCTTCGCAGGAGGTTTAGAGGCGCTGACCTTCGCAGGAGGTTTAGAGGCGCTGACCTTCGCAGGAGGTTTAGAGGCGCTGACCTTCGCTGGAGGTTCAGGGGCGCTGACCCTCGCTGGAGGTTCAGGGGCGCTGACCTTCGCTGGAGGTTCAGGGGCGCTGACCTTCGCTGGAGGTTCAGGGGCGCTGACCTTCGCTGGAGGTTCAGGGGCGCTGACCTTCGCTGGAGGTTCAGGGGCGCTGACCTTCGCTGGAGGTTGCTTTTACCCATCATGAGATGTGTCTTGTGTGACACCTTGGCAATGAGACCATTTTGTAGGCCATCAGTTGGGACTGAACCAGCTGATATTAATTTGCACTGACAGGGGGCTGGATTGCTTTTTAATTACTGATAGTTTTCAGCTGTTGTCTTGGCTTTCCATGCCTTTTTGAACCTCCCTTTCTTCATGTGTTCAATACTTTTTCCCTGTGTCCTTTCACATTATTACACATAACTTAATTTCTGAACTTATTTGTTTTGGTTTCTTTGTATGTATGAATTACTTGGGTTGTTACCAACATCTGGTGAAGATTTCATGTCAATAGCACCTTTGGAAATATATTTACTGAGAAAAATGGTGACGTGTTCAATACTTATTTCACCCGCTGTATAATGTCTTCGTCAAGCAGCTACAACAAAACACAGGGCAGGTGCAAAATGCCAGAATGAAAATACAAAAAAGACAAATACATGATACATGATACATAGAGCGTCAGTATGAAAAAGTATAGAAATACAAGAAGTCTGGAGTGCAATAAACCTATAAAAAGACATTGCATAGTATGGGTGGTTGGCTGAATATGTACACTATACATTGTTACAGAGTGTGAAAAAAATAAAAACAATTAAAAAAAAAAAATATATGTAACATGTTTTTTTAAGGTTGTACTGATTATGATGAGCTAAGCTAATTCCATTTATGTGTGAAGCCATGTTTGTTGACGTACAGTTGAAGTCATTAAAACCCATTTTTCAACCCCTCCACAGATTTCATGTTAACAAACTATAGTTTTGGCAAGTTGGTTAGGACGTCTACTTTGTGCATGTAGTAAGTAATTCTTCCAACAATTGTTTACAGACAGATTATTTCACTTATAATTCACTATATCACAATTCCAGTGGGTCAGACGTTTACATACACTAAGTTGACTGTGCCTTTAAACAGCTTGGAAAATTCCAGAAAATTATATCATGCTTTGAGAAGCTTCTGATAGGCTAACTGACATCGTTTGAGTCAATTGGAGGTGTACCCGTGGATGTATTTCAACGCCTACCTTCAAACTCAGTGCCTCTTTGCTCGACATCATGGGAAAATCAAAAGAAATCTCAAAAGAGACCTCAGAAAAATTATTGTAGACCTCCACAAGTCTGGTTCATCCTTGGGAGCAATTTCCAAACGCCTGAAGGTACCACGTTCATCTGTACAAACAATAGTACGCAAGTATAAACACCATGGGACCACGCATCCGTCATACCGCTCAGTAAGGAGACGCGTTCTAGAGATGAACGTACTTTGGTGTGAAAAGTGAAAATCAATCCCAGAACAACAGCAAAGGACCTTGTGAAGATGCTGGAGGAAACAGGTACAAAAGTATCTATATCTGTAAGGATTTATGTTCACAGAGGTCTCTGGAAACCTTTATGTTTCCAGGTTTAGTGTCCAGAGACCTCTCTGGAAGTCTCTATGTTTGTGTTGGAATTGGTCCCAAATTAGAGGCAGCTTCGCCGCATTGCCTCTAATTGGGGAGCCTATTTAAGTTCAGCTATGAGTCACTCAGCCACGGAGCAGGATGGGAGGGCCGAGCCGAGCCGAGCCGAGCCTGCCGGGAGGAAAGGGGACAGTGAGAGTCATGGGATGCGGAAAGGGAGGAGGCAGAATCAGGAGACCGAAGGGAGAAGGATTTAGCAGAAGGAAGAGATGATGGATAAAAAAGGACAGAGTAGTTTTAAAGAGAGCGTAGATTGTGACAGCGCATGACCATCTGGGTAGGGGCTGAGTGGCTAGGGTTGGAGGTAAGGGAGACAGAAAAGGAAACAAAGTCGTGATCTGAGACCTGGAGGGGGGATGCAGTGAGATTAGTAGGCGAGCAGACTCTAGTAAAGATGAGGTCAAGCATATTGCCTGCCTTGTGAGTGGGAGGGAATTGGGAAAGGGTGAGGTAGGTAGGTAGGTAGGTAGGTAGGTAGGTAGGTAGGTAGGTAGGTAGGTAGGTAGGTAGGTAGGTAGGTAGGTACTTTATTGATCCCCAAGGGGAAATGTCTTAATAGGTAATAAGCTGTGGTCATTACCAGGTTATGATGAGGTCTTAACCATGGCAGTACATAATATAGCACATTTTTGCGTAGTGGTCAAAATTATGACCAGCTGGTCAGATAGAGGACACAATTATGACCAACTGCATACAGTGACCAGATAAAGACATACTAACATATTTTCAACCAGGTTTATGGTGCTTTCAAGACAACTGGGAACACGTCAGCGATCTTCAGGTCGGAGCTCTAGAAAAATGCCCGAGTTTCCACCTCCCGGTTGGTTTGAACGCAGCATTTGCCCATAGGAACGTGATGACGCGCTATCGGCGGCCGTGCTTCTGACCGGTCGTCTGTCAAATCGCCGTGTGTAACCCAATAGAGTTCTTACCGTCAGGGCGGGATAATAATAGTGGCAATTTACAGAAAGATACAACAGTTTAGAACCACCGTAACATTCCAAAAAATCAGGTGATGGAGGAAATGTAATTGGCCGTTACTCCTTATAGTTCAAGGACGTATCATGTTCTATTTTAAGTCGAATTGGCTGTGGAAGCCAAAACAGCCAAATACTCCATCTAAACGGAATCGATTATCAATTGCGGTATTGTTCTAGAAATATAAATCCCTCAACTTTTATATCACATAAAATAAATGCAAAATACACACTTATGGTGGGCTGCACCAACATGGATTAACTCTTAAACTGGGTTAAATTAATGTTTATCTATTAATGTTGTTGCACCAAATTTTAAACCTAGTTTTAAATTAATCCTAGTTAAATTAAATCCTTCCTTTAATCTAAATTTAGTTTTCACATTAAACCTAGATTAATTTTAAGCCTGTTGCTCAATGCATTTAAAAAAATATATACATTTAGATTGGAGATTAATTCTGAGGTGATTAATGAGGTGGTTTAACTGATAACATGGCAGCATATCTACAGTGGAGAGACCAGAACGACAGAGAGACCAGAACGACAGAGAGACCAGAACGACAGAGAGACCAGAACGACAGAGAGACCAGAACGACACAGTTCCTCAGATAATAATTAGGTTGAATCCTGTTGAGTTTTATGATAATGATGAGTTTCAAGGAGATGCAGCTTCTCCAAGGACTCTGTAATGTAACTGGAAAGAAAGGTTGTTCCATCCATTAAGCAGGGGAGAGATAGGAACGCAGCTGTACCCCACTACTTCAGCTCTGGTGACCCTACGGTTCTACGCAACTGGATGTTTCCAGATGGTGGATGGGGACCTTCTTGGACTCCACAAGTCAACCATCTGCAGGATTGTAGCCAGAGTGTCCAGTGCTATTGCCAGTCTGAAGAATCAGTACATCAGGTTGACAGAGGAAACAGCAGCTGGATTTTACAGGAGAGCTGGATTCCCAGGTGTACCAGGGGCAATAGACTGTACACACGTTCCTATTCCCAACCCTGGTGGCGAGAATGGAGAACTATTCCATAATCGGGAAGGTTACTGCTCCATCAACGTGCAGGCTGTCTGGGATGACAAAGGTCAGCTCACCAACATCGTAGCTAGATGGTCAGGATCCACCCATGACAGCAGAAGCTTTGAGAATAGTCGTCTGTGTGCAATGCTGGAAAGGGGAGCATATGAAGGCCAGATACTAGGTGACAATGGATATGCCTGTCGTGGGAACCTTATGACTCCCCTTTAAAACCCCCAGACACCTGAAGAGAGAGAATACAACTCCTCTCATATCAAGAGATCTCATAGAGAGAGTTTGTGGAAAACAAGAAAAAAAAAGATTTGATGAGTTATTTTTTACTAACTTTCCGTACTTCGTTGTTCTGACCTGCTTGCCACAATCAGTCAGGATTGACACACGCTTCTCCGGCTCATCGGGTCCAGAGGCGTGCTCCGACCAACAAAAGTCTGTTATATTCATACGTGCAGGAAAATAGATCATGCTGCAGGCAGATAGAGAAGAAAAAGAACTGATCATTGATCGCATGGAGCAAGAATCAATTCAATGAATTGATTATTGAATGTTTTGATGGACAGTTTTCTAGAATCAACATACACAGCCTCTGCTCAACAAACTTGAGCTGCGATTCACAAATGATATTGTGCGTAACACCCTCACGACAGTCAAGCAATGCATTCTGCCAAAAGTCCTTCACAATCTTGTCCGGTTGTAGAATCATGACTCTTGTTCACGAACAAAATAAATCAAAAGATTTGTTCTTTTGACTGAACGAGTCGAAAGGATCTGAGTCAGTAACAAGAGCTAAACTTCCCATCACTAATACTTACTTCCAGTCGGTGCTTTTGTAGGTTATTCAGATAGATAGATAGATAGATAGATAGATAGATAGATAGATAGATAGATAGATAGATAGATAGATAGATAGATAGATAGATAGATAGATAGATAGATAGATAGATAGATAGATAGATAGATAGATAGATAGATAGATAGATAGATAGATAGATAGATAGATAGATAGATAGATAGATAGATAGATAGATAGGTACTTTATTGATCCCCCGGGGGGGAAATTTCATTGTCAAGCAGCTACAACAAAACACAGGGCAGGTGCAAAATGCCACAACGAAAGTACACAAAAGACAGATACACGGTACATGATACATAGAGCGGCAGTATGAAAAAGTATAGAAATACAAGATATCTGGAGTGCAAAAAAAAGCTATAAAAAGACATAGCATAGTATGGGTGGTTGGCTGAATATGTACACTATACATTGGTGGATGTTGGATGGTTAACTATACTATACAGGTCGATGGCAGAGAAATACTTCAGTAGCTAAAAATGCGTATGATATGAGCGAGGGTAATAATAGTTTACTTAATAGACAGACTGGGTAAATGAACAGGTAAGTGAACATTTTGCATGGTTAAATTAGCTGTACAGTTAGGTATACAGTTATATTTACAGATAAGTGAATACTTGCGTGGTTACACAAACTGTACAGGTAAATGACAGGAAGAGATACTTTAATAGCTAAATGTGTGTATGATATAATTTGGGGTAATAATAGTAATTCCCTTAAAATACAGTCCTTAGTGCGCAGGGTTTAATTACAGACAACTGCACGTATTGCACATTCGATATACTAAAAGCAATGAGAAAAGGTGCAACTGGCAGGATACTAATATGCATTCCTGAGTGAAGTCCAATAATTACTTACAATATTGCATGTCATATGATATAACAACTGTACATGAGTATGTATATACAGACCTGTATGAATAAATAGGTCCTGAGTGGATGAGTGCTGACGGACCAGAGTTACTCACGGATGGATGCATAATTGTTAAACTAGGTCCTAGCACCCCAACAGTTCCAGATCTATGTTGCCGACGGCACGGCACCCCGGTGAGGCATTATATAGTCTAATAGCCGCCGGCAGGAAGGACCTCCTGTAGCGCTCTCTGGCACACCGTGGTGGGATCAGTCTGTGACTGAAAGTGCTCCTCTGCGTCATAACCATAGCATGCAGAGGGTGGGTGACGTTGTCCATGATGGCCAGCAGTTTGGCCAGGATCCGTCTCTCCACCACCTCCTCTAGAGTGTCAAGGCTCATCCCCAGGACAGAGCTAGCCTTCCTGATCAGCTTATTTACCCGAGAAGCATCACCGGCTTTGATGTTTGCTCCCCAGCACACCACTGCAAAAAAGATGGCAGACTGGTAGAAGGTATGCAGTAGTTTACTGCACACGTTGAAGGACCTGAGCCTCCTCAGAAAGTAGAGTCGGCTCTGGCCCTTTTTGTACAGGGCCCCGGTGTTACCGGCCCATTCCAGCCTGTTGTCCATATGGACTCCCAGGAACTTGTATGACCCAACCATTTCCACATCCATACCCTGTATAGGGACTGCAGTCAGTTGTGCCTTGGTTCTCCTGAAGTCCACCACCATCTCCTTTGTTTTGCTGATGTTGAGCTGAAGGTGGTTCTGCTCACACCACAACACAAAGTCACTGATTGTGCTCCTGTACTCCTCCTCCTGTCCACCACTGATGCACCCTACAATAGCAGAGTCATCCGAGAACTTCTGTAGGTGGCATGTTTCAGAGTTATATGTGAAGTCTGAGGTGTAGAGGGTGAACAGGAAGGGGGACAGGACCGTTCCCTGGGGGGCCCCTGTGTTGCTAACTGCCCGTTCTGACACACAGCTCTGTAGTCGCACAAATTGTGGCCTACCGGTCAGGTAGTCCGTGACCCAGGAGACTAAGGGTGCTTCCAATTTCATCCTCCTCATCTTCTCACCCAGTAGCAGGGGCTGAATGGTATTGAAGGCACTGGAGAAGTCAAAAAACATAACCCTCACAGTGCAACCTGCGTTGTCCAGGTGAGAGTAGGCCCTCTGCAGAAGGTAGATGATTGCAGGGGGTCCATTGATGAACACACCAGGGGTCTGAGGTGGGCGAGGACTAACCTCAGATACTCACACTAAAGTGATGAAAGTACACTTCTGAGTCTGACAGTGATTTGACGTTCCTCCTCATTTCTGAAATGCTCATTTAAAATATAATTCAAAGCATGTCTTTGTTATGCACTTGAGAGGTACAGTCAGTGTCACACTACTAGTGAGCAGAGCATCTCTTCCGCTCCCCAAAGTTTATTCAGCAGCCATTACTTTATGTCATTGTTTGTCATAATATGTGAGACTGTTGGAATGTACAGTGCCTTTGGAAAGAATTCAGACCCCTTGACTTTTTCCACATTTTGTTACATTACAGCCTTATTCTAAAATGTGACCACAGGCCTAGTTGGTTTAGCCAAAGAAAAAGACTGCAACACCCCCGCTAGCCATGATTGGCTGAGATAATGAGTGGACTGAGAGATTTGGATTGGTCTGCCATATAGCGCGCTTCTGTCTATATGATCTGGTCAGTATGTCGAGGTAATCCTGTCTAACGCTGCTTTTTTTATGAATCGTGTATTAAAGTGTTGACCTCTTTCTGGAAGACCGAGTTCTGAAATCAGTGGAGTTAGAGTGTGATAGTTAAAGAGATGGAGAAAACACCGGATTATATCTTCAAACTAAGGGCAACCATGGCATCCATGACAGGAGATGCGTTCAAACACGAATTATGTAACGTTATACGGGTAAGATAGTCTAGCTAGCTACACTTGGGCTCCCAAGGTGCGCAGTGGTCTAAGACACTGCATCTCAGTGCTAGAGGTGTCACTACAGACAACTTGGTTCGAATCCAACCCATAGTCCCATAGGGTGGCGCACAATTGGCCCAGCGTCAGGTTTGGCCAGTGTTGGCCGTCATTGTAAATTAGAATTTGTTCTTAACTGACTTTCCTAGTTAAATAACATTTTTTCCCCCCCAGATATTACTTATTTCTCATTTTGACAGAAAAAGCCATTTGCTTAGCTAGTTAACATTGAACCTGGAAGGTGTACTTGCAGATTCATGCAGGGTAGTAACGCGTCATGATTTGTAATTATGGTTCATTGTTTACCTAGCTAGCAGAACTTACATGTATGACCTTATTCCTATCTCAGAGCCATTTGCTTAGCTAGCTATAGCCTAATGTTAGCTAGCTATAGCCTAATGTTAGCTAGCTAACATTGAACCTGGTTGGTTAGCTACCTGCAGATTCATGCAGGGTTGTAACGTCATGTTTTACCTAGCTAGCTAGTTACATGTCTTAACAAAAGACTCCACTATGCAAGTAACCATTTCGGGTGCGTTTGTAAATTCAGTCTGCCCATCTACTCTGATTTCAGAGCACTCTCGTCTGAGTGTACCAGAGAGCGCAGAATAACTGATGAATTTTCAAACGCTCAACACCAGTTGAATATGGCCGGTGTCAGTAAACATCACTAAACTCATCGGCCAGAGCGCCCCGTGTGCACTCTGAACGCGAAATGCTCTGAATTTACAAACGCACAATCTGACAGCACAGTTGCTGCTCTGGATAACATAACAACCTAACCAGCTCTGCTAGGGCGAGTAATGTTCAGTGGGCTGTTCTCTCTCAGTTAGATGTCTGGAAGTAGCTAGTAAGTTAGCTTGGGTGCTTGACTCCTGTCAACCCTTAAAGGGATGGGTGGGGCTAAAGCTTAAGAGGGTGTGAACGATGCTGAATTGGCGTAGACAAAGAAGGGCTCTCCAATAGTAGTACCAAAACATTCAAAGGCCAGTTTATCAACTTTCAAAGCAAAATTACTTTCCCATTGTTCCTCAACTGTAGTGTATGATGTACCAATTTGTAGCTCTGAGTCTCTACTTTTATCCAATGTAATAAACACCATTTAAATGTTGCTACATAAGACATATTTGAGCCGGTCGGTCAGTGCATGTGGTAAATTCAATTGATTGGACATGTTTTGGAAAGGCAAACACCTGTCTATATAAGGTCCCACAGCTGACAGTCCATGTCTGAGCAAAAACCAAGCCATGAGGTCGAAGGAATTTGTCACGTTCGGGTGTGTAGAGAGACCAAGGCGCACCGTAGCGATAGTTCGACATGTTTATTAAATGAATAAACTCGAATAACGAACTATACAAAATAACAAATGCAATATAATATTAAACACACGTAGCACGAACACGGGACATACAACAACAACATAACAATGAACCACGCCAAGGGAGTGGAACATAGACAATTAAGTAGGATCCCTAATTAGAGGTAATGCATAGCAGCTGCCTCTAATTAGGGATCCCACACACAACACCACACAGATGTAGAATTATAGATCTGCCAGACTCTGACCATAGAACTATAGAGAAGCAAAGCTTCTCTATGGCCAGAGCCTGACAGTACCCCCCCCCCCAAAGGCGCGGACTCCCGGCCGCAAGAAAAACAAACAAAAACATGAGGGAAGGGTCAGGGAGGGAAAAAACATCCAACAACCATGGCAGGTGGCGGTTCCGGCCCCGGCGAAGTGGATAACTTCCTCCCCTTTTCTACTGGGGCCGGACTGGGCACTGGTGTGGCAGGCAACTCAGGCCATTTAAAGGGGCAACCCACTGGTCCTGGAAATGACCATGGTGGGGCAAAAGGCTCAGGCCATGGAGCGGGGCAAATAACCGGGCCAAGACTGGGCACCGGTGTGGCAGGCGACTCCGGCCATATAAAGGGGCAACCCACCGGTCCTGGAAATAACAATGGTGCATGTGGTGCATGTTCAGGCCATGGAGCGGGGCAAATAACCTGGCCAGGACTGAGCACCGGTGTGGCAGGCGACTCCGGCCTTTCAATCATCACGGGAGGCTCCGGGCTCTCGAGCGTCACGGGAGGCTCCGGGCTGTCGAGCTTCACGGGAGGCTCCGGGCTGTCGAGCGTCACGGGAGGCTCCGGGCTGTCGAGCGTCACGGGAGGCTCCGGGCTGTCGAGCGTCACGGGAGGCTCCGTGCTGTCGAGCTTCACGGGAGGCTCCGGGCTGTCGAGCGTCACGGGAGGCTCCGGGCTGTCGACCGTCACGGGATGCTCCGGGCTGTCGACCGTCACGGGAGGCTCCGGGCTGTCGACCATCACGGGAGGCTCCGGGCTGTCGACCATCACGGGAGGCTCCGGGCTGTCGACCATCACGGGAGGCTCCGGGCTGTCGACCATCACGGGAGGCTCCGGGCTGTCGACCATCACGGGAGGCTCCGGGCTGTCGACCATCATGGGAGGCGCCGGGCTGGTGAGGCGCACCGATGGTCTGGTGCGTGGAGCTGGCACTGGAGGTACCTGGCTGGGTGCACGCACTGGAGGTCGGGTGCGGGGAGCCGGCACGGGACGTACCGGACTGGAGACGCGCACTTGAAGCCTGGTGCGTGGAGTCGGCACTGGTGGCACAGGACTAATAACACGCACCTCAGGGCTAGTGCGGGGAGCAGGCACAGGACGTACCTGACTGGAGACACGCACTGGAAGCCTGGTGCGTGGAGTCGGCACTGGTGGCACCGGACTAATGACACGCACCTCAGGGCGAGTGCGGGGAGCAGGCACAGGACGTACCTGACTGGAGAGGCGCACTGGAGGCCTGGTGCGTGGAGTCGGCACTGATGGCACCGGACTAATAACACGCACCTCAGGGCGAGTGCGGGGAGCAGGCACAGGACGTACCTGACTGGAGAGGCGCACTGGAAGCCTGGTGCGTGGAGTCGGCACTGGTGGCACCGGACTGATGACACGCACCTTGGGGCGAGTGCGGGGAGCAGGCACATGACGTACCGGACTGGAGAGGCTCACTGGAGTGTAGTAGACGGCCGGACCCAGACTGGGCACCGGTGGAGCGAACTGTTCTGGCACTGGAGTAGAGCAGACGGCCGGACCCCGACTGGGCACCGGTAAAGCGGACTGCTCTTTCACGGGAGTGGAGTAGGCGACTGGACACGGATTATTCCATTCCGACATTTCCCGTTCCACCTCTTCCGCTATCTCCCACATCTCCTCCAAAACGTCTCCAAAATGTCTCTCCAAATACTCCTCCTCTTCTACACTTTGCGCCCCCCATTTATAATTTGGGCACAGTGTATCCCACATGGAGAGTGGTACTGGCGCGTCCTCCTCGTTGCCAGACCATCCCCATAGCCCCCCCCCGAAATTTTCCTGGGGTTGACTACGGGCTCCTTTACCTCGATAACGCCGCTGTCTTCCTTTCTTCTCCTTTGCTCCAGATTTACGCTGCTTGGTCGGGTGGTGGTTCATTCTGTCACGTTCGGGTGTGTAGAGAGACCAAGGCGCAGCGTAGCGATAGTTCGACATGTTTATTAAATTAATAAACTCGAATAACGAACTATACAAAATAACAAATGCAATATAATATTAAACACACGTAGCACGAACACGGGACATACAACAACAACATAACAATGAACCACGCCAAGGGAGTGGAACATAGACAATTAAGTAGGATCCCTAATTAGAGGTAATGCATAGCAGCTGCCTCTAATTAGGGATCCCACACACAACACCACACAGATATAGAATTATAGATCTGCCAGACTCTGACCATAGAACTATGGCCAGAGCCTGACAGAATTGCCCCGAGACAGGATTGTGTCGAGCCACAGATCTGGGGAAGGGTACCAAAACATGTCTGCAACATTGAAGGTCCCCAAGAACACAGTGGCCTCCATCATTCTTAAATGGAAGAAGTGTGGAATCACCAAGACTTCCTAGAGCTGGCTGCCTGGCCAAACTGAGCAATCGGAGGACAAGGGCCTTGCACAGGGAGGTGACCAAGAACCCGATAGTAACTCTTACAGAGCTTTGGAGTTCCTCTGTGGAGATGGGAGAGCCTTCCAGAAGAACAACCATCTCTGCAGCACTCCACCAATAAGGCCTTTATGATAGAGTAAAAGGCACATGACAGCCCGCTTGGAGTTTGCCAAAAGGCACTTAAAGACTCTCAAACCATAAGAAACAAGATTCTCTGGTCTGATGAAACGAAGATAAAACTCTTTGGCCTGAATCCCAAGCATCACATGTGGAGGAAACCTGGCCTCATCCCTACGGTGAAGCATGGTGGTGGAAGCATCACTTTACTACGCAGGAGTGGCTTCGGTACAAGTCAATGAATGTCCTTGAGTGGCCCAGCCTGAGCCCGGACGTGAACCTGATCGAACATCTCTGGAGAGACCTGAAAATAGCTGTCCAGTCACGCTTCCCATCTAACCTGACAGAGCTTGAGAGGATCTGCCGAGAAGAATGGGAGAAAGCTTGTAGCGTCATACCCAAGAAGACTCAACAAAGTACTGAGTAAAGGGTCTGAATATTTATGTTAATGTATATTTGTATACATTTGCAAAACATTCTTTGCTTGAATCTGACATTCTATCATATCTGTTTACTCTTTTCTTGTCCCCACATTGAACAAATACAGTTGAAGTCAGAAGTTTACATACACCTCAGCCAAATACATATAAACTCAGATTTTCACAATTCCTGACATTTAATCCTAGTAAAAATTCCCTGTCTTAGATCAGTTAGGATCACCACTTTATTTTAAGAATGTGAAATGTCAGAATAATAGTAGAGAGAATTATTTATTTCAGCTTTTATTTCTTTCATCACATTCCCAGTCTGTCAGAAGTTTACATACACTCAATTAGTATTTGGTAGCATTGCCTTTAAATTGTTTAACTTGGTTCAAACATTTCAGGTAGCCTTCCACAAGCTTCCCACAATAAGTTGGGTGAATTTTGTCCCATTCCTCCCGACAGAACTGGTGTAACTGAGTCATGTTTGTAGGCCTCCTTGCTCGCACACGCTTTTTCAGTTCTGCCCACACATTTTCTATAGGATTGAGGTCAGGGCTTTGTGATGGCCACTCCAATACCTTGACTTTGTTGTCCATAAGCCATTTTGCCACAACTTTGGAAGTATGCTTGGGGTCATTGTCCATTTGGAAGACCCATTTGCGACCAAGCTTTAACTTCCTGACTGATGTCTTGAGATGTTGCTTCAATATATCCACATCATTTTCCTTCCTCATGATGCCATCTATTTTGTGAAGTGCACCAGTCCCTCCTGCAGCAAAGCACATAAATAAACATGGCTGCCATCATAAAGAATTTAGCTACAATTAGCTTAGCTGACACACACATTTATTTTCTAAACAATATTACGTTTATCCCTTGTGCTCACCAGAGATGTGGTACATTGTAAACAAGCTGTTAGGTCGCTTATGTATTCATTTTTTGTCACCCTGTTATTTAGACAGGTTTATGGAATGAGTTTGTCTGTGGATGTGTTCTGTCTGTGGATGTGTTGTGTGGATGTGTTCTGTCTGTGGATGTGTTCTGTGGATGTGTTCTGTGGATGTGTTCTGTCTGTGGATGTGTTCTGTGGATGTGTTCTGTCTGTGGATGTGTTCTGTGGATGTGTTCTGTCTGTGGATGTGTTCTGTGGATGTGTTCTGTGGATGTGTTCTGTGGATGTGTTCTGTCTGATGGATGGATTTATCTTTTACAATAAAAGGTGAAGTTGAGGAATAAAGTTGTGAAGACCTTTATTTCCCATCAGTACAAAACATTGTATAGATGCTTTTCAGAACACAATGCTGTTTAGACACAAGGATCCAAATATGTGATCGTACTCGTATAGGTATAACCCCTTTAACATAACCCCTAACACATTCCTTAACTCTAACCCCTAGCTTAGCTAACATTAATGTTATCTGTCCACCGCATCACTGCCTGCCCTCCAGTACACGTACAGCACCTGATGTCACAGGAAGGCCAAAAATATCATCAAGGACATCAACCGTGTGTGTGTGTGTGTGTGTGTGTGTGTGTACACACACACATACTACCGTTCAAATGTTTGGGGTCACTTCGAAATGTTGTTTTTGAAAGAAAAGCAAATATTTTGGCCTTCTTTAGACTAGTTGAGTATCTGGAGCATCAACATTTGTGGGTTCCATTACAGGCTCAAAATGTCCAGAAACAAATAACTTTCTTCTGAATCTCGTCAGTCTATTCTTGTTCTGAGAAATTAAGGCTATTCCATGCGAGAAATTGCCAAGAAACTGAAGATCTCGTACAATCCCTTCACAGAACAGCACAAACTGTCTCTAACCAGAATAGAAAGTGGAGTGGGAGGCCCCGGTGCACAACTGAGCAAGAGGACAAGTACAATAGTGTCTAGTTTGATAAACAGACGCCTCATAAGTCCTCAACTGGCAGCTTCATTAAATAGTACCCGTAAAACAACAGTCTTAACGTCAACAGTGAAGAGGCGACTCCGGGATGCTGGCCTTCTAGGCAGAGTTGGAAAGAAAAAGCCATATCTCAGACTGGCCAATAAAAAGAAAAGATTAAGATGGGCAAAAGAACACAGACACTGGACAGAGGAAGATATGGCTTTTTCTATTGCTTTTTTTCCTCGATCCTGACTAGTTTCCCAGTCCCTGGCGCTGAAAAACATCCCCACAGTATGATGCTGCCACCACCATGCTTCACCGTATGGATGGTGCCAGGTTTCCTCCAGATGTGATGCTTGGCATTCAGTTCAAAGAGTTCAATCTTGGTTTCATCAGACCAGAGATTCTTGTTTCTCATGATCTGAGAGTCCTTTAGGCACCTTTTGGCAAACTCCAAGCAGGCTGTCATGTGCCTTTTACTGAGGAGTGGCTTCCGTCTGGCCACTATCATAAAGGCTTGATTGGTGGAAGGCTGCAGAGATGGTTGTACTTCTGGAAGGTTATTCAATCTCCACAGAGGAACTCTTGAGCTCTGTCAGAGTGACCATCAGGTTCTTTGTCACCTCCCTGACCAAGGTCCTTCTCCCCTGATTGCTCAGTTTGGCCGGACAACCAGCTCTAGGAAGAGTCTTGGTGGTTCCAAACTTCTTCCATTTAATAATGATGGATGCCACGGTGTTCTTGGGGACCTTCAATGCTGCAGAAATGTTTTGGTACCCTTCCCCAGATCTGTGCCTCGACACAATCCTGTCTCGGACTTCTACGGACAACTCCTTCGACCTCATGGCTTGGTTTCTGCTCTGACATGCACTGTCAACTAGGGGACCTTATATACGTAGACAGGTGTGTACCTTTCCAAATCATGTCCAATCAATACCATTTACCACAGGTGGACTCCAACCAATCAAGTTGTAGAAACATCTCAAGGATGATGTGTTAAAGTGTTCAACTAATCACAATATATTTTAGACTCTTCAAAGTAGCCACCCTCTGCCTTGATGGCAGCTTTGCACACTCTTGGCATTCTCTCAACCAGCGTCATGAGGTAGTCACCTGGAATGCATTTCAATTAACAGGTGTGCCTTCTTAAAAGTTCATTTTTTAAAATGTATTACCTTCTTAATGCATTTGAGCCAATCAGTATTGGAGGTATACAGAAGATAGCCCTATTTGGTAAAAGACCAAGTATATATTTTGACAAGAACAGCTCAAATAAGCAAAGAGAAATGACAGTCCATCATTACTTTAAGACATGAAGGTCAGTCAATCCGGAGTAAGTTCATTAGAGTTACCAGTTCAAGTAACAGACACATCTCAACATCAACTGTTCAGAGGAGACTGTGTGAATCAGGCCTTCATGGTTGAATTGCTGCAAAGAAACCACTACTAAAGGACACCAATAAGAAGAAGAGACTTGCTTGGGTCAAGAAACACGAGCAATGGACATTAGACCGGTGAAAATCTGTCATTTGGTCTGATGAGTCCAAATTTGAGATGTTTTGTTCCAACCACCGTGTCTTTGTGAGACACAGAGTAGATGAATGGATGATCTCCACATGTGTGGTTCCCACCGTGAAGCATGGAGGAGGAGGTGCGATGGTTTAGGGGTGCTTTGCTGGTGACACGGTCAGTGATTTATTTAGATTTCGAGGGACTCTTAACCAATATGGCTACGACAGCATTCTGCGGCGATACGCCATCTCATCTGGTTTGGGCTTAGTGGGACTATCATTTATTTTTCAACAGGACAATGATCCAACACACCTCCAGGCTGTGTAAGGGCTATTTGACCAAGAAGGAGAGTGATGGAGTGCTGCATCAGATGACCTGGCCTCCACAATCACCCGACCTCAACCCGATTGAGATGGTTTGGGATGAGTTGGACCACAGAGTGAAGGAAAAACAGCCAACAAGTTATTTTGATTCCATATGTGTTATTTCATAGTTTTGATGTCTTCACTATTATTCTACAATGTAGAAAATAGTAAAAATAAAGAAAAACCCTTGACTGAGTAGGTGTGTCCAAACTATTGACTGGTGCTGTACATCTCAATCAATCATTTGGCTGTATGTATTTTTAGATGTAGACCTATTGTAAATGTGTATTATTGTTGCGTCGCCATCTTTGTTGCAAAAAGAAATACAAGTACAAGCATAACTTTAATCTACATATTATTTTGACAGAGGTAATGAACTGTCCATTGATCAGCACAACAATTGCTAAAACAGGACCATGTCAGGAATGCAGAGCGGCTCTAGCTTGCTGAGTTACTGTGTCCAACACACCTGTTGTTCTGTTGGCCGCCTACTTACCAAAAAATTATGTTTTGATTTATTTGATTGCTAAAATAAAGGTTTAAGGAAATGCATGCATGCACCACATCACTACAAGACAAAACAACTCAATCAAGCACAATGGTCTTGTACGTGTAAAAGCAAAGCTTGCATTCATTTAATTTAAAAAAGCATGAAAAGGTAGCATAATGGGATAATGTCTTACTGTGATGTGTGAAGAATACAATGCCTTGTATCCGGTACAAATCACATGATTGTGGAAGCGCCTCCTCCAAGAGTATTCATTAGTCTGTTTGAGAAGGTTTGAATCATAAGCAACCTGCAGACACATAGTTTGAAGTACAATGCCAACATAGATACTGTAGTAGCCAGCTTTGCTAGAGCATGGGTGCAATAGGCATTGTGGCGCTTGTGAATTTAGTCCAGTCCTTCTGATCTGTGTGGCTCAAGGAAAGCTAATTATGTCCAGAGGAACTGAGAGGATGATCTGTCACAGATATCAACAGCTAACAGATTCAATCCAATCACACTCACTAAACACTACAGTACAGGAAATGCTGTTTGGATAAACAGGCACTGGGGTGAGCTGGCTCTGTTTCTGAGAACTTGTTCAGGGACAGACCATACAGTTAAAGGCTCAGAGGATCGAGAGTGGCTGAGATTTCAAAGAAAACATTGGAGAGATCTATTTTTGTTTACAGTGGTTGCAATTTCTTTTCCAATTATTTACAATGGTAAAAAAAAAAGTATATTGAATATCCTGGTTCGAGCTTCCTTGTTTTATCTCCATCCCTGGATGTATTTATTTACTAATTATCTCAGTGGGGTGGCTGCACCCCAGACCGTTGCTCTTCACTGTCCTGTGCTGCTGGACTTTGGAGGTCTGCTTCAGTGGTGCTGAATCACTGCTATTGGCTGGTCTGTTTGCTTTAACACCATCAGACCACAGATGGAGGGAAACCAAATCGTTGAAACTCAGGACACTAACTGTAAGTTGCTCTGCTAAATGTTCATGTTATATGGAGGAAATGCAGTGCAAATCAAAGCAGCCTTAATGGCATTAGTTTTCTACACTAATCAATAGTTGAACACCTGCTCAGTTGTGTGTGGAGTGTGACAGACTGACAGACTTGATTGATTGATTGATGTGTCTGTCTCCAGGTGTGTGTGTGTGGAGTGTGACAGACTGACAGACTTGATTGATTGATTGATGTGTCTGTCTCCAGGTGTGTGTGTGTGGTGTGTGACAGACTGACAGACTTGATTGTTTGATTGATTGATTGATGTGTCTGTCTCCAGGTGTGTGTGTGTGTGGAGTGTGACAGACTGACAGACTTGATTGATTGATTGATGTGTCTGTCTCCAGGTGTGTGTGTGTGTGGAGTGTGACAGACTGACAGACTTGATTGATTGATTGATGTGTCTGTCTCCAGGTGTGTGTGGAGTGTGACAGACTGACAGACTTGATTGATTGATTGATTGATTGATTGATGTGTCTGTCTCCAGGTGTGTGTGTGTGATGAGCAGCACGTTTGTAATGCTAGCAGAAGTGTTGGAGAGTCGAGGAGGCCCTCTCATGGAGAACGAGGTGTGGACCTTCCTCTTGGGCACCGCAGAGTCTCTGGTCTCTGGTCTTATGCAAAGGTACAGTAATACTATTGATGCACTTACTCAGTACTACTTACTGTAATACTAATTAACTAAATACTCCTCCTCTATAAAACTACTAATACTAATGTAGTAACTCAATCTACTATACATACTACTTCTTAATATTACATACTTACATCATACTAAGGGAGAAACATGTTTATTTAGAGACATTTATCAGGTATTGCATGTCATTTCCACTGTCCTCTTTTCAGGACATAACAGTATGTGTAGCATCATAAGCCCCACCTCCCTGCTGCTCTCGGCCACTGGAACACTGGCGTTTAAGAATTGCACCCTATCAGATGAGGCGTGCACCTTCACAGCGCCAGAGATGCTGCAAAGCCGTGCCGCCTCAGCCAAACCAGCCATGGAAAAGGTTAGCACACACACATTGTGCCCAAGCCCCAGCTCCAATTAGACGTTGGCACAGTCCTAGGATCAGCTTACCCTCACCTCATATATCCGCTGTAAATGTAAGCCTGTCATTAGATTTGCCTCTATCACAATGTGGTTTCTGATGTTGACATTAGTAGCTGTTCTGCTGTTGAGCGGTGTGAGTGTGGGTTATCTTGGTTCAGTACAGAGATGATCTAATCCATCTGTCACATGGCCTTGGGCCAGCACCACGAACTAAAAACATTCATCGCACTGTCAGCATTTACAATACAGCAGTGAGCTAAGTCCCTGTACTGAAGCGAATACACAAGGGGGAAGCACTAACATACTGTGTGTGTGTGTGTGTGTGTGTGTGTGTGTGTGTGTGTGTGTGTGTGTGTGTGTGTGTGTGTGTGTGTGTGTGTGTGTGTGCTCCGTATACAGTAGATGGCAGCACTAACACAGCAATGAGCTTTAAGTAACCTGCAGCAAAGATAACCCACATGTGTCGCCATCTAGTGGTGCTAGAGAGGAAATACATTTTCTTAAGAGCTGCCCTTGTGTAGACGGTCCTTAGCCTGTGTAAACCAAAACACAATACACAAGGATACACCATCTGTGCTGTTAATGTGAATTCTTTCAACCAGATGCTGCTGTATTCACTTGGTATGACTCTCTACTGGTCTGTCGGTTATCATCTACCTCAGAAACAGGTCGGCCATTGTCTTTCAAAACACCACTTATCAAAGCAGTGATAGCAAATGTGTCTCTTACATTACTGTGGTCCTCAACATTAATTGAGATAAAACTTGTTGAACAACTTGTTCTTTCAAGTCTTTCTCTCAAGCATGTTCTGTCCTCCAGTGGTTCCGGGCACACCATCACACCATCACACCACCACACCACCACACCATCACACCACCACACCACCACACCATCACACCATCACACCATCACACCACCACACCACCACACCATCACACCACCACACCACCACACCACCACCCCACCACACCACCACCCCACCACACCACCACACCACCACACCACCACACCATACCGTCACCACACCGTCACCACACCGTCACCACACCGTCACCACACCGTCACCACACCGTCACCACACCGTCACCACCACACCACCACACCATCACACCACCACACCACCACACCACCACACCACCACACCACCACACCATCACACCACCACACCACCACACCACCACACTTCTCTTATTCTCTCCATTGATACCTTGTCTTTCATCTTTATTCCTGTCTCTCCCAGCCGGTCCAGTTGAGTGACCACCTTAACAGCCTGCTACTGAGCATGTGCGAGGACCTGGCCCACCGCAGGGTCAATCTGAACAGTATCTTGGAGTCCTGTGAGTCCCAGCAGAAAGCCTCTCTCCTGCCTCCACCCAACAGGTTGGAGGCATGGTGTCAGTGTGTCAGTGTGTGGCGGTCTGTCTGTGTGTGGCTGTCTGTCTGTGTAATGCTGCGATTTTACCAGTGGACTGCTTTTCTCTCAGGTGGACCATGGTTCTGTGCCAGAGCCCTTTGCCCTGCTGAGTGGGAGGAGTCAGATGATCAGAGAAAGGCTTCGCGGTAAGGATAGCCTCTAAATGGCCTCTATATCCCTCACAGAAAACCAGGAACATTCCCAGGACATTAGCCAACCTTCCCATTAAGTTGTAGTTAGGGTTTGAGCTAACATTAGTATGATAACGTTCCACAAATATTCAAAGAATGTTTTGATCACCGAATATTTTTTCAAAGAAAATGTTTGGAATGAAATATCCTTGGAATGTTCTCCTAACATTCACTAAAATATTGTTCACAACATTTGTAAAAACTACCACAGAATGTTCCCCTAAGAATCGTATTAGGTTGCCATGGAATGTAATAACACAATGTTCCGATAAAGTTCTTAGAACATACTGCCACAACAAAATGTGGGAGCAATAGAAGTGGTTCTGATGAAACATCAGAGGAAAGTTGATTGATATGTTATTACCCACCAGCAGAGAACATTCCTTAAATGGTCTCATAAAGTTATAGTGTGACATTATGACATGATGTTGTTCCCAGAACATACTTCAACAAATATGTCTGGATTCAATTCGATTGGTTCTGAAAAAAGTGTGTGCGAGCAAGGAGGCCTACAAACCTGACTCAGTTACACCAGTTCTGTCAGGAGGAATGGGCCAAAATTCACCCAACTTATTGTGGGAAGCTTGTGGAAGGCTACCCGAAACGTTTGACCCAAGTTAAACAATTTATAGGCAATGCTACCAAATACTAATTGAGTGAATGTAAACTTCTGATCCACTGGGAATGTGATGACAGAAATAAAAGCTGACATTATTGTGACATTTCACATTCTTAAAATAAAGTGGTGATCCTAACTGACCTAAGACAGGGAATTTTTACTAGGATTTAATGTCAGGAATTGTGAAAAACTGAGTTTAAATGTATTGGTTAAGGTGTATGTAAACTGAGTTTAAATGTATTTGTTAAGGTGTATGTAAACTGAGTTTAAATGTATTTGGTTAAGGTGTATGTAAACTGAGTTTAAATGTATTTGTTAAGGTGTATGTAAACTGAGTTTAAATGTATTTGTTTAAGGTGTATGTAAACTGAGTTTAAATGTATTTGTTAAGGTGGATGTAAACTGAGTTTAAATGTATTTGTTTAAGGTGGATGTAAACTGAGTTTAAATGTATTTGTTTAAGGTGGATGTAAACTGAGTTTAAATGTATTTGTTAAGGTGGATGTAAACTGAGTTTAAATGTATTTGTTAAGGTGGATGTAAACTGAGTTTAAATGTATTTGTTAAGGTGGATGTAAACTGAGTTTAAATGTATTTGTTAAGGTGGATGTAAACTGAGTTTAAATGTATTTGTTAAGGTGGATGTAAACTGAGTTTAAATGTATTTGTTAAGGTGGATGTAAACTGAGTTTAAATGTATTTGTTAAGGTGGATGTAAACTGAGTTTAGATGTATTTGTTAAGGTGGATGTAAACTGAGTTTAAATGTATTTGTTAAGGTGGATGTAAACTGAGTTTAAATGTATTTGTTTAAGGTGGATGTAAACTGAGTTTAAATGTATTTGTTTAAGGTGGATGTAAACTGAGTTTAAATGTATTTGTTTAAGGTGGATGTAAACTGAGTTTAAATGTATTTGTTAAGGTGGATGTAAACTGAGTTAAAATGTATTTGTTAAGGTGGATGTAAACTGAGTTTAAATGTATTTGTTAAGGTGGATGTAAACTGAGTTTAAATGTATTTGTTAAGGTGGATGTAAACTGAGTTTAAATGTATTTGTTTAAGGTGGATGTAAACTGAGTTTAAATGTATTTGGTTAAGGTGGATGTAAACTGAGTTTAAATGTATTTGTTAAGGTGGATGTAAACTGAGTTTAAATGTGTTTGTTAAGGTGGATGTAAACTTCCCACTTCAACTGTATATCTTTTTTTTCTTTGTCATTATTGTGTGTAGATTGATGAGGAATACAAATAGTTAATCATTTTTAGAATAAGGCTGTAACGTATCAATACTTTCCAAATGCACTGTATCTAATTTAAAGAAGTGATGAAGGAAAAGAGCTTATGGCTGATTATTAGCCATATTATGCTCCACTCCTCGTCCAGCTCCCCTCCACTCACATCCTCTGATTCACACTCCTCGTCCAGCTCCCCTCCACTCACATCCTCTGATTCACACTCCTCGTCCAGCTCCCCTCCACTCACATCCTCTGATTCACACTCCTCGTCCAGCTCCCCTCCACTCACATCCTCTGATTCACACTCCTCGTCCAGCTGCCCTCCACTCACATCCTCTGATTTACACTCCTCGTCCAGCTGCCCTCCACTCACATCCTCTGATTCACACTCCTCATCCAGCTCCCCTCCACTCACATCCTCTGATTCACACTCCTCGTCCAGCTCCCCTCCACTCACATCCTCTGATTCACACTCCTCGTCCAGCTCCCCTCCACTCACATCCTCTGATTCACACTCCTCGTCCAGCTCCCCTCCACTCACATCCTCTGATTCAAACTCCTCGTCCAGCTCCCCTCCACTCACATCCTCTGATTCACACTCCTCGTCCAGCTCCCCTCCACTCACATCCTCTGATTCACACTCCTCGTCCAGCTCCACTCCACTCACATCCTCTGATTCACACTCCTCGTCCAGCTCCCCTCCACTCACATCCTCTGATTCACACTCCTCGTCCAGCTCCACTCCACTCACATCCTCAGATTCACACTCCTCGTCCAGCTCCCCTCCACTCACAAACTCTGATTCACACTCCTCGTCCAGCTCTCCTCCACTCACATCCTCTGATTCACACTCCTCGTCCAGCTCCCCTCCACTCACATCCTCTGATTCACACTCCTCGTCCAGCTCCCCTCCACTCACATCCTCTGATTCACACTCCTCGTCCAGCTGCCCTCCACTCACATCCTCTGATTTACACTCCTCGTCCAGCTGCCCTCCACTCACATCCTCTGATTCACACTCCTCGTCCAGCTCCCCTGCACTCACATCCTCTGATTCACACTCCTCGTCCAGCTCCCCTCCACTCACATCCTCTGATTCACACTCCTCGTCCAGCTCCCCTCCACTCACATCCTCTGATTCACACTCCTCGTCCAGCTCCCCTCCACTCACATCCTCTGATTCACACTCCTCGTCCAGCTCCCCTCCACTCACATCCTCTGATTCACACTCCTCGTCCAGCTCCCCTCCACTCACATCCTCTGATTCACACTCCTCGTCCAGCTGCCCTCCACTCACATCCTCTGATTCACACTCCTCGTCCAGCTGCCCTCCACTCACATCCTCTGATTCACACTCCTCGTCCAGCTGCCCTCCACTCACATCCTCTGATTCACACTCCTCGTCCAGCTCCCCTCCACTCACAAACTCTGATTCACACTCCTCGTCCAGCTCCCCTCCACTCACAAACTCTGATTCACACTCCTCGTCCAGCTCCCCTCCACTCACATCCTCTGATTCACACTCCTCGTCCAGCTCCCCTCCACTCACATCCTCTGATTCACACTCCTCGTCCAGCTCCCCTCCACTCACATCCTCTGATTCATACTCCTCGTCCAGCTCCCCTCCACTCACATCCTCTGATTCACACTCCTCGTCCAGCTCCCCTCCACTCACATCCTCTGATTCACACTCCTCGTCCAGCTCCCCTCCACTCACATCCTCTGATTCACACTCCTCGTCCAGCTCCCCTCCACTCACATCCTCTGATTCACACTCCTCGTCCAGCTCCCCTCCACTCACATCCTCTGTTCTACCTGGTGTTCTACCTGGTGTTCTACCTGGTGTTCTACCTGGTGTTCTACATGGTGTTCTACCTGGTGTTCTACATGGTGTTCTACCTGGTGTTCTACTTGGTTTCACTTGGTATTTCACCTGGAAATGTACCTGGTGTTCATCCGCACCAAAATACGTTCATCTCTAGGAGACAGAACGCGTCTCCTTCCTGAGCGGTATGACGGCTTTGTGGTCCCATAGTGTTTATACTTGCTTACTATTGTTTGTACAGATGAACGTGGTACCTTCAGGCGTTTGGAAATTGCTCCCAAGGATGAACCAGACTTGTGGAGGTCTACAATTTATTTTCTGAGGTCTTGGCTGATTTCTTTTGATTTTCCCATGATGTCGAGCAAAGAGGCACTGAGTTTGAAGGTAGGCCTTGAAATACATCCACGGGTACACCTCCAATTGACTCAAATGATGTCAATTAGCCTAACAGAAACTTCTAAAGCCATGACTTAATTTTCTGGAATTTTCCAAGCTGTTTAAAGGCACAGTCAACTTAGTGACCCACTGGAATTGTGATATAGTGAATTATAAGTGAAATAATCTGTCTGTAAACAAATGTTGGAAGAATTACTTGTGTCATGTACAAAGTAGACGTCCTAACCAACTTGCCAAAACTATAGTTTGTTAACATGAAATATGTGGAGTAGTTGAAGAAAAATGAGTTTTAATGACTTCAACCTAAGTGTATGTAAACTTCCGACTTCAACTGTATAGGAAGGTTGGAGAGAATGGATGAGTCAGTAGTTGTATAGAGGGGTGTGTGGAGGTATAGGGTATATGTTGTATAGAGGGGTGTGTGGAGGTATAGGGTATATGTTGTATAGAGGGGTGTGTGGAGGTATAGGGTATATGTTGTATAGAGGGGTGTGTGGAGGTATAGGGTATATGTTGTATGTGAATGAAGGAGAATGGATGAGTCAGAAGTTGTATAGAGGGGTGTGTGGAGGTATAGGGTATATGTTGTATTGAGGGGTGTGTGGAGGTATAGGGTATATGTTGTATTGAGGGGTGTGTGGAGGTATAGGGTATATGTTGTATAGAGGGGTGTGTGGAGGTATAGGGTATATGTTGTATAGAGGGGTGAGTGGAGGTATAGGGTATATGTTGTATAGAGGGGTGTGTGGAGGTATAGGGTATATGTTGTATAGAGGGGTGTGTGGAGGTATAGGGTATATGTTGTATAGAGGGGTGTGTGGAGGTATAGGGTATATGTTGTATAGAGGGGTGTGTGGAGGTATAGGGTATATGTTGTATGTGAATGAAGGAGAATGGATGAGTCAGTAGTTGTATAGAGGGGCGTGTGGAGGTATAGGGTATATGTTGTATGTGAATGAAGGTGAATGGATGAGTCAGTAGTTGTATAGAGGGGTGTGTGGAGGTATAGGGTATATGTTGTATGTGAATGAAGGAGAATGGATGAGTCAGTAGTTGTATGGAGGGGTGTGTGGAGGTATAGGGTATATGTTGTATAGAGGGGTGTGTGGAGGTATAGGGTATATGTTGTATAGAGGGGTGTGTGGAGGTATAGGGTATATGTTGTATAGAGGGGTGTGTGGAGGTATAGGGTATATGTTGTATGTGAATGAAGGAGAATGGATGAGTCAGTAGTTGTATAGAGGGGTGTGTGGAGGTATAGGGTATATGTTGTATAGAGGGGTGTGTGGAGGTATAGGGTATATGTTGTATAGAGGGGTGTGTGGAGGTATAGGGTATATGTTGTATGTGAATGAAGGAGAATGGATGAGTCAGTAGTTGTATAGAGGGGTGTGTGGAGGTATAGGGTATACAGTGGGGAGAACAAGTATTTGATACACTGCCGATTTTGCAGGTTTTCCCACTTACAAAGCATGTAGAAGTCTGTAATTTTTATCATAGGTACTCTTCAACTGTGAGTGACGGAATCTAAAACAAAAATCCAGAAAATCACATTGTATGATTTTAAAGTAATTAATTTGCATTTTATTGCATGACATAAGTATTTGATACATCAGAAAAGCAGAACTTAATATTTGGTACAGAAACCTTTGTTTGCAATTACAGAGATCATACGTTTCCTGTAGTTCTTGACCAGGTTTGCACACACTGCAGCAGGGATTTTGGACCACTCCTCCATACAGACCTTCTCCAGATCCTTCAGGTTTCGGGGCTGTCGCTGGGCAATACGGACTTTCAGCTCAATCCAAAGATTTTCTAATGTGTTCAGGTCTGGAGACTGGCTAGGCCACTCCAGGACCTTGAGATGCTTCTTACGGAGCCACTCCTTAGTTGCCCTGGCTGTGTGTTTCGGGTCGTTGTCATGCTGAAAGACCCAGCCACGACCCATCTTCAATGCTCTTACTGAGAGGAGGTTGTTGGCCAAGATCTCGCGATACATGGCCCCATCAATCCTCCCCTCAATACGGTGCAGTCGTCCTGTCCCCTTTGCAGAAAAGCATCCCCAAAGAATGATGTTTCAACCTCCATGCTTCACGGTTGGGATGGTGTTCTTGGGGTTGTACTCATCCTTCTTCTTCCTCCAAACTTGGCGAGTGTAGTTTAGACCAAAAAGCTCTATTTTTGTCTCATCAGACCACATGACCTTCTCCCATTCCTCCTCTGGATCATCCTGATGGTCATTGGCAAACTTCAGACGGGCCTGGACATGCGCTGGCTTGAGCAGGGGGACCTTGCGTGCGCTGCAGGATTTTAATCCATGACGGCGTAGTGTGTTACTAATGGTTTTCTTTGAGACTGTGGTCCCAGCTCTCTTCAGGTCATTGACCAGGTCCTGCCGTGTAGTTCTGGGCTGATCCCTCACCTTCCTCATGATCATTGATGCCCCACGAGGTGAGATCTTGCATGGTGCCCAAGACCGAGGGAGATTGACCGTCATCTTGAACTTCTTCCATTTTCTAATAATTGCGCCAACAGTGTTGCCTTCTCACCAAGCTGCTTGCCTATTGTCCTGTAGCCCATCCCAGCCTTGTTCAGGTCTACAATTTTATCCCTGATGTCCTTACACAGCTCTCTGGTCTTGGCCATTGTGGAGAGGTTGGAGTCTGTTTGAGTGTGTGGACAGGTGTCTTTTATACAGGTAACGAGTTCAAACCGGTGCAGTTAATACAGGTAATGAGTGGAGAACAGGAGGGCTTCTTAAAGAAAAACTAACAGGTCTGTGAGAGCCGGAATTCTTACTGGTTGGTAGGTGATCAAATACTTATGTCATGCAATAAAATGCAAATTAATTATTTAAAAATCATACAATGTGATTTTCTGGATTTTTGTTTTAGATTCCGTCTCTCACAGTTGAAGTGTACCTATGATTAAAATTACAGACCTCTACATGCTTTGTAAGTGGGAAAACCTGCAAAATCGGCAGTGTATCAAATACTTGTTCTCCCCACTGTATGTTGTATAGAGGGGCGTGTGGAGGTATAGGGTATATGTTGTATGTGAATGAAGGAGAATGGATGAGTCAGTAGTTGTATAGAGGGGTGTGTGGAGGTATAGGGTATATGTTGTATAGAGGGGTGTGTGGAGGTATAGGGTATATGTTGTATAGAGGGGTGTGTGGAGGTATAGGGTATATGTTGTATAGAGGGGTGTGTGGAGGTATAGGGTATATGTTGTATAGAGGGGTGTGTGGAGGTATAGGGTATATGTTGTATGTGAATGAAGGAGAATGGACGAGTCAGTAGTTGTATAGAGGGGTGTGTGGAGGTATAGGGTATATGTTGTATAGAGGGGTGTGTGGAGGTATAGGGTATATGTTGTATAGAGGGGTGTGTGGAGGTATAGGGTATATGTTGTATAGAGGGGTGTGTGGAGGTATAGGGTATATGTTGTGTGGAGGTATAGGGTATATGTTGTATAGAGGGGTGTGTGGAGGTATATGGTATATGTTGTATAGAGGGGTGTGTGGAGGTATAGGGTATATGTTGTATAGAGGGGTGTGTGGAGGTATAGGGTATATGTTGTATAGAGGGGTGTGTGGAGGTATAGGGTATATGTTGTATAGAGGGGTGTGTGGAGGTATAGGGTATATGTTGTATAGAGGGGTGTGTGGAGGTATAGGGTATATGTTGTATAGAGGGGTGTGTGGAGGTATAGGGTATATGTTGTATGTGAATGAAGGAGAATGGACGAGTCAGTAGTTGTATAGAGGGGTGTGTGGAGGTATAGGGTATATGTTGTATAGAGGGGTGTGTGGAGGTATAGGGTATATGTTGTATAGAGGGGTGTGTGGAGGTATAGGGTATATGTTGTATAGAGGGGTGTGTGGAGGTATAGGGTATATGTTGTATGTGAATGAAGGAGAATGGATGAGTCAGTAGTTGTATAGAGGGGTGTGTGGAGGTATAGGGTATATGTTGTATAGAGGGGTGTGTGGAGGTATAGGGTATATGTTGTATAGAGGGGTGTGTGGAGGTATAGGGTATATGTTGTATAGAGGGGTGTGTGGAGGTATAGGGTATATGTTGTATAGAGGGGTGTGTGGAGGTATAGGGTATATGTTGTATAGAGGGGTGTGTGGAGGTATAGGGTATATGTTGTATAGAGGGGTGTGTGGAGGTATAGGGTATATGTTGTATAGAGGGGTGTGTGGAGGTATAGGGTATATGTTGTATAGAGGGGTGTGTGGAGGTATAGGGTATATGTTGTATGTGAATGAAGGCGAATGGACAAGTCAGTAGTTGTATAGAGGGGTGTGTGGAGGTATAGGGTATATGTTGTATAGAGGGGTGTGTGGAGGTATAGGGTATATGTTGTATAGAGGGGTGTGTGGAGGTATAGGGTATATGTTGTATAGAGGGGTGTGTGTGGAGGTATAGGGTATATGTTGTATAGAGGGGTGTAGATAGATAGATAGATAGATAGATAGATAGATAGGTACTTTATTGATCCCCCGGGGGGGAAATTTCATTATCAAGCAGCTACAACAAAAACACAGGGCAGGTGCAAAATGCCACAACGAAAGTACACAAAAGACAGATACACGGTACATGATACATAGAGCGGCAGTATGAAAAAGTATAGAAATACAGGATATCTGGAGTGCAAAAAAAAGCTATAAAAGGACATTGCATAGTATGAGTGGTTGGCTGAATATGTACACTATACATTGGTGGATGTTGGATGGTTAACTATACTATACAGGTTGATGGCAGAGAAATACTTCAGTAGCTAATGCGTATGATATGAGCGAGGGTAATAATAGTTTACTTAATAGACAGACTGGGTAAATGAACAGGTAGGTGAAAATTTTGCATGGTTAAATTAGCTGTACAGTTAGGTATACAGTTATATTTACAGATAAGTGAATACTTGCATGTTTACACAAACTGTACAGGTAAATGACAGGAAGAGATACTTTAATAGCTAAATGTGTGTATGATATCATTGGGGTAATAATAGTAATTCCCTTAAAATACAGTCCTTAGTGCGCAGGGTTTAATTACAGACAACTGCACTTATTGCACATTTGATATACTAAAAGCAATGAGAAAAGGTGCAACTGGCAGGATACTAATATGCATTCCTGAGTGAATGCCTAGGTCCAATAATTACTTACAATATTGCATGTGATATAATATAACAACTGTACATGGGTATGTATATACAGACCTGTATGAATACGTATGGCCTGAGTGGATGAGTGCTGACGGAACAGAGTTACTCACGGATGGATGCATAATTATTAAACTAGGTCCTAGCACCCCAACAGTTCCAGATCTATGTTGCCGACGGCACGGCACCCCGGTGAGGCATTATATAGTCTCAATAGCCGCCGGCAGGAAGGACCTCCTGTAGCGCTCTCTGGCACACCGTGGTGGGATCAGTCTGTGACTGAAAGAGCTCCTCTGCGTCATAACCATAGCGTGCAGAGGGTGGGTGACGTTGTCCATGATGGCCAGCAGTTTGGCCAGGATCCGTCTCTCCGCCACCTCCTCTAGAGTGTCAAGGCTCATCCCCAGGACAGAGCTAGCCTTCCTGATTAGCTTATTTACCCGAGTAGCATCACCGGCTTTGATGTTTGCTCCCCAGCACACCACTGCAAAAAAGATGGCACTGGCCACCACAGACTGGTAGAAGGTATGCAGTAGTTTACTGCACACGTTGAAGGACCTGAGCCTCCTCAGAAAGTAGAGTCGGCTCTGGCCCTTTTTGTACAGGGCCCCGGTGTTACCAGCCCATTCCAGTCTGTTGTCCATATGGACACCCAAGAACTTGTATGACTCAACCATTTCCACATCCATCCCCTTTATAGGGACTGCAGTCAGTTGTGCCTTGGTTCTCCTGAAGTCCACCACCATCTCCTTAGTTTTGCTGATGTTGAGCTGAAGGTGGTTCTGCTCACACCACAACACAAAGTCACTGATTGTGCTCCTGTACTCCTCCTCCTGCCCACCCCTGATGCACCCTACAATAGCAGAGTCATCCGAGAACTTCTGTAGGTGGCATGTTTCAGAGTTATATCTGAAGTCTGAGGTGTAGAGGGTGAACAGGAAGGGGGACAGGACCGTACCCTGGGGGGCCCCTGTGTTGCTAACTGCCCGTTCTGACACACAGCTCTGTAGTCGCACAAATTGTGGCCTACCGGTCAGGTAGTCCGTGACCCAGGAGACTAAGGGTCCTTCCACTTTCATCCTCCTCATCTTCTCACCCAGTAGCAGGGGCTGAATGGTATTGAAGGCACTGGAGAAGTCAAAAAACATGACCCTCACAGTGCAACCTGCGTTGTCCAGGTGAGAGTAGGCCCTCTGCAGAAGGTAGATGATTGCATCATCCACCCCGATGTTGCGCTGGTATGCAAACTGCAGGGGGTCCATTGATGAACACACCAGGGGTCTGAGGTGAGCGAGGACTAACCTTTCCAGGGTCTTCATGATGTGGGATGTTAGCGCTACAGGTCTGAAGTCATTCAGGACAGTGGGGTGTGCCTTCTTGGGCACTGGGACGAGGCAGGATGTTTTCCACAGCACAGGGACCCTTTCTAGGCTCAGGCTAAGGTTGAAAAGACGCTGGAGTATTCCACACAGTTGGTCAGTGTGGAGGTATAGGGTATATGTTGTATAGAGGGGTGAGTGGAGGTATAGGGTATATGTTGTATAGAGGGGTGAGTGGAGGTATAGGGTATATGTTGTATAGAGGGGTGTGTGGAGGTATAGGGTATATGTTGTATAGAGGGGTGTGTGGAGGTATAGGGTATATGTTGTATAGAGGGGTGTGTGGAGGTATAGGGTATATGTTGTATAGAGGGGTGTGTGGAGGTATAGGGTATATGTTGTATAGAGGGGTGTGTGGAGGTATAGGGTATATGTTGTATAGAGGGGTGTGTGGAGGTATAGGGTATATGTTGTATGTGAATGAAGGAGAATGGATGAGTCAGTAGTTGTATAGAGGGGTGAGTGGAGGTATAGGGTATATGTTGTATAGAGGGGTGTGTGGAGGTATAGGGTATATGTTGTATAGAGGGGTGTGTGGAGGTATAGGGTATATGTTGTATAGAGGGGTGTGTGGAGGTATAGGGTATATGTTGTATAGAGGGGTGTGTGGAGGTATAGGGTATATGTTGTATAGAGGGGTGTGTGGAGGTATAGGGTATATGTTGTATAGAGGGGTGTGTGGAGGTATAGGGTATATGTTGTATAGAGGGGTGTGTGGAGGTATAGGGTATATGTTGTATAGAGGGGTGTGTGGAGGTATAGGGTATATGTTGTATAGAGGGGTGTGTGGAGGTATAGGGTATATGTTGTATAGAGGGGTGTGTGGAGGTATAGGGTATATGTTGTATAGAGGGGTGTGTGGAGGTATAGGGTATATGTTGTATGTGAATGGATGAGTCAGTAGTTGTATAGAGGGGTGTGTGGAGGTATAGGGTATATGTTGTATAGAGGGGTGTGTGGAGGTATAGGGTATATGTTGTATAGAGGGGTGTGTGGAGGTATAGGGTATATGTTGTATAGAGGGGTGTGTGGAGGTATAGGGTATATGTTGTATAGAGGGGTGTGTGTGGAGGTATAGGGTATATGTTGTATAGAGGGGTGTGTGGAGGTATAGGGTATATGTTGTATAGAGGGGTGTTTGGAGGTATAGGGTATATGTTGTATAGAGGGGTGAGTGGAGGTATAGGGTATATGTTGTATAGAGGGGTGTGTGGAGGTATAGGGTATATGTTGTATAGAGGGGTGTGTGGAGGTATAGGGTATATGTTGTATAGAGGGGTGTGTGGAGGTATAGGGTATATGTTGTATAGAGGGGTGTGTGGAGGTATAGGGTATATGTTGTATAGAGGGGTGTGTGGAGGTATAGGGTATATGTTGTATAGAGGGGTGTGTGGAGGTATAGGGTATATGTTGTATAGAGGGGTGTGTGGAGGTATAGGGTATATGTTGTATGTGAATGAAGGAGAATGGATGAGTCAGTAGTTGTATAGAGGGGTGAGTGGAGGTATAGGGTATATGTTGTATAGAGGGGTGTGTGGAGGTATAGGGTATATGTTGTATAGAGGGGTGTGTGGAGGTATAGGGTATATGTTGTATAGAGGGGTGTGTGGAGGTATAAGGTATATGTTGTATAGAGGGGTGTGTGGAGGTATAGGGTATATGTTGTATAGAGGGGTGTGTGGAGGTATAGGGTATATGTTGTATAGAGGGGTGTGTGGAGGTATAGGGTATATGTTGTATAGAGGGGTGTGTGGAGGTATAGGGTATATGTTGTATAGAGGGGTGTGTGGAGGTATAGGGTATATGTTGTATAGAGGGGTGTGTGGAGGTATAGGGTATATGTTGTATAGAGGGGTGTGTGGAGGTATAGGGTATATGTTGTATAGAGGGGTGTGTGGAGGTATAGGGTATATGTTGTATGTGAATGAAGGCGAATGGACAAGTCAGTAGTTGTATAGAGGGGTGTGTGGAGGTATAGGGTATATGTTGTATAGAGGGGTGTGTGGAGGTATAGGGTATATGTTGTATAGAGGGGTGTGTGGAGGTATAGGGTATATGTTGTATAGAGGGGTGTGTGTGGAGGTATAGGGTATATGTTGTATAGAGGGGTGTGTGGAGGTATAGGGTATATGTTGTATAGAGGGGTGAGTGGAGGTATAGGGTATATGTTGTATAGAGGGGTGAGTGGAGGTATAGGGTATATGTTGTATAGAGGGGTGTGTGGAGGTATAGGGTATATGTTGTATAGAGGGGTGTGTGGAGGTATAGGGTATATGTTGTATAGAGGGGTGTGTGGAGGTATAGGGTATATGTTGTATAGAGGGGTGTGTGGAGGTATAGGGTATATGTTGTATAGAGGGGTGTGTGGAGGTATAGGGTATATGTTGTATGTGAATGGATGAGTCAGTAGTTGTATAGAGGGGTGTGTGGAGGTATAGGGTATATGTTGTATAGAGGGGTGTGTGGAGGTATAGGGTATATGTTGTATAGAGGGGTGTGTGGAGGTATAGGGTATATGTTGTATAGAGGGGTGTGTGGAGGTATAGGGTATATGTTGTATAGAGGGGTGTGTGTGGAGGTATAGGGTATATGTTGTATAGAGGGGTGTGTGGAGGTATAGGGTATATGTTGTATAGAGGGGTGTGTGGAGGTATAGGGTATATGTTGTATAGAGGGGTGAGTGGAGGTATAGGGTATATGTTGTATAGAGGGGTGTGTGGAGGTATAGGGTATATGTTGTATAGAGGGGTGTGTGGAGGTATAGGGTATATGTTGTATAGAGGGGTGTGTGGAGGTATAGGGTATATGTTGTATAGAGGGGTGTGTGGAGGTATAGGGTATATGTTGTATAGAGGGGTGTGTGGAGGTATAGGGTATATGTTGTATAGAGGGGTGTGTGGAGGTATAGGGTATATGTTGTATAGAGGGGTGTGTGGAGGTATAGGGTATATGTTGTATGTGAATGAAGGAGAATGGATGAGTCAGTAGTTGTATAGAGGGGTGAGTGGAGGTATAGGGTATATGTTGTATAGAGGGGTGTGTGGAGGTATAGGGTATATGTTGTATAGAGGGGTGTGTGGAGGTATAGGGTATATGTTGTATAGAGGGGTGTGTGGAGGTATAGGGTATATGTTGTATAGAGGGGTGTGTGGAGGTATAGGGTATATGTTGTATAGAGGGGTGTGTGGAGGTATAGGGTATATGTTGTATAGAGGGGTGTGTGGAGGTATAGGGTATATGTTGTATAGAGGGGTGTGTGGAGGTATAGGGTATATGTTGTATAGAGGGGTGTGTGGAGGTATAGGGTATATGTTGTATAGAGGGGTGTGTGGAGGTATAGGGTATATGTTGTATAGAGGGGTGTGTGGAGGTATAGGGTATATGTTGTATAGAGGGGTGTGTGGAGGTATAGGGTATATGTTGTATAGAGGGGTGTGTGGAGGTATAGGGTATATGTTGTATAGAGGGGTGTGTGGAGGTATAGGGTATATGTTGTATAGAGGGGTGTGTGGAGGTATAGGGTATATGTTGTATAGAGGGGTGTGTGGAGGTATAGGGTATATGTTGTATAGAGGGGTGTGTGGAGGTATAGGGTATATGTTGTATAGAGGGGTGTGTGGAGGTATAGGGTATATGTTGTATAGAGGGGTGTGTGGAGGTATAGGGTATATGTTGTATAGAGGGGTGTGTGGAGGTATAGGGTATATGTTGTATAGAGGGGTGTGTGGAGGTATAGGGTATATGTTGTATAGAGGGGTGTGTGGAGGTATAGGGTATATGTTGTATGTGAATGGATGAGTCAGTAGTTGTATAAACGTCTGAGGAGAAGGGAGAGGGAAAAGAGCGGAGGTGAAGCTTGGCTTTAAGTGTCTTTCTCTGATATGTTTACATTGGCATAATCCACAGACCTTTGGTACATTAGGAGAGGAGTTGGCGCTTCAAAGCCCTAATAAGGCAAAGTGTCTCAAAGTACAAAGAAGTACTTGCTTTATGTGTTTTGTGTGTTTGCACGTTCTTTGTATGTAATGTGTATATTAACTATGTATTTATACTATGACTCTTCCATATCCATGGGATGTCCACTGCCCTCATATGACATGTCTGCTCAAATGTTTTATCTGGTTCTTCAATGACAGACGGAACAGACAAGGTTAATTTGAATATTTAAATTGGAGCTCAGTTGGAGAGGCCAATGCTGCCACCTACTGTTGTAACAGCAGAGGTGTAGCCATCCTCATAAAGGACAGAACGCACATGGACCAAGTACGACGTTTTCTCATTCTGAATTGTACCTTGCAAGGTGAAAAATACACATTGATTTCATTGTATATCAGCCCAGTTTTTAGAATTCAAGCTATATTTGATCAAACACCGACCGGAAGGTGACCTAAATCACACATTCAGCAAGTTGGACAGACATAGCAATACAAAAGGCTAATTCAAGGAGCCTTTACAGGACACTCAGATAGATAGATAGATAGATAGATAGATAGATAGATAGATAGATAGATAGATAGATAGATAGATAGATAGATAGATAGATAGATAGATAGATAGATAGACAACTATTTCCATCTACAAAAGACTTCTCCTTATTTCTCAAAGTAAGAAAATCTATTCAAAATGGACGACATCTTTATCTCCAAAAATACACTCAACAATATACTGGTTTAAATGATCTATGATATCTTTTGGACATCAGAGCAATGTTGAGGGGATTTAATTTGTCAGAAAAGGTTGTAGGATGTATAGAAAACCTTGCAGAAAGTCTATCCAACTGACAATCTCTTAAAATATATAGAAACTATTGGAACCAAGACTTAAAAAGAACTGATATTGGCACAAGATGGAGCGAGTGTTGGAATAGAACTAATGAATATTATACAAGTGACAAAACTTACAAATTCTAGGCAGAGTCCTGTCTTAAGTGTAAAGGTAACAGTGACTCAATGATTCATACTTTCTGGGAGAAAGTTAAAATGTTATGGGCGGAATTAGAAAGTTGATAAATGAAAATATTTCAAGACTTTGTATTTGAGGGTGCGTGAGATTACTCACCATTAAGACAGTGGATGAATCAAATGCATTATTATTTAAATATTGACAAAATATATGGTCTACAGAGAGAAACAGAATAGCGGAATTGGAGGCCATACGTCAGAGAGCAGTGGTCAAGATCACTTTCTGAGTCAAAATGCAAGCCGAGATAAATCACTCAGATTTTCATTTAAACATGAATTAATAAACCTATGCAACATTAACCAATTAAAACCAGTACTGTAGCAATGAGGTTTGTGGCTTTACATTATCACTGTCATATTGTCTATGCTTGAACTACCCTGCCAATGTGTTCTTTCCAGATCATGTTGAAATGATATGATCACACTGGTAATATATACTCTGTTTTATTACTTGTGAGGCACATTTACTGCAACATTCATTCACTGGACTGATGGCCTGCATCTGATGGGCAGTCAAAAGAGGAGGGAGGAAGGGGAGCGGGGAGGAGGGAGGGAGGGAGCAACGGTGAAAATGCCTCTTACCAAACTCACAGCCCCTCCTCTCTCTCTCTCTCTCTCTCTCTCTCTCTCTCTCTCTCTCTCTCTTTGAATCTCTCTATCTTCTCTCTCTGACTCTTTGTTATTCAAGACACAGAGAAATGAGCAGTAGCTGGCTGTGCCAGAGCCCCTACATTGGTGTCCCCTCAAAGGGCGCATCCCAACTCCCCAGCCCCTCCATCACTTTCAGCAATTCCTCAGCCAGCCTCACCCAGAGGAAAGGTAAGTCTGTCTGTCTGTCCATCCGTTCCTACATCTGTCCCTACGCCCATCTGTCTATGATCCATCTATGAAACCCTGTGATGTGGGCTGAGACCCTGATAATACACTAATAATATGCAAGAGCATGTATTTCTCTAAATCATAGATTATATATACTGTACTTCTTATTATTGTCACAGTTTGTCCTCTGAGGAATATCGCTCAGTTTAAGCTAGAATCCCAGTCTCTTACACTAAAGCAAATTAGGTCATTTGATTGATTTGCTATTTACAGGGAAAATACATGTTCTTCCAAAACTAGTGTGTGTACATGCAGCAAAGTGTGTGTGGGGATGAAACGAAGATACGATAAACTAGGTGTAGTCAGCGTGGTGAGATTGAGGTAGCTGTCACCTCCGACCCAGGTCTGGTTTATCAGTCCTGACTTCAGACTGCAGTGCTGCTGGAGCATGGTGACGGTCACAACCAGGGCTGGTGCATCCTACACACAGGCTGGAGAGTACGGACGGGTGTGTGTGTGTTGTGGCGTTAGTATTGTTTCTGTGTGTAGCAATTTTAGCATGGTGTGATTGTGTATCCGCATTACTGTGTTTACATCGTGTTATGTCTTGTCAGGCTCTTGGTCCCGAGTTAATCAGGATGGCTGACGAACCCCAGGTAGTTCTGGAGCTACCCGGATCAATAGTGGTATGAACATTTACCCGGATCAATAGTGGTATGAACATTTACCCGGATCAATAGTGGTATGAACATTTACCCGGATCAATAGTGGTATGAACATTTACCACAATATTCACTGTATTTTTTTGTTGACTACAGATAAATTATCTTTTTTTATCCTCCTCAATCTGTCTTTCTTTGTGTTTTGTCATGTCCTGATATGTTCCACCTGTCCATGTTTGTCCCCTCCCCACACCAGCTGCACCCTATCATCATCAGTAGTCAGTTTGGGTATTTAGTCCGTTGGGTTCTGTTGGTTTTTTGCCAGATCGTCTTGACTAGTTCAGTCGTTCCCGCTCTCTGTCTTGTGTTTCTAACTCTGCCAGTAGTTCTTCCCGGTATTTGGACCCCTACCTGTTCTTGTGGATTACAAGCCTGTCTACCCCCTCCTGTACCTTCGACCTTCTGATCTCCTAATAACGAACTCTGCCTGTGTTACGGATTATGAGCCTGCCTACTCCTCTGTACTGCCATCCTGCTGATCCCCGGTACCGAACCCAGCCTGAACTATTACTACGAGCCTGACTTCCCTTATTGGATTACTGCCATTCTGATTCCCTGTTACGAACCTTGCCTGTCAACCACTACGAGACTGCCTTGCCCCTGATCCTTTATTAAATATTTGATCATCTCTCTGCCTCCGTGTCCGCTTTTGGGTCCCACATATCTGTCGTTTTGTCAGCTTCTGTCTCTCTCTCCCTCTCTTTCTCTCAGCTTCTGTCTCTCTCACCCTCTCTTTCTCTCACTCCTGCACCTCATCCCTCTCTCTTCCCACCAGCCTAAGAAGGGCAGGTCTTGTTCGTCACAGAGAGAAGTCAGTGTGGTGTTGCCCAGTGGTCAGTCTGTATTGGTCAGATGTGACATAAAGTCCAGAGGGAGGGACGTGTTCGACATGGTGGTGGCTCACGTTAACCTGGCAGAGCACTTCTACTTCGGACTGGCCTTCATCGACGGTAAGAAACTGACAACAACTTTGTGTCTCATAAACATACAGATGTAGGATCTTAATTCGATCACTATTTTGAATTTCTAGGATTCAAAAGTTTGTAATTTCCACTTCAAAATGTCAGACTTGATTTTCCATAACTAAAAATGTTTTTATTAATTATGATCCACATAGTAATTCACATTAGCTGCAGTATTATTTTCTGGCTCAAATTATATCTTTCCTTTCTTTCAGATGATGAATATTTCTTCCTGGACCACGAGATGAAAATCTCTGAAGTTCAAAGAAAGTCGACTTCTTTTCTTGTTTTTCTTCTTTTGTTGACGATATCTCCTTCATATTGTGAGTCTTGTTTTATTTGTATCTGGAGATTTGGGGTCGTGGAACTGTTAGTGAAATGCAGTTATCATGTTTTCTCTTTAAAGAACTGTGCATTGTTGTGGTGTTCCAGACACAGGGCGCATCACCAGTACTACTTGTAGCTGCGGAAGGATATCCTAGAGGACAGGTTGTACTGCAACGAGGAGACAGACTACACGTCTGAGGTAAACTGAGTGAAACACTGTCTCAGATAAGAAACTTTTATTTTAAAATACTTTATTTTATGATGGATGTAATGGATTATGTTCTCCATAAAACCCTTGAGATTGTACACATATTTAAGTGTACAGTCGTGGCCAAACGTTTTGAGAATGGCACAAGTATAGGTCTCCACAAAGTTTGCTGCCTCAGTGTTGATGATGGTAATTTGCATATACTCCAGAATGTCATGAAGAGTGATCAGGTGAATTGCAATTAATTGCAAAGTCCCTCTTTGCCATGAAAATTAACTTAATCCCAAAAAAACATTTCCACTGCATTTCAGCCCTGCCACAAAAGGACCAGCTGCCATCATGTCAGTGATTGTCTCGTTAACACAGGGGAGAGTGTTGACGAGGACAAGGCTGGAGATCACTCTGTCATGCTGATTGAGTCAGAATAACAGACTGGAAGCTTTAAAAGGAGGGTGATGTTTGAAATCATTGTTCTTCCTCAGTCAACCATGGAAACCTGCAAGGAAACACGTGCCGTCATCATTGCTTTGCACAAAAAGGGCTTCACAGGCAAGGATATTGCTGCTGGTAAGATTGCACCTAAATCAACCATTTATCGGATCATCAAGAACTTCAAGGAGAGAGGTTCAATTGTTGTGAAGAAGGCGCCAGGGCGCCTAAGAAAGTCCAGCAAGCGCCAGGACCGTCTCCTAAAGTTGATTCAGCTGCGGGATCGGGCCAACACCAGTGCAGAGCTTGCTCAGGAATGGCAGCAGGCAGGTGTGAGTGCATCTGCACGCACAGTGAGGTGAAGACTTTTGGAGGATGGCCTGGTGTCAATAAGGGCAGCAAAGAAACCACTTCTCTCCAGGAAAAACATCAGGGACAGACTGATATTCTGCATAAGGTACAGGGATTGGACGGCTGAGGACTGGGGTAGAGTCATTTTCTCTAATGAATCCCCTTTCCGATTGTTTGGGCCATCCGGAGAAGACAAGGTGAGCGCTACCATCAGTCCTGTGTCATGCCAACAGTAAAGCATCCTGAGACTATTCATGTGTGGGGTTGCTTCTCAGCCAAGGGAGTGGGCTCACTCACAATTTTGCCTAAGAACACAGCCATGAATAAAGAATGGTACCAACACATCCTCCGAGAGCAACTTCTCCCAACCATCCAAGAACAGTTTGGTGACGACCAATACCTTTTCCAGCATGATGGAGCACCTTGCCATAAGGCAAAAGTGATAACTAAGTGGCTCGGGGAACAAAACATCGACATTTTGGGTCCATGGCCAGGAAACTCCCCAGACCTTAATCCCATTGAGAACTTGTGGTCGATCCTCAAGAGGCGGGTGGACAAACAAAAACCCACAACTTCTGACAAACTCCAAGCATTGATTATGCAAGAATGGCCTGCCATCAGTCAGGATGTGGCCCAGAAGTTAATTGACAGCATGCCAGGGCGGATTGCAGAGGTCTTGAAAAACACTGCAAATATTGACTCTTTGCATAAACTGAATGTCATTGTCATTGAAAGCCTTTGACACTTATGGAATACTTGTAATTATACTCCAGTGTACCATAGTAACTACTGACATAAAGATCTAAGAACTCTGAAGCAGCAGACTTTGTGGAGACCAATACTTGTGTCATTCTCAAAACTGTATAATTCTTTCAGCCAGAGCAGTATGTTTATGAGGAAGTAGTATATCTCATTGACAGACCTGTTAAATCTGTCTAGTACTACATTCATGGCAGTATATCTCATTGACAGACCTGCAACCTTGGTGTTAAATTATATGCTAAATGGTATGGAGGAAGTACTGTGCTGCCCTCTATTGACTTATCGAAGGCTTTCGATACTACTGACCACTCTTTATTGATTCAAAGATTGTCTGCAACCAATTGGTTCAACAATTACTTGACATACAGGATACTGTTTTTTCGGATAATGTTACGAAAGGTGTCCCGCAAGGATCAATTTTAGGTCCTGTACTTTTTATTGTCTATACAAACAATGTTGGTTTATCTGCAAAAAATGTTAACATACACATGTATGCAGATGACACTGTTGTGCTGTTGCCCTCATGGTTGACCAGGCTCTTTCAGAGCTTCAATCAGCCTTCATTGCTTTACAGAAAGCCTTTGTAGAACTGAATTTGGTACTTCATGCAGGTAAAACCAAGTATATGTTATTCTCATAATCACGTAAAAGTGTATCTGATGATATATGCATATGTACATTTGATGTTTCCCTCATTGATCGTGTCCCGCTTATAAATGATTGGTTAACAAATTAAGAATTAAAATGAGCTTATTTTATAGGAATATATGCCTTTCATTAAATGGCAGAAAACAAATCATTCGGTCAACATTCATACCGGTTATAGACTATTGCGATATTGTCCTTATGAATGCAGCTGCCACTGTATTGAAGCCATTAGACACAGTTTATCACACTGTGCTTTATTACGGACAATAGGTTCAGTACACATCACTGCATTCTGTTTCAGAAAGTAGTTTGGCCCCTCTCGTAGATCGATGCATTGCACTCTTTTTGTTTATAAAGCCCTCCTGCGTAAACTTCTGCCGTACCTTACTTCAAACAGACATACAAGATACCAGATCCGGTCTCAGGGATCCCTTTGATCTCTGCTTTTAGGGCACCTTTAGAACTGGTGACTAAGAAGGCAGTTGAAATCGGTGTGAGTGCACAATTTTGCAGGGTTCTTACATTGGAATTATATTGAATTCTGCTTATATCAAGCTATACTAGAGTTGAATATTTTTTCCTGGTATTTTACAAATGTTTAATCCCGAGAATAAATCACTTTTCTCCCGGGTAACCCGATATTTCCTGCCAAAATCGGAAGTGTCATTCAAAAGCATTATAAAGCATATAAATATGTCTGGATTTGATTAAAGCTTTGATCATCATGAAGATTCAAACCTGTTGCTACCTGAGCCTGATGAGCCATATATTAAATATGTTTTATGAGCCCTACATTTAATACATTTAATGAGCCCCAACCCAAGCAAGCGTAGGCTACCGCACATTACTCACAACAGAAAAACATAAAAGCCCATAGATGTAGCTAGCTATATGCGCTCTTGGGTAAATAAATTAAACTAGCTCCAGTAGGCTAATCTTTGAGTGTGAACTGTTTTACTGTACAGTATTCTATTATACTGTATTATATGGAGTGGAATTATACACATAATTCAAACCATGATAAAGCAGAAGAGAATATGCAATTCTGGTGCAGCAGATGCAGCCTACAAAGTAGGCTATAGGCTTGCTAATTTTATTTTCATTTTGAAATATAATAGGGCCTATATGTATAGGCTAATTAGTTACAAGTAGGCTATAGGCTTGCAGATTTTATTGTATATGTGTAGGCTTATGCATACAGTGGGGCAAAAAAGTATTTAGTCAGCCACCCGACGTCCACAGGTGGGGGTTTTGCTTACAGCCCAACACCGTGCAGGACGTTTGGCATTTGCCAGAGAACACCAAGATTGGCAAATTCGCCACTGGCGCCCTGTGCTCTTCACAGATGAAAGCAGGTTCACACTGAGCACATGTAACAGACGTGACAGTCTGGAGACGCCGTGGAGAACGTTCTGCTGCCTGCAACGTTCTGCTGCCGGCGCTAGTGGCGAATTTGCCAATCTTGGTGTTCTCTGGCAAATGCCAAACGTCCTGCACGGTGTTGGGCTGTAAGCACAACCCCCACCTGTGGACGTCGGGCCCTCATACCACCCTCATGGAGTCTGTTTCTGACCGTTTGAGCAGACACATGCACATTTGTGGCCTGCTGGAGGTCATTTTGCAGGGCTCTGGCAGTCCTCCTCCTGCTCCTCCTTGCACAAAGGCGGAGGTAGCGGTCCTGCTGCTGGGTTGTTGCCCTCCTACGGCCTCCTCCACGTCTCCTGATGTACTGGCCTGTCTCCTGGTAGCGCCTCCATGCTCTGGACACTACGCTGACAGACGCAGCAAACCTTCTTGCCACAGCTTGCATTGATGTGCCATCCTGGATGAGCTGCACTACCTGAGCCACTTGTGTGGGTTGTAGACTCCGTCTCATGCTACCACTAGAGTGAAAGCACCGCCAGCATTCAAAAGTGACCAAAACATCAGCCAGGAAGCATAGGAACTGAGAAGTGGTCTGTGGTCACCACCTGCAGAACCACTCCTTTATTAGGGGTGGTGTTTCATTTTCACCAAACATGGCGTCTGGCATTGCGGCCAAACATCTCCACCTTTGACTCATCTGTCCAGAGCACATTGTTCCAGTAGTTTTTGTCTTTCCCTAGTGTTGTCTGGCAAATGTCAATTGTCTTGATATTATTTTTTGAGAGCAGAGTCTTCTTCCTTCCTGACCTCCCATGTAGGCCAAGTTTGTGCAGTCTCTTTCTGACAGTGTACCCATGCACTTTGACATTGATTGTGGCAAGAGAGGCCTTTAGATCCCTTGATGTTACCCTGGGGTTCATAACCCTCCCGTTGTCCTGGTATTCTGTGCACACGCCGTGGTCTCCGGGTCGAAGTGTCCCGCTATTCTGGCTGTGGCTGTCAGCGTACACGCCGTGCCCTCCGGGTCGAAGTGTCCCGCTAGTCTGGCTCTGGCTGTGGCTGTCAGCGTACACGCCGTGCCCTCTGGGTCGAAGTGTCCCGCTAGTCTGGCTCTGGCTGTGGCTGTCAGCGTACACGCCGTGCCCTCCGGGTCGAAGTGTCCCGCTATTCTGGCTCTGGCTGTGGCTGTCAGCGTACACGCCGTGCCCTCCGGGTCGAAGTGTCCCGCTATTCTGGCTCTGGCTGTGGCTGTCAGTGCACTCGCCGTGCCCTCCGGGTCGAAGTGTCCCGCTCTGACTAAAGGCCGAATTGGAACAGGAGGGACAGTAGGCGTGTGAACAGCCTTTGCAGATGTATTTGTTACACCTGGAGCACATAGTGTGTGTTTTACAGTCCTTCTTCGTCGGGCAGACCTGACACCTCTTCCTCTTACTTGCTTGCAGATGAGCGGTGGCTGTGGCTGGGGCTGCTGCTGGGGGGGGTGCTGCTGCTGCTGCTGCGCGGGCGGACGGCTCCTGAGGGGGTGGACGAAGTGACGTGCTTTGTTGAAGGGCTTTGACGAGTCCTGCGGAGGCTTCGGTGGGAGGGAGTCGGGCCCTTCTTTGGATGAAGGGAGTGACGAGCGCCTTCCCCAGCTGCTCGAGGAACACCCTCCTCTTGTTGCGCTTACCGGGCATCCAAGTGGGGTTGATCTCTCTCCATATGACAAAGGCGTTGTAGGAGGAAACGTCGAGGATGTTGTGGAAGACGACCAGGGGCCAGCGGGCGGTCATCCTCCTGCAGCTGTAGGTTCCAATGACCTTATCTAGGTTGTCGACCCCTCCTTTGTTGCTGTTGTAGTCTAGGATGATGGCGGGCTTCTTGTCGTGGCGCCGGCTAACGTGAGCCCGGGCGGCGTGCAGAGTGCTGAGGAGTAACACATTCTTGTTCTTCTTTGGGACGTATGACACTAGAGCTGTGGTGGGCGTGAAGGCGAACTTGGAGGAGAAGAGGCTCCTCTTCTCGCTGTCCTTGGGGCTTGTTCTTTCTGACGGTGCCGACCAGGGTGACGTTCCTCCTCAGCAGGAGCTGGCGCGCGAGTTCGTAGGAGGTGAAGAAATTGTCGCAGGTGACGGTGTGACCCCTGCCGAGTCCCTGCGTCAAATTGAGCACGACTCGCATCCCCTGGTTCTTCTAAGGGGCCTCCGGCGGCGGCGGCGGGCTTGCCGGTGTAGACTTGCATCTTCCAGGCGTAGCTGGATTTGGAGTCGCAGGCCACCCAGGACTTGATGCCGTATTTGGCCGGCTTGCTGGGAATGTACTGACGGAAAGGACAGCGCCCTCTGAAGGGGACCAGTTGCTCGTCCACCGTCACGTCGGGCCCGGGGTTGTAGAGGAGCGGCAGCCGCTCGACCCACTTGTCCCAGACCTCTCTGACGGCGGCCAGTTTGTCCGAGGCTCGCCTGTCGGGTCTGGTCCGACGGTCGTCGAATCGAAGGAGTCTCGAGTAAGCGTGAAAGACTTTGAGCGGCATGGTAGCGCGGAAAATGGTCCTCCCGCTCTCGGCGTCCCACAGAGAAGCGGCGGCCTCGCCTCGGGACCTGTACACTCCGGCTAGGATGAGCAGCCCTATGTAGGCGCGCAGGTCGGTGGCGTCCATCCCCTTCCAGCCGCCGCCGCCGTCGCCGCCGTCGCCGCCGTCTCCGTATTTTCGAAAGCCCTCCAGATTGGTCATGTCTAGGATGATGTCTTCTATCTCGGGTGTGACAAACAGGCGGAACGTCGAGAGGATGTCGCTGGCATGGCCAAGGGCGTGCTCCGTAGGCCCCGGCCTCATCTGCGGCAGCGGCCTATTATATAGTGAAGCCCCGCCGCCCCGATTGCCGTCGTCGTCGTCGTCGCAGCAGGGCACCGAGGACCATTCGATTTGGCCGTTTCTCGACACGAAAGTCTCTCTTTCCACTCGAGGGATGTCATGTTGTTGTTGTCGTCGACGGCGGCTGCGGTCTCCTCGTTCTGCTTCTGCTTCTTAATCTCGCTCTGCTTCTGCTTCTGCTTCTTCGTCTCGTTCTTCTAAGGCTCCTCGTTCTCCTTCTTCTAACCCTTCGGCAGTGTCGTCGTCGTCGTCTGCCGGGTTGTATTCCTCACAATCTTCTTCTTCTGACGCCTCCTCAGCTTCCTCCTCTTCGCAGTCAAACTCTTCTTGTGAAAATATCTGTTCTATGACCTGTTTGGCGGTGAAACGACGAGGAACACTCATGGCTTAGTAGGCACTTAACCTAGGCTTGGGGAGCCCCCTCCAAAGACCTCTCACCACGTCGGGACGTGTCTCGACGTTGCGGTGTCCTGCCGCCGCCTCAGGCCTCTGCGGCTGCTGCTGCAATATTTTATTAGTAGTATCTTGTTGTTTTTTATCCCCCCCCTAGGGGCTTACATGATGGCCTGGCCGTACCCCTCAGGAGGGGACGCTTTCACTCACTTTTGCTATAATAACGCTGGCCTCGGTGGTGCTGCTGCTGCTGCTGCTCTAAGACGTGCTAAAGAAAAAGCCTCTGGCTCTTACTTCGTTACTTAGTTAGTTAGTCAGTTAGCGGCGGCGGCGGGGTCGTTTTGACCCGAGGACAAGGTACTGAGGGTTATCGTTGCTCCGTCCGTCCGCAGCTTCTGGCTGCTGTAAAACACATTGTTTTTGTTTTGCCCCGGCTGGGGTTGGTGGCGCTCCACAGCCACAGGCCACTCGCTCTAGTTAGCTAACACATTGCCTGCCTGCCTGCCCTGGGTCGTTTTGACCCTGCCCTGGGTCGTTCTGAACCTCAGAGGACAGGGCCCCGGCTGGGTTGGCCGCCACCACTCTCTCTAGCTAGCTAACACATTGCCTGCCTGCCTGCCTGCCTGCCCTGGGTCGTTTTGACCCTGACCTGGGTCGTTCTGACCCTCAGAGGATAGGGCCCCGGCTGGGTTGACCGCCACCACTCTCTCTAGCTAGCTAACACATTGCCTGCCTGCCTGCCTGCCTGACCTGGGTCGTTTTGACCCTCAGAGGACAGGGCCCCGGCTGGGTTGGCCGCCCCCACTCTCTCTAGCTAGCTAACACATTGCCTGCCTGCCCTGGATCGGTTTGACCCTGACCTGGGTCCTTTTGACCCTCAGAGGACAGGGCCCGGGCTGGGTTGGCAGCTCCACAACCCGCACCACCACCACCACCACCACCACCACCACAGCCGGGTTATGCTTGACTAAAGGGATACGGGGGTGGTGCCCAGTGTTCACAGTCAAAGTAAAATTATTCCCAGTAGAAATAGGAGGAGAACCTTTTTTTTTGCAAAGAAACCAAAACCAAAGAAAAGAAAGATAATAATACTATTATATAAAAATACACTGCAGACTCCCTGGACTGGACCTGTGTATATCTATCACACAATAATACAACAACACCAACAACATGTATTCTCTGTCTAAGGTCCTTCAGCAGCAGCAGCAGCAGCTGCGGCTGCGGCTGCTAGAGAGGCGAAAGAGGCAGTGCCCCAGGGAACAGAGTAGTCGTCAGCTCGATCCGCTGCTTGTCAAGTGCCTCAGGGTCATGGGAATGCCCCAGTGTGCCGGCTTCTTTGTTGACGACCACCAGATGAGCTTCACCCGTTTCATCCGCATGCCTTTGGACAGGTACGAGGCCCTAGGGGATGTCTTTGTCGGGCGGTACGCACAACTGCTCGACAGGATCGAGGCTCTGTGTGCCAGCGCCTTCTCCATGCTCCTCCTCGATGATGGTGATGGTGATGACGATGACTTCAAGCCGCCTGCCCCGCCGGGCGCCTCAGACATCGATGAGCCTGAGCGAAATAATCTTTCCCTGCTGCTGCTGAGACCCAAACGTTCAACGCGTGTGCCTGGCAATGACGACGACGACGCAGAGTCCTTTGTTGGTGTTGTCGACGATGAGGAGCCTCCCGTGCCTCGCAGTACCAATGCTGCTGCTGCTGCTGCTGCTGCTGCTGCTGTTGCTCCTCTACCACTACGACGACGCGCAGCAGCAGCAGGCAACTCGGACACCAACAACAAATCCCCCTTGATACTACCGCGCAGAGACTTTGTCAATCCTCTACTACGACGATGACGCGCAGCAGAAGCAGCAGCAGCAGCAGCAGCAGCAGCAGGCAACTCGGACAGGAACAACAACAACAACAACAACAACAAATCCCCTTTGATACCGTGCAGAGACTTGGTCAATGTGTCTTTGGACGAGAACGGTCAGCTGCTAGACGTCTGCCACCACCGGGTTGGCGAGTGCTCCCTGTTCTCTTGGGGGCCTGAGGAGGAGGAGGAGAAGAAGAAGAAGAAGGCCCACCACCACGACGACGACGACAGCCCGTACTTTATCAAGGATACGCAGCAGCAGATGTAGCGTTTCCTATCCTCCCTCTACACTACTGGCTTCAGCGTCAAACGTCACAGACGACACACTTGTCTTTCTAGGTGTCCTTCCTTCGGTGACAATTCCCAGCCAGCCGCCGCGCCGCCCATGGCCTAGTAGGAAGATGGGCGTCGTTATTGGGGGGGGGGACCCCGGCTCCGCAAACCCATGGACATTGTGTCTACTTTCAACGACACCTATGTTGTTTTCAGCCAACTCTGTCGCATTTATTTCACACCATGTACCTTTTTCTACAATAAAGAAAAGTCAAGTGGTTCTCTCTCTATCTCGCTCTCTCTCTCTCTCTCTCTCTACACCCAGAGTTTCTCTTTGGTTTTACCTTTTATAACAACAACAACCTTACACGTTCGCTTTTGACACTTACTTTATTATTTGCCATACATACATACATACATACATACATGTAAGACAACAAGCCTACTAAACGGCTCCAGTGACTACCACTCTCTCTAACAAGTTAGCAGCCATGTGTTAGCCCAGGGTTGACACTCTAACATGGCAGGGTCATCCTGACCCAGACAGGGCAACGGGAGGGTTAAAGACTTCTATGAGAATCTTTTGGTCAGCTCTTGGGCTGACTTTGGTGGGACGACCTGTCCTAGGTAGTTCGCCAGTGGTCTTTTCTCAATTTGTAGATGACAGTGGAAGGATGTACTTCGAATTGCTTGGAAATAGAATAATGTACTTCGAATTGCTTGGAAATGGATTTGTAACTCCTCCCAGACTCATGGGCATCAATAATCTTTCTTCTGAGGGCCTCGGGTAGGTTTTTTGAGAGCAACACGGAGGCACCTCACGCAAATACATTAATGATTTCTTACTCCAAGTGGGCGGCGGTTCGTTTGCAAAGTATATGATTACTGTGAGAGTAGTTTTTTTCTTTGCAAGTTGAAAAAGTGGGAATACTAAATGGATCGTGCATACAATATGGATCATGTTAGGATATAAAAATGGATTTTATCAATCAAAACTACACTATCAGAGCAAATCAGAGCAAGATTACTGAATGTAAGTACATTATTTACCTTCAGAGGTGAATGTACCAAACCAGTTGCCGTGATAAAAGTGTTTTGTTGTTGTGAACTATCCTCAAACAATATCATGGTATTTTTTTGGCTGTAATAGCTACTGTAAATTAGACACTTCAGTTATAGTAACAATCATTTAAGCTTTCTGCCCATATAAGACATGTAATTGGCTGTTTCTTACAACGTCGTTCTAGTCACATATCGCGTATTGAGCAAGCACTGTCCCGATTACAGGACACCAATTTCCTGGTTAGGGAATTTGGAGAGGGAGATGTGGATCTCCTCTCCAAATTTACGACACGTGAGAGGAGGTCTGGTGGAAGTTTATTCATTCCACCTGATCACACCAGGACAGTCATGACACAGTATACAGTATGTCATTGACAGGACTGTTATCTCTGTTCATTTGTATGGAACTATTACCAGCCAGAGCAGTTTGTGTCTAAGAGGATGCTGGAGAAAATGGCTCTGCCCACTCTAAAGGAGTAGTTGCCACGGTTACATGCCAGAAATGCCCAGATGCTGCCAGAGGAGGCAGAAACCGAGTACCTAAAAGTAAGCAAGAGGAGAGACCACACACACACACCCACACACCCACCCACAGTATATTTACTGAATTATAACCACTTTTTTATTTTTATTTTACTTTATGAGTCAAAAATCTAAATTTTAACCTTGTTTTAACCTTGTTCAACCTCTTTAGAACCTTGTTCAACCTCTTTAGAACCTTGTTCAACCTCTTTCGAACCTTGTTCAAGCTCTTTCGAACCTTGTTCAACCTTGTTTAACCTCTTTCGAACCTTGTTCAACCTCTTTCGAACCTTGTTCAACCTCTTTCGAACCTTGTTTAACCTCTTTCGAACCTTGTTCAACCTCTTTCGAACCTTGTTCAACCTCTTTCGAACCTTGTTCAACCTCTTTCGAACCTTGTTCAACCTCTTTCGAACCTTGTTCAACCTCTTTCGAACCTTGTTCAACCTCTTTCGAACCTTGTTTAACCTCTTTCTAACCTTGTTCAACCTTGTTTAACCTCTTTCGAACCTTGTTCAACCTCTTTCGAACCTTGTTTAACCTCTTTCTAACCTTGTTTAACCTCTTTCGAACCTTGTTCAACCTCTTTCGAACCTTGTTCAACCTCTTTCGAACCTTGTTCAACCTCTTTCGAACCTTGTTCAACCTCTTTCGAACCTTGTTCAACCTCTTTCGAACCTTGTTCAACCTCTTTCGAACCTTGTTCAACCTCTTTCGAACCTTGTTCAACCTCTTTCGAACCTTGTTTAACCTCTTTCTAACCTTGTTCAACCTTGTTTAACCTCTTTCGAACCTTGTTCAACCTCTTTCAAACCTTGTTTAACCTCTTTCGAACCTTGTTTAACCTCTTTCTAACCTTGTTCAACCTCTTTCGAACCTTGTTCAACCTTGTTCAACCTCTTTCGAACCTTGTTCAACCTCTTTCGAACCTTGTTCAACCTCTTTCGAACCTTGTTTAACCTCTTTCTAACCTTGTTCAACCTATTTCTAACCTTGTTTAACCTCTTTCTAACCTTGCAGCCCTTTGTCTTAATCATAATCAAGTGAGTTCATGGTACATAATGTAATACATATCAACTCTATATCTGACATGGTACATAATGTAATACATATCAACTCTATATCTGACATGGTACATAATGTAATACATTACAACTCTATATCTGACATGGTACATAATGTAATACATTACAACTATATATCTGACATGGTACATAATGTGATACATATCAACTCTATATCTGACATGGTACATAATGTAATACATATCAACTCTATATCTGACATGGTACATAATGTAATACATTACAACTCTATATCTGACATGGTACATAATGTAATACATTACAACTATATATCTGACATGGTACATAATGTAATACATTACAACTCTATATCTGACATGGTACATAATGTAATACATATCAACTCTATATCTGACATATATTACAACTCTATACATATCAACTCTATATCTGACATGGTACATAATGAAATACATTACAACTCTATATCTGACATGGTACATAATGTAATACATATCAACTCTATATCTGACATGGTACATAATGTAATACATATCAACTATATATCTGACATGGTACATAATGTAATACATATCAACTCTATATCTGACATGGTACAGGTTGTTTTTTTAAGACCATAACCATGTGTGTAAGGTCAATACTTTTGTTTCAAAGTAGATGTGTTTAAGACTACTTTGAAACAAGGACAAATTGAAATGCGTCCAGAGGGAGCTGAAGTTGCGGATTGCTGAGGGGAAGAGAGTGTATAAGGAGAAGATGGAGGACAAGCTGAGGCAGAGCCAGGTGAGAGAGGTGTGGAAGGGTATGAGAAATATCACTGGCTTCAAAAAGTCAAACAGTGGGCAGACGGAGGGGACCCAGGACAGAGCCAATGAGCTGAACCAATTTTTTAACAGGTTCGATACTGGCCCTGTCCACCTCCCCTCCAGCTCCCCAGACCACACACCCTCACGGCTATCCCACCCCCACTTTGCTCACAGCACCTCTGCTGAGACAATCAGTGACCCCACCTCCGCCCCTGCCCCCCCTGGACTGATCCTCAACACCCCCCTTCCCCCCACCTCCCTACCTGGGCTGGCTTTCACCACCAACCAAGTGAAGAGAGAGCTGGAGAGACTACACCAGTGGAAAGCGGCGGGCCCTGATGGCATCAGCCCAAGGGTGCTGAGGGTCTGTGCTGACCAACTGTGTGGAATACTCCAGCGTCTTTTCAACCTTAGCCTGAGCCTAGAAAGGGTCCCTGTGCTGTGGAAAACATCCTGCCTCGTCCCAGTGCCCAAGAAGGCACACCCCACTGTCCTGAATGACTTCAGACCTGTAGCGCTAACATCCCACATCATGAAGACCCTGGAAAGGTTAGTCCTCGCTCACCTCAGACCCCTGGTGTGTTCATCAATGGACCCCCTGCAGTTTGCATACCAGCGCAACATCGGGGTGGATGATGCAATCATCTACCTTCTGCAGAGGGCCTACTCTCACCTGGACAACGCAGGTTGCACTGTGAGGGTCATGTTTTTTGACTTCTCCAGTGCCTTCAATACCATTCAGCCCCTGCTACTGGGTGAGAAGATGAGGAGGATGAAAGTGGAAGGACCCTTAGTCTCCTGGGTCACGGACTACCTGACCGGTAGGCCACAATTTGTGCGACTACAGAGCTGTGTGTCAGAACGGGCAGTTAGCAACACAGGGGCCCCCCAGGGTACGGTCCTGTCCCCCTTCCTGTTCACCCTCTACACCTCAGACTTCAGATATAACTCTGAAACATGCCACCTACAGAAGTTCTCGGATGACTCTGCTATTGTAGGGTGCATCAGGGGTGGGCAGGAGGAGGAGTACAGGAGCACAATCAGTGACTTTGTGTTGTGGTGTGAGCAGAACCACCTTCAGCTCAACATCAGCAAAACTAAGGAGATGGTGGTGGACTTCAGGAGAACCAAGGCACAACTGACTGCAGTCCCTATAAAGGGGATGGATGTGGAAATGGTTGAGTCATACAAGTTCTTGGGTGTCCATATGGACAACAGACTGGAATGGGCTGGTAACACCGGGGCCCTGTACAAAAAGGGCCAGAGCCGACTCTACTTTCTGAGGAGGCTCAGGTCCTTCAACGTGTGCAGTAAACTACTGCATACCTTCTACCAGTCTGTGGTGGCCAGTGCCATCTTTTTTGCAGTGGTGTGCTGGGGAGCAAACATCAAAGCCGGTGATGCTACTCGGGTAAATAAGCTGATCAGGAAGGCTAGCTCTGTCCTGGGGATGAGCCTTGACACTCTAGAGGAGGTGGCGGAGAGACGGATCCTGGCCAAACTGCTGGCCATCATGGACAACGTCACCCACCCTCTGCACGCTATGGTTATGACGCAGAGGAGCTCTTTCAGTCACAGACTGATCCCACCACGGTGTGCCAGAGAGCGCTACAGGAGGTCCTTCCTGCCGGCGGCTATGAGACTATATAATGCCTCACCGGGGTGCCGTGCCGTCGGCAACATAGATCTGGAACTGTTGGGGTGCTAGGACCTAGTTTAATAATTATGCATCCATCCGTGAGTAACTCTGTTCCGTCAGCACTCATCCACTCAGGCCATACGTATTCATACAGGTCTGTATATACATACCCATGTACAGTTGTTATATTATATCACATGCAATATTGTAAGTAATTATTGGACCTAGGCATTCACTCAGGAATGCATATTAGTATCCTGCCAGTTGCACCTTTTCTCATTGCTTTTAGTATATCAAATGTGCAATAAGTGCAGTTGTCTGTAATTAAACCCTGCGCACTAAGGACTGTATTTTAAGGGAATTACTATTATTACCCCAATGATATCATACACACATTTAGCTATTAAAGTATCTCTTCCTGTCATTTACCTGTACAGTTTGTGTAAACATGCAAGTATTCACTTATCTGTAAATATAACTGTATACCTAACTGTACAGCTAATTTAACCATGCAAAATTTTCACCTACCTGTTCATTTACCCAGTCTGTCTATTAAGTAAACTATTATTACCCTCGCTCATATCATACGCATTAGCTACTGAAGTATTTCTCTGCCATCAACCTGTATAGTATAGTTAACCATCCAACATCCACCAATGTATAGTGTACATATTCAGCCAACCACTCATACTATGCAATGTCCTTTTATAGCTTTTTTTTGCACTCCAGATATCCTGTATTTCTATACTTTTTCATACTGCCGCTCTATGTATCATGTACCGTGTATCTGTCTTTTGTGTACTTTCGTTGTGGCATTTTGCACCTGCCCTGTGTTTTTGTTGTAGCTGCTTGATAATGAAATTTCCCCCCCGGGGGATCAATAAAGTACCTATCTATCTATCTATCTATCTATCTATCTATCTATCTATCTATCTATCTATCTATCTATCTATCTATCTATCTATCTATCTATCTATCTATCTATCTATCTATCTATCTATCTATCTATCTATCTATCTATCTATCTATCTATCTATCTATCTATCTATCTATCTATCTATCTATCTATCTATCTATCTATCTATCTATCTATCTATCTATCTATCTATCTATCTATCTATCTATCTACCAAGAAACCCTCTGTGTGACCCTGATTTAGAACACTGCAGTAAAAGGTTCTACTTTAGCCTTCTAGAGTTTAAAAAGATAGGTGTGAGAGTGTTTTAAACTGTACCTACTGTATATGATAATATTTGTACACAGCAAATTGGCCAGTGTTACCTAGTGTTGATTTTTCAGTCTGTGGTGGCCAGTGCCATCTTTTTTACAGTGGTGTGCTGGGGAGCAAACATCAAAGCCGGTGATGCTTCTCGGGTAAATAAGCTGATCAGGAAGGCTATCTCTGTCCTGGGGATGAGCCTTGACACTCTAGAGGAGGTGGCGGAGAGACGGATCCTGGCCAAACTGCTGGCCATCATGGACAACGTCACCCACCCTCTGCACGCTATGGTTATGACGCAGAGGAGCACTTTCAGTCACAGACTGATCCCACCACGGTGTGCCAGAGAGCGCTACAGGAGGTCCTTCCTGCCGGCGGCTATTAGACTATATAATGCCTCACCGGGGTGCCGTGCCGTCGGCAACATAGATCTGGAATTGTTGGGGTGTTAGGACCTAGTTTAACAATTATGCATCCATCCGTGAGTAACTCTGGTCCGTCAGCACTCATTCACTCAGGACCTATTTATTCATGCAGGTCTGTATATACATACTCATGTACAGCTGTTATATCATATCACGTGCAATATTGCTAGTAATTCTTGGACTTAACTTACGTAGGCATTCACTCAGGAATGTATGTTAGTATCCTGTCAGTTGCACCTTTTCTCATTGCTTTTAGTATATCGAATGTGCAATACGTGCAGTTGTCTGTAATTAAACCCTGCGCACTAAGGACTGTATTTTAAGGGAATTACTATTATTACCCCAAATTATATCATACACACATTTAGCTATTAAAGTATCTCTTCCTGTCATTTACCTGCACAGTTTGTGTAACCATGCAAGTATTCACTTATCTGTAAATATAACTGTATACTTACCTGTACAGCTAATTTAACCATGCAAAATTTTCACTTACCTGTTCATTTAGCCAGTCTGTCTATTAAGTAAACTATTATTACCCTCACTCATATCATACACATTTTTAGCTACTGAAGTATTTCTCTGTATAGTATAGTTAACCATCCAACATCCACCAATGTATAGTGTACATATTCAGCCAACCACCCATACTATGCAATATCTTTTTTTTGCACTCCAGATATCTTGTATTTCTATACTTTTTCATACTGCCGCTCTATGTATCATGTACCGTGTATCTGTCTTTTGTGTATTTTCGTTGTGGCATTTTGTACCTGCCCTGTGTTTTGTTGTTGTAGCTGCTTGACAAAGACATTTCCCCCCCGGGGATCAATAAATTACCTATCTTCTTCTTCTCTTCAGTGTAACATTTCAGTGTAACTCAATATTAGGAAGGTGTTCTTAATGTTTTGTACATTCAGTGTATGTGTCTATTGTCATAAAGAGTTTAATTAAAGGCTGGTGGAACCATTTATAGAGCGTTCGAGGGAGAACCAATTGCAGGGGGTTCTATGAAGAAACTAACATATATATGTAGAACCTTCTGCAAAGGGTTCTACCTAGCATCAAAAAGGGTTCCCCTATGGGGACAAACCCCCAAAAACCTATAGGGTTCTACTTAGCGCTTTTTTTCCAAGAGTGCACTGTGCCATTAACAGCTCCAACGCTCTTGATTTAAAAGACAACCCCCTGACGGTTGTCTCTCACCCCTCCTTCCCCAGCATCGTAAGCTGACCATAGAGTGTGGTGGTCCCAAATAGGCTTCTCTATGGCCAGAGCCTGACAGTACCCCCCCCCCCAAGGTGCGGACTCCCGGACGCCAAAAAAACCCAAAACAAACACACAACACACAACACAGGGGGGGTTAATGGGAGGGAAGACTAGTCCCTCGGGGGCGGCTCTGGCTCCGGCGAAGTGGACAGTTTTGTCCCATGCCCCTTCCTTATAACCGGTCCCGGGCTGGGTACCGGTGGGGCAAACGGCTCCGGCCATGGAGCGGGGAAAACAACCGAGCCCGGACTGGGCACCGGTGGGGTAAACGGCTCCGGCCATGGAGCGGGGAAAACAACCGAGCCCGGACTGGGCACCGGTGGGCAAACGGCTCCGGCCATGGAGCGGGGAAAACAACTGGGCCCGGACTGGGCACCGGTGGGGCAAACGGCTCCGGTGGAGCGGACTGTTCTGGCACTGAGGCGGACCAGACGGCTGGACCCGGCTTGGGTACCGGTGGAGCGGACTGCTCTGGCACTGAGGCGGAGCAGACGGCTGGACCCGGATTGGGTACCGGTGGAGCGGACTGCTCTGGCACTGAGGCGGAGCAGACGGCCTTCGCTGGAGGTGGCGGGCTGCTGGCCTTCGCTGGAGGTGGCGGGCTGCTGACCTTCGCTGGAGGTGGCGGGCTGCTGACCTTCGCTGGAGGTGGCGGGCTGCTGACCTTCGCTGGAGGTGGCGGGCTGCTGACCTTCGCTGGAGGTGCTCGTCTGTCCATTAGCCTCAGCACTAGTACCCGTCGGCGCTCAAAGTCCCTCTCCTCCTCTATCTCCCAGAGGAGTGGGTCCTTCTGAGCCTCCAGCGGAAGCGCAACCCAGGCTCTCCACCACCTCGTCTGCTCCTCCTCCGGGTATTTATAGAACCCCTCAGGCTTCTCCCGATCCTGATCTGTGGGCAGACGAAGTGGTGGGCGATTCCCCGTCTTCAGCCTCTCCGATGGTGTGGTGCTCACAGCCACAACGGACCTTTGCCTTTCCATCCTCCTCCATTGCGCCAAAAACCTCCCACGGTCCTCAGGACTCACCCTAGGCCACGTCGGAACTGGTACTGGCGTTAACTCCTCTTGGAGGAGTTAACGCAGCGCAGGGATAGTAGTTCCACATTTATTTTATTTTATTCTACTATGTATAATAATAATAAAGAACGAACTACCACAAATAACAAACACGATAAACAAAACGACATGTTCTCAAACACAAACACGAATGAACGGACGTAACTGAAAACACACTTACTTCACCGTGACTGCGACATATATCGATAACGACCCACACCCGAGTGAAGGACAGACTCAACATATATGGGATCCCTAATTAGAGACAATGCGTTGCAGCTGCCTCTAATTAGGGATCCAACCCAAACCCCACACAGAAACAGAAAAGAACGACACTGTCAGACTCTGACCATAGCTACAGTGGGGAGAACAAGTATTTGATACACTGCCGATTTTGCAGGTTTTCCCACTTACAAAGCATGTAGAAGTCTGTAATTTTTATCATAGGTACTCTTCAACTGTGAGTGACGGAATCTAAAACAAAAATCCAGAAAATCACATTGTATGATTTTTAAGTAATTAATTTGCATTTTATTGCATGACATAAGTATTTGATACATCAGAAAAGCAGAACTTAATATTTGATACAGAAACCTTTGTTTGCAATTACAGAGATCATATGTTTCCTGTAGTTCTTGACCAGGTTTGCAGACACTGCAGCAGGGATTTTGGCCCACTCATCCATACAGACCTTCTCCAGATCCTTCAGGTTTCGGGGCTGTCGCTGGGCAATACGGACTTTCAGCTCCCTCCAAAGATTTTCTATTGGGTTCAGGTCTGGAGACTGGCTAGGCCACTCCAGGACCTTGAGATGCTTCTTACGGAGCCACTCCTTAGTTGCCCTGGCTGTGTGTTTCGGGTCGTTGTCATGCTGGAAGACCCAGCCACGACCCATCTTCAATGCTCTTACTGAGGGAAGAAGGTTGTTGGCCAAGATCTCGCGATACATAGCCCCATCCATCCTCCCCTCAATACAGTGTGTTTGTGGGTTTTTGTGTGTGTTCCTTTTTATTTCACGGCAGTTCATGGTCTCTGTCTCTCCTTTTATTGTTTTTGGAGTTTTCCCAAATAATAAAAGGAATGTTTTCGCACTACAGCTCTGCGCCTCGGATCCCGTCTCATAGCGATCGTGACAGAAAAACCCACCACACCAGGACCAAGCAGCGTGGGAAGGAGGAATGGGAGCCTCAGCAGGAGAGAGGAGGAGAGCGACGTCGTCAGGGTCCGAGACGACGAACGGCCAGTCGGAGTCGGAGGAAGAAGAAGGGAGATGTTCTTGGGAATAGTTGAGCAATGCCGGCAGCATTGGGAGGAGGACGAAGGTGACAAGGTGGAGCTGGAGGGTATGATGCACAAAGTGTGCATCCCCAGTCCGGGTCACAGAATACGAGCCTCCCGCGCCGGACCTCCAGTTCCTATCTTGAATCCGGTACGTCCTGTGTCCGCTTCCCGCACCAGATCTCCAATGCGCAGCACTAGCCCAGCTTGTCCAGGGACAGCCTACAGCAACTGGTATCATAGGTATATGTCCCGTTCGACGTCTCCTGTGCCGGCTCCCCACACCCGACCTCTAATGCATGCGCCCAGCCCGGTGCCTCCAGTGCCGGCCCCATGCACCAGACCTCCGGTGTGCCTCCCCAGCTCGGTAGCGCCAGTACCGGTACCTAGCCCAGTGGCGCCAGTGCCGGTTCCTAGCCCGGTGGCTCCAGTGCGTGTTCCCAGCTCGGTAGCGCCAGTACCAGTTCCTAGCCTAGTGGCTTCAGTGGGTGTCCCCAGCTTGGTAGCGCCAGTACCGGTTCCTAGCCCGGTGGCGTGAATGCCGGGTCCTAGCCTGATAGCTCCAATGCCAGTGGTCAGCCCCGCTCCAGTGCCGGAACAGTCCGCTCCACCGGTGCCCAGCCAGGGACCGGTCGTCAACCCCACTCCAGTGCCGGAGCAGTCCGCTCCACTGGTGCCCAGTCTGGGACCGGTCGTCAACCCCGCTCCAGTGCCGGAGCAGTCTGCTCCACCAGTGCCCAGTACGGGAAAGTCCTGAACCTGAGCGACCGCCTGACCTGGTGCTACGTCTGGCACCGGGTCCAGAGCCCCCACCAATGCCTGTTCCCCTCCCTGAACCCCCCCCCCCGTTGGTGTTACTAGTCTTGCGGCCGGGAGTCTGCGCCTTGGGAGGGGGGGGTTTATGTTCAGGAAGGGGAACAGGCGTTGGTGGGGGCTCTGGACCCGTAAGGATTTATGTTCAGAGAGGTCTCTGGAAACCTTTTATGGTTTTCAGGTTTAGTGTCCAGAGACCTCTCTGAAATTCTCTATGTTCCCTTTGATATTGTTCCCCCAATTAGAGGTAGCTGCAACCCATTGTCTCTAATTGGGGATCCTATTTATGTTCAGTTTTTCCCACCTGTGTTTGTGGGTTTTTGTGTGTGTTCCTTTTTGGTTTCACGGCAGTTCATGGTCGCTGTCTCTCCTTTTGTTATGTTTGCAGTTTTGCCAAATATTAAAAGGAATGTTTTCGCACTACAGCTTTGCGCCTCGGATCCTGTCTCATAGCGGTCGTGACACCGTCATGGCGTTTTGAGGATGAAATTCTCAGTAAGTTTGTGTCTGTCATGATATTTATCTTAACCTTTTCACATGTACCTTCAAACAGGTGTGATCATTCTAGAGTGGTCCCTGGAGCGTATGATCAAACCGGTTTGATTAGAACACTTATTTAGAACGTCCAGTTTCAAATGACGCAACAATCTATATTTAAGCCACACTGTTTTTCACAGAAACATTTTGCACAAACACAGTCCTTTCTAAGTTATGTCCAGGATGTGACCAGTTTATTTTTGGATGCAATGTTCAGACATCCACAGAAGTAGCTATAGCATAACACAATCATCCAAACCAGAAAAATGTGGGCTATATTTGGCTAGCGCTAACTGAGGAATGATTGATGTAACACAAGAGGTCAACTCTCGGCTGACAGAAACCACAATATGAATTAGCTAATAGCAATTACTACTTATAATTCATCACATCACAGGTGAGCTCTCCATTGATCTAAATAATTTAGTAAAACACTTTCTAGAAATCGGAAGTAATCCGACGATGGGTAGTTTGTGCTGCAGCCATGTTTGTTTTTCACATCAACCAAAGATAAAATGAGTTTGGTATGTTTGCATGTTGAAGGGGGTGTCTCGTCGACAAAACAACTCACGCTGGGGTGACCGTTAGAGATATTTGGAACTCACTTATGAAAAGGTTATAATGTAGAGTGTAAAATAGTGGCGCGCTGATAGCCTGTTGCCCGCTTCAATTACCAGTAGAGAAATAAAGTGATGCTAATTATTCTATAGACCGTGACCAGATGTGTATTAAATTGATTTATTATACTGGTGGCTATTGGTCGGCTACTCGGTGAGTCACGGCTGTTCTACTGTTAATATGAATACAGCACATCAGACCTTCATGGCGTTTGGATGAGGAAATGCTCAGTAAGTGTTTGTCTTTCATGATGTAGGCCTACAAAAATACACATTTTGGTAAATATGTTAAAGTGGTGGGTGACGTGCTGAATGGTGACTGGGAGGCTTCAGTTACCAGTAGAGACGTACAATGATGCTAATTATTCTATAGACTGATAAGCATGACGGTCAAATGTATTTTCACCCAGAAATTAGTAACTAAGGGAGCCTTGAATAATTAAATGAACGGCAACATGTGAGTCTGTATCAATATTTAGAATGTTCACATGCATAGAAAAAGTATGTTTATCAAACAATCCTACCAACGTCATACACACACCGGTAGGAGATAATCATTGATAAATAAACTGTTCTTAGCCTCAGCGCTCGTGCACGACCTTGGCTATTTGCATTTTGAAACGCCCCTAATTAACCATGGGGAATAGACAATGCCTTAACATGAAATAAGTCAGAGACTGAAATAGAGGTGCTAGTGTCAGAGATTGAGTACAACCAAAAGGTTTTATTTGTCTCGCTCAGTTTCTGCTTGACCAGTAAAAATAAAGAGAGGACTATTTAAGACAATTGGTTGCTTTAGCAATGAGAAATATACTTCAGATGAGTAGCAACCAATAAGCCATCTTGAACAGCTCCCTCCTGTAGGCGTATAAGCCAACATTGCTGTTCTGCAGAATGAATGAGCCTCCTTGCCACCACTTTCAGTAGCGTATTTCACACATCACATAACCTATCACCTGCACATTAAAAATGGAAGCCTTTTCTGTTCACATAGTTGAACTTGTTTTGGGATCATACATGGGAAATATTAGGGAGGGAAACTGGCCTCGGTGGTGGCTCTGGCCCCGGTGCAGGACGTGGCTGTGGACCGTCACCGGAGGCTCCGGGCTATGGACTGTCACCGAAGGCTCAGGGCTGTGGACTGTCACCGAAGGTTCAGGGCTGGGGACCGTATCGGGCGCTACCGGGCTGGGAAGGCACACTGTAGGCCTGGTGCGTGGAGCCGGCACAGGTTGCACCGAACTGGTGACACGCACTTCAGGTCGGGTGTGGGGAGCCGGCACGGGACGTACTGGGCTGGGGAGACACTGGAGGGACTGGACTGAGCCTTGGAGGTTTGGTGCGGGAAGCGGATACTGAACACACCTCATCATCGTCCTCCTTGTCCCACCCAAAGTACTTCCGTAGACGATCCTCTTCTTCCTTGTACTTCGCATCCCAAGGACCCCATAGCCCCCCCAAACATTTTTTTATATGGGGGTTCGTCGGGGCCACACACTGAAGGTCCTTCCTCCCCTTGGAGCGCCGTTTGGTCTCAGAATGGTGGGTTAGAGGCAGACCAAGGTCCAGCGCTGAAGGTCCTTCCTCCCCTTGGAGCGCTGCTTGGTCTCAGAATGGTGGGTTAGAGGCAGACCAAGGTCCAGCGCTGAAGGTCCTTCCTCCCCTTGGAGCGCTGCTTGGTCTCAGAATGGTGGGTTAGAGGCAGACCAAGGTCCAGCGCTGAAGGTCCTTCCTCCCCTTGGAGCGCTGCTTGGTCTCAGAATGGTGGGTTAGAGGCAGACCAAGGTCCAGCGCTGAAGGTCCTTCCTCCCCTTGGAGCGCTGCTTGGTCTCAGAATGGTGGGTTAGAGGCAGACCAAGGTCCAGCGCTGAAGGTCCTTCCTCCCCTTGGAGCGCTGCTTGGTCTCAGAATGGTGGGTTAGAGGCAGACCAAGGCCCAGCGCTGAAGGTCCTTCCTCCCCTTGGAGCGCTGCTTGGTCTCAGAATGGTGGGTTAGAGGCAGACCAAGGCCCAGCGCTGAAGGTCCTTCCTCCCCTTGGAGCGCCGCTTGGTCTCAGAATGGTGGGTTAGAGGCAGACCAAGGTCCAGCGCTGAAGGTCCTTCCTCCCCTTGGAGCGCCGCTTGGTCTCAGAATGGTGGGTTAGAGGCAGACCAAGGTCCAGCGCTGAAGGTCCTTCCTCCCCTTGGAGCGCTGCTTGGTCTCAGAATGGTGGGTTAGAGGCAGACCAAGGTCCAGCGCTGAAGGTCCTTCCTCCCCTTGGAGCGCTGCTTGGTCTCAGAATGGTGGGTTAGAGGCAGACCAAGGCCCAGCGCTGAAGTCATTCGACATCTTTTATTTTCGAACCTGCAACACAATAAAGAGAAACCAGAGCATCACACTAACAATAACCCACAAAGCACAGTACTTAAACACAAGTTAAATATAGTGTTCTCCCTGACACTGATATACATAGAGAAGCCTCCCTACGGTCAGGGCCTGACACTGATATACATAGAGAAGCCAGAGGCCTCCCTACGGTCAGGGCCTGACACTGATAAACATAGAGATGCCAGAGGCCTCCCTACGGTCAGGGCCTGATTCTGATAAACATAGAGAAGCCAGAGGCCTCCCTACGGTCAGGGCCTGACACTGATAAAAATAGAGAGGCCTCCCTACGGTCAGGGCCTGACACTGATATACATAGAGAAGCCTCCATACGGTCAGGGCCTGACACTGATAAACATAGAGAGGCCTCCCTACGGTCAGGGCCTGACACTGATATACATAGAGAAGCCTCCATACGGTCAGGGCCTGACACTGATAAACATAGAGAGGCCTCCCTACGGTCAGGGCCTGACACTGATAAACATAGAGAGGCCTCCCTACGGTCAGGGCCTGACACTGATATACATAGAGAAGCCTCCCTACGGTTAGGGCCTGACACTGATAAACATAGAGAAGCCTCCCTACGGTCAGGGCCTGACACTGATAAACATAGAGAGGCCAGAAGCCGCCCTACGGTCAGGGCCTGACACTGATAAACATAGAGAGGCCAGAAGCCTCCCTACGGTCAGGGCCTGACACTGATAAACATAGAGAGGCCAGAAGCCTCCCTACGGTCAGGGCCTGACACTGATATACATAGAGAAGCCTCCCTACGGTCAGGGCCTGACACTGATAAACATAGAGAAGCCAGAGGCCTCCCTACGGTCAGGGCCTGACACTGATAAACATAGAGAAGCCTCCCTACGGTCAGGGCCTGACACTGATATACATAGAGAAGCCTCCCTACGGTCAGGGCCTGACACTGATAAACATAGAGAAGCCTCCCAACGGTCAGGGCCTGACACTGATATACATAGAGAAGCCTCCCTACGGTCAGGGCCTGACACTGATATACATAGAGAAGCCAGAAGCCTCCCTACGGTCAGGGCCTGACACTGATAAACATAGAGAAGCCTCCCTACGGTTAGGGCCTGACACTGATAAACATAGAGAAGCCTCCCTACGGTCAGGGCCTGACACTGATATACATAGAGAAGCCTCCCTACGGTTAGGGCCTGACACTGATAAACATAGAGAAGCCTCCCTACGGTCAGGGCCTGACACTGATATACATAGAGAAGCCTCCCTACGGTCAGGGCCTGACACTGATAAACATAGAGAAGCCTCCCTACGGTCAGGGCCTGACACTGATATACATAGAGAAGCCTCCCTACGGTCAGGGCCTGACACTGATAAACATAGAGAAGCCTCCCTACGGTTAGGGCCTGACACTGATGTGGTCAGATTTTATGGCTGTCAAGAATCTATTAATTTGACATTTTCAACATACAGTATATTTTCCCCATTGTACGCTTGTGCAAGGGCTGGGTAGTGGTGAAGCCGCTAACTCCATCAGGGGGAGTGGATGAGCCACAACCCAGTCCTTACTTCAGTTAGGGAGGATTAATGATCCCCAATCAGAGACAGCTGTCTAGTATTGTCTCTGATTGGGGAGAGTATTTAGCTGTCCTGCACATCCACCTGTGTGTGGATCATTGTTACTGTTTGTCTGCAATTTGTCTGCAATTTTAACTTACCTGTTCATTTAGCCAGTCTGTCTATTAAGTAAACTATTATTACCCTCGCTCATATCATACGCATTTTTAGCTAGTGAAGTATTTCTCTGCCATCGACCTGTATAGTATAGTTAACCATCCAACACCCACTAATGTATAGTGTACATATTCAGCCAACCACCCATACTATGCAATGTCCTTTTTATAGCATTTTTTTGCACTCCAGATATCTTGTATTTCTATACTTTTTCATACTGCCGCTCTATGTATCATGTACCGTGTATCTGTCTTTTGTGTACTTTCGTTGTGGCATTTTGCACCTGCCCTGTGTTTTGTTGTAGCTGCTTGACAAGGAAATATCCCCCCCGGGGGATCAATAAAGTATCTATCTATCTATCTATCTATCTATCTATCTATCTATCTATCTATCTATCTATCTATCTATCTATCTATCTATCTATCTATGTTGGCAGAACACAGTAAGTCACCGTGTTTCGTTTGTTGTTTCGTTTTGTTTTCACTCTCCTTTTATTAGTGAATGCTTCGTGAGTTCATCTCATTCACTAATAAAAAGGATGACATTACATCAACGCTCCGTCTACCGTCCCTTCTATACGCATCGTGACAGTATGACAAGCAGTTCTCTCTCTCTTTCTCTCTTCTCATGCTGTATTACCAGTCACTAGTCACCCACCTTCTCATGCTGTATTACCAGTCACTAGTCACCCACCTTCTCATGCTGTATTACCAGTCACTAGTCACCCACCTTCTCATGCTGTATTACCAGTCACTAGTCACCCACCTTTTCATTCTGTATTACCAGTCACTAGTCACCCACCTCCTCATGCTGTATTACCAGTCACTAGTCACCCACCTTCTCATGCTGTTTTACCAGTCACTAGTCACCCACCTTCTCATGTTGTATTACCAGTCACTAGTCACCCACCTTCTCATGCTGTATTACCAGTCACTAGTCACCCACCTTCTCATGCTGTATTACCAGTCACTAGTCACCCAGCTTCTCATGCTGTATTACCAGTCACTAGTCACCCAGCTTCTCATGCTGTATTACCAGTCACTAGTCACCCAGCTTCTCATGCTGTATTACCAGTCACTAGTCACCCACCTTCTCATGCTGTATTACCAGTCACTAGTCACCCACCTTCTCATGCTGTATTACCAGTCACTAGTCACCCACCTTCTCATGCTGTATTACCAGTCACTAGTCACCCACCTTCTCATGCTGTATTACCAGTCACTAGTCACCCAGCTTCTCATGCTGTATTACCAGTCACTAGTCACCCAGCTTCTCATGCTGTATTACCAGTCACTAGTCACCCACCTTCTCATGCTGTATTACCAGTCACTAGTCACCCACCTTCTCATGCTGTATTACCAGTCACTAGTCACCCACCTTCTCATGCTGTATTACCAGTCACTAGTCACCCACCTTCTCATGCTGTATTACCAGTCACTAGTCACCCACCTTCTCATGCTGTATTACCAGTCACTAGTCACCCACCTTCTCATGCTGTATTACCAGTAACAACCTCTATTGTCCCATTTTCACATTTCCAGCAACCAGGCCAGCTCTGTACAGCTTGGTTTGGTATGGCTCTGTACGGCTCATTAGTGTAAAAAGCACTTCTGTGTCCCTTCTCTCCCATGTAGATTCTCTGAGGGACAGTAAGACTTATCTGGCTCCCAGTACTCTGATTTTGATGTTGGAGAGGGGCATTGGGTCCCAGACCACCCTGAGTGGAACAGAATTCCATCCGGCCATGGATGAGCTGGTCTGGTCCTGGATGAGCTGGAGGAAGCACTGGCTCTGTCCAACATGGCCACACCTAAACATTGCAGGAGTCTCCACATCCCTGTGGTCTGGTCCTGGATGAGCTGGAGGAAGCACTGGCTCTGTCCAACATGGCCACACCTAAACATGGCAGGAGTCTCCACATCCCTGTGGTCTGGTCCTGGATGAGCTGGAGGAAGCACTGGCTCTGTCCAACATGGCCACACCTAAACATGGCAGGAGTCTCCACATCCCTGTGGTCTGGTCCTGGATGAGCTGGAGGAAGCACTGGCTCTGTCCAACATGGCCACACCTAAACATGGCAGGAGTCTCCACATCCCTGTGGTCCGGTCCTGGATGAGCTGGAGGAAGCACTGGCTCTGTCCAACATGGCCACACCTAAACATGGCAGGAGTCTCCACATCCCTGTGGTCCGGTCCTGGATGAGCTGGAGGAAGCACTGGCTCTGTCCAACATGGCCACACCTAAACATGGCAGGAGTCTCCACATCCCTGTGGTCTGGTCCTGGATGAGCTGGAGGAAGCACTGGCTCTGTCCAACATGGCCACACCTAAACATGGCAGGAGTCTCCACATCCCTGTGGTCTGGTCCTGGATGAGCTGGAGGAAGCACTGGCTCTGTCCAACATGGCCACACCTAAACATGGCAGGAGTCTCCACATCCCTGTGGTCTGGTCCTGGATGAGCTGGAGGAAGCACTGGCTCTGTCCAACATGGCCACACCTAAACATGGCAGGAGTCTCCACATCCCTGTGGTCCGGTCCTGGATGAGCTGGAGGAAGCACTGGCTCTGTCCAACATGGCCACACCTAAACATGGCAGGAGTCTCCACATCCCTGTGGTCCGGTCCTGGATGAGCTGGAGGAAGCACTGGCTCTGTCCAACATGGCCACACCTAAACATGGCAGGAGTCTCCACATCCCTGTGGTCTGGTCCTGGATGAGCTGGAGGAAGCACTGGCTCTGTCCAACATGGCCACACCTAAACATGGCAGGAGTCTCCACATCCCTGTGGTCTGGTCCTGGATGAGCTGGAGGAAGCACTGGCTCTGTCCAACATGGCCACACCTAAACATGGCAGGAGTCTCCACATCCCTGTGGTCTGGTCCTGGATGAGCTGGAGGAAGCACTGGCTCTGTCCAACATGGCCACACCTAAACATGGCAGGAGTCTCCACATCCCTGTGGTCTGGTCCTGGATGAGCTGGAGGAAGCACTGGCTCTGTCCAACATGGCCACACCTAAACATGGCAGGAGTCTCCACATCCCTGTGGTCTGGTCCTGGATGAGCTGGAGGAAGCACTGGCTCTGTCCAACATGGCCACACCTAAACATGGCAGGAGTCTCCACATCCCTGTGGTCTGGTCCTGGATGAGCTGGAGGAAGCACTGGCTCTGTCCAACATGGCCACACCTAAACATGGCAGGAGTCTCCACATCCCTGTGGTCTGGTCCTGGATGAGCTGGAGGAAGCACTGGCTCTGTCCAACATGGCCACACCTAAACATGGCAGGAGTCTCCACATCCCTGTGGTCTGGTCCTGGATGAGCTGGAGGAAGCACTGGCTCTGTCCAACATGGCCACACCTAAACATGGCAGGAGTCTCCACATCCCTGTGGTCTGGTCCTGGATGAGCTGGAGGAAGCACTGGCTCTGTCCAACATGGCCACACCTAAACATGGCAGGAGTCTCCACATCCCTGTGGTCTGGTCCTGGATGAGCTGGAGGAAGCACTGGCTCTGTCCAACATGGCCACACCTAAACATGGCAGGAGTCTCCACATCCCTGTGGTCTGGTCCTGGATGAGCTGGAGGAAGCACTGGCTCTGTCCAACATGGCCACACCTAAACATGGCAGGAGTCTCCACATCCCTGTGGTCCGGTCCTGGATGAGCTGGAGGAAGCACTGGCTCTGTCCAACATGGCCACACCTAAACATGGCAGGAGTCTCCACATCCCTGTGGTCTGGTCCTGGATGAGCTGGAGGAAGCACTGGCTCTGTCCAACATGGCCACACCTAAACATGGCAGGAGTCTCCACATCCCTGTGGTCTGGTCCTGGATGAGCTGGAGGAAGCACTGGCTCTGTCCAACATGGCCACACCTAAACATGGCAGGAGTCTCCACATCCCTGTGGTCTGGTCCTGGATGAGCTGGAGGAAGCACTGGCTCTGTCCAACATGGCCACACCTAAACATGGCAGGAGTCTCCACATCCCTGTGGTCTGGTCCTGGATGAGCTGGAGGAAGCACTGGCTCTGTCCAACATGGCCACACCTAAACATGGCAGGAGTCTCCACATCCCTGTGGTCTGGTCCTGGATGAGCTGGAGGAAGCACTGGCTCTGTCCAACATGGCCACACCTAAACATGGCAGGAGTCTCCACATCCCTGTGGTCCTGGTCCTGGATGAGCTGGAGGAAGCACTGGCTCTGTCCAACATGGCCACACCTAAACATGGCAGGAGTCTCCACATCCCTGTGGTCTGGTCCTGGATGAGCTGGAGGAAGCACTGGCTCTGTCCAACATGGCCACACCTAAACATGGCAGGAGTCTCCACATCCCTGTGGTCTGGTCCTGGATGAGCTGGAGGAAGCACTGGCTCTGTCCAACATGGCCACACCTAAACATGGCAGGAGTCTCCACATCCCTGTGGTCTGGTCCTGGATGAGCTGGAGGAAGCACTGGCTCTGTCCAACATGGCCACACCTAAACATGGCAGGAGTCTCCACATCCCTGTGGTCTGGTCCTGGATGAGCTGGAGGAAGCACTGGCTCTGTCCAACATGGCCACACCTAAACATGGCAGGAGTCTCCACATCCCTGTGGTCTGGTCCTGGATGAGCTGGAGGAAGCACTGGCTCTGTCCAACATGGCCACACCTAAACATGGCAGGAGTCTCCACATCCCTGTGGTCCGGTCCTGGATGAGCTGGAGGAAGCACTGGCTCTGTCCAACATGGCCACACCTAAACATGGCAGGAGTCTCCACATCCCTGTGGTCCGGTCCTGGATGAGCTGGAGGAAGCACTGGCTCTGTCCAACATGGCCACACCTAAACATGGCAGGAGTCTCCACATCCCTGTGGTCCTGGTCCTGGATGAGCTGGAGGAAGCACTGGCTCTGTCCAACATGGCCACACCTAAACATGGCAGGAGTCTCCACATCCCTGTGGTCTGGTCCTGGATGAGCTGGAGGAAGCACTGGCTCTGTCCAACATGGCCACACCTAAACATGGCAGGAGTCTCCACATCCCTGTGGTCTGGTCCTGGATGAGCTGGAGGAAGCACTGGCTCTGTCCAACATGGCCACACCTAAACATGGCAGGAGTCTCCACATCCCTGTGGTCTGGTCCTGGATGAGCTGGAGGAAGCACTGGCTCTGTCCAACATGGCCACACCTAAACATGGCAGGAGTCTCCACATCCCTGTGGTCTGGTCCTGGATGAGCTGGAGGAAGCACTGGCTCTGTCCAACATGGCCACACCTAAACATGGCAGGAGTCTCCACATCCCTGTGGTCTGGTCCTGGATGAGCTGGAGGAAGCACTGGCTCTGTCCAACATGGCCACACCTAAACATGGCAGGAGTCTCCACATCCCTGTGGTCTGGTCCTGGATGAGCTGGAGGAAGCACTGGCTCTGTCCAACATGGCCACACCTAAACATGGCAGGAGTCTCCACATCCCTGTGGTCTGGTCCTGGATGAGCTGGAGGAAGCACTGGCTCTGTCCAACATGGCCACACCTAAACATGGCAGGAGTCTCCACATCCCTGTGGTCTGGTCCTGGATGAGCTGGAGGAAGCACTGGCTCTGTCCAACATGGCCACACCTAAACATGGCAGGAGTCTCCACATCCCTGTGGTCTGGTCCTGGATGAGCTGGAGGAAGCACTGGCTCTGTCCAACATGGCCACACCTAAACATGGCAGGAGTCTCCACATCCCTGTGGTCTGGTCCTGGATGAGCTGGAGGAAGCACTGGCTCTGTCCAACATGGCCACACCTAAACATGGCAGGAGTCTCCACATCCCTGTGGTCTGGTCCTGGATGAGCTGGAGGAAGCACTGGCTCTGTCCAACATGGCCACACCTAAACATGGCAGGAGTCTCCACATCCCTGTGGTCTGGTCCTGGATGAGCTGGAGGAAGCACTGGCTCTGTCCAACATGGCCACACCTAAACATGGCAGGAGTCTCCACATCCCTGTGGTCTGGTCCTGGATGAGCTGGAGGAAGCACTGGCTCTGTCCAACATGGCCACACCTAAACATGGCAGGAGTCTCCACATCCCTGTGGGTCTGGTCCTGCATGCTCAGGACCTAAACATGGCAGGAGTCTCCACATCCCTGTGGTCTGGTCCTGGATGAGCTGGAGGAAGCACTGGCTCTGTCCAACATGGCCACACCTAAACATGGCAGGAGTCTCCACATCCCTGTGGTCTGGTCCTGGATGAGCTGGAGGAAGCACTGGCTCTGTCCAACATGGCCACACCTAAACATGGCAGGAGTCTCCACATCCCTGTGGTCTGGTCCTGGATGAGCTGGAGGAAGCACTGGCTCTGTCCAACATGGCCACACCTAAACATGGCAGGAGTCTCCACATCCCTGTGGTCTGGTCCTGGATGAGCTGGAGGAAGCACTGGCTCTGTCCAACATGGCCACACCTAAACATGGCAGGAGTCTCCACATCCCTGTGGTCTGGTCCTGGATGAGCTGGAGGAAGCACTGGCTCTGTCCAACATGGCCACACCTAAACATGGCAGGAGTCTCCACATCCCTGTGGTCTGGTTCTGGATGAGCTGGAGGAAGCACTGGCTCTGTCCAACATGGCCACACCTAAACATGGCAGGAGTCTCCACATCCCTGTGGTCTGGTCCTGGATGAGCTGGAGGAAGCACTGGCTCTGTCCAACATGGCCACACCTAAACATGGCAGGAGTCTCCACATCCCTGTGGTCTGGTCCTGGATGAGCTGGAGGAAGCACTGGCTCTGTCCAACATGGCCACACCTAAACATGGCAGGAGTCTCCACATCCCTGTGGTCTGGTCCTGGATGAGCTGGAGGAAGCACTGGCTCTGTCCAACATGGCCACACCTAAACATGGCAGGAGTCTCCACATCCCTGTGGTCTGGTCCTGCATGCTCAGGTAATGCTGGTATCATTATTTTTCTGTGTTTTTGTTATTAAGGTCCAATGCAGACGTTTTTATCTCAGTATAACATTATTTCTGGGTAACAATGTACTACTTTATTGTAATAGTTTTACAGCCAGGACTGACTGGGAGTGGTCTGAGTGGTCTGAGTGGTCTGAGTGGGGAGGGGAGTGGTCTGAGTGGGGAGGGGAGTGGTCTGAGTGGGGAGGGGAGTGGTCTGAGTGGTCTGAGTGGTCTGAGTGGGGAGGGGAGTGGTCTGAGTGGTCTGAGTGGTCTGAGTGGGGAGGGGAGTGGTCTGAGTGGTCTGAGTGGTCTGAGTGGGGAGGGGAGTGGTCTCAGTGGTCTGAGTGGTCTGAGTGGGGAGGGGAGTGGTCTCAGTGGTCTGAGTGGGGAGGGGAGTGGTCTGAGTGGGGAGGGGAGTGGTCTCAGTGGGGAGGGGAGTGGTCTGAGTGGGGAGGGGAGTGGTCTCAGTGGGGAGGGGAGTGGTCTGAGTGGGGAGGGGAGTGGTCTGAGTGGTCTGAGTGGTCTGAGTGGGGAGGGGAGTGGTCTGAGTGGTCTGAGTGGGGAGGGGAGTGGTCTGAGTGGTCTGAGTGGTCTGAGTGGGGAGGGGAGTGGTCTGAGTGGTCTGAGTGGGGAGGGGAGTGGTCTGAGTGGTCTGAGTGGTCTGAGTGGGGAGGGAAGTGGTCTCAGTGGTCTGAGTGGTCTGAGTGGGGAGGGGAGTGGTCTCAGTGGTCTGAGTGGGGAGGGGAGTGGTCTGAGTGGGGAGGGGAGTGGTCTCAGTGGGGAGGGGAGTGGTCTGAGTGGGGAGGGGAGTGGTCTCAGTGGGGAGGGGAGTGGTCTGAGTGGGGAGGGGAGTGGTCTGAGTGGTCTGAGTGGTCTGAGTGGGGAGGGGAGTGGTCTGAGTGGTCTGAGTGGGGAGGGGAGTGGTCTGAGTGGTCTGAGTGGTCTGAGTGGGGAGGGGAGTGGTCTGAGTGGTCTGAGTGGTCTGAGTGGGGAGGGGAGTGGTCTCAGTGGTCTGAGTGGGGAGGGGAGTGGTCTGAGTGGGGAGGGGAGTGGTCTCAGTGGGGAGGGGAGTGGTCTGAGTGGGGAGGGGAGTGGTCTGAGTGGGGAGGGGAGTGGTCTGAGTAGTCTGAGTGGTCTGAGTGGTCTGAGTGGGGAGGGGAGTGGTCTGAGTGGGGAGGGGAGTGGTCTGAGTGGGGAGGGGAGTGGTCTGAGTGGGGAGGGGAGTGGTCTGAGTGGTCTGAGTGGTCTGAGTGGTCTGAGTGGGGAGGGGAGTGGTCTGAGTGGGGAGGGGAGTGGTCTGAGTGGGGAGGGGAGTGGTCTGAGTGGGGAGGGGAGTGGTCTGAGTGGGGAGGGGAGTGGTCTGAGTGGGGAGGGGAGTGGTCTGAGTGGTCTGAGTGGTCTGAGTGGTCTGAGTGGGGAGGGGAGTGGTCTGAGTGGTCTGAGTGGGGAGGGGAGTGGTCTGAGTGGGGAGGGGAGTGGTCTGAGTGGGGAGGGGAGTGGTCTGAGTGGTCTGAGTGGTCTGAGTGGTCTGAGTGGGGAGGGGAGTGGCCTGAGTGGGGAGGGGAGTGGTCTGAGTGGGGAGGGGAGTGGTCTGAGTGGGGAGGGGAGTGGTCTGAGTGGTCTGAGTGGTCTGAGTGGTCTGAGTGGGGAGGGGAGTGGTCTGAGTGGGGAGGGGAGTGGTCTGAGTGGGGAGGGGAGTGGTCTGAGTGGGGAGGGGAGTGGTCTGAGTGGGGAGGGGAGTGGTCTGAGTGGGGAGGGGAGTGGTCTGAGTGGTCTGAGTGGTCTGAGTGGTCTGAGTGGGGAGGGGAGTGGTCTGAGTGGTCTGAGTGGGGAGGGGAGTGGTCTGAGTGGGAGGGGAGTGGTCTGAGTGGGGAGGGGAGTGGTCTGAGTGGTCTGAGTGGTCTGAGTGGTCTGAGTGGGGAGGGGAGTGGTCTGAGTGGGGAGGGGAGTGGTCTGAGTGGGGAGGGGAGTGGTCTGAGTGGGGAGGGGAGTGGTCTGAGTGGGGAGGGGAGTGGTCTGAGTGGTCTGAGTGGTCTGAGTGGTCTGAGTGGGGAGGGGAGTGGTCTGAGTGGTCTGAGTGGGGAGGGGAGTGGTCTGAGTGGTCTGAGTGGGGAGGGGAGTGGTCTGAGTGGTCTGAGTGGGGAGGGGAGTGGTCTGAGTGGTCTGAGTGGGGAGGGGAGTGGTCTGAGTGGTCTGAGTGGTCTGAGTGGTCTGAGTGGTCTGAGTGGGGAGGGGAGTGGTCTGAGTGGTCTGAGTGGTCTGAGTGGTCTGAGTGGTCTGAGTGGTCTGAGTGGGGAGGGGAGTGGTCTGAGTGGGGAGGGGAGTGGTCTGAGTGGTCTGAGTGGTCTGAGTGGTCTGAGTGGGGAGGGGAGTGGTCTGAGTGGTCTGAGTGGTCTGAGTGGGGAGGGGAGTGGTCTGAGTGGTCTGAGTGGTCTGAGTGGTCTGAGTGGGGAGGGGAGTGGTCTGAGTGGGGAGGGGAGTGGTCTGAGTGGGGAGGGGAGTGGTCTGAGTGGGGAGGGGAGTGGTCTGAGTGGTCTGAGTGGGGAGGGGAGTGGTCTGAGTGGTCTGAGTGGGGAGGGGAGTGGTCTGAGTGGTCTGAGTGGTCTGAGTGGGGAGGGGAGTGGTCTGAGTGGTCTGAGTGGTCTGAGTGGTCTGAGTGGTCTGAGTGGGGAGGGGAGTGGTCTGAGTGGTCTGAGTGGTCTGAGTGGTCTGAGTGGGGAGGGGAGTGGTCTGAGTGGTCTGAGTGGTCTGAGTGGTCTGAGTGGTCTGAGTGGGGAGGGGAGTGGTCTGAGTGGTCTCAGTGGGGAGGGGAGTGGTCTGAGTGGTCTGAGTGGTCTGAGTGGTCTGAGTGGTCTGAGTGGTCTGAGTGGGGAGGGGAGTGGTCTGAGTGGTCTGAGTGGGGAGGGGAGTGGTCTGAGTGGTCTGAGTGGTCTGAGTGGTCTGAGTGGGGAGGGGAGTGGTCTGAGTGGGGAGGGGAGTGGTCTGAGTGGGGAGGGGAGTGGTCTGAGTGGGGAGGGGAGTGGTCTGAGTGGTCTGAGTGGGGAGGGGAGTGGTCTGAGTGGTCTGAGTGGGGAGGGGAGTGGTCTGAGTGGTCTGAGTGGTCTGAGTGGGGAGGGGAGTGATCTGAGTGGTCTGAGTGGTCTGAGTGGTCTGAGTGGTCTGAGTGGGGAGGGGAGTGGTCTGAGTGGTCTGAGTGGTCTGAGTGGTCTGAGTGGGGAGGGGAGTGGTCTGAGTGGTCTGAGTGGTCTGAGTGGGGAGGGGAGTGGTCTGAGTGGGGAGGGGAGTGGTCTGAGTGGGGAGGGGAGTGGTCTGAGTGGTCTGAGTGGTCTGAGTGGTCTGAGTGGTCTGAGTGGGGAGGGGAGTGGTCTGAGTGGGGAGGGGAGTGGTCTGAGTGGTCTGAGTGGTCTGAGTGGTCTGAGTGGGGAGGGGAGTGGTCTGAGTGGTCTGAGTGGTCTGAGTGGTCTGAGTGGTCTGAGTGGGGAGGGGAGTGGTCTGAGTGGTCTGAGTGGGGAGGGGAGTGGTCTGAGTGGGGAGGGGAGTGGTCTGAGTGGTCTGAGTGGGGAGGGGAGTGGTCTGAGTGGTCTGAGCGGTCTGAGTGGGGAGGGGAGTGGTCTGAGTGGTCTGAGTGGGGAGGGGAGTGGTCTGAGTGGTCTGAGTGGTCTGAGTGGGGAGGGGAGTGGTCTGAGTGGTCTGAGTGGGGAGGGGAGTGGTCTGAGTGGTCTGAGTGGTCTGAGTGGGGAGGGGAGTGGTCTGAGTGGTCTGAGTGGGGAGGGGAGTGGTCTGAGTGGTCTGAGTGGTCTGAGTGGTCTGAGTGGTCTGAGTGGTCTGAGTGGGGAGGGGAGTGGTCTGAGTGGTCTGAGTGGGGAGGGGAGTGGTCTGAGTGGTCTGAGTGGGGAGGGGAGTGGTCTGAGTGGGGAGGGGAGTGGTCTGAGTGGGGAGGGGAGTGGTCTGAGTGGTCTGAGTGGGTGGGGAGTGGTCTGAGTGGGGAGGGGAGTGGTCTGAGTGGGGAGGGGAGTGGTCTGAGTGGTCTGAGTGGTCTGAGTGGGGAGGGGAGTGGTCTGAGTGGGGAGGGGAGTGGTCTGAGTGGTCTGAGTGGGGAGGGGAGTGGTCTGAGTGGGGAGGGGAGCGGTCTGAGTGGGGAGGGGAGTGGTCTGAGTGGGGAGGGGAGTGGTCTGAGTGGGGAGGGGAGTGGTCTGAGTGGTCTGAGTGGTCTGAGTGGTCTGAGTGGGGAGGGGAGTGGTCTGAGTGGTCTCAGTGGGGAGGGGAGTGGTCTGAGTGGTCTGAGTGGTCTGAGTGGTCTGAGTGGTCTGAGTGGTCTGAGTGGGGAGGGGAGTGGTCTGAGTGGTCTGAGTGGGGAGGGGAGTGGTCTGAGTGGTCTGAGTGGTCTGAGTGGTCTGAGTGGGGAGGGGAGTGGTCTGAGTGGGGAGGGGAGTGGTCTGAGTGGGGAGGGGAGTGGTCTGAGTGGGGAGGGGAGTGGTCTGAGTGGTCTGAGTGGGGAGGGGAGTGGTCTGAGTGGTCTGAGTGGTCTGAGTGGGGAGGGGAGTGGTCTGAGTGGTCTGAGTGGTCTGAGTGGTCTGAGTGGTCTGAGTGGTCTGAGTGGGGAGGGGAGTGGTCTGAGTGGTCTGAGTGGTCTGAGTGGTCTGAGTGGGGAGGGGAGTGGTCTGAGTGGTCTGAGTGGTCTGAGTGGTCTGAGTGGTCTGAGTGGGGAGGGGAGTGGTCTGAGTGGTCTGAGTGGTCTGAGTGGTCTGAGTGGGGAGGGGAGTGGTCTGAGTGGTCTGAGTGGTCTGAGTGGTCTGAGTGGGGAGGGGAGTGGTCTGAGTGGTCTGAGTGGTCTGAGTGGTCTGAGTGGGGAGGGGAGTGGTCTGAGTGGGGAGGGGAGTGGTCTGAGTGGTCTGAGTGGTCTGAGTGGTCTGAGTGGGGAGGGGAGAGGTCTGAGTGGTCTGAGTGGTCTGAGTGGGGAGGGGAGTGGTCTGAGTGGGGAGGGGAGTGGTCTGAGTGGTCTGAGTGGTCTGAGTGGTCTGAGTGGTCTGAGTGGTCTGAGTGGTCTGAGTGGGGAGGGGAGTGGTCTGAGTGGTCTGAGTGGTCTGAGTGGTCTGAGTGGGGAGGGGAGTGGTCTGAGTGGTCTGAGTGGTCTGAATGGTCTGAGTGGTCTGAGTGGGGAGGGGAGTGGTCTGAGTGGTCTGAGTGGTCTGAGTGGTCTGAGTGGGGAGGGGAGTGGTCTAAGTGGTCTGAGTGGTCTGAGTGGTCTGAATGGGGAGGGGAGTGGTCTGAGTGGTCTGAGTGGTCTGAGTGGTCTGAGTGGGGAGGGGAGTGGTCTGAGTGGGGAGGGGAGTGGTCTGAGTGGGGAGGGGAGTGGTCTGAGTGGTCTGAGTGGGGAGGGGAGTGGTCTGAGTGGTCTGAGTGGTCTGAGTGGGGAGGGGAGTGGTCTGAGTGGGGAGGGGAGTGGTCTGAGTGGTCTGAGTGGTCTGAGTGGTCTGAGTGGTCTGAGTGGTCTGAGTGGGGAGGGGAGTGGTCTGAGTGGGGAGGGGAGTGGTCTGAGTGGTCTGAGTGGTCTGAGTGGTCTGAGTGGGGAGGGGAGTGGTCTGAGTGGTCTGAGTGGTCTGAGTGGTCTGAGTGGGGAGGGGAGTGGTCTGAGTTGTCTGAGTGGGGAGGGGAGTGGTCTGAGTGGGGAGGGGAGTGGTCTGAGTGGGGAGGGGAGTGGTCTGAGTGGTCTGAGTGGTCTGAGTGGTCTGAGTGGGGAGGGGAGTGGTCTGAGTGGGGAGGGGAGTGGTCTGAGTGGGGAGGGGAGTGGTCTGAGTGGGGAGGGGAGTGGTCTGAGTGGGGAGGGGAGTGGTCTGAGTGGTCTGAGTGGTCTGAGTGGGGAGGGGAGTGGTCTGAGTGGTCTGAGTGGTCTGAGTGGGGAGGGGAGTGGTCTGAGTGGTCTGAGTGGGGAGGGGAGTGGTCTGAGTGGTCTGAGTGGGGAGGGGAGTGGTCTGAGTGGTCTGAGTGGGGAGGGGAGTGGTCTGAGTGGTCTGAGTGGGGAGGGGAGTGGTCTGAGTGGTCTGAGTGGTCTGAGTGGTCTGAGTGGTCTGAGTGGGGAGGGGAGTGGTCTGAGTGGTCTGAGTGGTCTGAGTGGTCTGAGTGGTCTGAGTGGTCTGAGTGGGGAGGGGAGTGGTCTGAGTGGTCTGAGTGGGGAGGGGAGTGGTCTGAGTGGTCTGAGTGGTCTGAGTGGTCTGAGTGGTCTGAGTGGGGAGGGGAGTGGTCTGAGTGGTCTGAGTGGTCTGAGTGGTCTGAGTGGGGAGGGGAGTGGTCTGAGTGGTCTGAGTGGTCTGAGTGGTCTGAGTGGTCTGAGTGGGGAGGGGAGTGGTCTGAGTGGTCTGAGTGGTCTGAGTGGTCTGAGTGGGGAGGGGAGTGGTCTGAGTGGTCTGAGTGGTCTGAGTGGTCTGAGTGGGGAGGGGAGTGGTCTGAGTGGTCTGAGTGGTCTGAGTGGTCTGAGTGGGGAGGGGAGTGGTCTGAGTGGTCTGAGTGGTCTGAGTGGTCTGAGTGGGGAGGGGAGTGGTCTGAGTGGTCTGAGTGGTCTGAGTGGTCTGAGTGGGGAGGGGAGTGGTCTGAGTGGGGAGGGGAGTGGTCTGAGTGGTCTGAGTGGTCTGAGTGGTCTGAGTGGGGAGGGGAGTGGTCTGAGTGGTCTGAGTGGTCTGAGTGGGGAGGGGAGTGGTCTGAGTGGGGAGGGGAGTGGTCTGAGTGGTCTGAGTGGTCTGAGTGGTCTGAGTGGTCTGAGTGGTCTGAGTGGTCTGAGTGGTCTGAGTGGGGAGGGGAGTGGTCTGAGTGGTCTGAGTGGTCTGAGTGGTCTGAGTGGGGAGGGGAGTGGTCTGAGTGGTCTGAGTGGTCTGAATGGTCTGAGTGGTCTGAGTGGGGAGGGGAGTGGTCTGAGTGGTCTGAGTGGTCTGAGTGGTCTGAGTGGGGAGGGGAGTGGTCTGAGTGGTCTGAGTGGTCTGAGTGGTCTGAGTGGGGAGGGGAGTGGTCTGAGTGGTCTGAGTGGTCTGAGTGGTCTGAGTGGGGAGGGGAGTGGTCTGAGTGGGGAGGGGAGTGGTCTGAGTGGGGAGGGGAGTGGTCTGAGTGGTCTGAGTGGGGAGGGGAGTGGTCTGAGTGGTCTGAGTGGTCTGAGTGGTCTGAGTGGGGAGGGGAGTGGTCTGAGTGGGGAGGGGAGTGGTCTGAGTGGTCTGAGTGGTCTGAGTGGTCTGAGTGGTCTGAGTGGTCTGAGTGGGGAGGGGAGTGGTCTGAGTGGGGAGGGGAGTGGTCTGAGTGGTCTGAGTGGTCTGAGTGGTCTGAGTGGGGAGGGGAGTGGTCTGAGTGGTCTGAGTGGTCTGAGTGGTCTGAGTGGTCTGAGTGGGGAGGGGAGTGGTCTGAGTTGTCTGAGTGGGGAGGGGAGTGGTCTGAGTGGGGAGGGGAGTGGTCTGAGTGGGGAGGGGAGTGGTCTGAGTGGTCTGAGTGGTCTGAGTGGTCTGAGTGGTCTGAGTGGGGAGGGGAGTGGTCTGAGTGGGGAGGGGAGTGGTCTGAGTGGGGAGGGGAGTGGTCTGAGTGGGGAGGGGAGTGGTCTGAGTGGGGAGGGGAGTGGTCTGAGTGGTCTGAGTGGTCTGAGTGGGGAGGGGAGTGGTCTGAGTGGTCTGAGTGGTCTGAGTGGGGAGGGGAGTGGTCTGAGTGGTCTGAGTGGGGAGGGGAGTGGTCTGAGTGGTCTGAGTGGGGAGGGGAGTGGTCTGAGTGGTCTGAGTGGGGAGGGGAGTGGTCTGAGTGGTCTGAGTGGGGAGGGGAGTGGTCTGAGTGGTCTGAGTGGTCTGAGTGGTCTGAGTGGGGAGGGGAGTGGTCTGAGTGGTCTGAGTGGTCTGAGTGGTCTGAGTGGTCTGAGTGGTCTGAGTGGGGAGGGGAGTGGTCTGAGTGGGGAGGGGAGTGGTCTGAGTGGTCTGAGTGGTCTGAGTGGTCTGAGTGGGGAGGGGAGTGGTCTGAGTGGTCTGAGTGGTCTGAGTGGGGAGGGGAGTGGTCTGAGTGGTCTGAGTGGTATGAGTGGTCTGAGTGGTCTGAGTGGGGAGGGGAGTGGTCTGAGTGGGGAGGGGAGTGGTCTGAGTGATCTGAGTGGTCTGAGTGGTCTGAGTGGTCTGAGTGGGGAGGGGAGTGGTCTGAGTGGTCTGAGTGGTCTGAGTGGGGAGGGGAGTGGTCTGAGTGGTCTGAGTGGTCTGAGTGGTCTGAGTGGGGAGGGGAGTGGTCTGAGTGGGGAGGGGAGTGGTCTGAGTGGGGAGGGGAGTGGTCTGAGTGGGGAGGGGAGTGGTCTGAGTGGTCTGAGTGGGGAGGGGAGTGGTCTGAGTGGGGAGGGGAGTGGTCTGAGTGGTCTGAGTGGTCTGAGTGGGGAGGGGAGTGGTCTGAGTGGTCTGAGTGGTCTGAGTGGTCTGAGTGGTCTGAGTGGGGAGGGGAGTGGTCTGAGTGGTCTGAGTGGTCTGAGTGGTCTGAGTGGGGAGGGGAGTGGTCTGAGTGGTCTGAGTGGTCTGAGTGGTCTGAGTGGTCTGAGTGGGGAGGGGAGTGGTCTGAGTGGTCTGAGTGGTCTGAGTGGTCTGAGTGGGGAGGGGAGTGGTCTGAGTGGTCTGAGTGGTCTGAGTGGGGAGGGGAGTGGTCTGAGTGGTCTGAGTGGGGAGGGGAGTGGTCTGAGTGGTCTGAGTGGGGAGGGGAGTGGTCTGAGTGGTCTGAGTGGTCTGAGTGGGGAGGGGAGTGGTCTGAGTGGTCTGAGTGGTCTGAGTGGTCTGAGTGGTCTGAGTGGGGAGGGGAGTGGTCTGAGTGGTCTGAGTGGTCTGAGTGGTCTGAGTGGGGAGGGGAGTGGTCTGAGTGGTCTGAGTGGTCTGAGTGGTCTGAGTGGGGAGGGGAGTGGTCTGAGTGGGGAGGGGAGTGGTCTGAGTGGGGAGGGGAGTGGTCTGAGTGGTCTGAGTGGTCTGAGTGGTCTGAGTGGTCTGAGTGGTCTGAGTGGGGAGGGGAGTGGTCTGAGTGGGGAGGGGAGTGGTCTGAGTGGTCTGAGTGGTCTGAGTGGTCTGAGTGGGGAGGGGAGTGGTCTGAGTGGTCTGAGTGGTCTGAGTGGTCTGAGTGGGGAGGGGAGTGGTCTGAGTGGTCTGAGTGGGGAGGGGAGTGGTCTGAGTGGGGAGGGGAGTGGTCTGAGTGGTCTGAGTGGGGAGGGGAGTGGTCTGAGTGGTCTGAGCGGTCTGAGTGGGGAGGGGAGTGGTCTGAGTGGTCTGAGTGGGGAGGGGAGTGGTCTGAGTGGTCTGAGTGGTCTGAGTGGGGAGGGGAGTGGTCTGAGTGGTCTGAGTGGGGAGGGGAGTGGTCTGAGTGGTCTGAGTGGTCTGAGTGGGGAGGGGAGTGGTCTGAGTGGTCTGAGTGGGGAGGGGAGTGGTCTGAGTGGTCTGAGTGGTCTGAGTGGTCTGAGTGGTCTGAGTGGTCTGAGTGGTCTGAGTGGGGAGGGGAGTGGTCTGAGTGGTCTGAGTGGGGAGGGGAGTGGTCTGAGTGGTCTGAGTGGTCTGAGTGGGGAGGGGAGTGGTCTGAGTGGTCTGAGTGGGGAGGGGAGTGGTCTGAGTGGTCTGAGTGGTCTGAGTGGGGAGGGGAGTGGTCTGAGTGGTCTGAGTGGGGAGGGGAGTGGTCTGAGTGGTCTGAGTGGTCTGAGTGGTCTGAGTGGTCTGAGTGGGGAGGGGAGTGGTCTGAGTGGTCTGAGTGGTCTGAGTGGGGAGGGGAGTGGTCTGAGTGGTCTGAGTGGGGAGGGGAGTGGTCTGAGTGGTCTGAGTGGTCTGAGTGGGGAGGGGAGTGGTCTGAGTGGTCTGAGTGGGGAGGGGAGTGGTCTGAGTGGGGAGGGGAGTGGTCTGAGTGGGGAGGGGAGTGGTCTGAGTGGTCTGAGTGGGGAGGGGAGTGGTCTGAGTGGTCTGAGTGGGGAGGGGAGTGGTCTGAGTGGGGAGGATAGTGGTCTGAGTGGTCTGAGTGGGGAGGGGAGTGGTCTGAGTGGGGAGGGGAGTGGTCTGAGTGGTCTGAGTGGTCTGAGTGGGGAGGGGAGTGGTCTGAGTGGTCTGAGTGGGGAGGGGAGTGGTCTGAGTGGTCTGAGTGGGGAGGGGAGTGGTCTGAGTGGTCTGAGTGGTCTGAGTGGGGAGGGGAGTGGTCTGAGTGGGGAGGGGAGTGGTCTGAGTGGGGAGGGGAGTGGTCTGAGTGGTCTGAGTGGGTGGGGAGTGGTCTGAGTGGGGAGGGGAGTGGTCTGAGTGGGGAGGGGAGTGGTCTGAGTGGTCTGAGTGGTCTGAGTGGGGAGGGGAGTGGTCTGAGTGGGGAGGGGAGTGGTCTGAGTGGTCTGAGTGGTCTGAGTGGGGAGGGGAGTGGTCTGAGTGGGGAGGGGAGCGGTCTGAGTGGGGAGGGGAGTGGTCTGAGTGGGGAGGGGAGTGGTCTGAGTGGGGAGGGGAGTGGTCTGAGTGGGGAGGGGAGTGGTCTGAGTGGTCTGAGTGGGGAGGGGAGTGGTCTGAGTGGTCTGAGTGGGGAGGGGAGTGGTCTGAGTGGTCTGAGTGGTCTGAGTGGGGAGGGGAGTGGTCTGAGTGGTCTGAGTGGTCTGAGTGGTCTGAGTGGTCTGAGTGGGGAGGGGAGTGGTCTGAGTGGTCTGAGTGGGGAGGGGAGTGGTCTGAGTGGTCTGAGTGGTCTGAGTGGGGAGGGGAGTGGTCTGAGTGGTCTGAGTGGGGAGGGGAGTGGTCTGAGTGGTCTGAGTGGGGAGGGGAGTGGTCTGAGTGGTCTGAGTGGTCTGAGTGGTCTGAGTGGGGAGGGGAGTGGTCTGAGTGGTCTGAGTGGTCTGAGTGGTCTGAGTGGTCTGAGTGGTCTGAGTGGGGAGGGGAGTGGTCTGAGTGGGGAGGGGAGTGGTCTGAGTGGTCTGAGTGGTCTGAGTGGTCTGAGTGGGGAGGGGAGTGGTCTGAGTAGTCTGAGTGGTCTGAGTGGGGAGGGGAGTGGTCTGAGTGGTCTGAGTGGTCTGAGTGGTCTGAGTGGTCTGAGTTGGGAGGGGAGTGGTCTGAGTGGGGAGGGGAGTGGTCTGAGTTGTCTGAGTGGTCTGAGTGGTCTGAGTGGGGAGGGGAGTGGTCTGAGTGGTCTGAGTGGTCTGAGTGGGGAGGGGAGTGGTCTGAGTGGTCTGAGTGGTCTGAGTGGTCTGAGTGGGGAGGGGAGTGGTCTGAGTGGGGAGGGGAGTGGTCTGAGTGGGGAGGGGAGTGGTCTGAGTGGGGAGGGGAGTGGTCTGAGTGGTCTGAGTGGGGAGGGGAGTGGTCTGAGTGGTCTGAGTGGTCTGAGTGGGGAGGGGAGTGGTCTGAGTGGTCTGAGTGGTCTGAGTGGTCTGAGTGGTCTGAGTGGGGAGGGGAGTGGTCTGAGTGGTCTGAGTGGTCTGAGTGGTCTGAGTGGGGAGGGGAGTGGTCTGAGTGGTCTGAGTGGTCTGAGTGGTCTGAGTGGTCTGAGTGGGGAGGGGAGTGGTCTGAGTGGTCTCAGTGGGGAGGGGAGTGGTCTGAGTGGTCTGAGTGGTCTGAGTGGTCTGAGTGGTCTGAGTGGTCTGAGTGGGGAGGGGAGTGGTCTGAGTGGTCTGAGTGGGGAGGGGAGTGGTCTGAGTGGTCTGAGTGGTCTGAGTGGTCTGAGTGGGGAGGGGAGTGGTCTGAGTGGGGAGGGGAGTGGTCTGAGTGGGGAGGGGAGTGGTCTGAGTGGGGAGGGGAGTGGTCTGAGTGGTCTGAGTGGGGAGGGGAGTGGTCTGAGTGGTCTGAGTGGGGAGGGGAGTGGTCTGAGTGGTCTGAGTGGTCTGAGTGGGGAGGGGAGTGGTCTGAGTGGTCTGAGTGGTCTGAGTGGTCTGAGTGGTCTGAGTGGGGAGGGGAGTGGTCTGAGTGGTCTGAGTGGTCTGAGTGGTCTGAGTGGGGAGGGGAGTGGTCTGAGTGGTCTGAGTGGTCTGAGTGGTCTGAGTGGGGAGGGGAGTGGTCTGAGTGGTCTGAGTGGTCTGAGTGGTCTGAGTGGGGAGGGGAGTGGTCTGAGTGGGGAGGGGAGTGGTCTGAGTGGGGAGGGGAGTGGTCTGAGTGGTCTGAGTGGTCTGAGTGGTCTGAGTGGTCTGAGTGGGGAGGGGAGTGGTCTGAGTGGGGAGGGGAGTGGTCTGAGTGGTCTGAGTGGTCTGAGTGGTCTGAGTGGGGAGGGGAGTGGTCTGAGTGGTCTGAGTGGTCTGAGTGGTCTGAGTGGTCTGAGTGGGGAGGGGAGTGGTCTGAGTGGTCTGAGTGGGGAGGGGAGTGGTCTGAGTGGGGAGGGGAGTGGTCTGAGTGGTCTGAGTGGGGAGGGGAGTGGTCTGAGTGGTCTGAGCGGTCTGAGTGGGGAGGGGAGTGGTCTGAGTGGTCTGAGTGGGGAGGGGAGTGGTCTGAGTGGTCTGAGTGGTCTGAGTGGGGAGGGGAGTGGTCTGAGTGGTCTGAGTGGGGAGGGGAGTGGTCTGAGTGGTCTGAGTGGTCTGAGTGGGGAGGGGAGTGGTCTGAGTGGTCTGAGTGGGGAGGGGAGTGGTCTGAGTGGTCTGAGTGGTCTGAGTGGTCTGAGTGGTCTGAGTGGTCTGAGTGGGGAGGGGAGTGGTCTGAGTGGTCTGAGTGGGGAGGGGAGTGGTCTGAGTGGTCTGAGTGGTCTGAGTGGGGAGGGGAGTGGTCTGAGTGGTCTGAGTGGGGAGGGGAGTGGTCTGAGTGGTCTGAGTGGTCTGAGTGGGGAGGGGAGTGGTCTGAGTGGTCTGAGTGGGGAGGGGAGTGGTCTGAGTGGTCTGAGTGGTCTGAGTGGTCTGAGTGGTCTGAGTGGGGAGGGGAGTGGTCTGAGTGGTCTGAGTGGTCTGAGTGGGGAGGGGAGTGGTCTGAGTGGTCTGAGTGGGGAGGGGAGTGGTCTGAGTGGTCTGAGTGGTCTGAGTGGGGAGGGGAGTGGTCTGAGTGGTCTGAGTGGGGAGGGGAGTGGTCTGAGTGGGGAGGGGAGTGGTCTGAGTGGGGAGGGGAGTGGTCTGAGTGGTCTGAGTGGTCTGAGTGGGGAGGGGAGTGGTCTGAGTGGTCTGAGTGGGGAGGGGAGTGGTCTGAGTGGGGAGGATAGTGGTCTGAGTGGTCTGAGTGGGGAGGGGAGTGGTCTGAGTGGGGAGGGGAGTGGTCTGAGTGGTCTGAGTGGTCTGAGTGGGGAGGGGAGTGGTCTGAGTGGTCTGAGTGGGGAGGGGAGTGGTCTGAGTGGTCTGAGTGGGGAGGGGAGTGGTCTGAGTGGTCTGAGTGGTCTGAGTGGGGAGGGGAGTGGTCTGAGTGGGGAGGGGAGTGGTCTGAGTGGGGAGGGGAGTGGTCTGAGTGGTCTGAGTGGGTGGGGAGTGGTCTGAGTGGGGAGGGGAGTGGTCTGAGTGGGGAGGGGAGTGGTCTGAGTGGTCTGAGTGGTCTGAGTGGGGAGGGGAGTGGTCTGAGTGGGGAGGGGAGCGGTCTGAGTGGGGAGGGGAGTGGTCTGAGTGGGGAGGGGAGTGGTCTGAGTGGGGAGGGGAGTGGTCTGAGTGGGGAGGGGAGTGGTCTGAGTGGTCTGAGTGGGGAGGGGAGTGGTCTGAGTGGTCTGAGTGGGGAGGGGAGTGGTCTGAGTGGTCTGAGTGGTCTGAGTGGGGAGGGGAGTGGTCTGAGTGGTCTGAGTGGTCTGAGTGGTCTGAGTGGTCTGAGTGGGGAGGGGAGTGGTCTGAGTGGTCTGAGTGGTCTGAGTGGTCTGAGTGGGGAGGGGAGTGGTCTGAGTGGTCTGAGTGGTCTGAGTGGTCTGAGTGGGGAGGGGAGTGGTCTGAGTGGTCTCAGTGGGGAGGGGAGTGGTCTGAGTGGTCTGAGTGGTCTGAGTGGTCTGAGTGGTCTGAGTGGTCTGAGTGGGGAGGGGAGTGGTCTGAGTGGTCTGAGTGGGGAGGGGAGTGGTCTGAGTGGTCTGAGTGGTCTGAGTGGGGAGGGGAGTGGTCTGAGTGGTCTGAGTGGGGAGGGGAGTGGTCTGAGTGGTCTGAGTGGTCTGAGTGGGGAGGGGAGTGGTCTGAGTGGTCTGAGTGGGGAGGGGAGTGGTCTGAGTGGTCTGAGTGGGGAGGGGAGTGGTCTGAGTGGGGAGGGGAGTGGTCTGAGTGGGGAGGGGAGTGGTCTGAGTGGTCTGAGTGGTCTGAGTGGGGAGGGGAGTGGTCTGAGTGGTCTGAGTGGGGAGGGGAGTGGTCTGAGTGGGGAGGATAGTGGTCTGAGTGGTCTGAGTGGGGAGGGGAGTGGTCTGAGTGGGGAGGGGAGTGGTCTGAGTGGTCTGAGTGGTCTGAGTGGGGAGGGGAGTGGTCTGAGTGGTCTGAGTGGGGAGGGGAGTGGTCTGAGTGGTCTGAGTGGGGAGGGGAGTGGTCTGAGTGGTCTGAGTGGGGAGGGGAGTGGTCTGAGTGGGGAGGGGAGTGGTCTGAGTGGTCTGAGTGGTCTGAGTGGGGAGGGGAGCGGTCTGAGTGGGGAGGGGAGTGGTCTGAGTGGTCTGAGTGGTCTGAGTGGGGAGGGGAGTGGTCTGAGTGGTCTGAGTGGTCTGAGTGGGGAGGGGAGCGGTCTGAGTGGGGAGGGGAGTGGTCTGAGTGGTCTGAGTGGTCTGAGTGGTCTGAGTGGGGAGGGGAGTGGTCTGAGTGGGGAGGGGAGTGGTCTGAGTGGGGAGGGGAGTGGTCTGAGTGGTCTGAGTGGGGAGGGGAGTGGTCTGAGTGGGGAGGGGAGTGGTCTGAGTGGTCTGAGTGGTCTGAGTGGGGAGGGGAGTGGTCTGAGTGGTCTGAGTGGGGAGGGGAGTGGTCTGAGTGGGGAGGGGAGCGGTCTGAGTGGGGAGGGGAGTGGTCTGAGTGGTCTGAGTGGGGAGGGGAGTGGTCTGAGTGGGGAGGGGAGTGGTCTGAGTGGTCTGAGTGGTCTGAGTGGGGAGGGGAGTGGTCTGAGTGGTCTGAGTGGTCTGAGTGGTCTGAGTGGTCTGAGTGGGGAGGGGAGTGGTCTGAGTGGTCTGAGTGGTCTGAGTGGTCTGAGTGGGGAGGGGAGTGGTCTGAGTGGTCTGAGTGGTCTGAGTGGTCTGAGTGGGGAGGGGAGTGGTCTGAGTGGTCTGAGTGGTCTGAGTGGTCTGAGTGGGGAGGGGAGTGGTCTGAGTGGGGAGGGGAGTGGTCTGAGTGGGGAGGGGAGTGGTCTGAGTGGTCTGAGTGGTCTGAGTGGTCTGAGTGGTCTGAGTGGTCTGAGTGGGGAGGGGAGTGGTCTGAGTGGGGAGGGGAGTGGTCTGAGTGGTCTGAGTGGTCTGAGTGGGGAGGGGAGTGGTCTGAGTGGTCTGAGTGGGGAGGGGAGTGGTCTGAGTGGTCTGAGTGGGGAGGGGAGTGGTCTGAGTGGTCTGAGTGGTCTGAGTGGGGAGGGGAGTGGTCTGAGTGGGGAGGGGAGTGGTCTGAGTGGGGAGGGGAGTGGTCTGAGTGGTCTGAGTGGGTGGGGAGTGGTCTGAGTGGGGAGGGGAGTGGTCTGAGTGGGGAGGGGAGTGGTCTGAGTGGTCTGAGTGGTCTGAGTGTGGAGGGGAGTGGTCTTAGTGGTCTCAGTGGGGAGGGGAGTGGTCTGAGTGGTCTGAGTGGGGAGGGGAGTGGTCTGAGTGGTCTGAGTGGTCTGAGTGGTCTGAGTGGGGAGGGGAGTGGTCTGAGTGGGGAGGGGAGTGGTCTGAGTGGGGAGGGGAGTGGTCTGAGTGGGGAGGGGAGTGGTCTGAGTGGTCTGAGTGGGGAGTGGTCTGAGTGGTCTGAGTGGTCTGAGTGGGGAGGGGAGCGGTCTGAGTGGGGAGGGGAGTGGTCTGAGTGGGGAGGGGAGTGGTCTGAGTGGTCTGAGTGGTCTGAGTGGGGAGGGGAGCGGTCTGAGTGGGGAGGGGAGTGGTCTGAGTGGTCTGATTGGTCTGAGTGGGGAGGGGAGTGGTCTGAGTGGGGAGGGGAGTGGTCTGAGTGGGGAGGGGAGTGGTCTGAGTGGTCTGAGTGGGGAGGGGAGTGGTCTGAGTGGGGAGGGGAGTGGTCTGAGTGGGGAGGCGAGTGGTCTGAGTGGGGAGGGGAGTGGTCTGAGTGGGGAGGGGAGTGGTCTGAGTGGGGAGGGGAGTGGTCTGAGTGGGGAGGCGAGTGGTCTCAGTGGGGAGGGGAGTGGTCTGAGTGGGGAGGGGAGTGGTCTGAGTGGGGAGGGGAGTGGTCTGAGTGGGGAGGGGAGTGGTCTGAGTGGGGAGGGGAGTGGTCTGAGTGGGGAGGGGAGTGGTCTGAGTGGGGAGGGGAGTGGTCTCAGTGGGGAGGGGAGTGGTCTCAGTGGGGAGGGGAGTGGTCTGAGTGGGGAGGGGAGTGGTCTGAGTGGTCTGAGTGGTCTGAGTGGGGAGGGGAGCGGTCTGAGTGGTCTGAGTGGGGAGGGGAGTGGTCTGAGTGGTCTGAGTGGTCTGAGTGGGGAGGGGAGTGGTCTGAGTGGTCTGAGTGGTCTGAGTGGGGAGGGGAGCGGTCTGAGTGGTCTGAGTGGGGAGGCGAGTGGTCTCAGTGGGGAGGGGAGCGGTCTGAGTGGGGAGGGGAGCGGTCTGAGTGGTCTGAGTGGGGAGGGGAGAGGTCTGAGTGGGGAGGCGAGTGGTCTCAGTGGGGAGGGGAGTGGTCTGAGTGGTCTGAGTGGGGAGGGGAGCGGTCTGAGTGGGGATGGGAGCGGTCTGAGTGGGGATGGGAGCGGTCTGAGTGGGGAGGGGAGCGGTCTGAGTGTGGAGGGGAGCGTCTGAGTGGTCTGAGTGTGGAGGGGAGCGGTCTGAGTGGGGAGGGGAGTGGTCTGAGTGGGGAGGGGAGTGGTCTGAGTGGGGAGGGGAGTGGTCTGAGTGGGGAGGCGAGTGGTCTCAGTGGGGAGGGGAGTGGTCTGAGTGGGGAGGGGAGTGGTCTGAGTGGGGAGGGGAGTGGTCTGAGTGGGGAGGGGAGTGGTCTGAGTGGGGAGGGGAGTGGTCTGAGTGGGGAGGGGAGTGGTCTGAGTGGGGAGGGGAGTGGTCTGAGTGGGGAGGGGAGTGGTCTCAGTGGGGAGGGGAGTGGTCTGAGTGGGGAGGGGAGTGGTCTGAGTGGTCTGAGTGGGGAGGGGAGAGGTCTGAGTGGGGAGGCGAGTGGTCTCAGTGGGGAGGGGAGTGGTCTGAGTGGTCTGAGTGGGGAGGGGAGCGGTCTGAGTGGGGATGGGAGCGGTCTGAGTGGGGATGGGAGCGGTCTGAGTGGGGAGGGGAGCGGTCTGAGTGGGGAGGGGAGCGGTCTGAGTGGGGAGGGGAGCGGTCTGAGTGTGGAGGGGAGCGGTCTGAGTGGGGAGGGGAGCGGTCTGAGTGTGGAGGGGAGCGTCTGAGTGGTCTGAGTGTGGAGGGGAGCGGTCTGAGTGGGGAGGGGAGCGGTCTGAGTGTGGAGGGGAGCGGTCTGAGTGGGGAGGGGAGCGGTCTGAGTGGGGAGGGGAGCGGTCTGAGTGGGGAGGGGAGCGGTCTGAGTGGGGAGGGGAGCGGTCTGAGTGGGGAGGGGAGCGGTCTGAGTGGGGAGGGGAGCGGTCTGAGTGTGGAGGGGAGCGGTCTGAGTGGGGAGGGGAGCGGTCTGAGTGTGGAGGGGAGCGTCTGAGTGGTCTGAGTGTGGAGGGGAGCGGTCTGAGTGGGGAGGGGAACGGTCTGAGTGTGGAGGGGAGCGGTCTGAGTGGGGAGGGGAGCGGTCTGAGTGGGGAGGGGAGCGGTCTGAGTGGGGAGGGGAGCGGTCTGAGTGGGGAGGGGAGCGGTCTGAGTGTGGAGGGGAGCGGTCTGAGTGGGGAGGGGAGCGGTCTGAGTGTGGAGGGGAGCGGTCTGAGTGTGGAGGGGAGCGGTCTGAGTGTGGAGGGGAGCGGTCTGAGTGTGGAGGGGAGCGGTCTGAGTGGGGAGGGGAGCGGTCTGAGTGGGGAGGGGAGCGGTCTGAGTGGGGAGGGGAGCGGTCTGAGTGGGGAGGGGAGCGGTCTGAGTGTGGAGGGGAGCGGTCTGAGTGGGGAGGGGAGCGGTCTGAGTGTGGAGGGGAGCGGTCTGAGTGGGGAGGGGAGCGGTCTGAGTGTGGAGGGGAGCGGTCTGAGTGGGGAGGGGAGCGGTCTGAGTGTGGAGGGGAGCGGTCTGAGTGTGGAGGGGAGCGGTCTGAGTGTGGAGGGGAGTGGTCTGAGTGGTGGAGAGGTTTAATGGGAGGGATATGTTCATTGGAGTAGTGGACAGCGTTCTCTGGAGTAGTGGACAGCGTTCTTTGGAGTAGTGGACAGCGTTCTCTGGAGTAGTGGACAGCGTTCTATGGAGTAGTGGACAGCGTTCTCTGGAGTGATGAATCACGCTTTGCCGTCTGGCAGTCCGACGGACAAATCTTTGTTTGGCGGATGCCAGGAGAAAGCTACCTGCCCGAATGCATAGTGCCAACTGTAAAGTTTGGTGGAGGAGGAATAATGGTCTGGGTCTGTTTTTCATGGTTCTGGCCCCTTAGTTCCAGTTAAGTGAAATCTTAACGCTACAGCATACAATGACATTCTAGACGATTCTGTGCTTCCAAATTTGTGGCAATAGTTTAGGGAAGGCCCTTTCCTGTTTCAGCTAGACAATGCCCCAGTGCACAAAGCGAGATCCATACGGAAATGCTTTGTTGAGATCGGTGTGGAAGAACTTGACTGGCCTGCACAGAGCCCTGACCTCAACCCCATCGAACACCTTTGGGATGAATTGGAACACCAACTGCGAGCCAGGCCTAATCAGTTCCCGACCTCACTAATGCTGTTGTGGCTGAATGGAAGCAAGTCCCCGCAGCAATTTCCTACTTCTAGTGGAAAGCCTTCACAGAAGAGTTGAGGCTGTTATAGCAGCAAATGGGGACCAATTCCATATTTGGAATTTGATGTTCAACTAGCAGGTGTCCATACTTTTGGTCATGTAATGTATCTTTTTCCATAAGTATTCACACCCCTGAATCAATACATGTTAGAATCACCTTTGGCAGCGGTTACATCTGTGAGTCTTTCTGGGTAAGTCTCTAAGAGCTTTGCACACCTGGATTGTACAATATTTCAAATTCTTCAAGCTCTGTCAATTTGGTTGTTAATCATTGCTAGACAGCCATTTTCAGTTCTTGCCATTAAGCCGATTTAGGTCATCATTGTAACAGAAACATTCACTGTCTTCTTGGTAAGAAACTCCAGGATATACAGTGGGGAGAACAAGTATTTGATACACTGCCGATTTTGCAGGTTTTCCTACTTACAAAGCATGTAGAGGTCTGTAATTTTTATCATAGGTACACTTCAACTGTGAGAGACGGTTTTAAATAATTAATTTGCATTTTATTGCATGACATAAGTATTTGATCACCTACCAACCAGTAAGAATTCCGGCTCTCACAGACCTGTTAGTTTTTCTTTAAGAAGCCCTCCTGTTCTCCACTCATTACCTGTATTAACTGCACCTGTTTGAACTCGTTACCTGTATAAAAGACACCTGTCCACACACTCAATCAAACGGACTCCAACCTCTCCACAATGGCCAAGACCAGAGAGCTGTGTAAGGACATCAGGGATAAAATTGTAGACCTGCACAAGGCTGGGATGGGCTACAGGACAATAGGCAAGCAGCTTGGTGAGAAGGCAACAACTGTTGGCGCAATTATTAGAAAATGGAAGAGGTTCAAGCTGACGGTCAATCTCCCTCGGTCTGGGGCACCATGCAAGATCTCACCTCGTGGGGCTTCAATGATCATGAGGAAGGTGAGGGATCAGCCCAGAACTACACGGCAGGACCTAGTCAATGACCTGAAGAGAGCTGGGACCACAGTCTCAAAGAAAACCATTAGTAACACACTACGCCGTCATGGATTAAAATCCTGCAGCGCACGCAAGGTCCCCCTGCTCAAGCCAGCGCATGTCCAGGCCCGTCTGAAGTTTGCCAATGACCATCTGGATGATCCAGAGGAGGAATGGGAGAAGGTCATGTGGTCTGATGAGACAAAAATAGAGCTTTTTGGTCTAAACTCCACTCACCGTGTTTGGAGGAAGAAGAAGGATGAGTACAACCCCAAGAACACCATCCCAACCGTGAAGCATGGAGGTGGAAACATCATTCTTTGGGGATGCTTTTCTGCAAAGGGGACAGGACAACTGCACCATATTGAGGGGAGGATGGATGGGGCCATGTATCGCGAGATCTTGGCCAACAACCTCCTTCCCTCAGTAAGAGCATTGAAGATGGGTCGTGGCTGGTTCTTCCAGCTTGACAACGACCCGAAACACACAGCCAGGGCAACTAAGGAGTGGCTCCGTAAGAAGCATCTCAAGGTCCTGGAGTGGCCTAGCCAGTCTCCAGACCTGAACCCAATAGAAAATCTTTGGAGGGAGCTGAAAGTCCGTATTGCCCAGCGACAGCCCTGAAACCTGAAGGATCTGGATGGAGGAGTGTGCCAAAATCCCTGCTGCAGTGTGTGCAAACCTGGTCAAGAACTACAGGAAACGTATGATCTCTGTAATTGCAAACAAAGGTTTCTGTACCAAATATTAAGTTCTGCTTTTCTGATGTATCAAATACTTATGTCATGCAATAAAATGCAAATTAATTACTTAAAAATCATACAATGTGATTTTCTGGATTTTTGTTTTAGATTCCGTCACTCACAGTTGAAGAGTACCTATGATAAAAATTACAGACTTCTACATGCTTTGTAAGTGGGAAAACCTGCAAAATCGTCAGTGTATCAAATACTTGTTCTCCCCACTGTATTTGGCCTTGTGTTTTAGGTTATTGTCCTGCTGAAAGGTGAATTAATCTACCAGTGTCTGGTGGAAAGCAGTCTGAACCAGGTTTTCCTCTAGGATTTTGCCTGGTCTTATCTCTATACCGTTTCTTTTTATCCTGATAAACTCCCTAGTCCTTGCTGATGACAAGCATACCCATAACATGATGCAGTGATGTGTTGTTGAATTTTCCCCAAACATAACTCTTTGTATTCAGGAAATAAAGTTAATTTCTTTGCCACATTTTTAGCAGTTTTACTGCCTTATTGACAGAGAAGGGGGGATACTAGTCAGTTGTACAAATGAATGCATTCAACTGAAATGTGTCTTTCGCATTTAACCCTCTGAATTAGAGACGTGCGAACAGGATGCTTGTTTTGGAATATTTTTACTCTGTACAGGCTTCCGTCCTTTCCTTCTGTCATTTGATGATCATTAGAAAACCCTTTTGCAATTATGTTAGCACAGCTGGAAAGAAGCAATACAACTGGCCTTCTTTAGACTAGTTGAGTATCTGGAGCGTCAGCATTTGTGGGTTCGATTACAGGATCAAAATGGCCAGAAACAAATAACTTTTTTCTGAAACTCATCAGTCTATTCTTGTTCTGAGAAATGAAGGCTATTCCATGCGAGAAATTGCCAAGAAACTGAAGATCTCGTACAACACTGTGTACTACTCCCTTCACAGAACAGCGCAAACTGTCTCTAACCACAATAGAAAGAGGAGTGGGAGGCCCCGGTGCACAACTGAGCAAGAGTACAAGTACATTAGAGTGTCTAGTTTGAGAAACAGACGCCTCACAAGTCCTCAACTGGCAGCTTCATTAAATAGTACCCGTAAAACACCAGTTTCAACGTCAACAGTGAAGAGGCGACACCGGGATGCTGGCCTTCCAGGCAGAGTTGCAAAGAAAAAGCCATATCTCAGACTGGCCAATAAAAAGAAAAGATTAAGATGGGCAAAAGAACACAGACACTGGACAGAGGAAGATTTTGGCTTTTTCTTTGCAACTCTGCCTAGAAGGCCAGCATCCCGGAGTCGCCTCTTCACTGTTGACCTTGAGACTGGTGTACATTGAGCTCCAGAGATGTTCGATCGTGTTCAAGTCAGGGCTCTGGCTGGGCCACTCAAGGACAAGGACTACTATACATATCCCACAATGAAATGGTGGGAAGTGAGGGGGCTGTCAGGAAGAGCTGAACGTTTGAGGGGTGGGAATGACAAACTTTGTGTTGATGAAGTTTGCAATTGGCAAGAAGTCCTGGGGATGGATTCCAGTAAAGTTGATTCGGTCAGTTTATTTCGCTGTGTTGCACATGGATTTGCTCTGGGGTTCTCTTTTTGCATGCCTTTTACTTTGGATTTGTATAATTATATAATCCTTTAGAAGCTTTCCAGTTTTTCTAATGCATAGGTTTACACCACACACAATGTAATAGCAGATATGTGCCGCGCGAGCTTCAGTTGTCTCACGTTCACCCACAAGCATTTCAGATGGTCGGTAACACTAATGGAGGTTAATGGGTATGATGGAACAGTCTCTAATGTACAGTGCAACACCTCCTACCTGGTTGATCCTGCCAGTAACATACAGTATGCTTGTCTCAAAGATTAAGTGCACAGGGCCGTAACCGTGAAACTGTGAATGACTCAATAAATGTCTCAAAGATTAAGCCACACAAGTCTTAGGGCGTTTCTCAATATGCATACTACAGCGCTCCGAACATACACAGGCGATCGGAGCATGATTCTAAATCAAAGTAGTCGACACGAAGCAAGCCTTCTCGAATGTGTTGTGACGTGATTATCATTAATGTGACGACTGTTATTTTATCAAATCAATTTACTATGTTTAATCGATCATGTAACGATTAACTCATCAGTAAGCTGGGGCACCTGGGAGAATGTGTTTAAAGAGTTACTATCTTCCGAATTAAACCCTCATAAGATATTTTCATAACTATGATAAGTCACTTATTAATGTCTTATTACCTCATCAGTCATTCTGAACGTCATAATTCCTTGTTATAATTACTTTATTATTACATACATTACATAATATTATTATTACAGCAATACACAAATTGGCACAATTATTTATTTACTAACTAATTAAACATTTACAGAATACATAAAACACACTAACATTATACAGTAAATACAGTCTCTAGGACATTTTGGTTATAATACGATGCATTCAGAGAGAGGGGAAGGAAGAGACAAAGGAATTCTCCAATCGGACATTGGTAAGCTACGCTAACGGAAATACAAATACTTAGCAACCTAATATCAGCTCATTAGAAAAAGGAATGCAATGTATATATTTAAGATTGATCGTCAAAATCCTTTGTAGAGTCGCCCACCAGAGATCACCATGTCTGTTTCTGGTCGTAGTGGTGGTTAGAATGGATAATTCAGCGTACCCTGTAGTTCGTAGACTTGATCTGGTAGAATAGATACTTCATCGGTAAAATTAAATTAAATTAAATCAAATCAAATGTTATTTGTCACATGCGCCGAATACAACAGCTGTAGACCTTACAGTGAAATGCTCACTAACAAGCCCTTAACCAACAATACAACAGGTGTAGACCTTACAGTGAAATGCTTACTAACAAGCCCTTAACCAACAATACAACAGGTGTAGACCTTACAGTGAAATGCTTACTAACAAGCCCTTAACCAACAATACAACAGGTGTAGACCTTACAGTGAAATGCTTACTAACAAGCCCTTAACCAACAATACAACAGGTGTAGACATTACAGTGAAATGCTTACTAACAAGCCCTTAACCAACACGACAACAGGTGTAGACCTTACAGTGAAATGCTTACTAACAAGCCCTTAACCAACAATGCTTTAAGAAGTTTTACGCAGCAGCGTAAAAAAGGGGTCTGCTGGCCCTTTGATTAGCTATTCAGGAATCTTATGGCTTGGTGGTAGAAGATGTTAAGAAGCCTTTTAGAGCTAGACTTAGTGCTCTGACACCGCCTGGTATAGAGGTCTTGGATGGCAGGAAGCTTGGCCCCAGTGATGTACTGGGTCGTACGCACTACCCTCTGTAGTGCCTTGCGGTCGGAGGCCGAGCAGTTGCCATACCAGGCAGGCTTTGTCGTGCCTTCTTCGCAACTGTCTTAGTGTGTTTGGACCATGATAGTTTGTTGGTGATGTGGACACCAAGGATCTTGAAGCCCTCAACCTGCTCCACTACAGCCCTGTCGATGAGAATGGGGGCGTGCTCAGTCCTCTTTTTCCTGTAGTCCATAATCATCTCCTTTGTCTTGATCACATTGAGGGAGAGGTTGTTGTCCTGGCACCACATGGCCAGGACTCTGACCACCTCCCTATAGGCTGTCTCATTGATGTCGGTGATCAGACCTACCATTGTTGTGTCATTGGCAAACTTGATGATGGTGTTGGATGGTGTTGGAGTTATGCCTGAGGGGCCACCTTGTTGAGGATCAGCATGGCGGATGTGTTGTTACCGGCCCTTACCACCTGGGGGCGGCCTGTCAGGAAGTCCAGGATCCAGTTGCAGAGGGAGGTGTTTAGTCCCAGGGTCCTGAGCTTAGTGATGTGCTTTGAGGGCACTATGGTGTTGAAGGCTGAGCTGTAGTCAATGAACAGCATTCTCACATAGGTTTTATTTTTGTCCAGGTGGGAAAGAGTACTGTGGAGTGCAATAGAGATTGCATCATCTGTGGATCTGTTGGGATGGTATGTGAATTGGAGTGGGTCTAGGGTTTCTGGGATAATGGTGTTAATGTGAGACATGACCAGCCTTTCAAAGCACTTCATGGCTACAGATGTGAGTGCTACGGGTCTGTAGTCATTTAGGCAGGTTACCGTAGTGTTCAGGGACTATGGAGGTCTGCTTGAAACATGTTGGTATTAGAGACTCAATCAGGGACCGGTTGAAAATGTCAGTGAAGACACTTGCCAGTTGGTCAGCGCATGCTCGGAGTACACGTCCTGGTAATCCGTCTGGCCCTGCGGCCTTGTGGATGTTGACCTATTTAAAGGTCTTACTCGCATCGGCTACGGAGAGCATGATCACACATTCGTCCGGAACAGCTGATGCTCTCATGCATGCCTCAGTGTTGCTTGCCTTGAAGCGAGCATTGAAGTGATTTAGCTCGTCTGATAGGCTTGTGTCACTGGGCAGCTCACGGCTGTGCTTCCCTTTGTAGTCTGTAATAGTTTGCAGGCCCTGCCACATCCGACGAGTGTCGGAGCCGGTGTAGTACGATTCAATCTTCTGTATTGGCGCTTTGCCTGTTTGATGGTTTGTCTGAGGGAGTAGTGGCATTTCTTATGTTCGAAATATTGTCTCATTATCCACTTTTGGATATTGAAGTTTTGGCGGGAATAACACCTCTGTTCCTCAGAGAAATCCTCTCTCCCGATACTGCATGGCATGGAAGAGAACATTTCTGCAAGGAATTTACGACCGGTCATAAAACTGGTCCTCAGGAGAGGGGGTGTTCAAACCTTTGCCTAGCCAGTTTCTTTGATCCTCAGCCTATGAGGGCAAGTCATGACAAATGCGTACTCCGTTTGTACACATTTTGAATAATACATCGATGCAGCACAGAAATAGTCAGCACAGAAATACGCAACCACATAAAAAACAATGCATTTCTTGAAAACAATGGCAGACATTATTTGAGCTGAAGCGAGAGAAAATAACTGACTTCAGAATTAAATGTTGCTCCTTCACATCTCAGTACCCACTGTTAGTGTGCGTAGATCGCATGCTTATCGAAGCCCATGTTAAGTCAATAGTGCTAACTAGCTAGCTAGCCACGAAAACTTGGTTGCTAGCTGGATTAATTATGAAGTAAAAAGTTTGCTTTATGTATATCTTGTTTCATCTCTATTGCCATTGTCCTGGCTGGAAGCAGGTTCAGTAGATTGGAAGGTGCAGCGTGGAGTTATACGGTAGCAACGGTGTGCGAGTGCAACATCAAATGTAATATTTGATGCGTTCTCCACACTCTCGTCCCCACAAGAACGTACTCAATAGAAACGAACTCTGAGCATGAGAGTGTGGAGCACAGTAGTATACATATTGAGAAATATCCTTAGGTACAAAAAAATGTTGTGTGAAGAGGTCAAGTGAAGGGTTGTGGTGTTCATATGAATTGAGTGTGTTTTACGCTATTGACAACCTTAACAGAATAGTTGTGTGGTATAGTATAGGATAATATAGGATAGGGGTTGTTTGTCCCTGAGGGGCAATTCTTGTAGAATTCTACTTGTTCAAGAGATTTGGATGGAGACTTAATGGGATAATAGGTTGGTGATCAAGGTCATGTTCTTGGATGGAGACTTAATGGGATAATAGGTTGGTGATCAAGGTCATGTTCTTGGATGGAGACTTAATGGGATAATAGGTTGGTGATCAAGGTCATGTTCTTGGAGGGAGACTTAATGGGATAATAGGTTGGTGATCAAGGTCATGTTCTTGGATGGAGACTTAATGGGATAATAGGTTGGTGATCAAGGTCATGTTCTTGGCTGATGGATAAATGGATGAAGTCCGAAGTAAAGGGAATTACATTATTGTAAACAAGAGCTGTAGTTTATTTGTGTGACATTATTGTAAACAAGAGCTGTAGTTTATTTGTGTGACATTATTGTAAACAAGAGCTGTAGTTTATTTGTGTGACATTATTGTAAACAAGAGCTGTAGTTTATTTGTGTGACATTATTGTAAACAAGAGCTGTAGTTTATTTGTGTGACGTTATTGTAAATAAGAGCTGTAGTTTATTTGTGAGACATTATTGTAAACAAGAGCTGTAGTTTATTTGTGTAACGTTATTGTAAACAAGAGCTGTAGTTTATTTGTGTAACGTTATTGTAAACAAGAGCTGTAGTTTATTTGTGTGACGTTATTGTAAACAAGAGCTGTAGTTTATTTGTGTGACGTTATTGTAAACAAGAGCTGTAGTTTATTTGTGTAACGTTATTGTAAACCAGAGCTGTAGTTTATTTGTGTAACGTTATTGTAAACAAGAGCTGTAGTTTATTTGTGTAACGTTATTGTAAACCAGAGCTGTAGTTTATTTGTGTAACGTTATTGTAAACCAGAGCTGTAGTTTATTTGTGTGACGTTATTGTAAACAAGAGCTGTAGTTTATTTGTGTAACGTTATTGTAAACAAGAGCTGTAGTTTATTTGTGTAACGTTATTGTAAACCAGAGCTGTAGTTTATTTGTGTAACGTTATTGTAAACCAGAGCTGTAGTTTATTTGTGTGACGTTATTGTAAACAAGAGCTGTAGTTTATTTGTGTAACGTTATTGTAAACAAGAGCTGTAGTTTATTTGTGTAACGTTATTGTAAACCAGAGCTGTAGTTTATTTGTGTAACGTTATTGTAAACCAGAGCTGTAGTTTATTTGTGTGACGTTATTGTAAACCAGAGCTGTAGTTTATTTGTGTAACGTTATTGTAAACAAGAGCTGTAGTTTATTTGTGTGACGTTATTGTAAACCAGAGCTGTAGTTTATTTGTGTAACGTTATTGTAAACCAGAGCTGTAGTTTATTTGTGTAACGTTATTGTAAACCAGAGCTGTAGTTTATTTGTGTAACGTTATTGTAAACCATTAGCTGTAGTTTATTTGTGTAACGTTATTGTAAACCAGAGCTGTAGTTTATTTGTGTAACGTTATTGTAAACCAGAGCTGTAGTTTATTTGTGTAACGTTATTGTAAACCAGAGCTGTAGTTTATTTGTGTAACGTTATTGTAAACAAGAGCTGTAGTTTATTTGTGTAACGTTATTGTAAACCAGAGCTGTAGTTTATTTGTGTAACGTTATTGTAAACCAGAGCTGTAGTTTATTTGTGTAACGTTATTGTAAACCAGAGCTGTAGTTTATTTGTGTAACGTTATTGTAAACCAGAGCTGTAGTTTATTTGTGTAACGTTATTGTAAACCAGAGCTGTAGTTTATTTGTGTAACGTTATTGTAAACCAGAGCTGTAGTTTATTTGTGTAACGTTATTGTAAACAAGAGCTGTAGTTTATTTGTGTAACGTTATTGTAAACCAGAGCTGTAGTTTATTTGTGTAACGTTATTGTAAACCAGAGCTGTAGTTTATTTGTGTAACGTTATTGTAAACCAGAGCTGTAGTTTATTTGTGTAACGTTATTGTAAACAAGAGCTGTAGTTTATTTGTGTAACGTTATTGTAAACCAGAGCTGTAGTTTATTTGTGTAACGTTATTGTAAACCAGAGCTGTAGTTTATTTGTGTAACGTTATTGTAAACCAGAGCTGTAGTTTATTTGTGTAACGTTATTGTAAACCAGAGCTGTAGTTTATTTGTGTAACGTTATTGTAAACAAGAGCTGTAGTTTATTTGTGTAACGTTATTGTAAACCAGAGCTGTAGTTTATTTGTGTAACGTTATTGTAAACAAGAGCTGTAGTTTATTTGTGTAACGTTATTGTAAACCAGAGCTGTAGTTTATTTGTGTAACGTTATTGTAAACCAGAGCTGTAGTTTATTTGTGTAACGTTATTGTAAACCAGAGCTGTAGTTTATTTGTGTAACGTTATTGTAAACCAGAGCTGTAGATTTCACAACGTGATAGTATTCTTGGTATTTGTTCATTCTCTCTCTCTTTCTCTCACCATTTTTCTCACTCACACACTCCCCTACTTCTTACCAGCTCTCCTATCTCTCTTTCTGTCCCTCTCACTTTCTCCCCCTCTTTCTTTCTCTCTCTCCCCCTCCCTCCCTCTCTCCTTCTGTTCTACAGGGTGGAGTGAACACCTGTGTTCGTTACGGGGGGATATACATCAAGAGTCTGATGTCAGGGGGCGCTACTGAGCAGCACAGACGCATTCAGATAGGTAACCAGACATCACTAATCAACTAATACCTGACTAGCTTCACACATTCAGATAGGTAACCAGACATCACTAATCAACTAATACCTGACTAGCTTCACACATTCAGATAGGTAACCAGACATCACTAATCAACTAATACCAGACTAGCTTCACACATTCAGATAGGTAACCAGACATCACTAATCAACTAATACCAGACTAGCTTCACACATTCAGATAGGTAACCAGACATCACTAATCAACTAATACCTGACTAGCTTCACACATTCAGATAGGTAACCAGACATCACTAATCAACTAATACCTGACTAGCTTCACACATTCAGATAGGTAACCAGACATCACTAATACCTGACTAGCTTCACACATTCAGATAGGTAACCAGACATCACTAATCAACTAATACCAGACTAGCTTCACACATTCAGATAGGTAACCAGACATCACTAATCAACTAATACCTGACTAGCTTCACACATTCAGATAGGTAACCAGACATCACTAATCAACTAATACCTGACTAGCTTCACACATTCAGATAGGTAACCAGACATCACTAATCAACTAATACCAGACTAGCTTCACACATTCAGATAGGTAACCAGACATCACTAATCAACTAATACCTGACTAGCTTCACACATTCAGATAGGTAACCAGACATCACTAATCAAATAATACCAGACTAGCTTCACACATTCAGATAGGTAACCAGACATCACTAATCAACTAATACCAGACTAGCTTCACACATTCAGATAGGTAACCAGACATCACTAATCAACTAATACCAGACTAGCTTCACACATTCAGATAGGTAACCAGACATCACTAATCAACTAATACCTGACTAGCTTCACACATTCAGATAGGTAACCAGACATCACTAATCAACTAATACCTGACTAGCTTCACACATTCAGACAGGTAACCAGACATCACTAATCAACTAATACCTGACTAGCTTCACACATTCAGATAGGTAACCAGACATCACTAATCAACTAATACCTGACTAGCTTCACACATTCCGATAGGTAACCAGACATCACTAATCAACTAATACCAGACTAGCTTCACACATTCAGATAGGTAACCAGACATCACTAATACCTGACTAGCTTCACACATTCAGATAGGTAACCAAACATCACTAATACCTGACTAGCTTCACACATTCAGATAGGTAACCAGACATCACTAATACCTGACTAGCTTCACACATTCAGATAGGTAACCAGACATCACTAATACCTGACTAGCTTCACACATTCAGATAGGTAACCAGACATCACTAATACCTGACTAGCTTCACACATTCAGATAGGTAACCAGACATCACTAATACCTGACTAGCTTCACACATTCAGATAGGTAACCAGACATCACTAATCAACTAATACCTGACTAGCTTCACACATTCAGATAGGTAACCAGACATCACTAATACCTGACTAGCTTCACACATTCAGATAGGTAACCAGACATCACTAATCAACTAATACCTGACTAGCTTCACACATTCAGATAGGTAACCAGACATCACTAATCAACTAATACCTGACTAGCTTCACACATTCAGATAGGTAACCAGACATCACTAATCAATCATGTGTGTATGTATGACAGGTGACCGACTGCTGGAAGTTGATGGGTCCAACCTACGAGGTGTAACACACAACCAGGCCGTGGAGTGCCTGAAGAAGACTGGAGGTACGATGCGCGGACACACGCCATCCATCTTTCTCTCGCTCTTTATTCTGGCATAGTTTAGCCCAGTCACCCCCTCCTCTTACTGGGTTATGTAACACCCAGATTCCAAGACATAACGAATCTAGCTATTTCCTCACATGACTTCACTTCCGTAAACAGCATTCTCTTAACCCTTTACTCTCTGCTGTCGGACAGAATTCTGGGATTATAGCCATTACAGTTCTTTCTGGTGTTTAGTTTTCTGTTTGTGATCTTTGTATGTTCACTGTGTGTGTGTGTCTGCCTGCTTGTGTGCCCATGTCTGTGTGTGTGTCTGCCTGCTTGTGTGCCCATGTCTGTGTGTGTGTCTGCCTGCTTGTGTGCCCATGTCTGTGTGTGTGTCTGCCTGCTTGTGTGCCCATGTCTGTGTGTGTGCGTGTGTTAGGTGGTGAGTCTGCTTCTAGAGAGGGAGCCCCAGGTGTTGTTGGAGGCGGGAGCGAATCACCCCCGCTCAGCTTCACAGAGCCAATCAGGAAGCCTCAGGAGAGACAGCTCCATGGAGATGACCTTGAGTGGCAGGACCAAGGACTACAGCTTTGTCACTGACGGTGAGAGGAGAGGGCACACACACACACACACACACACACACACACACACACACACACACACACACACACACACACACACACACACACACACACACACACACACACACACACACACACACACACACACACACATGGTCACACAACCAGGGAGACACACACACGTAGACTCCCCTGAGGTGGCTGTGACAGCTACATTGTGTTGGCTGTCACATACACAGACAGCCCTGCCGTGCGTGTCCATGTGTGCGCATGCATGCGTCCGTACATACGTACAAAACCCGGTCTTGTTTTTATTGTTTACACACATTCCAGTCTGGTGGAGGGGTACAATGAAATAAGTAATGGTTTTGTTTTTAACAGCAGAAAATGCTTGTATGTGCATGTAAATAATGATGTGAAGCTGAATGAAATTAACACACACACACACACACACACACACACACACACCCTCCCCCTCTCTCAAACACTCCTAGAGACGACTCTTTGCACTCTTCTCAGACAACACTCTGAAGGTGCTGTTGAAGAAGAGTCTGTGTGGTTTGGGCTTCAGCTTCTACATCAGTGAGTTCAACAGTGGTTCTGATCAGGGCAGCAGTGTGGTGTGGATCAAAACCCTTTTACAGGGTCAACCAGCCCAGGAGTCAGGACAGATCAGAGGAGACGTCATATTGGCTGTTAATGGACAATGGGTTAAAGGCCTCAGCTACCAGGTACACAATGTCTTTCTTGTACAAATCTCTTTGCCATGGTCCTTCAATCCAGATATGAAGAAGTGTGTCCTGTTGGGGAGTGTGAATGGGGTTGTATTAAGATTAGCTTGTGTAGGTTAGGGTTCGGTGTAAAATATTTTTATGTTAGCGTACTTTGCTGAATCTGAGAGGGGGGAGGGGGAGGTCTACCGATGAGGTTCAAGAGCGTCACTAACGACGTGCTTTTGTATTTTTTTAATGTTATTTTAACAAATTACGATTTGGTTCGTCAGCGTCACAGCTTGTTTTGACCAGTGATTATTTTATGGAGGTGGTGCTTAACAGGAGGCAAGAACTTGAACCAGAAAGTTTGGGTAGTTCTGTTAGCGTCATCTAGCTAGCTAGTGCAATATTTGGTTCTAGTTTCTGAAAATAGGTTTAATTTAGGATGTGTCTCTATGTTAATTTGTTGTCTCTATGTTAATTTGGTGTCTCTATGTTAATTTAGTGTCTCTATGTTAATTTGGTGTCTCTATGTTAATTTAGTGTCTCTATGTTAATTTGGTGTCTCTATGTTAATTTTGTGTCTCTATGTTAATTTGGTGTCTCTATGTTAATTTAGTGTCTCTATGTTAATTTGGTGTCTCTATGTTAATTTGGTGTCTCTATGTTAATTTGGTGTCTCTATGTTAATTTAGTGTCTCTATGTTAATTTGGTGTCTCTATGTTAATTTTGTGTCTCTATGTTAATTTGGTGTCTCTATGTTAATTTAGTGTCTCTATGTTAATTTGGTGTCTCTATGTTAATTTGGTGTCTCTATGTTAATTTAGTGTCTCTATGTTAATTTGGTGTCTCTATGTTAATTTGGTGTCTCTATGTTAATTTGGTGTCTCTATGTTAATTTAGTGTCTCTATGTTAATTTGGTGTCTCTATGTTAATTTGGTGTCTCTATGTTAATTTGGTGTCTCTATGTTAATTTAGTGTCTCTATGTTAATTTAGTGTCTCTATGTTAATTTGGTGTCTCTATGTTAATTTGGTGTCTCTATGTTAGCTCTGTGCTTTGTTAAACACACTCTCTGTACCTCCTTCGCTCACAGTTAATGCCCTAATCTGATCTAACAGAAATTAGCCCTGTATGTCTCACCTATGACTCTGAACTATGGATTACACTGCGGTCGGACTGAGACGGGCAGTGTGGTTAACATGCAAATGAGAAGTTGTCATGGAATGCTTGGTGGCAAAGTGGTACTGTATGTACCTGTGGCCCGCCAATATAACCACACATTTTGACATGAGTGCACAAAAGTACAGTGACAAATAAATGCAGCAAATACAGAGAATTGGTTGTGGTTTAGCAAAAGCATGCAGAACTCTTTACCAACTCTCCTGCAGACAGACCCACACACACAGCCCAAATTCCTTGTACTGACCATTGACCTCTCACCCACAGAGGGTGTTGTTCCTGCTTCGTGGGCCTCCGTCTGAGGTCCACCTGACTATCTGCAGAAGCTCTTGGAGTACTGTCTCAACTGGACGCTGACACACTGGTGAGTACACACACTGACACATACACACAGAGAAACAGACACACACACACACTGAGCACTGAGAATTGAGCACTGAGTTGTATCTCTCTCTTTAAACAGGTTCCTTTCTTGTCTCCAACACCTGGGGTGAGGTCCAAGTCTCTAGATATCAGGCTAGGGGTAGATTATAGCCAGCTGCTCAAGCTACAGGCACACCAGAACCACCAGTACAACCAGGAGAACCAGTCCCAGAAGGGGCCAATGCAGCCATCACAAGCCCAGCACCAAACCTCCAAGCAGGCCAGCCAAACAGACAAATTCCCTGAGCCCTCTGAATGTCCGAAGACTCAACCGAGTCAGAATAATCAAGACAGCGAGATGGACGCAGCCGAGAACCAGCCCTCCTCCCCCATCTCCCTCGCCAGCAAAAGTGACCCAGGAGACAGTGAAGAGTTGTCTGTTGTGGACAAGGAAGCTTCCGAAGAAATGAGCTCGGCATCTGCCAGGTCCAAGACCAGCGCTAGTCCGGTGTACAGCAGGTAACGTTGATGTAACATTCTATGCACTGTAACAAATTATTGATTGCTGTCTTTTAGAAATAGGTTTTATTTTCAATAAAAGGATAAATTAAGTGAAAATAAATACACACACAACCTGTGAAGGAACCCTGTATGTACTTCCAGTGGCAGCAGAGAAGAGGTGGACAGCAGTTTGACTTACTGCCTTATGGGTGATGGAATAACCATTCTGGATGATAAAGAGTACTTGACCATCAGTTCGACTTCGGGCAGTCCCTCTAGCCTCACCTCAAACACCTCATTTACCTCTAGTGTGGCTCCACACACTACCTCTCGTACCCCCAGGACCAGATCCACCACCCCTACTAGTGTCCGATCCACCACTCTCAATAGTACTTCCATCCCCCACAGCTTGTCCTCGCAAACCACAAGCTCAACAAACCCCAATTTGTCCTCGCAAACCACCTCTGTCCAGCAGACACCATCTCAGCCTTCCTCTAGGCCTAGATCCAGCCTTTCCTCTAGGATGTCTGACCTCAACATCAGTCACTCGGTGCATCCTCCCCAGCCAAAGCATGCAACACCTCTTCCTCCCAGGCTGACCTCCCATACCTCCAACCCCAACTCCAGGACCTCTGATCGCAAATACAGCATCTCCTCAGATCGTAAACACAGCATCACCTCCTATCGTAAACACAGCATCACCTCCAAGACTACCAATGCCTCCAACATCACTAGTTCAGTCATCCAATACTATCCCCAGCCCCTTGACACAATGCCCCCCTCGCAATCCCCCGCACGCCACCCCTCACCCCAGCCTCCCCTGTCCTCACTCTCTCCCCCCATTCAGGCTGCACCTCTCCCACACGCACACCCTACCTGGAGACAGGAGACAGAAGGGGAGGAGGACGAAGATGAGGATGAGGAGGATCCCAGAAAAGTGAGACCTATTGTCAATGACATTACATGTTTGAAATTAGATGTTTGTTTTATCACATACATAAAATCACTTCCCTATTGAAGAGGATAATGTATAATACCTCTGTCAGTATACTTTTCCAGACGCAGTCCTAGTTTGGGGTTGAAATGTTGTCCGATTAAACAACACTTTGAGAGGATATACCTGTGTGCAGATACATTTTTTTGTTCTAATTAAATTAGATTGAACTTTATTCATAGCACTTTTCACAACTGCGTCCACAAAAACCCAAGCTTAAACCCTGAAGAAAACAGCAGAGACCTTTGTTCTGCTCATCTATCTTTCTGTTTTGATCCAGGGCATGATGAAGGAATTTGAGATGTGTGTGGTTCTGACCAAGTCGTGGAGCGGTAGTTTTGGGTTCACCATCACACGCAGCAAACTGGATGCCTGCTACTACATCCAGGACATACTGGACAACCCTGCTAAGACTGATGGACGGCTCAGACCAGGGGACAGACTAGTCATGGTATACACACACAGGCACACACACATACACACAGGCACACGCACACATTATCCTTACCTGTCTCGCCCATGCTCCCCTCTCCCAGGTCAACGGCCAGGATGTGACGAATGTGACAGACGAGGTTGCCATGTCGATCCTGAGGTCGTCTCCTAGGAGACTGAGTTTGATCCTGGGGAGGGCGGTGACCAACCTGATAGCTCCGCCTTTTCCAGACAACCTACAAGACATCATACTGCACAAGACACCCACTGGACAGCTTGGTAAAACATTGAGTGGGAGCGGGACTATTAGGATTTATCAGATGGGGGAATTACAGTCGTGGTCACACACTGGTCTCCACAAAGTTTGCTGCTTCAGTGTTCTTAGATCTTTATGTCAGTAGTTACTATGGTACACTGAAGTATAATTACAAGTATTCCATAAGTGTCAAAGGCTTTCATTGACAATGACATTCAGTTTATGCAAAGATTCAATATTTGCAGTATTGACCCTTCTTTTTCAAGACCTCTGCAATCCGCCCTGGCATGCTGTCAATTAACTTCTGGGCCACATCCTGACTGATGGCAGGCCATTCTTGCATAATCAATGCTTGGAGTTTGTCAGAAGTTGTGGGTTTTTGTTTGTCCACCCGCCTCTTGAGGATCGACCACAAGTTCTCAATGGGATTAAGGTCTGGGGAGTTTCCTGGCCATGGACCCAAAATGTCGATGTTTTGTTCCCCGTGCCACTTAGTTATCACTTTTGCCTTATGGCAAGGTGCTCCATCATGCTGGAAAAGGCATTGGTCGTCACCAAACTGTTCTTGGATGGTTGGGAGAAGTTGCTCTCGGAGGATGTGTTGGTACCATTCTTTATTCATGGCTGTGTTCTTAGGCAAAATTGTGAGTGAGCCCACTCCCTTGGCTGAGAAGCAACCCCACACATGAATGGTCTGAGGATGCTTTACTGTTGGCATGACACAGGACTGATGGTAGCGCTCACCTTGTCTTCTCCGGACAAGGTGTTTTCCGGATGGCCCAAACAATCGGAAAGGGGATTCATTAGAGAAAATGACTCTACCCCAGTCCTCAGCAGTCCAATCCCTGTACATTTTGCAGAATATCAGTCTGTCCCTGATGTTTTTCCTGGAGAGAAGTGGCTTCTTTGCTGCCCTTCTTGACACCAGGCCATCCTCCAAAAGTCTTCACCTCACTGTGTGTGCAGATGCACTCACACCTGCCTGCTGCCATTCCTGAGCAAGCTCTGCACTGGTGGTGCCCCGATCCCGCAGCTGAATAAACTTTAGGAGACGGTCCTGGCACTTGCTGGACTTTCTTGGGCGCCCTGACGCCTTCTTCACAACAATTGAACCTCTCTCCTTGAAGTTCTTGATGATCCGATAAATGGTTGATTTCGGTGCAATCTTACTAGCAGCAATATCCTTGCCTGTGAAGCCTTTTTTGTGCAAAGCAATGATGACGGCACGTGTTTCCTTGCAGGTAACCATGGTTGACAGAGGAAGAACAATGATTTCAAGCAACACCCTCCTTTTAAAGCTTCCAGTCTGTTATTCTGACTCAATCAGCATGACAGGGGGGTCTCCAGCCTTGTCCTCGTCAACACTCTCACCTGTGTTAACGAGACAATCACAGACATGATGGCAGCTGGTCCTTTTGTGGCAGGGCTGAAATGCAGTGGAAATGTTGTTGGGGGATTAAGTTCATTTTCATGGCAAAGAGGGACTTTGCAATTGATTGCAATTCATCTGATCACTTTTCATGACATTCTGGAGTATATGCAAATTGCCATCAACACTGAGGCAGCAAACTTTGTGGAGACCAATACTTGTGTCATTCTCAAAACGTTTGACCACGACTGTATATTATCGAATGCCATTGTGAGGGTCTGCACTCAGGCTGCAATGTATGGTGGCCGCTGCGTGGTAGAAAGAAATATACTTAATTTAGTTTCGACTTCTATGTCTTCATCAGTGCTGTACAAACTCATTAAGGAGGCAGTTTCCTTCCGTTTTGTGCCCAATGAACACATCTCTCAGGTATAAAGCTGACAGGTGGTATAGGCAGCAAGTGGCAGGGAATCTACTGTCTGGAGGTGGTTCCTGGTTCACCTGCCTGTGAGGAAGGCAGCGTCCAACCAAACGACAGGATCCTGTACATCTGTGGCCGATGCACCATGGGAATGACTCTGGAGGACGCTGTCAAGGCCTGCAAGAATGCTCCACGCAAAGTGAAACTCAAGGCCACCAGGTGTGTGGAGTTGGCTGAGTGTGTTTGTGTGCCTGCATGTGTGTGTGTGTGTGTGTGTGTTTTGTATGCTTGCATGCGTTTTTGTGTTAAATGAACCGTCTGTTTCCTTTCTTTCTTGATGTAGAGATGACCAGCCTGTGACTCCCAAAGCCAAGAGTAATGGTGCGTATCTCATCATGTAGGGAGATGCTTTATGTTCAGGACTCACTGCATTCACAATCACTAGGCAACTTGTATTCCTCAGGATTCATTGTATTGTTGAACAAACACAATGCTCTCAGTCAATCCAAAATCTTATTGAACCTCAAACCTGAATGTTTAACAAAGGAAAAGTGAGTTTAGTCTTTCTCAGGGGAATATATAAGTGTGCACAATTATTAGGCAACTAAATTACAAAAATAATTTCTCCCAACTCACTTATTCTCAATTTTTAGAGGAAGTGTAACAAAATTACAATTAAATACAGTTTTTGGCCTTTCAAAAATATCCATTGACCAATATAGCCACACTTCTTTTCAATAACTGATTGTCCTGCATAAAGATCATAGCCTTCTTGAATGCTGAGGACTTCTTCCTGTACCACTGCTTGAAGAAAGTATCTTCCAGAAACTGGCTGTAGGCTTGGGAGTTTGAGTCCATCTTCAATCCGAAAAGGTCCAACTACCTCATCCTTAATGATAGCATCCCATACCAGTACCACTCCTCCACCTTGCTGGCGCCTGACTCCAAGTGGTGCCCTGTGTCCATTACTGATCCAGCTATAGGCCCGTCCATCTGGTCCATCAAGAGTCACTCTCATTTAATCTGTCCAAAAAACCTTAGAATAATCTGTCTTCAGGTATTTCATTGCCCAATCTTGACGCTTCAACTTGTGAATCGTATTCAGTGGTGGTCATGTTTCAGCCTTCTTGACCTTGGCCATGTCTCTGAGCACTTGACACCTGGTACTTCTGGACACTCCAGGTAGGTTGCAGTTCTAGAATATGGAGCACTGGAGGATAATGGGGTCCTGGTAGGTTGTAGTTGTGGAATATGGAGCACTGGAGGATAATGGGTTCCTGGTAGGTTGCAGTTCTAGAATATGGAGCACTGGAGGATAATGGGTTCCTGGTAGGTTGCAGTTGTGTAACATGGAGCACTGGAGGATAATGGGGTCCTGGTAGGTTGTAGTTGTGGAATATGGAGCACTGGAGGATAATGGGTTCCTGGTAGGTTGTATTTGTGGAATATGGAGCACTGGAGGGTAATGGGTTCCTGGTAGGTTGTAGCTGTGTAATTTTGAGCACTGGAGGATAATGGGTTCCTGGTAGGTTGTAGTTGTGGAATATGAAACACTGGAGGATAATTGGGTTCCTGGTAGGTTGTAGTTGTGTAACATGGAGCACTAGAGGATAATGGGTTCCTGGTAGGTTGTAGTTGTGTAACATGGAGCACTGGAGGATAATGGGTTCCTGGTAGGTTGTAGTTGTGGAATATGGAGTACTGGAAGATAATGGGTTCCTGGTAGGTTGTAGTTCTAGAATATGGAGTACTGGAAGATAATGGGTTCCTGGTAGGTTGTAGTTGTGGAATATGGAGTACTGGAAGATAATGGGTTCCTGGTAGGTTGTGGGTCTGTAATATGGAACACTGGAGGATAATGGGGTCCTGGTAGGTTGTAGTTCTGGAATACGTTTGATTGGCCGCTGGTCACGCCTCAATAGTTTAGCTATTTCAAGAGTGTTGCTCCGTCTGAGGCATTTTACAAGTTTAGACTTTTCAGTGTCAGTTAAATCTCTTTTGGCCCATTTTACCTGAGGTAATAAAGCTTCCTAATAATTATGCACACCTTGATGTAAGGTGTAATTCACTTTGGCCACACCCTCCCTCATTACACAAATACATATCACCTGAAAATAATTAAATCCAATAAGCATTCAAGTTTATATGGTTTGGAGTTATAAAGATCATATTTCTGCCTAATGATTGTGCATGCAGTGTATATGATTGCTGGTTCACATAGAAACAGACACAAACTGAAGCACTGGAATGTTGGGTTAAGTTGGTGTAATGAGATGTTTGTAACCAGGCAGGTTGATGCCTTGTTGACGACCTAGATGCTATTCTCAGATCAATCATTACCAGAGTAGATAACCATATTACCTGGGATAGAAGGTTCATGGTTTGGTCTTCCAACATTACAGTGTGTGATTCTGTGTCCTTTCTGTCTGTGTCCAGGTCTCAGTGACCTGAGAGTGGAAGAAGGAGAAGGATAGGAAGTATTTCAGGAACCTCTCTCGCTCATTTTGTTTTCTCACTCTCTCCTTTCTCTCTCTCTCTCTCCCCTCTCATCTCTTTGTCTGTGTTTGTAGCCGTAGCCTGGTGCTGACAGACAGGGTCTGTGCTCCCACTACAGGATTAATTATTACAGAGCATCTAAACCACACACACACATAGATGGAAACACACAAACACAAACAGATACACCCATATGGCTGGGCACAGACACCCATACACACACACACGCTCTCTTGCGCTCTACGGGGGGTCTAGTTGATTGGTGACAGTAGGGAGACGAGGTAGGGAGACAAGAGAGGGGCGGTCTGAAAGGCCAGTGTTGTCTACCTGTTCGAGAGGAGACCTACGCACCAAAATGGCCGCAGAGGAGGGAGGTCAACGTGAGTTTCTGTCCTGTTCTGAATATATCGTAACCAGGGGAATGTTTTACTTTTATTTGACACATGAATATGTATTAAATTGATCTTGTTTCATACGTCTGTATTGGTTCTGAATTATTGATGATGGATGTTTATAATACTTAACTCTAATGAGTAGATGAAGTTACATTGAGCAGCATTGAGGAACATTGAGGAGGAGCTATCATTTACCTGTCCTGCCACCCTGGCCTGTGGGTTGACCATAGGACTTACATAACATAGCACACTTTATTGTCCATTGAAATGGAAATACATAGTTAGATGTTCTTGCGGAAATATACTTTTTTTCTGAAACTCTTCTCTGTTGTCTCATTCTGTTCTGTCTCTCTGTGTTTATTCTGCAGATAAAGCCGTGACAGAGACCACCGGGAAATTCAGACCACTTCTCTCTGTCACATCCGATCAAGACGTAAGTGTTAGCTCTCACTCCCTCTGTCTCTCTCTCTCTCTCCCTCTCTTTCTCTCTCACTCACTCCCTCTGTCTCTCACTCCCTCTCTCCCTCTCTCTCTCTCACTCCCTCTGTCTCTCTCTCTCTCTCTCCCTCTCTCTCTCTCTCACTCCCTCTCTCCCTCTCTCTCTCTCTCTCTCTCTCTCCCTCTCTCTCTCTCTCTCTCACTCCCTCTCTCCCTCTGTCTCTCTCTCTCTCTCTCTCTCTCTCCCTCTCTTTCTCTCTCACTCACTCCCTCTGTCTCTCTCTCTCTCTCTCCCCCTCTCTCTCTCTCACTCCCTCTGTCTCTCTCTCTCTCTCCCTCTCTCTCTCTCTCACTCCCTCTCTCCCTCTCTCTCTCTCACTCCCTCTCTCTCTCTCTCACTCCCTCTCTCTCTCTCTCACTCCCTCTGTCTCTCTCTCTCTCTCTCCCTCTCTCTCTCTCTCACTCCCTCTCTCCCTCTCTCTCTCTCCCTCTCTTTCTCTCTCACTCCCTCTGTCTTTTTTTCTCTCTCTCTCCCTTTAACTCTCCCTGTATCTACCCCTCTCTCTCACTCCCTGTATCTACCCCTCTCTCTCTCCCTCTCTCTCTCTCTCTCTCTCTCACTCCCTGTATCTACCTCTCTTTCTCTCCTCTCTCTCTTTCTCTCCTCTCTCTCTCTCCCTCTCTCCTCACCTTCTCTCTCTTTATCTCTTTTTCTTTCTCTCTCTCCCTCCCTCCCTCCCTCTGTCTCTCTCTCTCTCACTCCCTCCCTCCCTCTGTCTCTCTCTCACTCCCTCCCTCTGTCTCTCTCTCTCCCTCTGTCTCTTTCCCTCTCTCTCTCTCTCTCTCTCTCTCACTCCCTCACTCTGTCTCTCACTCTGTCTCTCTCTCTCTCTCTCTCTCTCTCTCTCTCTCTCTCTCACTCCCTTTAACTCTCTCTCTCTCTCCCTTTAACTCTCTCTCTCTCTCCCTGTATCTACCTCTCTCTCTCTCTCTCTCTCTCTCTCTCTCTCTCACTCCCTTTACCTCTCTCTCTCTCACTCCCTTTAACTCTCTCTCTCTCTCCCTGTATCTACCTCTCTCTCTCTCTCTCTCTCCCTGTATCTACCTCTCTCTCTCTCTCTCTCTCTCACTCCCTTTAACTCTCTCTCTCTCTCCCTGTATCTACCTCTCTCTCTCTCTCTCTCTCTCTCTGATGACACATGTTGAAACTAGAGTCATCAGTTCTCTCGGCTTGGGGCCTGTGGGCATTCTCACCTTATACTGCATTAATATTTTACTGCTCAAACACTGCTTACTTCCGCCTGTGGCAGAGAATTGGGAATGCACTTATAAGTCTGAATAAAAGTATCTACATAATGGCTAAATTGTAATTTTAAGTGTCTCGGGATAGGGATTTTGGGGTGAATCCCAACTTCCTAACTTGAATTTTCACAGTAATTTGACTTGAGTGGAAGTTAGCATTCACCCCTATGACTGGATTTGTAACTTCCACCTCCCCCTCTCTCAGAGCTGTATCTTGCAGATAGATGTGTGTAAGCCAGAGAGAGGGGGTCTGGGCTTTGCTCTGATTGGAGGATGCAACGGAAGCTCACTCAGAGTGAAGGAGATCTGCGCTGGAGGCGTGGCCCAGCAGGATGGACGGCTTAGAGTGGGAGACATACTGCTCGAGGTATGCCCATGCTAGAGGCTCAGAGTGGGAGACATACTGCCCCAGGTATGCCCATGCTAGAGGCTCAGAGTGGGAGACATACTGCTCCAGGTATGCCCATGCTAGAGGCTCAGAGTGGGAGACATACTACCCCAGGTATGCCCATGCTAGAGGCTCAGAGTGGGAGACATACTGCTCCAGGTATGCCCATGCTAGAGGCTCAGAGTGGGAGACATACTGCTCGAGGTATGCCCATGCTAGAGGCTCAGAGTGGGAGACATACTGCCCCAGGTATGCCCATGCTAGAGCCTTGCACAGGCATGAATTTTAAGCAAGAGCCCTACCCATGCCTGCAAATTTAAGGCCCGGCCCTGCCCGAAACTCGAAATCAGAAATAACTTCCTCTGTTAGCAAATTCTCTCTCTGTCTGTCACTCGCTCCCTGCCCACAGCTCTGCATGTGCTCTGCTCATGGCTGCTCTGAGTCTTGAGTATCCATAGCAATGGCTCCACTTGGGCTGCTCTGCTCAAAGAAGAGACACAAGCATTTACCTATTAGCTACTTTTTGTCACTCTAAACTCTGACAAAACTCAAGGAACATTATTTTCTGTGAAATATTCTCTCCTGTCTTATTTTTGACGAGGTTGAAGCACTTCTGACATCATGTTATCATCTTAGTCAGATATGCTCAGCAGAGCACAAACAAATGGTTCAGCTTCCAAATGTTAGTGATACCCGAGTCCTGCCTGTACCCTAGTTATTAAAAACAGGCCCTACCTGGCCCTAACGTTATGGCCCGTCGGGGTCGGGTCGGGTAGCGGAGCCTTAACACACACACGTGACCTATCCACGACTGATGATGACTCATCCATCCACGACTGATGATGACTCATCCATCCACGACTGATGATGACTCATCCATCCACGACTGACGATGACTCATCCATCCACGACTGATGATGACTCATCCATCCACAACTGATGATGACTCATCCATCCACGACTGACGATGACTCATCCATCCACGACTGATGATGACTCATCCATCCACGACTGACGATGACTCATCCATCCACGACTGATGATGACTCATCCATCCACGACTGACGATGACTCATCCATCCACGACTGACGTTGACTCATCCATCCACGACTGATGATGACTAATCCATCCACGACTGATGATGACTCATCCATCCACGACTGATGATTCATCCAAACATGTATTTGAATATATCTGTACTAATATGTGTCATTGTTGTATTCCAATGTGTTCTAGGTGAATGGTTTAATAGTATCAGGTCTGAGCCACAGTAAGGTGGTAGATATCCTCCGTAAGGCTGAGGGAAACATCCAGCTCACCATCTGTAGAGACATCATACCGTGGGATAACACAGCACCCTGCACTGATGCATCATTCTCTATGACCTTCCCTGGAGACAACATGGCCTCCTGCTCTGAAGTCAACATGGCTACCAGCAATGGATCCAATATGGTATCCTGCACTAGAGACAACATCGCCTCCAGCACTGGATCAAATGTGGCAGTCTACACTGAATACCTTCCCGCTGGTGAGATCTAAGAGATAGTTAATCCATAAGTAATATTATAATATTCCAATCTGCAGGCCTAAATCCTAAACAAAATGCACTTAGACCCAATGCAGCCTTTTTTTCATCTCAATATCAAAGGATTTCTGGGTAACAATTACCTTCATGTGAGTGTTTTCAATTAAAATGGTAAAAAAGAAACAAACATAGCTTCTTAAGCTTGAATTTGCTAGGCCTGTCTGAGTGGGGAGGGGACAACTGACAACTAGCTGCTATTGGCAGACAGGCTTGGAACTCTCTTTCTTATTGGTCTATTAACTAATTTACCATCTGGTGATGTCACCAGGCAGGCCAAAACTCCATCGCTCCAAAACAGGTATTTTCAACCAGTCATATATTAAACAGTAGTACATAGGACAGATGTAGGATGCTGAACAGTGGGACAGATGTAGGATGCTGAACAGTGGGACAGATGTAGGATGCTGAACAGTGGTACATAGGACAGATGTAGGATGCTGAAAAGTAGGACATAGGACAGATGTAGGATGCTGAACAGTGGGACATAGGACAAATGTAGGATGCTGAACAGTGGGACATAGGACAGATGTAGAATGCTGAACAGTGGGAAATAGGACAGATGTAGGATGCTGAACAGTGGGACATAGGACAGATGTAGGATGCTGAACAGTGGGACAGATGTAGGATGCTGAACAGTGGGACATAGGACAGATGTAGGATGATGAACAGTGGGACATAGGACAGATGTAGGATGATGAACAGTGGGACATAGGACAGATGTAGGATGATGAACAGTAGTACATAGGACAGGTGTAGGATGCTGAACAGTGGGACAGATGTAAGATGCTGAACAGTGGGACACAGGACAGATGTAGGATGATGAACAGTGGGACATAGGACAGATGTAGGATGATGAACAGTGGGACATAGGACAAATGTAGGATGATGAACAGTGGGACAGATGTAGGATGCTGAACAGTGGGACAGATGTAGGATGCTGAACAGTAGGACATTGGACAGATGTAGGATGCTGAACAGTGGGACATAGGACAGATGTATCATGCTGAACAGTAGGACATAGGACAGATGTATGATGCTGAACAGTAGGACATAGGACAGATGTAGGATGCTGAACAGTGGGACAGATGTAGGATTCTGAACAGTGGGACATAGGACAGATGTAGGATTCTGAACAGTGGGACATAGGACAGATGTAGGATGCTGAACAGTGGGACAGATGTAGGATGCTAAACAGTAGGACATAGGACAGATGTAGGATGCTGAACAGTGGGACATAGGATAGATGTAGGATGCTGAACAGTGGGACAAAGGACAGATGTAGGATTCTGAACAGTGGGACATAGGACAGATGTAGGATGCTGAACAGTGGGGCAGATGTAGGATGCTAAACAGTAGGACATAGGACAGATGTAGGATGCTGAACATTGGGACATAGAACAGATGTAGGATGCTGAACAGTGGGACAAAGGACAGACGTAGGATGCTGAACAGTGGGACAGATGTAGGATACTGAACAGTAGGACATAGGACAGATGTAGAATGCTGAACAGTAGGACATATGACAGATGTAGGATGCTGAACAGTGGGACATAGGACAGATGTAGGATGCTGAACAGTAGGACATAGGACAGATGTGGGATGCTGAACAGTAGGACATAGGACAGATGTAGGATGCTGAACAGTGGGACACAGGACAGATGTAGGATGATGAACAGTGGGACATAGGACAGATGTAGGATGATGAACAGTGGGACATAGGACAAATGTAGGATGATGAACAGTAGTACATAGGACAGGTGTAGGATGCTGAACAGTGGGACAGATGTTGGATGCTGAACAGTGGGACAGATGTAGGATGGTGAACAGTAGGACATAGGACAGATGTAGGATGATGAACAGTAGGACATAGGACAGATGTAGGATGCTGAACAGTGGGACAGATGTAGGATGCTGAACAATGGGACAGATGTAGGATGCTGAACAGTAGGACATTGGACAGATGTAGGATGCTGAACAGTGGGACATAGGACAGATGTAGGATGCTGAACAGTAGGACATAGGACAGATGTAGGATGCTGAACAGTGGGACAGATGTAGGATTCTGAACAGTGGGATAGATGTAGGATGATGAACAGTAGGACATAGGACAGATGTAGGATGCTGAACAGTGGGACATAGGACAGATGTAGGATGCTGAACAGTGGGACAGATGTAGGATGCTAAACAGTAGGACATAGGACAGATGTAGGATGCTGAACAGTGGGACATAGGACAGATGTAGGATGCTGAACAGTGGGACAAAGGACAGATGTAGGATGATGAACAGTGGGACATAGGACAGATGTAGGATTCTGAGCAGTGGGACATAGGACAGATGTAGGATGCTGAACAGTGGGGCAGATGTAGGATGCTAAACAGTAGGACATAGGACAGATGTAGGATGCTGAACAGTGGGACATAGGACAGATGTAGGATGCTGAACAGTGGGACAAAGGACAGACGTAGGATGCTGAACAGTAGGACAGATGTAGGATACTGAACAGTAGGACATAGGACAGATGTAGGATGCTGAACAGTAGGACATATGACAGATGTAGGATGCTGAACAGTGGGACATAGGACAGATGTAGGATGCTGAACAGTAGGACATAGGACAGATGTGGGATGCTGAACAGTAGGACATAGGACATATGTAGGATGCTGAACAGTAGGACATAGGACAGATGTAGGATGCTGAACAGTAGGACATAGGACAGATGTAGGATGCTGAACAGTGGGACATAGGACAGATGTAGGATGATGAACAGTAGGACACAGGACAGATGTAGGATGATGAACAGTGGGACATAGGACAGATGTAGGATGATGAACAGTGGGACAGATGTAGGATGCTGAACAGTGGGACAGATGTAGGATGCTGAACAGTAGGACATTGGACAGATGTAGGATGCTGAACAGTGGGACATAGGACAGATGTATCATACTGAACAGTAGGACATAGGACAGATGTATCATGCTGAACAGTAGGACATAGGACAGATGTAGGATGCTGAACAGTGGGACAGATGTAGGATTCTGAACAGTGGGACATAGGACAGATGTAGGATGATGAACAGTGGGACATAGGACAGATGTAGGATGCTGAACAGTGGGACAGATGTAGGATGCTAAACAGTAGGACATAGGACAGATGTAGGATGCTGAACAGTTAAACATAGGACAGATGTAGGATGCTGAACAGTTGGACATAGGACAGATGTAGAATGCTGAACAGTAGGACATAGGACAGATGTAGGATGCTGAAGAGTAGGACATAGAACAGATGTAGGATGCTGAGCAGTAGGACATAGGACAGATGTAGGATAATGAACAGTAGGACATAGGACAGATGTAGGATGCTGAACAGTAGGACAGATGTAGGATGCTGAACAGTAGGACAGATGTAGGATGCTGAACAGTAGGAATTAGGACAGATGTATCATGCTGAACAGTAGGACATAGGACAGATGTAGGATGATGAACAGTGGGACAGATGTAGGATTCTGAACAGTGGGACAGATGTAGGATGATGAACAGTAGGACATAGGACAGATGTAGGATTCTGAACAGTGGGACAAAGGACAGATGTAGGATGCTGAACAGTGGGACAGATGTAGGATGCTAAACAGTAGGACATAGGACAGATGTAGGATGCTGAACAGTGGGACATAGGACAGATGTAGGATGCTGAACAGTGGGACAAAGGACAGATGTAGGATGATGAACAGTGGGACATAGGACAGATGTAGGATTCTGAACAGTGGGACATAGGACAGATGTAGGATGCTGAACAGTGGGGCAGATGTAGGATGCTAAACAGTAGGACATAGGACAGATGTAGGATGCTGAACAGTGGGACATAGGACAGATGTAGGATGCTGAACAGTGGGACAAAGGACAGACGTAGGATGCTGAACAGTAGGACAGATGTAGGATACTGAACAGTAGGACATAGGACAGATGTAGGATGCTGAACAGTAGGACATATGACAGATGTAGGATGCTGAACAGTGGGACATAGGACAGATGTAAGATGCTGAACAATAGGACATAGGACAGATGTAGGATGCTGAACAGTGGGACATAGGACAGATGTAGAATGCTGAACAGTGGGACATAGGACAGATGTAGGATGATGAACAGTGGGACAGATGTAGGATTCTGAACAGTGGGACAGATGTAGGATGATGAACAGTAGGACATAGGACAGATGTAGGATGCTGAACAGTGGGACATAGGACAGATGTAGGATGCTGAACAGTGGGACAGATGTAGGATGCTAAACAGTAGGACATAGGACAGATGTAGGATGCTGAACAGTAGGACATAGGACAGATGTAGGATGCTGAACAGTGGGACATAGGACAGATGTAGGATGCTGAACAGTGGGACATAGGACAGATGTAGGATTCTGAGCAGTTGGACATAGGACAGATGTAGGATGCTGAACAGTGGGGCAGATGTAGGATGCTAAACAGTAGGACATAGGACAGATGTAGGATGCTGAACAGTAGGACATAGGACAGATGTAGGATGCTGAACAGTGGGACATAGGACAGATGTAGGATGCTGAACAGTGGGACATAGGACAGATGTAGGATGATGAACGGTGGGACAGATGTAGGATTCTGAACAGTGGGACAGATGTAGGATGATGAACAGTAGGACATAGGACAGATGTAGGATGCTGAACAGTGGGACATAGGACAGATGTAGGATGCTGAACAGTGGGACAGATGTAGGATGCTAAACAGTAGGACATAGGACAGATGTAGGATGCTGAACAGTGGGACATAGGACAGATGTAGGATGCTGAACAGTGGGACAAAGGACAGATGTAGGATGATGAACAGTGGGACATAGGACAGATGTAGGATGCTGAAAAGTAGGACATAGGACAGATGTAGGATGCTGAACAGTGGGACATAGGACAAATGTAGGATGCTGAACAGTGGGACATAGGACAGATGTAGAATGCTGAACAGTGGGAAATAGGACAGATGTAGGATGCTGAACAGTGGGACATAGGACAGATGTAGGATGCTGAACAGTGGGACAGATGTAGGATGCTGAACAGTGGGACATAGGACAGATGTAGGATGATGAACAGTGGGACATAGGACAGATGTAGGATGATGAACAGTGGGACATAGGACAGATGTAGGATGATGAACAGTGGGACATAGGACAGATGTAGGATGCTGAACAGTAGGACATAGGACAGATGTAGGATTCTGAGCAGTTGGACATAGGACAGATGTAGGATGCTGAACAGTGGGGCAGATGTAGGATGCTAAACAGTAGGACATAGGACAGATGTAGGATGCTGAACAGTAGGACATAGGACAGATGTAGGATGCTGAACAGTGGGACATAGGACAGATGTAGGATGCTGAACAGTGGGACATAGGACAGATGTAGGATGATGAACGGTGGGACAGATGTAGGATTCTGAACAGTGGGACAGATGTAGGATGATGAACAGTAGGACATAGGACAGATGTAGGATGCTGAACAGTGGGACATAGGACAGATGTAGGATGCTGAACAGTGGGACAGATGTAGGATGCTAAACAGTAGGACATAGGACAGATGTAGGATGCTGAACAGTGGGACATAGGACAGATGTAGGATGCTGAACAGTGGGACAAAGGACAGATGTAGGATGATGAACAGTGGGACATAGGACAGATGTAGGATGCTGAAAAGTAGGACATAGGACAGATGTAGGATGCTGAACAGTGGGACATAGGACAAATGTAGGATGCTGAACAGTGGGACATAGGACAGATGTAGAATGCTGAACAGTGGGAAATAGGACAGATGTAGGATGCTGAACAGTGGGACATAGGACAGATGTAGGATGCTGAACAGTGGGACAGATGTAGGATGCTGAACAGTGGGACATAGGACAGATGTAGGATGATGAACAGTGGGACATAGGACAGATGTAGGATGATGAACAGTGGGACATAGGACAGATGTAGGATGATGAACAGTAGTACATAGGACAGGTGTAGGATGCTGAACAGTGGGACAGATGTAAGATGCTGAACAGTGGGACACAGGACAGATGTAGGATGATGAACAGTGGGACATAGGACAGATGTAGGATGATGAACAGTGGGACATAGGACAAATGTAGGATGATGAACAGTGGGACAGATGTAGGATGCTGAACAGTGGGACAGATGTAGGATGCTGAACAGTAGGACATTGGACAGATGTAGGATGCTGAACAGTGGGACATAGGACAGATGTATCATGCTGAACAGTAGGACATAGGACAGATGTATGATGCTGAACAGTAGGACATAGGACAGATGTAGGATGCTGAACAGTGGGACAGATGTAGGATTCTGAACAGTGGGACATAGGACAGATGTAGGATTCTGAACAGTGGGACATAGGACAGATGTAGGATGCTGAACAGTGGGACAGATGTAGGATGCTAAACAGTAGGACATAGGACAGATGTAGGATGCTGAACAGTGGGACATAGGATAGATGTAGGATGCTGAACAGTGGGACAAAGGACAGATGTAGGATTCTGAACAGTGGGACATAGGACAGATGTAGGATGCTGAACAGTGGGGCAGATGTAGGATGCTAAACAGTAGGACATAGGACAGATGTAGGATGCTGAACATTGGGACATAGGACAGATGTAGGATGCTGAACAGTGGGACAAAGGACAGACGTAGGATGCTGAACAGTGGGACAGATGTAGGATACTGAACAGTAGGACATAGGACAGATGTAGAATGCTGAACAGTAGGACATATGACAGATGTAGGATGCTGAACAGTGGGACATAGGACAGATGTAGGATGCTGAACAGTAGGACATAGGACAGATGTGGGATGCTGAACAGTAGGACATAGGACAGATGTAGGATGCTGAACAGTGGGACACAGGACAGATGTAGGATGATGAACAGTGGGACATAGGACAGATGTAGGATGATGAACATTGGGACATAGGACAAATGTAGGATGATGAACAGTAGTACATAGGACAGGTGTAGGATGCTGAACAGTGGGACAGATGTTGGATGCTGAACAGTGGGACAGATGTAGGATGGTGAACAGTAGGACATAGGACAGATGTAGGATGATGAACAGTAGGACATAGGACAGATGTAGGATGCTGAACAGTGGGACAGATGTAGGATGCTGAACAATGGGACAGATGTAGGATGCTGAACAGTAGGACATTGGACAGATGTAGGATGCTGAACAGTGGGACATAGGACAGATGTAGGATGCTGAACAGTAGGACATAGGACAGATGTAGGATGCTGAACAGTGGGACAGATGTAGGATTCTGAACAGTGGGACAGATGTAGGATGATGAACAGTAGGACATAGGACAGATGTAGGATGCTGAACAGTGGGACATAGGACAGATGTAGGATGCTGAACAGTGGGACAGATGTAGGATGCTAAACAGTAGGACATAGGACAGATGTAGGATGCTGAACAGTGGGACATAGGACAGATGTAGGATGCTGAACAGTGGGACAAAGGACAGATGTAGGATGATGAACAGTGGGACATAGGACAGATGTAGGATTCTGAGCAGTGGGACATAACACAGATGTAGGATGCTGAACAGTGGGGCAGATGTAGGATGCTAAACAGTAGGACATAGGACAGATGTAGGATGCTGAACAGTGGGACATAGGACAGATGTAGGATGCTGAACAGTGGGACAAAGGACAGACGTAGGATGCTGAACAGTAGGACAGATGTAGGATACTGAACAGTAGGACATAGGACAGATGTAGGATGCTGAACAGTAGGACATATGACAGATGTAGGATGCTGAACAGTGGGACATAGGACAGATGTAGGATGCTGAACAGTAGGACATAGGACAGATGTGGGATGCTGAACAGTAGGACATAGGACATATGTAGGATGCTGAACAGTAGGACATAGGACAGATGTAGGATGCTGAACAGTAGGACATAGGACAGATGTAGGATGCTGAACAGTGGGACATAGGACAGATGTAGGATGATGAACAGTAGGAAATAGGACAGATGTGGGATGCTGAACAGTAGGACATAGGACAGATGTAGGATGCTGAACAGTAGGACATAGGACAAATGTAGGATGCTGAACAGTAGGACATAGGACATATGTAGGATGCTGAACAGTAGGACATAGGACAGATGTAGGATGCTGAACAGTAGGACATAGGACAGATGTAGGATGCTGAACAGTAGGACATAGGACAGATGTAGGATGCTGAACAGTAGGACACAGGACAGATGTAGGATGATGAACAGTGGGACATAGGACAGATGTAGGATGATGAACAGTGGGACAGATGTAGGATGCTGAACAGTAGGACATTGGACAGATGTAGGATGCTGAACAGTGGGACATAGGACAGATGTATCATACTGAACAGTAGGACATAGGACAGATGTATCATGCTGAACAGTAGGACATAGGACAGATGTAGGATGCTGAACAGTGGGACAGATGTAGGATTCTGAACAGTGGGACATAGGACAGATGTAGGATTCTGAACAGTGGGACATAGGACAGATGTAGGATGCTGAACAGTGGGACAGATGTAGGATGCTAAACAGTAGGACATAGGACAGATGTAGGATGCTGAACAGTTAAACATAGGACAGATGTAGGATGCTGAACAGTTGGACATAGGACAGATGTAGAATGCTGAACAGTAGGACATAGGACAGATGTAGGATGCTGAAGAGTAGGACATAGAACAGATGTAGGATGCTGAGCAGTAGGACATAGGACAGATGTAGGATAATGAACAGTATGACATAGGACAGATGTAGGATGCTGAACAGTAGGACAGATGTAGGATGCTGAACAGTAGGAATTAGGACAGATGTATCATGCTGAACAGTAGGACATAGGACAGATGTAGGATGATGAACAGTGGGACAGATGTAGGATTCTGAACAGTGGGACAGATGTAGGATGATGAACAGTAGGACATAGGACAGATGTAGGATTCTGAACAGTGGGACAAAGGACAGATGTAGGATGCTGAACAGTGGGACAGATGTAGGATGCTAAACAGTAGGACATAGGACAGATGTAGGATGCTGAACAGTGGGACATAGGACAGATGTAGGATGCTGAACAGTGGGACAAAGGACAGATGTAGGATGATGAACAGTGGGACATAGGACAGATGTAGGATTCTGAACAGTGGGACATAGGACAGATGTAGGATGCTGAACAGTGGGGCAGATGTAGGATGCTAAACAGTAGGACATAGGACAGATGTAGGATGCTGAACAGTGGGACATAGGACAGATGTAGGATGCTGAACAGTGGGACAAAGGACAGACGTAGGATGCTGAACAGTAGGACAGATGTAGGATACTGAACAGTAGGACATAGGACAGATGTAGGATGCTGAACAGTAGGACATATGACAGATGTAGGATGCTGAACAGTGGGACATAGGACAGATGTAAGATGCTGAACAATAGGACATAGGACAGATGTAGGATGCTGAACAGTGGGACATAGGACAGATGTAGGATGCTGAACAGTGGGACATAGGACAGATGTAGGATGATGAACAGTGGGACAGATGTAGGATTCTGAACAGTGGGACAGATGTAGGATGCTGAACAGTGGGACATAGGACAGATGTAGGATGCTGAACAGTGGGACAGATGTAGGATGCTAAACAGTAGGACATAGGACAGATGTAGGATGCTGAACAGTGGGACATAGGACAGATGTAGGATGCTGAACAGTGGGACAAAGGACAGATGTAGGATGATGAACAGTGGGACATAGGACAGATGTAGGATTCTGAGCAGTTGGACATAGGACAGATGTAGGATGCTGAACAGTGGGGCAGATGTAGGATGCTAAACAGTAGGACATAGGACAGATGTAGGATGCTGAACAGTAGGACATAGGACAGATGTAGGATGCTGAACAGTGGGACATAGGACAGATGTAGGATGCTGAACAGTGGGACATAGGACAGATGTAGGATTCTGAGCAGTTGGACATAGGACAGATGTAGGATGCTGAACAGTGGGGCAGATGTAGGATGCTAAACAGTAGGACATAGGACAGATGTAGGATGCTGAACAGTAGGACATAGGACAGATGTAGGATGCTGAACAGTGGGACATAGGACAGATGTAGGATGCTGAACAGTGGGACATAAGACAGATGTAGGATGATGAACAGTGGGACAGATGTAGGATTCTGAACAGTGGGACAGATGTAGGATGATGAACAGTAGGACATAGGACAGATGTAGGATGCTGAACAGTGGGACATAGGACAGATGTAGGATGCTGAACAGTGGGACAGATGTAGGATGCTAAACAGTAGGACATAGGACAGATGTAGGATGCTGAACAGTGGGACATAGGACAGATGTAGGATGCTGAACAGTGGGACAAAGGACAGATGTAGGATGATGAACAGTGGGACATAGGACAGATGTAGGATGCTGAACAGTGGGACATAGGACAGATGTAGGATGCTGAACAGTGGGACAAAGGACAGACGTAGGATGCTGAACAGTAGGACAGATGTAGGATACTGAACAGTAGGACATAGGACAGATGTAGGATGCTGAACAGTAGGACATATGACAGATGTAGGATGCTGAACAGTGGGACATAGGACAGATGTAGGATGCTGAACATTAGGACATAGGACAGATGTGGAATGCTGAACAGTAGGACATAGGACAGATGTAGGATGCTGAACAGTAGGACATAGGACATATGTAGGATGCTGAACAGTAGGACATAGGACAGATGTAGGATGCTGAACAGTAGGACATAGGACAGATGTAGGATGCTGAACAGTGGGACATAGGACAGATGTAGGATGATGAACAGTAGGAAATAGGACAGATGTGCGATGCTGAACAGTAGGACATAGGACAGATGTAGGATGCTGAACAGTAGGACATAGGACAGATGTAGGATGCTGAACAGTAGGACATAGGACATATGTAGGATGCTGAACAGTAGGACATAGGACAGATGTAGGATGCTGAACAGTAAGACATAGGACAGATGTAGGATGCTGAACAGTAGGACTTAGGACAGATGTAGGATGCTGAACAGTAGGAAATAGGACAGATGTAGGATGCTGAACAGTAGGACAGATGTAGGATGCTGAACAGTAGGACATAGGACAGATGTAGGATGCTGAACAGTTAAACATAGGACAGATGTAGGATGCTGAACAGTTGGACATAGGACAGATGTAGAATGCTGAACAGTAGGACATAGGACAGATGTAGGATGCTGAAGAGTAGGACATAGAACAGATGTAGGATGCTGAACAGTAGGACATAGGACAGATGTAGGATAATGAACAGTAGGACATAGGACAGATGTAGGATGCTGAACAGTAGGACATAGGACAGATGTAGGATGATGAACAGTGGGACAGATGTAGGATTCTGAACAGTGGGACAGATGTAGGATGATGAACAGTAGGACATAGGACAGATGTAGGATTCTGAACAGTGGGACATTGGACAGATGTAGGATGCAGAACAGTGGGACAGATGTAGGATGCTAAACATTAGGACATAGGACAGATGTAGGATGCTGAACAGTGGGACATAGGACAGATGTAGGATGCTGAACAGTGGGACAAAGGACAGATGTAGGATTCTGAACAGTGGGACATAGGACAGATGTAGGATGCTGAACAGTGGGGCAGATGTAGGATGCTAAACAGTAGGACATAGGACAGATGTAGGATAATGAACAGTAGGACATAGGACAGATGTAGGATGCTGAACAGTAGGACATAGGACAGATGTAGGATGATGAACAGTGGGACAGATGTAGGATTCTGAACAGTGGGACAGATGTAGGATGATGAACAGTAGGACATAGGACAGATGTAGGATTCTGAACAGTGGGACATAGGACAGATGTAGGATGCTGAACAGTGGGACAGATGTAGGATGCTAAACATTAGGACATAGGACAGATGTAGGATGCTGAACAGTGGGACATAGGACAGATGTAGGATGCTGAACAGTGGGACAAAGGACAGATGTAGGATTCTGAACAGTGGGACATAGGACAGATGTAGGATGCTGAACAGTGGGGCAGATGTAGGATGCTAAACAGTAGGACATAGGACAGATGTAGGATGCTGAACAGTGGGACATAGGACAGATGTAGGATGCTGAACAGTGGGACAAAGGACAGACGTAGGATGCTGAACAGTAGGACAGATGTTGGATACTGAACAGTAGGACATAGGACAGATGTAGGATGCTGAACAGTAGGACATATGACAGATGTAGGATGCTGAACAGTGGGACATAGGACAGATGTAGGATGCTGAACAGTAGGACATAGGACAGATGTAGGATGCTGAACAGTGGGACATAGGACAGATGTAGGATGCTGAACAGTGGGACATAGGACAGATGTAGGATGATGAACAGTGGGACATAGGACAGATGTAGGATGCTGAACAGTAGGACAGATGTAGGATGCTGAACAGTGGGACATAGGACAGATGTAGGATGTAGGACATATGTAGGATGCTGAACAGTGGGACATAGGACAGATGTAGGATGTGGGACAGATGTAGGACAGATGTAGGATGTAGGACAGATGTAGGATGTAGGACAGATGTAGGATGTAGGACAGATGTAGGACAGATGTAGGATGTAGGCCCAATACATGGTCAGGCAGAGGCGGAATAGTTATGTTTTACATTAACTATTGTCTTTCCAGTGCTTTAGGACATAGGACAGATGTAGGATGATGAACAGTGGGACAGATGTAGGATTCTGAACAGTGGTACAGATGTAGGATGATGAACAGTAGGACATAGGACAGATGTAGGATTCTGAACAGTGGGACATAGGACAGATGTAGGATGCTGAACAGTGGGACAGATGTAGGATGCTAAACATTAGGACATAGGACAGATGTAGGATGCTGAACAGTGGGACATAGGACAGATGTAGGATGCTGAACAGTGGGACAAAGGACAGATGTAGGATTCTGAACAGTGGGACATAGGACAGATGTAGGATGCTGAACAGTGGGGCAGATGTAGGATGCTAAACAGTAGGACATAGGACAGATGTAGGATGCTGAACAGTGGGACATAGGACAGATGTAGGATGCTGAACAGTGGGACAAAGGACAGACGTAGGATTCTGAACAGTAGGACAGATGTAGGATACTGAACAGTAGGACATAGGACAGATGTAGGATGCTGAACAGTAGGACATATGACAGATGTAGGATGCTGAACAGTGGGACATAGGACAGATGTAGGATGCTGAACAGTAGGACATAGGACAGATGTAGGATGCTGAACAGTGGGACATAGGACAGATGTAGGATGTTGAACAGTGGGACATAGGACAGATGTAGGATGATGAACAGTGGGACATAGGACAGATGTAGGATGCTGAACAGTGGGACATAGGACAGATGTAGGATGTAGGACATATGTAGAATGCTGAACAGTGGGACATAGGACAGATGTAGGATGTGGGACAGATGTAGGATGTAGGACAGATGTAGGATGTAGGACAGATGTAGGATGTAGGACAGATGTAGGACAGATGTAGGATGTAGGCCCAATACATGGTCAGGCAGAGGCGGAATAGTTATGTTTTACATTAACTATTGTCTTTCCAGTGCTTTCCATGGAATGTATTATAGTGTATTGTATCGTTTTGTGTATTTGTATGCTGGCTTCGTATGACATTTTCACAGTATTATTCCAACGTCATAGTATGGAAATATATACAGCTCTGTAAAATACAATCAGCATCTCTACATGTATGGCAGCCATTCCTTTCTACTGATCAGGTACTGATTAGGTGATCACCTGAACCACATCTTATTAACGAGGAAGTATAAAAACCCTGCTGTGGTCGTCACTATGCTCTTACAATAGGACCAGCTGGATGGTAAAACCACTGCTGTGGTCGTCACTATCCTCTTACAATAGGACCAGCTGGATGGTAAAACCACTGCTGTGGTCGTCACTATCCTCTTACAATAGGACCAGCTGGATGGTAAAACCACTGCTGTGGTCGTCACTATCCTCTTACAATAGGACCAGCTGGATGGTAAAACCACTGCTGTGGTCGTCACTACCCTCTTACAATAGGACCAGCTGGATGGTAAAACCACTGCTGTGGTCGTCACTACCCTCTTACAATAGGACCAGCTGGATGGTAAAACCACTGCTGTGGTCGTCACTACCCTCTTACAATAGGACCAGCTGGATGGTAAAACCACTGCCGTGGTCGTCACTATCCTCTTACAATAGGACCAGCTGGATGAACAGGGCTAGTAGTGCCTTAAACGTAATTGGAATAAAAAAATGACTATTAACCAGTTTAACTACTGACCAGTTTAACTACTGACCAGTTTAACTACTGACCAGGTTAACTACTGACCAGTTTAACTACTGACCAGTTTAACTATTGACCAGTTTAACTATTGACCAGTTTAACTACTGACCAGGTTAACTACTGACCAGTTTAACTACTGACCAGTTTAACTACTGACCAGTTTAACTACTGACCAGTTTAACTACTGACCAGTTTAACTATTGACCAGTTTAACTACTGACCAGTTTAACTATTGAACAGTTTAACTATTGACCAGTTTAACTATTGACCAGGTTAACTACTGACCAGTTTAACTATTGACCATGCCAAAAGAGTTGAAAAGGAAAGTTTTGAGTGAGGAGAAGTGTCTTTTCTGGTAGAGGGATACAGTGAGCGTCAGGTTGCTTCCATCCTTAAGATGTCAAAGCCGGCCGTTCATAAGAAGGTCAAGCAGCAGACATTGGGGACAACAAAGCTACAGACCGGCAGGGGGAGAAAACCACTCTCCACTGACCGGGATGACCGCCAACTCATTCCAATGTCACTCAACAACCGTAGGATGACATCAAGTGATCTACAAAAAGAATGGCAAACAGCAGCTGGGGTGAAGTGCACGGCGAGGACGTTCCAAACAGGCTCCTAGGGGCTGAAGTCGTGCAAAGATAGAAAAAAGCCCTTCATCAACAAGAAGCAATGAAGAGCCAGGCTGATGTTTGCAACAGACCATAAGGATTGGACCGTAGAGGACTGGAGTAAGGTCATCTTCTCTGATGAGTCCAGTTTTCAGCTTTGCCCAACACCTGGTCGTCTAATGGTTAGACGGAGACCTGGAGAGGCCTGTCTCTCCCTACAATTCTCCATGCCACACAGCCAGGTCAATCAAGGTGTGGATGGAGGACCACCTGATCAAGACCCTGTCATGGCCAGCCCAATCTCCAGACCTGAACCCCATTGAAAACCTCTGGAATGTGATCAAGAGGAAGATGTATGGTCACAAGCCATCAAACAAAGCTGAGCTGCTTGAATTGTTTGCGCCAGGAGTGGCATAAAGTCACCCAACATCAATGTGAAAGACTGGTAGAGCTGCATGCCAAGACACATGCCAAGACACATGCCAAGACACATGCCAAGACACATGAAAGCTGGGATTGAAAAAGTACATTTACATTTAAGTCATTTTGCAGACATACTTATCCAGAGTGGGAATGGAACCCACAACCCTAGCTCTACCAACCCTAGCTCTAACAACCCTAGCTCTACCAACCCTAGCTCTACCAACCCTAGCTCTACCAACCCTGCCTATAAAATCAGGGTTACCAACCCCAACTCTTCCTAAGTTAAAACATTAGTATTGTGTTGTTTAAAATTGAATATGAACTTATTTTCTTTGCCTTATTCCAGGTCTGACAACACTGCATATTTTTTGTTATTTTGACCAGTTGTCATTTTCTGCTAATTATTGCTCTTAATGACAATATTTTTTTGGGGAGTTTGGGAGAAATGTTGTCAGTAGTTTATAGAATAAAACAAAAATGTTCATTTTACCCAAACACATACCTATAAATAGTAAAACCAGAGAAACGGATCATTTTGCAGTGGTCTCTTAATTTTTTCCAGAACTGTATATAAAACAAAGTAAAATCACATTTTTGACTACACTGTGCCTTTAAATAATTGATATATACAGTGGGGAGAAGTATTTGATACACTGCCGATTTTGCAGATTTTTCTACTTACAAAGCATGTAGAGGTCTGTAATTTTTATCATAGCTACACTTCAAAAATCCAGAAAATCACATTGTATGATTTTTAAATAATTAATTTGCATTTTATTGCATGACATAAGTATTTGATCACCTACCAACCAGTAAGAATTCCGGCTCTCACAGACCTGTTAGTTTTTCTTTAAGAAGCCCTCCTGTTCTCCACTCATTACCTGTATTAACTGCACCTGTTTGAACTCGCTACCTGTATAAAAGACACCTCTCCACACACTCAATCAAACAGACGCCAACCTCTCCACAATGGCCAAGGCCAGAGAGCTGTGTAAGGACATCAGGGATAAAATTGTAGACCTGCACAAGGCTGGGATGGGCTACAAGACAATAGGCAAGCAGCTTGGTGAGAAGGCAACAACTGTTTGCGCAATTATTAGAAAATGGAAGAAGTTGAAGATGACGGTCAATCTCCCTCGGTCTGGGGCACCATGCAAGATCTCACCTCGTGGGGCATCAATGATCATGAGGAAGGTGAGGGATCAGCCCAGAACTACACGGCAGGACCTGGTCAATGACCTGAAGAGAGCTGGGACCACAGTCTCAAAGAAAACCATTAGTAACACACTACGTCGTCATGGATTAAAATCCTGCAGCGCACGCAAGGTCCCCCTGCTCAAGCCAGCCCATGTCCAGGCCCGTCTGAAGTTTGCCAATGACCATCTGGATGATCCAGAGGAGGAATGGGAGAAGGTCATGTGGTCTGATGAGACAAAAATAGAGCTTTTTGGTCTAAACTCCAATCGCCGTGTTTGGAGGAAGAAGAAGGATGAGTACAACCCCAAGAACACCATCCCAACCGTGAACCATGGAGGTGAAAACATCATTCTTTGGGGATGCTTTTCTGCAAAGGGGACAGGACGACTGCACCGTATTGAGGGGAGGATGGATGGGGCCATGTATCGCGAGATCTTGGCCAACAACCTCCTTCCCTCAGTAAGAGCATTGAAGATGGGTCGTGGCTGGGTCTTACAGCATGACAACGACCCGAAACACACAGCCAGGGCAACTAAGGAGTGGCTCCGTAAGAAGCATCTCAAGGTCCTGAAGTGGCCTAGCCAGTCTCCAGACCTGAACCCAATAGAAAATCTTTGGAGGGAGCTGAAACCTGAAGGATCTGTATGGAGGAGTGGGCCAAAATCCCTGCTGCAGTGTGTGCAAACCTGGTCAAGAACTACAGGAAACGTATGATCTCTGTAATTGCAAACAAAGGTTTCTGTACCAAATATTAAGTTCTGCTATTCTGATGTATCAAATACTTATGTCATGCATTAAAATGCAAATTAATTACTTAAACATCATACAATGTGATTTTCTGGATTTCTGTTTTAGATTCCGTCACTCACAGTTGAAGTGTACCTATGATAAAAATTACAGACTTCTACATGCTTTGTAAGTGGGAAAACCTGCATAATTGGCAGTGTATCAAATACTTGTTCTCCCCACTGTATATTATATATATTTGCCTGTGTATTTGATTCCAGAGGAGACTTCAGATCCAGTACCTGGTGTAGAGGAGGACAATACCCCCGGTTCTATCCCTCAGCCCTCACTCCACCTGTGGGCCCTGACAGAGGAGGACATGGCTGGACAGGTAACACACAAACACACACCACTGTAGCATTGCAGTCTATCATGAAAATAGGAGCCACCACACTCACCTGTCACCCCTCTCTCTCTTTCTCTCCCTTTCTCTCTCTGGTGTGTGTGTGTGTGTAGGAGAGCTGGAACAATACACCCTCTCATCCGGCTTGCTGCCTGTCCAGCAAGACTATGACTGACTCGCTTCATGAAGCCTCGGACAGGTAAGACTGATCTTATCCTCCTCTCCTCTTTTCCTCCTCCTCTCCATGTGTCTCTCAATAACAATCACACATTTTTGCCAGTAGGGGAGAGTGGGGTAAGTTGAGCCAAAAAAAGAAATATATGTACAGTTCATTTGGAAAGTATTCAGACCCCTTGACTTTTTCCACATTTTGTTACATTACAGCCTTATTCTACAATTGATTAAATGCAATTCAAGCTTGTGTTTCCTACCACTTTGCTGCTGAGCCATTGTTGTTTCTAGACATTTTCACTTCACAATAACCAATGACCAGGGCAGATCTAGCAGGGAAGAAATATGACCAACTGACTTGTTGGAAAGGTGGCATCTTATGACGGTGCCACGTTGAAAGTCACAGCTCTTCAGTAAGGCCATTCTACTGACAATGTTTGTCTATGGAGATTGAATGTCTGTGTACTCAATTTTATACACCTGTCAGCAACGGGTGTGACTGAAATAGCCGAATCCACTCATTTGAAGGGGTTTCCAAATACTTTTGTGTATATAGTGACCACCAGGATTTGAGTCCTATGTAGCACAATTTGAAATTGTGTTTTTTACATTGGATGAAAGTAGAGACTCGGAAAATGGTACATCATACACTACAGTTGAGGAACAATGGGAAAGTCATTCTTCTTTGAAAGTTAATAAACTTGTAACCCCACTTTTGAGAAAATGGCCCTTTTAATATTTCGGTACACCTACTGGAGAGCTCTCTTTGTCTTCAGCCATTCAGCATCGTTCACACCGATCTTAGCCCCACCCATTCACGTGATTCACGTGAGCCCAAGTGCTAACAAAAACAAATATTTCAAGACTAAAGGCTGGTTTATACTACACACCTATCAACATGTCTGTAGACAGTTGTCGCAGTGACATCAGGAACATTCTATTGTCGTCCATTATCAAACACAAAAAACACCAGACTGCATGACATCAGCAGCATGTTGGTCCAAAACAGCATAACTGGTGTGTTTTAACACCAACAAACCCATCTGTTTAGAAATTAATTCAGGATATGTCAATCTATCAAACCAGGCAACTAAAAGCTGGTTTGTATCTAGCTTGTTAGCTAGCTACCTAACATTAAGTTAGCTGGCTAGCCAGTTCAAATAATGACCATATTATAGAATAAACTGTTGTAAATAATAGTAATTGATGACTCCTGTAGACGTTCAGCTGCGAGAAAAATAAAAAGTCCCTCAGTGATAAAAAGGACCGTTAAAACCTTCGTAAAACCGTAGCACTCCATAATCCTGAACTGTTATAGTTCAACTGTTGCAAAAAAAAATCAATAACAACAATTTATCCACGAACAACGGGAGCTGCTTAACAGGCGACCAGCAGGGCGGCGCCAAATCGATCACCCCAGGGAAACGTTTGATATTCCGGACGAGCTGAAAAGGCGATGGAGTGGACGTAGGGCGGGATTGAAGTGTAAGGCAAAGCTGAGGAAGTACAAGCCGGCTATACCGTCTATCATTATGGGCAACGTGAGATCGCTGCATAACAAGATGGACGAACTTGAGGGTCTTGTCCGTGGGCAAAGGGACTATCGGGAAGCGAGCCTATTGTGTTTTACTGAGACTTGGCTGAACGATAACATCCCCATAGAGAACGTCTGGACCATCAGAGCAGACAGGGATAGCGTTTCTTCTGGTAAGAGTAAGGGTGGTGGGCTGGCTTTATTAGTTAACAACAGATGGTGTAATCCAAGACATATTACTCTTAAGGAACAGTTTTGTAGCCCGGACATTGAGCTGTTAGCCATTAGCCTGAGACCCTACTATTTGCCGAGGGAATTCACGGCGGCCATTGCTGTTATTGTTTACATCCCGCCCTCCGCTGACGCAAACACAGCGTGTGATGTCATCCACTTTGTTATCGCGAGGTTACAGACAGCGCATCCCAGTGCTTTCTTTGCCATTTCGGGGGATTTTAACCATGCATCTCTCTCTTCAATGCTGCCCACGTTCAAACAGTTCGTGAAGTGCCCAACCAGGAATAATAAAACTCTGGACTTGTTATATGCTAATGTGAAGGACGCATACAACTCCACTGCACTCCCTCCCCTCGGTAGATCGGATCACAACCTTGTCCACCTCACTCCACTCTACAGGTCTTTGGTCCAACAGCAGCCTGCGACCACTAGGACCATTAGGAGATGGTCCCCGGAGGTGAATGAGGCCCTACAGGACTGCTTTGAAACAACAGACTGGGATGTGCTCTGTGAGACTCATGGGGAGGACATTGATGGACTTACTGCATAACGGACTATATCAATTTTTGTGTAGACAACACTGTACCCACCAGGAAGGTACGCTGTTTTCCAAATAATAAACCCTGGGTCACCAGCGACCTGAAGGCCCTGCTGAATGAGAAGAAGAGGGCCTTCAAGGAGAGGGACAAGGACAAATTGAAATGCGTCCAGAGGGAGCTGAAGTTGCGGATTGCTGAGGGGAAGAGAGTGTATAAGGAAAAGATGGAGGACAAGCTGAGGCAGAGCCAGGTGAGAGACCCATGAGGCGACGCACAATTGGCCCAGCGTTGTCCGGGTTAGGGAGGGTTTGCGATTGGACAAGACTGTAACTACCAATTGGATATGACAAAATTGTGAAAAAAAAGAAAGAAATATCACTGGCTTCAAACTCCCCAGGCCACACACCCCCACGGCTGTCCCACCCCCACTCTGCTCACAGAACCTCTTTTGAGACAATCAGCGACCCCCCATCCTGCTCCCTCTGGACTGATCCTCAACACCCCCCTTCCCCCCACCTCCCCACCTGGGCTGGCTTTCACCACCAACCAAGTGAAGAGAGAGCTGGAGAGACTACATCAGTGGAAAGCGGCGGGCCCTGATGGCATCAGCCCAAGGGTGCTTAGGGTCTGTGCTGACCAACTGTGTGAAATACTCCAGCATCCCTTCAACCTTAGTCTGATCCTAGAAAGGGTCCCTGTGCTGTGGAAAACATTCTGCCTCGTCCCAGTGCCCAAGAAGGCGCACTGCACTGTCCTGAATGACTTCAAACCTGTTGCGCTAACATCCCACATCATGAAGACCCTGGAAAGGTTAGTCCTCGCTCACATCAGACCCCTGGTGTGTACATCACTGGACCCCCTGCAGTTCGCATACCAGCACAACATCGGGGTGGATGATGCAATCATCTACCTTCTGCAGAGGGCCTACTCTCACCTGGACAACGCAGGTTGCACTGTGAGGGTTATGTTTTTTTACTTCTCTAGTGCCTTCAACACCAATCAGCCCCTGCTACTGGGTGAGAAGATGAAGAGGATGAAAGTGGAAGCACCCTTAGTCTCCTGGGTCACGGACTACCTGACCGGTAGGCCACAATTTGTGCGACTACAGAGCTATGTGTCAGAACGGGCAGTGAGCAACACAGGGGCCCCCCAGGGGTAATCTTCATCAAATTACTGCAGTCCCTATACAGGGGATGGATGTGGAAAAGATTGGGTCGTACAAGTTCCTGGGAGTCCATATGGACAACAGGCTGGAATGGGCTGGTAACACAGGGGCCCTGTACAAAAAGGGCCAGAGCCGACTCTACTTTCTGAGGAGGCTCAGGTCCTTCAACATGTGCAGTAAACTACTGCATACCTTCTACCAGTCTGTGGTGGCCAGTGCCATCTTTTTTGCAGTGGTGTGCTGGGGAGCCAACATAAAAGCCGGTGATGCTTCTCGGGTAAATAAGCTGATCAGGAAGGCTAGCTCTGTTCTGGGGATGAGCCTTGACACTCTAGAGGAGGTGGCGGAGAGATGGATCCTGGCCAAACTGCTGGCCATCATGGACAACTTCACCCAGCCTCTGCATGCCATGGTTATGATGCAGAGGAGCACCATCAGTCACAGACTGATCCCACCACGGTGTGCCAAAGAGCGATACAGGAGGTCCTTCCTGCCGGCGGCTATTAGACTATATAATGCCTCACCGGGGTGCCGTGCCGTCGGCAACACAGATCTGGAACTGTTGGGGTGTTAGGACCTAGCTTAACAATTGTGCATCCATCCGTGAGTAACTCTGGTCCTTAATCACTCATTCACTCAGGACCTATTTATTCATGCAGGTCTGTATATACATACTCATGTACAGTTGTTATATCATATCACGTGCAATATTGCAAGCAATTCTTGGACCTAACGTACGTAGTCATTCACTCAGGAATGCATTTTAGTATCCTGTATCCTTTTAATATATCGAATGTGCAATACGCACAGTTATCTGTAATTAAACCCTGCACACTATGGACTGTATTTTAAGGGAATTACTATTATTACCCCAAATTATATCATACACACATTTAGCTATTTAAGTATCTCTTCCTGTCATTTACCTGTACAGTTCATGTAACCATGCAAATATTCACTTACCTGTAAATTTAACTGTATATTTACCTGTACAGTTAATTTAACCATGCAAAATTTTCACTTAGCTGTTCATTTAACCAGTATGTCTATTAAGTAAACTATTATTACCCTCACTCATATCATACGCATTTTTAGCTATTGAAGTATTTCTCTGCCATCAATCTGTATAGTATAGACTCCTATCTATCTATCTATCTATCTATCTATCTATCTATCTATCTATCTATCTATCTATCTATCTATCTATCTATCTATCTATCTATCTATCTATCTATCTATCTATCTATCTATCTATCTATCTATCTATCTATCTATCTATCTATCTATCTATCTATCTATCTATCTATCTATCTATCTATCTATCTATCTATCTATCTATCTATCTATCTATCTATCTATCTATCTATCTATCTATCTATCTATGAGCGAATTAATGACCATATGGTTGGTCCATTGAAGTTATCTTCAGATAAATAAACCTATCTAAGAATTGTAGTTACCAAACAACACTCCTCTCTATTTAAAAATACATTTCCACACTCTGATGCAAAAACTCAAGGCAAACATACAATTTTGGAGAACTCTCCCAATTTCTCTGCTCCGAAGAATGAATGCCATTAAAATGAGCGATGGGGAGAGCTAGGGTTAATACCATAGGATCTATATAAAGAAGGGACATTTGCCTCCTTTGATTTTCTGAGGGAAAGCTTTAATCTTCCCAGAAGTAACTTTTTCAGATTATAGACTATGTTAGAAAACATCTTGCTACATTTGGAAATGCTAAACCTTCCATGTTAGCACACCTTCTACAGATGCCAGTAAGGCAAAGTGGGAGGAAGAGCTGGGGACTGACATTTCTGTGGCAGACTGGAAGATAGCTTGGAGTATATCCACACCTGCCAGGTATTACACAGATTACACTATTCCAAATCTAAACTGCATAGGATATTTCCTGATGACCTGTGATAAATGTCATGCTGTGGAGGTTACGCTACTCCACTGCGTTGCCCCATGCTCTAACTTGCACGGTTATTGGATCCTCTCTGAAGTTCTGGAGACTTTAATTGACCCAGACCCGCTTCTGATCATCCTGGGAGTGTCAGAAAGCCTAAACAGATTAACCAACCCCCTAAAACAACTAATCTCTTAGTCTCATTTCAGGAAAAAGAAAGAAGTTTCCCCTAACCAAATGATGGCTCAGCGATTTGGCAAACACTCTACGCTCAATATATTCAGAACAATAAATGATCAACATTGTATCAAATCTGTCAACCTCGCCTCTCTTATTTGGACCATTCGGCGCTGTGAGGTTGATGGAGAGATGGATATGGGAGGGGTGACATCTGCCCTCCTCTTTCGGTTTACTGGACAGTGGCTCCCAAAACACGACGCAGCGATGAGGGAAATAACACAACTGGTCACCCAAACACCTGTACTGCAAAACTACGATGTGTCAAAACCTGTCACGATTCAGAGTGACTCGAGCCAGTATGGACTTGGATGTTGCCTCATGCAGGAGGGCCAGCCTGTGGCATTCTCCTCTGGGGTACTCACTCCAACAGAGCAGAACTATGCCCAGATAGAGAAGGAGTGCCTCAGCATTGTGTTTGCATGCCAACGCTTCCACCACTAACTGTACAGGCGCGACAGATCACAAGCCCCTCATTGCTATATTCAGCAAGTCTCTCCTGAATGCCCTGAAACGACTGCAGAGAATGCTACTGGCTCTACAAAGCTACAACCTCAAGGTGGCGTATAAGCCAGGGCCGGAGATGTATGTAAGTGACACTGCATCAGACACTAACACGCGCTCCATGCATGAACAACACGCAGTTCGCAGCTTACAAACAGAGCAAGTGGATGTTGAACACATCAACCAGGCTGACTACCTCAATGTTACGGACCAGCGTGTTATATAAATCAGACAGCACACAGACAGGGACGAGCACCTCTAGGCATTGAGGTCTGTTATTCTGATGGGCTGGCCCGACTGCACGGAAGAAACTGCTCGAGCCGTCAGAGAATATTGCCCAGTCAAAGAGGAGCTCAAGGGTCAGAGAGTCGTTATTTCCCTGCGTCCTGAGATGTGGTTATAGATTCAGAAAAGAGTTCAGTAATGGTGTTTCATTAAGGGAGAAGGCGTTAAGTCTGTTCACAGGTGGTGAGTCAGGGAGTCCTGGGATAGCGGTGGGGCAGATGAAGGGTGAAACTGCTGCAGCTGTTGGTAGATAGCCTCCACTTTTGAAAACTGTCACATAGGTCGGTGGTGATTGTGAGAGAGGGGTTGTCCAATGGGTGAAGAAGTTTGTTGATGGTTGGGTTTCTCTGTTCATTCCTTATGATGTTAGAATGGGCAGATTTGGTTGTGGCCTTTGTAGGCTTCCTTATGGACAAGAGCCATGTCCGTTTGTAGAACCCTTCTAGTTGTCGTACAATGGCTCTGGGATGTTGAAGGAGACCACCCCTGTTTTAATGGGGGCCAGAACATCCAGGTGGGAGGAGAGTCAGTCACTGAGGATACATAAGGTTCAGGGGTTTCATGTGATTGCAGCATATCCATTAGGTCAGCACTGTTAATCCTTGTTATATTCATGTGATTGCAGCATATCCATTAGGTCAGCACTGTTAATCCTTGTTATATTCATGTGATTGCAGCATATCCATTAGGTCAGCACTGTTAATCCTTGTTATATTCATGTGATTACAGCATATCCATTAGGTCAGCACTGTTAATCCTTGTTATATTCATGTGATTACAGCATATCCATTAGGTCAGCCTTGTTAATCCTTGTTATATTCATGTGATTGCAGCATATCATTAGGTCAGCACTGTTAATCCTTGTTATATTCATGTGATTGCAACATATCCATTAGGTCAGCACTGTTAATCCTTGTTATATTCATGTGATTGCAGCATATCCATTAGGTCAGCACTGTTAATCCTTGTTATATTCATGTGATTACAGCATATCCATTAGGTCAGCACTGTTAATCCTTGTTATATTCATGTGATTGCAGCATATCCATTAGGTCAGCACTGTTAATCCTTGTTATATTCATGTGATTGCAGCATATCCATTAGGTCAGCACTGTTAATCCTTGTTATATTCATGTGATTACAGCATATCCATTAGGTCAGCACTGTTAATCCTTGTTATATTCATGTGATTGCAGCATATCCATTAGGTCAGCTCTGTTAATCCTTGTTATATTCATGTGATTGCAACATATCCATTAGGTCAGCACTGTTAATCCTTGTTATATTCATGTGATTGCAGCATATCCATTAGGTCAGCACTGTTAATCCTTGTTATATTCATGTGATTACAGCATATCCATTAGGTCAGTACTGTTAATCCTTGTTATATTCATGTGATTACAGCATATCCATTAGGTCAGCACTGTTAATCCTTGTTATATTCATGTGATTACAGCATATCCATTAGGTCAGCACTGTTAATCCTTGTTATATTCATGTGATTGCAGCATATCCAATATATTTATGTAGGTGATGGTGTGCTTGTTGGTGGGTTGGAGGCAGGCAGACTGAACAGTATGGCCTTGTGGTCAGAGATTGGTATGTCCAGACCTTAGAGGTTGGAGAGAGCCATTCCAGTTGTGCAAACAAGGTAAAGTTCATGGCCTCTATCATGGGTGGGGAAGTGTATATGCTGTGTGAAGTTGAAGCAATCCAACAGGGCCATAAAGTCTTTGGCAATAGCACATCCATCAGTCCACATGAATGTTAAAGTCCCCTAACAACAGTGTGGCGGGACACAAGGAGCAGTTAGGAGCTCAGCTAACTCAGAGAGGAAGACTGTAGAGGTTTGAAGTAACTGGTAGATGAGGACTATAAGCAGTGGTTGAGGGCCAGATATTGTACAGGCTATGCATTCAAAAGAGGTTACCTGAAGTACAGGTGTTACTTTGATCTTCAAGTCCGACTGATGAAGGACAGCAAGCCCACCTCCACGACCCACAGCACAAGGTTTGTCAAGATAAACATAGCCAGATGGTATTTCTTGGTTAAGCAGGTAATATCTATTGGGTTGTTGCAATGTCTCTGATAGGAACAGAACAGCAATACATTTGTCCACAAGTATGGGTTAGTTTGACCACATGGTGGTGCTGTTGTACAGGAAAAACCCTTAATGCATGCTCGTTGGATCATAGCAGCCATATTGTTTCAGCTAGAGTCTTGGAAAATGTTTTGTTTAACCCTCCCGTTGCCCTGTCTGGGTCAGGATGACCCTGCCATGTTAGAGTGTCAACCCTGGGCTAACACACATGGCTGCTAACTTGTTAGAGAGAGTGGTAGTCACTGGAGCCGTTTAGTAGGCTTGTTGTCTTACATGTATGTATGTATGTATGTATGTATGTATGTATGTATGTATGTATGTATGTATGTATGGCAAATAATAAAGTAAGTGTCAAAAGCGAACGTGTAAGGTTGTTGTTGTTATAAAAAGGTAAAACCAAAGAGAAACTCTGGGTGTAGAGAGAGAGAGAGAGAGAGAGAGAGAACCACTCGACTTTTCTTTATTTCTTTATTGTAGAACAAGGTACATGGTGTGAAATAAATGCGACAGAGTTGGCTGAAAACAACATAGGTGTAGTTGAAAGTAGACACAATGTCCATGGGTTTGCGGAGCCGGGTCCCCCCCCCCCCCCCATCACGATGCCCATCTTCCTACTAGGCCATGGTCGGCGCGGCGGCTGGGTGGTAATTGCCACCGAAGGAAGGACACCTGTTTGACGCTGAAGCCAGTAGTGTAGAGGGAGGATAGGAAACGCTACATCTGCTGCTGAGTATCCTTGATAAAGTACGGGCTGTCGTCGTCGTCGTCGTCGTCGTCGTCGTCGTGGTGGTGGCGGTGGTCCTTTTTCTTCTTCTTCTTCTTCTCCTCCTCCTCCTCCTCAGGCCCCCAAGAGAACAGGGAGCACTCGCCAACCCGGTGGTGGCAGACGTCTAGCATCTGACCGTTCTCGTCCAAAGACTCATTGACCAAGTCTCTGCACGGTATCAAAGGGGATTTGTTGTTGTTGTTGTTGTTGTTGTTCCTATCAGAGTTGCCTGCTGCTGCTGCGCGTCGTCGTCGTCGTCGTAGTAGAGGATTGACAAAGTCTCTGCGCGGTAGTATCAAGGGGGATTTGTTGTTGGTGTCCGAGTTGTCTGCTGCTGCTGCGCGTCGTCGTAGTGGTAGAGGAGCAACAGCAGCAGCGGCAGCAGCAGCAGCAGCAGCAGCAGCAGCAGCAGCAGCAGCAGCAGCAGCAGCATTGGTACTGCGAGGCACGGGAGGCTCCTCATCGTCGACAACACCAACAAAGGACTCTGCGTCGTCGTCGTCGTCGTCGTCGTCGTCGCCGTCGTTGCCAGGCACACGCGTTGAACTTTTGGGCCTCAGCAGCAGCAGGGAAAGACTATTTCGCTCAGGCTCATCGATGTCTGAGGCGCCCGGCGTGGCAGGTGGCTTGAAGTCATCGTCATCACCATCACCATCATCGAGGAGGAGCATGGAGAAGGCGCTGGCACACAGAGCCTCGATCCTGTCGAGCAGTTGTGCGTACCGCCCGACAAAGACATCCCCTAGGGCCTCGTACCTGTCCAAAGGCATGCGGATGAAACGGGTGAAGCTCATCTGCTGGGGTTCGTCAACAAAGAAGCCGGCACACTGGGGCATTCCCATGACCCTGAGGCACTTGACAAGCAGCGGATCGAGCTGCTGACTACTCTGTTCCCTGGGGCACTGCCTCTTTCGCCTCTCTAGCAGCCGCTGCTGCTGCTGCTGCTGCTGCTGCTGCTGCTGCTGCCGCCGCCGCTGCTGCTGAAGGACGTTAGACAGAGAATACATGTTGTTGGTGTTGTTGTATTATTGTGTGATAGATATACACAGGTCCAGTCCAGGGAGTCTGCAGTGTATTGTTATATAATAGTATTATTATCTTTCTTTTCTTTGGTTTTGTTTAGTTTTCTTTGCAAAAAAAAAAGGTTCTCCTCCTATTTCTACTGAGAATAATTTTACTTTGACTGTGAACACTGGGCCCCACCCCCGTATCCCTTTAGTCAAGCATAACCCGTTGTCCTCCCGGCTGTGGTGGTGGTGGTGGTGGTGGTGGTGGTGGTGGTGGTGGTGGTGGTGGTGGTTGTGGAGCTGCCAACCCAGCCGGGGCCCTGTCCTCTGAGGGTCAAAACGACCCAGGTCAGGGTCAACCCGACCCAGGGCAGGCAGGCAGGCAATGTGTTAGCTAGCTAGAGAGAGTGGTGGCGGCCAACCCAGCCGGGGCCCCTGTCCTCTGAGGAGGGTCAGAACGACCCAGGTCAGGGTCAAAACGACCCAGGGCAGGCAGGCAATGTGTTAGCTAGCTAGAGAGAGTGGTGGCGGCCAACCCAGCCGGGGGCCCCTGTCCTCTGAGGAGGGTCAGAACGGCCCAGGTCAGGGTCAAAACGACCCAGGGCAGGCAGGCAGGGAAACAACAAGATACTACTAATAAAATATTGCAGCAGCAGCCGCAGAGGCCTGAGGCGGCGGCGGCGGCAGGACACCGCAACATCGAGACACGTCCCGACGTGGTGAGAGGTCTTTGGAGGGGGGGCTCCCCAAGCCTAGGTTAGGTGCCTACTAAGCCATGAGTGTTCCTCGTCGTAGTTTCACCGCCAAACAGGTCATAGAACAGATATTTTCCCAAGAAGAGTTTGACTACGAAGAGGAGGAAGCTGAGGAGGCGTCAGAAGAAGAAGATTGTGAGGAATACAACCCGGCAGACGACGACGACGACGACGACGACGACACTGCCCAAGGGTTAGAAGAAGGAGAACGAGGAGCCTTAGAAGAACGAGACGAAGAAGCAGAAGCAGAGCGAGACGAAGACGCAGAAGCAGAGCGAAACGAAGAAGCAGACGCAGAAGCAGAGCGAGACGAAGAAGCAGAAGCAGAGCGAGACGAAGAAGCAGAAGCAGAGCGAGGAGACCGCAGCCTCAGCCGCCGCCGACGACAACACCAACAACAACAACAACATGACATCCCTCGAGTGGAAAGAGAGACTTTCGTGTCGAGAAACGGCCAAATCGAATGGTCCTCGGTGCCCTGCTGCGGCGACGACGACGGCGGCGACGACTACGACGACGACGGCAATCGGGGCGGCGGGGCTTCACAATATAATAATAGGCCGCCGCCGCAGATGAGGCCGGGGCCTACGGAGCACGCCCTTGACCAGGCCAGCAACATCCTCTCGACGTTCCGCCTGTTTGTCACACCCGAGATAGAAGACATCATCCTAGACATGACCAATCTGGAGGGCTTTCGAAAATACGGAGACGGCGGCGACGGCGGCTGCTGGAAGGGGATGGACGCCACCGACCTGCGCGCCTACATAGGGCTGCTCATCCTAGCCGGAGTGTACAGGTCCCGAGGCGAGGCCGCCGCTTCTCTGTGGGACGCCGAGAGCGGGAGGACCATTTTCCGCGCTACCATGCCGCTCAAAGTCTTTCACGCTTACTCGAGACTCCTTCGATTCGACGACCGGCGGACCAGGCCCGCCAGGCGAGCCTCGGACAAACTGGCCGCCGTCAGAGAGGTCTGGGACAAGTGGGTCGAGCGGCTGCCGCTCCTCTACAACCCCGGGCCCGACGTGACGGTGGACGAGCAACTGGTCCCCTTCAGAGGGCGCTGTCCTTTCCGTCAGTACATTCCCAGCAAGCCGGCCAAATACGGCATCAAGTCCTGGGTGGCCTGCGACTCCAAATCCAGCTACGCCTGGAAGATGCAAGTCTACACCGGCAAGCCCGCCGCCGGAGGCCCCGAGAAGAACCAGGGGATGCGAGTCGTGCTCGATTTGACGCAGGGACTCGGCAGGGGGCACACCGTCACCTGCGACAATTTCTTCACCTCCTACGAACTCGCGCGCCAGCTCCTGCTGAGGAGGGACGTCACCCTGGTCGGCACCGTCAGAAAGAACAAGCCCGAGCTACCGCCCGCGCTGCTCGTCGCCTCCAAGGACAGCGAGAAGAGGAGCCTCTTCTCCTCCAAGTTCGCCTTCACGCCCACCACAGCTCTAGTGTCGTACGTCCCAAAGAAGAACAAGAACGTGTTACTCCTCAGCACTCTGCACGCCGCCCGGGCTCACGTTAGCCGGCGCCACGACAAGAAGCCCGCCATCATCCTAGACTACAACAGCAACAAAGGAGGGGTCGACAACCTAGATAAGGTCATTGGAACCTACAGCTGCAGGAGGATGACCGCCCGATGGCCCCTGGTCGTCTTCCACAACATCCTCGACGTTTCCTCCTACAACGCCTTTGTCATATGGAGAGAAATCAACCCCACTTGGATGCCCGGTAAGCGCAACAAGAGGAGGGTGTTCCTCGAGCAGCTGGGGAAGGCGCTCGTCACTCCCTTCATCCAAAGAAGGGCCCGACTCCCTCGCACCGAAGCCTCCGCGGCACTCGTCAAAGCCCTTCAACAAAGCACGTCACTTCGTCCACCCCCTCAGGAGCCGTCCGCCCCAGCAGTAGCCCCAGCCCCAGCCACAGCCACCGCTCATCTGCAAGCAAGTAAGAGGAAGAGGTGTCAGGTCTGCCCGACGAAGAAGGACTGTAAAACACACACTACGTGCTCCAGGTGTAACAAATACATCTGCAAAGGCTGTTCACACGCCTACTGTCCCTCCTGTTCCAATTCGGCCTTTAGTCAGAATAGCGGGACACTTCGACCCGGAGGCCACGGCGTGTACGCTGACAGCCACAGCCAGAGCCAGACTAGCGGGACACTTCGACCCGGAGGCCACGGCGTGTACGCTGACAGCCACAGCCACAGCCAGAGCCAGACTAGCGGGACACTTCGACCCGGAGGCCACGGCGTGTGCACAGAATACCAGGACAACGGGAGGGTTAAAAACATGGACATAGATGATATGTACAAATTTGGTGCCGATCGGTCTAGTGGTCCTGGAGAAGAAGACGTATAAAGTAGTCAGGATCATGGACAATGGTCCAAAATACCTCAAAAGCATATGGTATCAGTTTGATTTTGAGTTCTGCTATTTGGCAAGCGTGGTAAACAGTACAGAAGTAACTCGTCATAGGGCAATGTGTCCAATGCTTCCTGATGTGGGCACACAGCAAGTTTCAAATATTTACCAGCAAGCAAATGGGAAAATATACAAATATTTACAATGTTTGTAAATGTTACTTGCAATACAAGACAGATACATGTGCTATATACTTACAACAGGTTATTAAGGTATTTACAATAACATACAATTTACATCAAGATGCAATGTAGAAAAATACCTACCGTCTTGAGGTGGGGAGCCGGCCAATCAGTGAAAACAAGGGTGGGGAAAACAGATGACGGATGTTGAACATGATGGACAGACAAATTCACACACATTGCCGACATGAGACAAACAAGACACATGTCCTGCATATTATAACCTTGTTCCACCTGGGCCTCATTCAACATGAAAATCAATGGGTTACAGAAGAGTTAACTGCATAATGTCATACAATATGGCGTTTTCATATTTGTAAGGACATTGACACAAACATTTGATAATATTGAACTCTGCTGTGGTCAAATAAAGCAACCATTAAAAAAACAACTTATCAATACATTTTTATTGTGACACACTTACCGATCATGTGCCATAGTGAAACAAATTTGATGGGCTTCAATTCCGGCACCACAGTCTCCACCCTCTCAACCTTCTGGCAGGCTAGACAGGTACTGACCTATAAGCAGGAAGTGACAAATTGAAACACTGTGTGCTCTGATATGACATTCATCAAAATCATAATAATTTCAGATATAATAGCATAAGAAGCGTAGGTTGATTTTGTATTCACTCCGAAATGTCCAGCATTCATCTGTCAGCACGGCCTCCTTCTCCTCCTTAGTGAAAGCACCCTCCTGTGTGGCTGGCCTCCTTCTCCTCCTTAGTGAAAAGCACCCTCCTGTGTGGCTGGCCATCCTTCCCCTCCTTAGTGAAAAGCACCCTCCTGTGTGGCTGGCCATCCTTCTCCTCCTTAGTGAAAAGCACCCTCCTGTGTGGCTGGCCTCCTTCTCCTCCTTAGTGAAAAGCACCCTCCTGTGTGGCTGGCCATCCTTCCCCTCCTTAGTGAAAAGCACCCTCCTGTGTGGCTGGCCATCCTTCTCCTCCTTAGTGAAAAGCACCCTCCTGTGTGGCTGGCCATCCTTCTCCTCCTTAGTGAAAAGCACCCTCCTGTGTGGCTGGCCTCCTTCTCCTCCTTAGTGAAAAGCACCCTCCTGTGTGGCTGGCCATCCTTCTCCTCCTTAGTGAAAAGCACCCTCCTGTGTGGCTGGCCATCCTTCTCCTCCTTAGTGAAAATCACCCTCCTGTGTGGCTGGCCTCCTTCTCCTCCTTAGTGAAAAGCACCCTCCTGTGTGGCTGGCCATCCTTCTCCTCCTTAGTGAAAAGCACCCTCCTGTGTGGCTGGCTATCCTTCTCCTCCTTAGTGAAAAGCACCCTCCTGTGTGGCTGGCCATCCTTCTCCTCCTTAGTGAAAAGCACCCTCCTGTGTGGCTGGCCATCCTTCTCCTCCTTAGTGAAAAGCACCCTCCTGTGTGGCTGGCCATCCTTCTCCTCCTTAGTGAAAAGCACCCTCCTGTGTGGCTGGCCATCCTTCTCCTCCTTAGTGAAAAGCACCCTCCTGTGTGGCTGGCCATCCTTCTCCTCCTTAGTGAAAAGCACCCTCCTGTGTGGCTGGCCATCCTTCTCCTCCTTAGTGAAAAGCACCCTCCTGTGTGGCTGGCCATCCTTCTCCTCCTTAGTGAAAAGCACCCTCCTGTGTGGCTGGCCATCCTTCTCCTCCTTAGTGAAAAGCACCCTCCTGTGTGGCTGGCCATCCTTCTCCTCCTTAGTGAAAAGCACCCTCCTGTGTGGCTGGCTATCCTTCTCCTCCTTAGTGAAAAGCACCCTCCTGTGTGGCTGGCCATCCTTCCCCAGTAGGTACATGTGATTGCCTAACAAAATGGAAGACGAGTTGTTGAAATACTAAAGTCTAAGTAAATTTGCACTTCTGTCTTTCTCTTTCTGTTTCTCTCACTCTCCATCTCTCTCTGTCTTTCACTGTCACTTTCTTCCTCTCTCTCTTTCTATATGGGTCTCTCTCTGTCTACTGAAGACACCTAGTTAAGGGCAGTTGGAGTTTCCATAATTGCTCACACCTGTCCATTTGGTTGAGCAGGTTTAACTTATAACTAGACACCTCAATATGACAGACATATAACTATATCAGTGGAGGCTACTGAGGGGAGGATGGAATGAAAACCACGTGTTTGATACCAGACATTATGAGCCGTCCTCCTCTCAGCAGCCTCTACTGAACTATACAGTGGGGAGAACAAGTATTTGATACACTACCGATTTTGCAGGTTTTCCTACTTACAAAGCATGTAGAGGTCTGTAATTTTTATCATAGGTACACTTCAACTGTGAGAGACGGAATCTAAAACAAAAATCCAGAAAATCACATTGTATGATTTTTAAATAATTAATTTGCATTTTATTGCATGACATAAGTATTTGATCACCTACCAACCAGTAAGAATTCCGGCTCTCACAGACCTGTTAGTTTTTCTTTAAGAAGCCCTCCTGTTCTCCACTCATTACCTGTTTTAACTGCACCTGTTTGAACTCGTTACATGTATAAAAGACACCTGTCCACACACTCAATCAAACAGACTCCAACCTCTCCACAATGGCCAAGACCAGAGAGCTTGTAAGGACATCAGGGATAAAATTGTAGACCTGCACAAGGCTGGGATGGGCTACAGGACAATAGGCAAGCAGCTTGGTGAGAAGGCAACAACTGTTGGCGCAATTATTAGAAAATGGAAGAAGTTCAAGATGACGGTCAATCTCCCTCGGTCTGGGGCACCATGCAAGATCTCACCTCGTGGGGCATCAATGATCATGAGGAAGGTGAGGGATCAGCCCAGAACTACACGGCAGGACCTGGTCAATGACCTGAAGAGCGCTGGGACCACAGTCTTAAAGAAAACCATTAGTAACACACTACGCCGTCATGGATTAAAATCCTGCAGCGCACGCAAGGTCCCCCTGCTCAAGCCAGCGCATGTCCAGGCCCGTCTGAAGTTTGCCAATGACCATCTGGATGATCCAGAGGAGGAATGGGAGAAGGTCATGTGGTCTGATGAGACAAAAATATAGCTTTTTGGTCTAAACTCCACTCGCCGTGTTTGGAGGAAGAAGAAGGATGAGTACAACCCCAAGAACACCATCCCAACCGTGAAGCATGGAGGTGGAAACATCATTCTTTGGGGATGCTTTTCTGCAAAGGGGACAGGATGACTGCACCGTATTGAGGGGAGGATGGATGGGGCCATGTATCGCGAGATCTTGGCCAACAACCTCCTTCCCTCAGTAAGAGCATTGAAGATGGGTCGTGGCTGGGTCTTCCAGCATGACAACGTCCCGAAACACACAGCCAGGGCAACTAAGGAGTGGCTCCGTAAGAAGCATCTCAAGGTCCTGGAGTGGCCTAGCCAGTCTCCAGACCTGAACCCAATAGAAAATCTTTGGAGGGAGCTGAAAGTCCGTATTGCCCAGCGACAGCCCCGAAACCTGAAGGATCTGGAGAAGGTCTGTATGGAGGAGTGGGCCAAAATCCCTGCTGCAGTGTGTGCAAACCTGGTCAAGAACTACAGGAAACATATAATCTCTGTTATTGCAAACAAAGGTTTCTGTACCAAATATTAAGTTCTGCTTTTCTGATGTATCAAATACTTATGTCATGCAATAAAATGCAAATAAATTATTTAAAAATCATACAATGTGGTTTTCTGGATTTTTGTTTTATATTCCGTCTCTCACAGTTGAAGAATACCTATGATAAAAATTGCAGACTTCTACATGCTTTATAAGTGGGAAAACCTGCAAAATCGGCAGTGTATCAAATACTTGTTCTCCCCACTGTATGTATGTATAACTAGCTAGATGGAAAATGGTTATTTAAAAATGGTTGTACATAGATAAATCCGTCCAGTTATCTAATAGAAGTTAACTGCTTAACGTCACCCTGAGTTGTGAATTTCTCTGAATGTTTGGCCTCTTGTCGAGATCAGTGGTGTCTTCATAGTGCTTCACCTGGTTGGAAAGATTAAATAAAATCTCCTCGAGGGATGCCATTGAAGTTCAAGCTACATACAAACAGAAAGCTAAGGAATAAAGTGACTAGGAAACAGGATAGATAATAAACAGTAGCAGCAGCGTAGCAGAGTTAGTGCAAAAAGGCTAAAATTCAGATAACCAATATCTACATGGACTAACTATTTAACTAACTATATTGACAAAAAGCTGTATATACAGTAAATGCAACATGTAAAGGGTTGGTCCCATGTATCCTGAGCTGAAATAAAATATTCCAGAAATGTTACATGCTCACAAAAAGCACAAATGTTGTTCACAAATGTGTTTACATCCCTGTTAGTGAGCATTTCTCCTTTGCCAAGATAATCCATCCATCTGACAGGTGTTGCATATCAAGAAGCTGATTAAACAGCATGATCATTGCACAGGTACACCTTGTGCTGGGGACAATAAAAGGCCACTCTAAAATTAGCAGTTTTGTCACACAGCACAATTCCACAGATGTCTCAAGTTTTGAGGGAGTCTAGGGAGTGGGTCTAGGGTTTCTGGAATGATGCTGTTGATGTAAGCCATTACCAGCCTTTCAAAACATTTAATTGCTACAGATGTGAGTACTACGAGGCAATAGTCATTTAGTTACCTTGGCGTTCTTGGTGACAGGGACTATAGTGGTCTGCTTGAAACATGTAGGTATTACAGACTGGGTCAGGGAGCGGTTGAAAATAACATTGAAGACACTTGCCAGTTGGTCAGCGCATGCTCTGAGTACTCGTCCTGGTAATCTGTCTGGGGTTGCGGCCTTGTGAATGTTAATCTGTTTTAAGGTCTTACTCACATCGGCTACGGTCGTCCAGTCGTCAGGAATAGCTTGTGCTCTCATGCATGTTTCAGTGTTGCTTGCCTCTGTGAGCATGGATGGAATTCAGCTTGTCTGGTAGGCCTGTGTCACTGTGCAGCTCGCTGCTGGGTTTCCTTTTGTAATCTGTGATAGTTTGCAAGCCTTGCCTGATCCGATAAGCATCAGAGCCGCCGTAGTAGGATTCAATCTTAGGCCAGTGTTGATGTTTAGACTGTTGGATGGCTCATCGGGGGTCGTAGTGGGATATCTTCTAAGTGCATGGATTAGTGTCCCATCCTTGCCTGTTACCCATGGCTTCTGGTTGGGATATGTACATACGGTCACTGTGGGAACGACGTCGTCGATCAGTATTGAGCGCATCACTGGTACTTCCTATTTGAGGTTTTGCTTGTAAGCAGGAATCCGGAGGATATAGTTATGGTCAGATTTGCCAAATGGAGGGCGAGGGAGAGCTTTGTAAGCGTTTCTGTGTGTGGAGGTGATCTAGAGTTTAGTTGCACAGGTGACATGCTGGTAAAAATGAGGTAAGACGGATTTCAGTTTCCCTGCATTAAAACCACTAGGAGCGCCACATCTGGATGTTAATTTTCTTGTTTGCTTATGGCCCTATGCAGTTCGTTGAGAGCGGTCTTAGTGCCAGCATCGGTCTGTGGTGGTAAACAGACGGCTAAGAATAATATAGATGAAAACTCTCTTGGTAAATAGTATGGTCTGAAGCTTATTAAGGGGAATTCTAACTTTGATGAGCAACACCTCAATACTTCCTTAGCGTTAAAGATTACGCACTAGCTGTTGTTAACGAAGAGACACACACCTCCCCCCTTAACCTTACCCGAAGCTGATGTTCAGTCTTGAGGATGCATAGAAAACCAGCTGGATGTATATTATCCATGTTGTTGTTCAGCCACGACTCTGCGAAACATAGGATAGTTCTTCGGGTGCCATTGATAGGATAATCTTGATCGGAGCTCATCAAGTTTGTTCTCTCGTGACGTACGTTCGCCATTTGAACGGAGGATATAGGCGACGTAGTCTCGTCAGGGAACCTGCTCGCTGTTTTCAAATCCCGGCGGTTCTGGCCTGGTCTGGAATGAGCACTGCATCCATATACTCAAAATAGAAGATGTTTCCATGATACGTTAACTACACTGTAAGGACTGTGTGTTAAACATTGAAGTCATGTCTCAGTTGTCCTCGGAGTACACTGTGTACATGTGTAGTGTCATACCACAGACTGTTACTCAACGTTTTTGGAGTTTATACTAACCTTGACCACAGGGAGGCAGAAAAGAGTCAATGATAAAACATAAACTCGTGCTGCCTATGATGATACTGTATAACCATATCACAATGGGATCTCCTGGTTGAATAGACGTTGACTTGATAGTTAGTATATCAGTAAGGATATATCATAATATAATTATTGATACAATTATTTGATATCAGATACAGTATAGAAAAGTTGCTATTGTATCTTAGGTGCAAAAGGAGCAGGGAAAGGAGGCTCAGCATGATTTCAAGCCCCTTACGAAACACAACAAATGGTCTGGTCTGCCCCCCTACAGAAGAGTGGTCTCATCCTCTGATCCCCCCAGGAACCAAATCCCTGTGATGCCTTTGGACGAAACCATGATGGGCAGCAAGAACAGCCAGTCAGATGGCTGGAGCAGCGAGGATGATGAGACATTTCAAGCTAATGGTCAGGAGACCATGTCCGCCTTCTCAGGTACATGTTCAAATCCTAGGCATCTACCCCCAAACTGCTCCAGAGCTCTCCACCATGGGTTATTATTTTACTAACACTGTTAAATGGTTGGTTTTAGAAAACCTAAGTATAGTACATAGGTTCCATATTTCTAATCATGAAGAACTTATTCCATCTCCTCTCTCCAGGACCACCTATAGTATCAGAAGAAGAGTTGGCCAGCCTAGCCATGATTAGTCCAGCTAAGACCAGTCAGTACGCTGGGTCCAGAGTGAAAGCCCTCATACAGATACTACAACATCAACTAGACCAGCAAGAACTGGTCCGAGAGTTCATGGTCGGTATACACTGTGTGTTTCTCATTCATACACACACACACACACACACACACACACACAAGTATGTTAACCATGTCATGCAACTGCCTTTTCAATAGCAGCAGAAAACATTTTCAGTTGGTGTTGTTTGTTGAAGGCCTTGGAGCATCTAAAACCGTCTGATAACTGTCTGGTGGGGAAAGCTCCGGAGAACCGGGAGAAGAACCGCTACCGGGACATCCTGCCCTGTAAGTTCCTGTTAAACCTGTTTAACTACAGTCCCTTTCATGCTTCTGTGTAGAATCATCTTCTAGAACCATCTGAGCTGGGGAGGGCAAAATGGTCACAAGACGTGTTTATTACGTAATTTTCAGGTTGTAAGATTACGACCTAATGGTCCCTGTTGCAACCAGATAATGATGTCTTTTTCATGACGATATCAAGACTTCATATTTTGGTTGTTATCTGGTCATAAGTCCCTTGTAGCGCAGTTGGTAGAGCATGGTGCTTGCAACGTCAAGGTTGTGCGTTCGATGCCCATGGGGGACCAGTACGAAAAATGTATACATTCACTACTATAAGAGATTCTGCTAAATGACTTAAAATGTAAATGTCATATAATAAAGATGTATTTAGACATCAGCTAAATGTCCTTATGCAGCCAGTATAGATAGATAGATAGATAGATAGATAGATAGATAGATAGATAGATAGATAGATAGATCGAACGAATGTACAGGTAAGTTAATATTTGCATGGTTACATACATTAACTGTACAGGTAAATGACAGGAAGAGATACTTAAATATGCGTATGATATAATTTAGGGTAATAATAATAATTCCCTTAACATACAGTCCTTAGTGCAGAGTTTGATTACAGATAAATGCACTTCTGAAAACTCATCAGTCTATTCTTAGAAATGAAGGGTATTCCATTCGAGAAATTGCCAAGAAACTGAAGATCTCGTACAACGCTGTGTACTACTCCCTTCACAGAACAGCGCAAACTGGCTCTAACCAGAATAGAAAGAGGAGTGGGAGGCCCCGGTGCACAACTGAGGAAGAGGACAAGTACATTAGAGTGTCTAGTTTGAGAAACAACTGGCAGCTTCATTAAATAGTATCCCCAAAACACCAGTCTCAACGTCAACAGTGAAGAGGTGACTCCAGGATGCTGGCCTTCTAGGCAGAGTTGCCATATCTTCCTCTGTCCAGTGTCTGTGTTCTTTTGCCCATCTACTCTTTTCTTTTTATTGGCCAGTATGAGTTATGGCTTTTTCTTTGCAACTCTGCCTAGAAGACCAGCATCCTGGAGTCGCCTCTTCTGACTAGGAACCAGGATCTGATGGTTCACAGTATCAAAGGCAGCAGATAGGTCTAAAAGGATGAGAGCAGAGGAGAGAGAGTTAGATCTGGCAGTACGGAGAGCCTCCGTGACACAGAGAAGAGCAGTCTCAGTTGAATGACCAGTCTTGAAACCTGACTGGTTAGGATCAAGAAGGTAATTCTGAGAGAGATAGCAGGAGAGTTGGTTAGAGACGGCACACTCAAGAGTTGTGTAGAGAAAAGAAAGAAGGGATACTGGTCTGTAGTTGTTGACATCAAAGGGATCGAGTGTAGGTTTTTTGAGGAGGGGTGCAACTCTCGCCCTCTTGAAGATGGAAGGGACTGTCAGGCTCTGGTCATAGAGAGGGCTATTTGCTTCTCATGTAGCTATGGTCAGAGTCTGACAGTGTCTTTCTTTTCTGTTTCTGTGTGGGTGTTGGGTTGGATCCCTAATTAGAGGCAGCTGCACCGCATTGTCTCTAATTAGGGATCCTATATAATTTGGTCTGTCCTTCACTCTGGTGTGGGTCGTTGTACGTTTCATGTCACAGGGAAGTAAGTGTGTTCCATTTCATTGTTTTGTTTGGAGTTCGTCATTGTGTGATTTTTATACATAGTATAATAAAATGTCGAACTATACCTGCGCTGCGCCTTGGTCTCTCCTTGGTCTCTCCTTCCACCCATTTGTGACAGGGACACAGCCAGCGGTCAAGGATGAGTTGATGAGCAGGGAGAGGTAAGGGAGGAGGTCTCTGGAAATGGTCTGGAGAAGAGAGGAGGGGATAGGGCCAAGCGGGCAGGTTCTTGGGCGGCCGGCCGTCACAAGTCGCAAGATTTCATCTGGAGAGAAAGGGGAGAAAGAAGTCAAAGCATAGGGCAGTGTGAGCAGGACCAGTGGTGTCAATAGGCTTAGTAAATGAGGATCGGATGTCGTCAACCTTCTTTTCAAAATGGTTGACAAAGTAATCCACAGAGAGGAAGGAGGAGGAGGAGGAGGATTCAGCAGGGAGGAGAAGGTGGCAAAGAGCTTCCTAGGGTTAAAGGCAGAGGCTTGAAATGTAGAGCGGTAGAAAGTAGCTTTAGCAGCAGAAACAGAGGAAGAAAAAGTAGAGAGGAGAGAGTGAAAAGATGACCGGTCCACAGGGAGTTTAGCTTCCCTTCATTTCCACTCGGCTGCCATTATTTTGCTGTTCTGTGACTCACAATGAGTCGTCTAGTCACGGAGCAGGAGGGGAGGACCGAGCCGGCCGGGAGGATAGGGGACATAGAGAGTCAAAAGATAGATAGATAGATAGATAGATAGATAGATAGATAGATAGATAGATAGATAGATAGATAGATAGATAGATAGATAGATAGATAGATAGATAGATAGATAGGTACTTTATTGATCCCCCGGGGGGAAAATTTCATTGTCAAGCAGCTACAACAAAACACAGGGCAGGTGCAAAATGCCACAACGAAAGTACACAAAAGACAGATACACGGTACATGATACATAGAGCGGCAGTATGAAAAAGTATAGAAATACAAGATATCTGGAGTGCAAAAAAATAAAAGCTATAAAAGAGACATTGCATAGTATGGTTGGTTGGCTGAAAATGTACACTATACATTGGTGGATGTGTAAATTATACATTGGTGGATGTTGGATGGTTAACTATACTATACAGGTTGATGGCAGAGAAATACTTCAGTAGCTGAAAATGCGTATGATATGAGCGAGGGTAATAATAGTTTACTTAATAGACAGACTGGGTAAATGAACAGGTAAGTGAACATTTTGCATGGTTAAATTAGCTGTACAGTTAGGTATACAGTTATATTTACAGATAAGTGAATACTTGCGTGGTTACACAAACTGTACAGGTAAATGACAGGAAGAGATACTTTAATAGCTAAATGTGTGTATGATATCATTTGGGGTAATAATAGTAATTCCCTTAAAATACAGTCCATAGTGCGAGGGTTTAATTACAGACAACTGCACGTATTGCACATTCGATATACTAAAAGCAATGAGAAAAGGTGCAACTGGCAGGATACTAATATGCATTCCTGAGTGAATGCCTACGTAGGTTAAGTCCAATAATTACTTACAATATTGCATGTGATATGATATAACAACTGTACATGAGTATGTATATACAGACCTGTATGAATAAATAGGTCCTGAGTGGATGAGTGCTGACAGACCAGAGTTACTCACGGATGGATGCATAATTGTTAAACTAGGTCCTAGCACCCCAACAGTTCCAGATCTATGTTGCCGACGGCACGGCACCCCGGTCAGGCATTATATAGTCTAATAGCCGCCGGCAGGAAGGACCTCCTGTAGCGCTCTCTGGCACACCGTGGTGGGATCAGTCTGTGACTGAAAGTGCTCCTCTGCATCATAACCATAGCGTGCAGAGGGTGGGTGACGTTGTCCATGATGGCCAGCAGTTTGGCCAGGATCCGTCTCTCCACCACATCCTCTAGAGTGTCAAGGCTCATCCCCAGGACAGAGCTAGCCTTCCTGATCAGCTTATTTACCCGAGAAGCAGCACCGGCTTTGATGTTTGCTCCCCAGCACACCACTGCAAAAAAGATGGCACTGGCCACCACAGACTGGTAGAAGGTATGCAGTAGTTTACTGCACACGTTGAAGGACCTGAGCCTCCTCAGAAAGTAGAGTCGGCTCTGGCCCTTTTTGAACAGGGCCCCGGTGTTACCGGCCCATTCCAGCCTGTTGTCCATATGGACTCCCAGGAACTTGTATGACCCAACCATTTCCACATCCATCCCCTGTATAGGGACTGCAGTCAGTTGTGCCTTGGTTCTCCTGAAGTCCACCACCATCTCTTTGTTTTGCTGATGTTGAGCTGAAGGTGGTTCTGCTCACACCACAACACAAAGTCACTGATTGTGCTCCTGTACTCCTCCTCCTGCCCACCCCTGATGCACCCTACAATAGCAGAGTCATCCGAGAACTTCTGTAGGTGGCATGTTTCAGAGTTATATCTGAAGTCTGAGGTGTAGAGGGTGAACAGGAAGGGGGACAGGACCGTTCCCTGGGGGGCCCCTGTGTTGCTAACTGCCCGTTCTGACACACAGCTCTGTAGTCGAACAAATTGTGGCCTACCGGTCAGGTAGTCCGTGACCCAGGAGACTAATGGTGCTTCCACTTTCATCCTCCTCATCTTCTCACCCAGTAGCAGGGGCTGAATGGTATTGAAGGCACTGGAGAAGTCAAAAAACATAACCCTCACAGTGCAACCTGCGTTGTCCAGGTGAGAGTAGGCCCTCTGCAGAAGGTAGATGATTGCATCATCCACCCCGATGTTGCGCTGGTATGCAAACTGCAGGGGGTCCATTGATGAACACACCAGGGGTCTGAGGTGGGCGAGGACTAACCTTTCCAGGGTCTTCATGATGTGGGATGTTAGCGCTACAGGTCTGAAGTCATTCAGGACAGTGGGGTGTGCCTTCTTGGGCACTGAGGCGAGGCAGGATGTTTTCCACAGCACAGGGACCCTTTCTAGGCTCAGGCTAAGGTTGAAAAGACGCTGGAGTATTCCACACAGTTGGTCAGCACAGACCCTCAGCACCCTTGGGCTGATGCCATCAGGGCCCGCCGCTTTCCACTGATGTAGTCTCTCCAGCTCTCTCTTCACTTGGTTGGTGGTGAAAGCCAGCCCAGGTGGGGAGGTGGGGGGAAGGGGGGTGTTGAGGATCAGTCCAGGGGGAGCAGGGGCGGAGGTGGGGTCACTGATTGTCTCAGCAGAGGTGCTGTGAGCAAAGTGGGGGTGGGACAGCCGTGAGGGTGTGTGGTCTGGGGAGCTGGAGGGGAGGTGGACAGGGCCAGTATCAAACCTGTTAAAAAATTGGTTCAGCTCATTGGCTCTGTCCTGGGTCCCCTCCGTCTGCCCACTGTTTGACTTTTTGAAGCCAGTGATATTTCTCATACCCTTCCACACCTCTCTCACCTGGCTCTGCCTCAGCTTGTCCTCCATCTTCTCCTTATACACTCTCTTCCCCTCAGCAATCCGCAACTTCAGCTCCCTCTGGACACATTTCAATTTGTCCTTGTCCCTCTCCTTGAAGGCCCTCTTCTCATTTAGCAGGGCCTTCAGGTCGCTGGTGACCCAGGGTTTATTGTTTGGGAAACAGCGTACCTTCCTGGTGGGTACAGTGTTTATTTATTATAGTCTGTTATGCAGTCAGTGAGTCCATCGATGTCCTCCCCATGAGCCTCACAGAGCACATCCCAGTCTGTTGTTTCAAAACAGTCCTGTAGGGTCTCATTCGCCTCCGGAGACCATCTCCTAATAGTCCTGGTGGTTGCAGGCTGCTGTTGGACCAAAGGCCTGTAGAGTGGGGTGAGGTGGACAAGGTTGTGATCCGATCTACCGAGGGGAGGCAGTGGAGTTGTATGCATCCTTCACATTAGCATATAACAAGTCCAGAGTTTTATTATTCCTGGTTGGGCACTTCACGAACTGTTTGAACGTGGGCAGCGTTGAAGAGAGAGATGCATGGTTAAAATCCCCCGAAATGGCAAAGAAAGCACTGGGATGCGCTGTCTGTAACCTCGCGATAACAGAGTGGATGACGTCAGAAAGGGAGGAGAGGAGGGTCGAGGAGGCAGAATCAGGAGACATCAGGGAGAAGAATTTAGCAGAGGGAAGAGATGATAGAATGGAAGAGGAGAGAGTAGCGGGAGAGAGAGAGCGGTTGCTATGGCACATTACCATCTGAGTAGGGGCAGAGTGAGTAGTGTTGGAGGAGAGCATTACCATCTGAGTAGGGGCAGAGTGAGTAGTGTTGGAGGAGAGCATTACCATCTGAGAAGGGGCAGAGTGAGTAGTGTTGGAGGAGAGCATTACCATCTGAGTAGTGGCAGAGTGAGTAGTGTTGGAGGAGAGCATTACCATCTGAGTAGTGGCAGAGTGAGTAGTGTTGGAGGAGAGCATTACCATCTGAGTAGGGGCAGAGTGAGTAGTGTTGGAGGAGAGCATTACCATCTGAGTAGGGGCAGAGTGAGTAGTGTTGGAGGAGAGCATTACCATCTGAGTAGGGGCAGAGTGAGTAGTGTTGGAGGAGAGCATTACCATCTGAGTAGGGGCAGAGTGAGTAGTGTTGGAGGAGAGCATTACCATCTGAGTAGGGGCAGAGTGAGTAGTGTTGGAGGAGAGCATTACCATCTGAGTAGGGGCAGAGTGAGTTGTGTTGGAGGAGAGCATTACCATCTGAGTAGGGGCAGAGTGAGTAGTGTTGGAGGAGAGCATTACCATCTGAGTAGGGGCAGAGTGAGTACTGTTGGAGGAGAGCTTTACCATCTGAGTAGGGGCAGAGTGAGTAGTGTTGGAGGAGAGCTTTACCATCTGAGTAGGGGCAGAGTGAGTAGTGTTGGAGGAGAGCATTACCATCTGAGTAGGGGCAGAGTGAGTAGTGTTGGAGGAGAGCATTACCATCTGAGTAGGGCAGAGTGAGTAGTGTTGGAGGAGAGCATTACCATCTGAGTAGGGGCAGAGTGAGTAGTGTTGGAGGAGAGCAAGAGAGAAAAGGATACAAAGTAGTGGTCGGAGACTTGGAGGGGAGTTGCAGTGAGATTAGTAGAAGAACAGCATCTAGTAAAGATGAGGTCAAGCGTATTGCCTGCCTTGTGAGTAGGGTGGGATGGTGTTAGGGTGAGGTCAAAAGAGGAAAGAAGGAGGCAGAGAGAAATGAGTCAAAGGAAGACGTCGGGAGGTTAAAGTCAACTGTGAGGGGTGAGCCATCATCAGGAAATGAACTTATCAAGGCGCCAAGCTCATTGATGAACTATCCAAGGGAACCTGGAGGGAAATAAATGACAAGGATGTTAAGTTTGAATGGGCTAGTGACTGTGACAGCATGGAATTCAAATGAGGAGATAGACAGATGGGTCAGGGGGAAAAGAGAGAACGTCCACTTGGGAGAGATTAGAATTCCTGTGCCACCGCCACGCTGACCAGATGCTCTCGGGGTATGCAAGAACACATGATCAGAGAAACCTAAACTTCGATATTACTTTTGGGTTTTTGAGTCAGTCAGACCCATATCAAGCTCAAGGCCAGAATATTTTGTCAAGTTAGCTGAACATAACGACCTAATAACTTCATTTCAACCAGTTTTGCTAGCTGGTCAGTCAATCAAGTCTTATCGCTTTTTTTATGACTTCCTTATATTTAGGATATTTATTTACACTCACAGTCTCACATTTTTTATTTTTTTTATTTAAACTTTATTTTGACAGGGAAAACAGACTGAGACCTAGATCTCTTTTACGGCTGTGCCCTGTGTAAACATGTTAACATGTACCATTTAGACACACAGACAGACGTTTGGAGAAGAACGATCTCAAAACATTTCAAGAAAAACAAAGAAAAACATAGAGTTCAACAGAAACAAACACAGACAACATATATTGATATTGATCCTCCATAATATTTTTGAAATGGGCAAGGGGCCCCACAGTGTCTAGCTTGAGGTGGATCTGCAATTTGTTCCATTAGAGACGTGGTAATTCTGCTAGTGAGGAGCATTGTGGTAATTCACATCTGTGTGCCCTGCTAGTGAGGAGCATTGTGGTAATTCACATCTGTGTGCCCTGCTAGTGAGGAGCATTGTGGTAATTCACATCTGTGTGCCCTGCTAGTGAGGAGCATTATGTGTGTGCGTGTGCATGTGCATGTGGCAACGGGCATGCCCCGCCCACCATAGAATTTCTATTTAGCAGATGTTATTGAGGGTGTAGTGAAATGCTTGTGCTTCTAGCTCCGGCAGTGCAGTAATATCTAACAAGTAATATCTAACAATTTCACAACATATACCTAAATACACATAAATCTATGTAAGGAATGGAATTAAGAATATATACATACTGTATATGGACAAGTGATGTCAGAGCGGCATGGACTAAGATACAGTAGAATAGTATAGAATACAGTGTATACATATGAGATGAGTAATGCAATATATGTAAACATTATTAAAGTGACTAAGATACAGTAGAATAGTATATAATACAGTATATACATATGAGATGAGTAATGCAAGATATGTAAACATTATTAAAGTGACTAGTGTTCCATTTCTTAACATTTTCATACGTGAGCTCCAAATATCTCTAACGGTCGCCCCAGTGTGAGTTTATTTATGCACGTGATGTCAGAATGCACTCACTTCCAAAATGTGATTGTTACGCAACAGGACAGTTAACACACGTGTAAAATACTTGCTTATGATGAGCTAAGCTATTTGCCAGCTATGTGTGGCGCGATGTTTGTTGACATTATTTATATTATTATTATATTATTGACATGCATACTGAAAACAGACCAAACTCATCTTGTCTCCTCTTATTATCTTCGGTTGAAGTGAAAAACAAACATGGCGGCAGCACAAACTACCCATCGTCAGATTACTTTAGATTTCTAGAAAGTGTTTTATTGTGTTTCAATTATTTTGATCAATGGTGAGTTTACCTGTGATTAATTATAAATAGTAAATGCTATTAGCTAATTCATATGGTAGTTTTTGTCACCGAGAGTTATAAAAATATGTCCGCTTTCCTCAGGTAGCGCTAGGACAAATATAGCCTACATTTTCTGGTTTGGATGATTGTGTTATTGCCATAGCTACTTCTGTGGATGTCTGAACATTGCATCCAAAAATAAACTGGTCACATTCTGGACATAACTTAGTCAGGACTGTGTTTGTGCAAAATGTTTCTGTGAAAAAACAGTGTGGCCAGCTCAAACGCTGACTGTTGGGTCAATCGAAACTGGACGTTTGAAATAAGTGGTCTAATCACACCGGTTTGATCGTACACTACAGGGACCACTGTATTGGTAGGTGTGAAAAGGTTAAAGTGGCCAGTGATTTCTAGTCTATATCTATAGTCCGCAGCCTCTAATGTGCTAGTGATGGCTGTTTAACAGTCTGATGGCCTTGAGATAGAAGCTGTTTTTCAGTCTCTCGATCCCAGCTTTGATGCACCTGTACTGACCTCGCCTTCTGGATGATAGCGGGGTGAGCAGGCAGTGGCTTGGGTGGTTGTTGTCATTAATCTTTTTGGCCTTCCTGTGACATAAGGTGCTGTAGGTGTCCTGGAGGGCAGGTAGTTTGCCCCCGGTGATGCGTTGGAGGGCCCTGCGATTGCGGGTGGTGCAGTTGCTGTACCAGGCATTGATATAGCCCGACAGGATGCTCTCAATTGAGCATCTGTAAAAGTTTGTGGGTTTTAGGTGCCAAGCCAAATTTCTTCAGCCTCCTGAGGTTGAAAAGGCGCTGTTGCGTCTCCTTCGCCACACTGTCTGTGTGGGTGGACCATTCCAGTTTATCAGTGATGTGTACACTGAGGAACTTGAAGTTTTCCACCTTCTCCACTGCGTTGGGGGTGCACCTTCTGCTGTTTCCTGAAGTCCACGATCATCTCCTTTGTTTTGTTGACGTTGAGTGAGAGGTTATTTTCCTAGCACCACACTCCCAGAGCCCTCACCTCCTCCCTGTAGGCTGTCTCGGCATTGTTTGTAATCAAACCTACTACTGTTGTGTCGTCTGCAAACTTGATGATTGATTTGGAGGCGTGCTTGGCCATGCAGTCATGAGTGAACAGGGAGTACAGGAGTGGGCTGAGCACGCACCCTTGTGGGTCCCCAGTGTTGAAGATCAGCGAAGTGGAGGTGTTGTTTCCTACCTTCACCAGCTGGGGGCGACCCAGTGTATACATATGAGATGAGTAATGCAATATATGTAAACATTATTAAAGTGACTAAGATACAGTAGAATAGTATATAATACAGTATATACATATGAGATGAGTAATGCAAGATATGTAAACATTATTAAAGTATTAAATAAATATCAGTAAGTGTGTTCAATACTTTTTCCCTGTGTCATTTCACATTATTACACATAACTTAATTTCTGAACTTATTTGTTTTGGTTTCTTTGTATGTATGGATTCATTGGGTTGTAACCAACATTTGGTGAATATGTCATGTCAATAGCACCTTTGGAAATATATTTACTGAGAAAAATGGTGACGTGTTCAATACTTATTTCACCCGCTGTATCTTCCTATATGATTTGTTAAAGGCCCAGTGGTTGTGGTTTTCCTGTGTTTTATATATGAGGTTGGAATAACACTGAAATTGTGAAAATTATGATAATGCCCTTTGTGTAAGAGCTGTTTGAGTTTTGGCCAAACTGGTGACATCACCAGGCGGTAAATTTGTTAATAGACCAATAAGAAAGAGAGTTCCAAACCTCTCTGCCAATAACAGCTAGTTTTCAGTTTTCCTCTCCCCACTCAGACCACTTCCAGACAGTCCTAGCAAAATTCTTGCTTGAGAAATTGCACTTTGCTAAGAAGCTATGTTTGTTTCTTTTTGACTGCGATTGTTTTGACTTAATTGAAAACAATCACATTAAGGTATTGTTAGCTGCTGCCATTAGCTCAACATCAGAAAACAAAGAAGATGGTGGTGGACTTCAGGAGAACCAAGGCCCAAATTACTGTAGTCCCTATACAGGGGATGGATGTGGAAATGGTTGGGTCATACAAGTTCCTGGGAGTCCATATGGACAACAGGCTGGAATGGGCTGGTAACACCGGGGCTCTGTACAAAAAGGGCCAGAGCCGACTCTACTTTCTGAGGAGGCTCAGGTCCTTCAACGTCTGCAGTAAACTACTGCATACCTTCTACCAGTCTGTGGTGGCCAGTGCAATCTTTTTTACAGTGGTGTGCTGGGGCGCCAACATAAAAGCCGGTGATGCTTCTCAGGTAAATAACCTGATCAGGAAGGCTAACTCTGTTCTGGGGATGAGCCTTGACACTCTAGAGGAGATGGCGGAGAGAAGAATCCTGGCCAAACTGCTGGCCATCATGGACAATGTCACCCACTCTGCATGCCATTGTGATGACGCAGAGGAGCACCTTCAGTCACAGACTGATCCCACCACGGTGTGCCAGAGAGCGATACAGGAGGTCCTTCCTCTGGCAGCTATTAGACTATATAATGCCTCACCGGGGTGCCGTGCCGTCATCAACATAGACCTGGAACTGTTGGGGTGTATGGACCTAGTTTAACAATTATGCATCCATCCGTGAGTAACTCTGGTCTGTAATCACTCATTCACTCAGGACTTATTTATTTATTCAGGTCTGTATATATATTCATGTACAGTTGTTATATCATATCACGTGCAATGATATATTAGTATCCTGTCAGTTGTATCTTCTTCATTGCTTTTAGTATATCGAATGTGCAATATGTGCATTTATCTGTAATTAAACCCTGCGCACTAAGGACTGTATTTTAAGGGAATTACTATTATTACCCTAAATTATATCACATTTAGCTATTTAAGTATCTCTTCCTGTCATTTACTTGTACAGTTAATGTAACCATGCAAAATATTCACTTACCTGTTCATTTAACCAGTCTGTATATTAAGTAAACTATTTTTACCCTCACTTATATCATACGCACTTTTAGCTATTGAAGTATTTCTCTGCCATCGACCTGTATAGTATAGTTAACCATCCAACATCCACCAATGTATAGTGTACACCAGGGATCTTCAACCAGGGGGTACTGCAGGGGGTCCCCCAAAGTTATAAAAAAATGTCATCAACATAATTTATGTGGGAGATTTTTTTGGGGGTGGGGGAAGAATATTGAATAAATTTCAAGCATTAATAGGCAATAATAAGCTACTTAAAAAAATTATTCCCATGATTCCACTGGCGATTGCCAACCGCCTTTAAAAAAACAAGAAGAAGACGTTGCTACTTTTAGCCGCCAATAAATAAAGCAAATAATAGAATTGACTACTAAGTTAGGTTGTTATAACAATGGATCGCATTGTAACAAAAAGGTGTGTCACGGCTCCACCTGCTCCAGAGGCACCTGCCCCAGCGGGAAGGGTAAGCGTAAGAGAGAGAAGTCCCGAAAATATTCAGAAACCTACCTAAAGTTTGGATTTACCTTCAAAGAAAGCGAAGGAATTGAATTGCCGATGTGTGTTATTTGTGCAGCAACTCTCAAATGAAGGCATGAAGCCATCAAAGCTGCAACGACACTTGGAGACTAATCATGGCCACCTGAAAGATAAACCGCTGGAATATTTCCAGACTTGTCTGCAGTCACTCCAAGGCCAACAGACAATGATGAGGAAATCAGCGAAAGTTGGAGAGCTCACTTTGAAAGCCTCCTATCAAGTTGCTCTTCGCATCGCTCAATGTAAAAAAACATATACAATTGCGGAAGATTTGATATTAACCGCGGCCAGTTATATGTGCAAGACCATGTTTGGTAATGATGAATATGCCAAAAAACGGATGACTATCCCGTTATCAGACACTTCGATTGCTCGGAAGACTTCCCCCTTACTCTATAGTATTTACTCTGCAGTATTTACTCTGTTTTATTTAGTCTGTAGTATTTACTCTGTAGTATTTACTCTGTAGTATTTAGTCTGTAGTATTTACTCTATAGTATTTAGTCTGTAGTATTTAGTCTGTAGTATTTACTCTGTAGTATTTAGTCTGTAGTATTTAGTCTGTAGTATTTACTCTAGTATTTAGTCTGTAGTATTTAGTCTGTAGTATTTACTCTAGTATTTACTCTGTAGTATTTAGTCTGTAGTATTTACTCTAGTGTTTAGTCTGTAGTATTTACTCTGTAGTATTTAGTCTGTAGTATTTACTCTGTAGTATTTAGTCTGTAATATTTACTCTGTAGTATTTACTCTGTAGTATTTAGTCTGTAGTATTTACTCTAGTATTTACTCCCTGGACTGGACTGGACTGTTCCTGGGAAAACAACAACAGAGCATTGTTAGACTGTTGATTAACAACACTGTTGGCCATTGGCACACACTGGTCTCCTCATAAAACAGTGTGTGGTGTACAACCATAATCAGCAGAATAATGTTTGTTATTGTTATTATCATTATCGTTATTATCGTTATTATTATCATTATTATTGTTATTATTATTGTTGTTATTATTATCATTATTATTGTTATTATTATTGTTGTTATTATTATCATTATTATTATTATTGTTGTTATTATTATTAGTATTGTTATTATCGTTATTGTTATTATTGTCATTATTAGTTATTATTAGTATTATTGTTGTTGTTATTATTATTATCATTATTATTGTTGTTGTTGTTATTGTTTTTATTATTATTATTATTGTTATTATTATTGTTGTTTTTATTATTATTATTATTGTTGTTATTATTGTTGTTATTATTTTTAATAATCACTGCATTGTTGGGAAGAAGCTCTCAATGTAAGAATTTCACTGTTTTACACCTGTTGCAACCTGTACACGTGGAGAACAGTCTTTGAAAATTGAAATATACACTCACATACATACAGTAGCAGGACTATATCAATGCCAGTTATGTCCAACTAACTAACTCCTCTCTCTCTCCTCCCTCTGTCTATTGCTCTCTCTCTCTCCTCCCTCTGTCTATTGCTCTCTCTCTCCTCCCTCTGTCTATTGCTCTCTCTCTCTCCTCCCTCTGTCTATTGCTCTCTCTCTCCTCCCTCTGTCTATTGCTCTCTCTCTCTCCTCCCTCTGTCTATTGCTCTCTCTCTCCTCCCTCTGTCTATTGCTCTCTCTCTCCTCCCTCTGTCTATTGCTCTCTCTCTCTCCTCCCTCTGTCTATTGCTCTCTCTCTCCTCCCTCTGTCTATTGCTCTCTCTCTCCTCCCTCTGTCTATTGCTCTCTCTCTCCTCCCTCTGTCTATTGCTCTCTCTCTCCTCCCTCTGTCTATTGCTCTCTCTCCCTCCTCCCTCTGTCTATGGCTCTCTCCCTCTCTCTCTCTCTCTCTCTCTCTCTCTCTCTCTCTCTCTCTCTCTCTCTCTCTCTCTCTCTCTCTCTCTCTCTCTCTCTCTCTCTCTCTCTCTCCTCCCTCTGTCCATGGCTCTCTCCCTCTCTCTCCTCCCTCTGTCTATGGATCTCTCCCTCTCTCTCCTCCCTCTGTCTATGGCTCTCTCCCTCTCCCTCCTCCCTCTGTCTATGGCTCTCTCCCTCTCTCTCCTCCCTCTGTCTATGGCTCTCTCCCTCTCTCTCTCTCGCTCCCTCTGTCTATGGCTCTCTCCCTCTCTCTCTCTCGCTCCCTCTGTCTATGGCTCTCTCCTTCTCTCTCTCTCCTCCCTCTGTCTATGGCTCTCTCCCTCTCTCTCCCTCCTCCCTCTGTCTATGGCTCTCTCTCCCTCCTCCCTCTGTCTATGGCTCTCTCTCTCTCCTCCCTCTGTCTTTGACTCTCTCTCTCTCTCTCTCTCTCTCTCTCTCCTCCCTCTGTCTATGGCTCTCTCCCTCTCTCTCTCGCTCCCTCTGTCTATGGCTCTCTCCCTCTCTCTCTCGCTCCCTCTTTCTATGGCTCTCTCCCTCTCTCTCTCGCTCCCTCTGTCTATTGCCCTCTCTCTCTCGCTCCCTCTGTCTATGGCCCTCTCTCTCTCGCTCCCTCTGTCTATGGCTCTCTCCCTCTCTCTCTCTCGCTCTCACTCCCTCTGTCTATGGCTCTCTCCCTCTCTCTCTCATATCCCTCTGTCAATGGCTCTCTCCATCTCGCTCTCGCTCCCTCTCTCTCTCTCTCTCTCTCCTACCTCTTTCTATGGCTCTCTCCCTCTCTCTCTCTCTCTCTCTCTCTCCTACCTCTGTCTATGGCTCTCTCCCTCTCTCTCTCTCTCTCTCTCTCCTACCTGTCTATGGCTCTCTCCCTCTCTCTCTCTCTCTCTCTCTCTCTCTCTCTCTCTCTCTCTCCTACCTCTGTCTATGGCTCTCTCCCTCTCTCTCTCTCTCCTACCTCTTTCTATGGCTCTCTCCCTCTCTCTCTCTCTCTCTCCTACCTCTGTCTATGGCTCTCTCACTCCCTCTCTCTCTCTCCTACCTCTGTCTATGGCCCTCTCTCTCCCTCTCTCTCTCTCCTACCTCTGTCTATGGCCCTCTCTCTCCCTCTCTCTCTCTCCTACCTCTGTCTATGGCTCTCTCCCTCTCTCTCTCTCCTACCTCTGTCTATGGCTCTCTCCATCTCTCTCTCTCCTACCTCTGTCTATGGCTCACTCCCTCACTCTCTCTCTCTCCTACCTCTGTCTATGGCTCTCTCCCTCTCTCCTACCTCTGTCTATGGCTCTCTCCCTCTCTCTCTCTCTCTCCTTCTGCTCTCTAGATGATAAGACACGTGTTCCAGTAGGTGATAACCAGGACTATATTAATGCCAGTTATATCCGTATGGAGGTTGGCAGTGAGGAATTAATCTATATCTCCTGCCAGGGTCCTCTGCCCTCCACCGTGCCCGACTTCTGGCAGATGGTCTGGGAGAACAGGTCTGTGGTGATTACTGTGTTGTGATGTTCACATACAGTGCATGAGTGTATACACAAACGTTTCTGACAGACAAGAAAACGTTTTGCAGGGGAAAATTAGACATTCTTATTGGTGCATGTAGTCCTGCCGTTTGGTGCCTAATGAACACGACCCTGGTGTGACAGTGCTGACCTGTAACTAAAGTCTTGTCAAATGAATAGTACAACATTGTTAACAACCCTCCCCAGGTCTAATGTGATAGCCATGATGACACAGGAGGTGGAGAGAGGCAGGGTGAAGTGTCACCGCTACTGGCCAGAGAGGGTGAGCTGTCCCCTGGACACGGGACGCTTCCAGCTCAGCCTGGAGAACCAGCAGATCAAGGAGTACTTCCACATCAAGATCATCCGCATGGTGGAGAAAGAGGTGAGTGGGAAGGAGGGAGAATAGAAAGAGGGGACAGCTCAAATACGATCCACTCATAGATGTGACGGAGAGGATACTGACAAGCTTAAATAAGCATGAGTACAATATGTCTATTTGTCGTGTCTACTAATTACTATGAAAGTAGTTTTGAAGGATACACTCTCACATTTCAATAAGTTTTCCATCAGCCACTGTCACAGTCTCGTCTCTTAGAGGGTTTAGGCCCTGGTCTTTGTACAATTTTACAATTTGGAATTTGATTGATTGATCAGTTGGTTGTTATCTGTTCCAGTCTGGTGAGACCCACTTTGTCCGTCACCTGAAGTTTATCCGTTGGCCTGACCACGGTGTGCCGCGGTGTTCAGAGCAGCTGGTCAGATTTATCCGCTACCTCAGAGCGGTCCACCATAAAGGACCTGTCACTGTACACTGTAGTGCTGGGATAGGACGAACAGGAGTACTGATCTGCACCGATGTTATCCTGAGTCTCATAGAGAACGATCTCCCGGTGAGTTGGAGCACCCATGATGTATAAACACTAGATTGCTGATGCTATGTATTGGCCAATAAGAGGTTTTGAAACCACCATATTGGTCCTCCTTAGAAATTCTACAGTATTTCAATTTAATGTTTGAATTTAATTGAATGTATTTATGTATTTCTTTGTTGTAGTGGGGATGTTAAAAGTATGCGTGAAGGTGTCTGCAATATAATATATTAACATTTATGTAGCCATTAATGAATTAGTTTCTAAATGCTTTCGGTCAGTTACCTAGTGTTTATATACATCACACCCAGACACAAAACATGCATGTACACGCTCACACACACTCCTTACCCCAAATAAGGATAGAAACTATGCTCTTCACTTAAAAGTCCTTATATCACAGAGATACCTGTACTAACTCCTTGTCCTTCTCTGTCCGCAGATCAATGTTAGTAACATTGTGAGGGAGATGAGACTGCAGCGATACGGCATGATTCAGACCAAGGTCAGTACAGTAGAGGTTAGTGTCAGGGGTCAGGGGTCAGGGGTCACGGGTCAAACGTTTGATTGGTCATTCAGGCTACCATTGATGCTTTGTCTATGGCTTCCGTAAGCCTATCCACTATAGTTTCCGACATAATCAGATATTAAATGAAATGACAACATATTCCACAAACCCAGTTTGAGTAGCGGTTCTTTGGCCCTACTAACCCGGGGTGGGTTTCCCAAAGCCCTCATAGCTAAAGTCATGTCACTCAACCCCCCGCCACCGACCCCTGAAAGAGTAAGAAAGATAAACAACAATGTTTGACGGTCAATAATCTATGCATTAATCAAATATAAGTTGTAAAATAAATCACTTTGCGGTTTGAGTGGCGCGAGTCTGGATGGTGGAAAGAAAGTATGTTAGCTACATAGCTTACGGCAGAACCCACCGACCGGTTAATGACAGTGTGTGAATTGAGTTAGTGGACCCCCAGAGAGCTAGAGAGAGAGGGGCTGCCACTTTCCCCCTAACCACTCATTTACCAAGTCATTATAACATCTTATAATTATCTGACTACAGTCGGCGCATTACTGCACTGTGTATGTGCGTGCGTGCGTGCGTGCGAACACAGTTGTGTGAGTCAGTGCATGTGCGGTTGGGTGTGTGTGTGTAGTAGCATCTCTGTTTTGTCTCTGGTTATAGGAACAGTACCTGTTCTGCTACAAGGTGTGGTTGGAGGTTCTACATCGCATTCTGCACCTGCACGGTAACCAGTGGCAACCAGAGAGCCCCTGCGAACTTAATATGAGCCCTCGGACACACAGTAACCGATGGCAACCTGAGAGCCCCCGTGAAGATAATCAATTTGTTTGACCAGTTACTTGACCCCCCCGTTAGCAGGTGATTTTGTTATGAGCACTGAATACTGAATGTACAGGACCAGTCAACAGTCTGGACACACCGACTCATTCAAGGGTTTTTCTTTATTTTGACTATTTCCTTCGTTGTAGAATAATAGTGAAGACATCGACATGTATTTGGGCTGCATTCTGAGGCTGGTAACTCTAATGAACTTATCCTCTGCAGCAGAGACGTGCAGTGAGGTCAGTGGCAGGACAAGCACGGCCTATAATCACAACGGGGGGGAGGAACGTAGAAACACTAACAATAAGATTGCCTAACGAATAGCTTTGCTATTTAAATAATGACACTAGCCCTACATTACATTACATGTGTTATTTTGAGTTCCAAGCCTGATGAATTAAATAAATTGAACCTAAATGAAGTCTAGGCTAACAGGTCCGAGTCCCACTTTAGCTTATTTGCGACGCAACTTCATTGAATAGATGCTGCACTCAGTGATGTCACTCAGAATTAATATGCTAATAGTGAATTAATTTGTGTATTTATTAAGCATATTTTCCTTCAGACGTTTTGCCCGTTGATAGTATGGTAGTGTTTGCTATGGTAAGGGATGAGGTAGCCACCTGCTTAGCAGAAGTTAAGGGGCCTTTAGTTCTGGTTTGGTGACCTGCTCATTTCTTGAAGCTGATTCAAAAGACTCAATCAGAGACAAAATAAAGAAACCAAGGGAGGAGCTTCAGAGTTGCCACTAATATCGACAAAACAGACAATAAAAAAAAAGTCCTGACGTTGGGCTGCATTAACACAACTCATGTTCATTCAAACTAACATGTCTTAGCATTCTAACCCACAGATTACAAGGACATGTAAGCCTACCTTTACTTGTTAATGAATTCCATTCTCCTCTCCTTCAAGATGAACATCTCGGTGACAGCGTTGTAAAATTCTTCTTTATTTATTTTTAGTCTGATAAGTCTCTCACTCTCGATTGATATTAGGGCCAAAGATGCCAATCGTCCTTCTCCAGTTACGGCTGTATGATTTGATGCTCTGTAATTCAGAGAACGACCTCTCCACTGAGGCAGTGATTTCTCATGTTTGTTGAGGGCGTTGGTAAGGTTGTTGATGTTGCAGAACCCACCATTAACACAAGCATTTTCGCCGGTTGAAAACAGCAGGCGTGGGAAACAGTATAAACGGCTAGTCGCCACACAGCCAGTCTCCACGATCATACCACTCCCACTTCAATGACCTGGTTATTTGTTGACCTTTTCGCTGATGAAGATCAGGCAGATCAGGTGTTGGTCTTCCTCTCTGAATAATTTCCAGTTTTCCCTGAAAATCCATCTTGGAAAATAGCTTTAGGTGATGTATGGCATCCATGTTCTTAGACATTATTAGACATTGTTATTTCATAGTTTTGATGTCTTCACTATTATTCTACAATGTAGAAAATAGTAAAAATAAAGAAAAACCCTTGAATGAGTAGGTGTTCTAAAACTTTTGACCGGTACTGAATATATTTCAGCCAATTCCTTTGTCAGTTGGCTAAAGTACATATAGATGGGACAATATTTGGGTTATGAATTTATTGATGGACTTTTTTACTGTTGGTTCTGTTGTGTTTTCGAGATGACAGTGTCTGATGAAAAACTTAATTGAAATGAGAGATACTGTGATTATAGTATTGGTTTGAGTCCGATCAATGATTCGACAGCCTTTAGGGTTTAGTGACTGCCTTCTGTGTTAATAGTGTTGTAGTTGTGTGACCTTTGAAGGGTGTTACTATTTAAATTGTTCTCCTTAATCATTCCATTATTTATTTTAGTAACTTTTCAGAATTGTACTGCATGCGTAATATCAATTATAACCTAAATACATTTAATAACACCACATCACATCACTAAGCAATGATGTCATTGATCATTGCATTGCACAGAGTAAGGTGAATTATTACCTAAATGTATATTAGAATATCTTTAAATATGTAGCTAATATATAGAGTTTATGAAATATTATGTTTAAATATTGTGAAATAAGTGAATGTAAATCATTTATGAGTTTTGTCCATAACTGAAACCAGAAGTGAATAGAATCAAGTGCCTCGGAAAGACAGCTTTATGTCACACAGATTAATAATAGTTATGTTGTGTGAATCCAATCATGTGATCTTGCAGTGCAAAGAGACTCATATTTTGTTTGTTTCACTTCGGGGAACCTGAACCAGGTTTGATTGAACAGGACCTTGTGTGATTCTGTAAGGAATCTCTGTCTGATACTTTGATTGTTTTTTGTTCATATCTTGTTGTCCCACAACTTGGATTCACTGTATGTGAATTCTGCAGTACAATAGTAGTGAAACTATCTTCATTTTGCAGTTTGTCTACAACCACTAAACAAGTGCTTAGGAGTTTGAAATGTAATGACAGTCAAATTAAAGGTTGCTGGATCGGTTCCCTGAGCCGACAAGGTGTAAAACCTGTCGATGTGTCCTTGAGCAAGGCACTTAACCCTAATATGCTCCAGGGACACCGTACTACTATGGCTGACCCTGTAGGTAGGCCGTCATTGTAAATAAGAATTTGTTCTTAACTGACTTGCCTAGATAAATAAAAGGTTAAATAAATGCACAAAAACGTATTGTATTTCTGAAAGCATTTCTCGTCATTGTACAGGGACATCACTGTTGTAGCTGCGGTTTCAGTAGCATGATAATATACCTCACTAACATACACTACCAGCACAGTGTAGCCTTGGTCTACTTCTGACTGTTCTCAAATACTGATATGTTTCACATCGTGGTAAGAGACCTGATCAGGATTATATATCCTGGTAGGTCACAGGTATTGTATATGACAAGGACAAGGCAGTCTATTTAAAAACGGACAGAACGTGGAAAAGAGAGAGAGAAGGAGACTACATGAAGCCCTCTGGTACAGAGTAAGTTCTCTCCAGGTTTTACTGCATGATAAATAAGTGTCTCTCACATGGGCCTTTGTGGCTGCATGGAAACCCCACTGGGCACACACTGGTTGAATCAACGTTGTTTCCACCTTATTTCAATTAAATGACGTTGAACCTTGAACCAACGTGGAATAGACGTGGAATTGATATCTGTGGCGAGTGGGACAGCACGCTCCCTAAGAGGAAACAGCTAGCTACACACACACGTCTTAAAACCTGAGACTGGGGAAATCCCTGTAGAAATGTCTCCCTCTCTCCTTCTCCTACTACTTCACTAAGTCCCTTCCTTATTCCCTCTCCTTCTTCACTAAGTCCCTTCCTTATTCCCTCTCCTTCCTCTCTACCTTGTTATGGTTGTGAGTTATTATATTACAGGCCTGACGGGTTATTATATTACAGGCCTGACGGGTTATTGTTATGGTTGTTAGCTATTATATTACAGGCCTGACGGGTTATTGTTATGGTTGTTAGCTATTGTATTACAGGCCTGACGGGTTATTGTTATGGTTGTTAGTTACTGTATTACAGGCCTGACGGGTTATTGTTATGGTTGTTAGTTATTGTATTACAGGCCTGACGGGTTATTGTTATGGTTGTTAGTTATTGTATTACAGGCCTGACGGGTTATTGTTATGGTTGTTAGTTATTGTATTACAGGCCTGACGGGTTATTGTTATGGTTGTTAGTTATTGTATTACAGGCCTGACGGGTTATTGTTATGGTTGTTAGTTATTGTATTACAGGCCTGACGGGTTATTGTTATGGTTGTTAGTTATTGTATTACAGGCCTGACGGGTTATTGTTATGGTTGTTAGTTATTGTATTACAGGCCTGACGGGTTATTGTTATGGTTGTTAGTTATTGTATTACAGGCCTGACGGGTTATTGTTATGGTTGTTAGTTATTATATTACAGGCCTGACGGGTTATTGTTATGGTTGTTAGTTATTGTATTACAGGCCTGACGGGTTATTGTTAAGGTTGTGAGTTATTATATTACAGGCCTGACGGGTTATTGTTATGGTTGTTAGTTATTGTATTACAGGCCTGACGGGTTATTGTTATGGTTGTTAGTTATTATATTACAGGCCTGACGGGTTATTGTTATGGTTGTTAGTTATTATATTACAGGCCTGATTGGTTATTGTTATGGTTGTTAGTTATTGTATTACAGGCCTGACGGGTTATTGTATGGTTGTTAGTTATTGTATTACAGGCCTGACGGGTTATTGTTATGGTTGTTAGTTATTATATTACAGGCCTGACGGGTTATTGTTATGGTTGTTAGTTATTGTATTACAGGCCTGACGGGTTATTGTTATGGTTGTTAGTTATTGTATTACAGGCCTGACGGGTTATTAAGGGCCCAGTCACTTTCAGTTTCATACAGTTACATAAATCCTACTTGTCTTTTTATAGTTTTGTATAAATAGTTATTTCCTTTTATAAAAGGTGATCTCAGATTCAGTCTGGTCTGGAATTAATGAATGAATAAAGAAATGAGTGAATTAATGAATTCTTGTCATCCCTGGGCAGGGTCCAACGGAGCTGGAACCTCCCTGGGATCATCTCAATTGCATTGCCTTGATTCCTCGCAACCTCTGACCTTCTCATCCAATGGGTTTGAGAAGGAGGCGAGGAGAGAGGATGCGAGGAGTCTAGGAAATGCTCCTTATCCGTCACCAGCCACCATTCTAAAGCACCACTGTGAATACTGCCATCTTCTCCTTTCTAACCATAAGACATGTGGGAGAGGAAAACCACTCTGGAGTGGAGGAGGAGACAGACTGGTGATGGAGAAGGAGTGGAGGAGGAGACAGACTGGTGATGGAGAAGGAGTTGAGGAGAGGACAGACTGGTGATGGAGAAGGAGTTGAGGAGAGGACAGACTGGTGATATAGAAGGAGTGGAGGAGGAGAAGGAGTGGAGGAGAGGACAGACTGGTGATGGAGAAGGAGTTGAGGAGAGGACAGACTGGTGATATAGGAGTGGAGGAGGAGAAGGAGTGGAGGAGAGAACAGACTGGTGATATAGAAGGAGTGGAGGAGGAGAAGGAGTGGAGGAGAGGACAGACTGGTGATGGAGAAGGAGTGGAGGAGGAGAAGGAGTGGAGGAGAGGACAGACTGGTGATATAGAAGGAGTGGAGGAGGAGAAGGAGTGGAGGAGAGGACAGACTGGTGATGGAGAAGGAGTGGAGGAGAGGACAGACTGGTGATATAGAAGGAGTGGAGGAGGAGAAGGAGTGGAGGAGAGGACAGACTGGTGATATAGAAGGAGTGGAGGAGGAGAAGGAGTGGAGGAGAGGACAGACTGGTGATATAGAAGGAGTGGAGGAGGAGAAGGAGTGGAGGAGAGGACAGACTGGTGATATAGAAGGAGTGGAGGAGGAGAAGGAGTGGAGGAGAGGACAGACTGGTGATGGAGAAGGAGTGGAGGAGAGGACAGACTGGTGATATAGAAGGAGTGGAGGAGGAGAAGGAGTGGAGGAGAGGACAGACTGGTGATATAGAAGGAGTGGAGGAGGAGAAGGAGTGGAGGAGAGGACAGACTGGTGATATAGAAGGAGTGGAGGAGGAGAAGGAGTGGAGGAGAGGACAGACTGGTGATATAGAAGGAGTGGAGGAGGAGAAGGAGTGGAGGAGAGGACAGACTGGTGATATAGAAGGAGTGGAGGAGGAGAAGGAGTGGAGGAGAGGACAGACTGGTGATATAGAAGGAGTGGAGGAGGAGAAGGAGTGGAGGAGAGGACAGACTGGTGATATTGAAGGAGTGGAGGAGAGGACAGACTGGTGATATAGAAGGAGTGGAGGAGAGGACAGACTGGTGATATAGAAGGAGTGGAGGAGAGGACAGACTGGTGATATAGAAGGAGTGGAGGAGAGGACAGACTGGTGATATAGAAGGAGTGGAGGAGAGGACAGACTGTGATATAGAAGGAGTGGAGGAGAGGACAGACTGGTGATATAGAAGGAGTGGAGGAGAGGACAGACTGGTGATATAGAAGGAGTGGAGGAGAGGACAGACTGGTGATATAGAAGGAGTGGAGGAGAGGACAGACTGGTGATGGAGAAGGAGTGGAGGAGAGGACAGACTGGTGATATAGAAGGAGTGGAGGAGGAGAAGGAGTGGAGGAGAGGACAGACTGGTGATGGAGAAGGAGTGGAGGAGAGGACAGACTGGTGATATAGAAGGAGTGGAGGAGGAGAAGGAGTGGAGGAGAGGACAGACTGGTGATATAGAAGGAGTGGAGGAGAGGACAGACTGGTGATATAGAAGGAGTGGAGGAGAGGACAGACTGGTGATATAGAAGGAGTGGAGGAGAGATATAGAAGGAGTTGAGGAGAGGACAGACTGGTGATATAGAAGGAGTGCAGGAGAGGACAGACTGGTGATATAGAAGGAGTGGAGGAGAGGACAGACTGGTGATGGAGAAGGAGTGGAGGAGAGGACAGACTGGTGATATAGAAGGAGTGGAGGAGAGGACAGACTGGTGATATAGAAGGAGTTGAGGAGAGGACAGACTGGTGATATAGAAGTAGTGGAGGAGAGGACAGACTGGTGATATAGAAGGAGTTGAGGAGAGGACAGACTGGTGATATAGAAGGAGTGGAGGAGAGGACAGACTGGTGATTTAGAAAGAGTGGAGGAGAGGACAGACTGGTGATATAGAAGGAGTGGAGGAGAGGACAGACTGGTGATATAGAAGGAGTGGAGGAGAGGACAGACTGGTGATATAGAAGGAGTTGAGGAGAGGACAGACTGGTGATATAGAAGGAGTGGAGGAGAGGACAGACTGGTGATATAGAAGGAGTGGAGGAGAGGACAGACTGGTGATATAGAAGGAGTGGAGGAGAGGACAGACTGGTGATATAGAAGGAGTTGAGGAGAGGACAGACTGGTGATATAGAAGGAGTGGAGGAGAGGACAGACTGGTGATATAGAAGGAGTTGAGGAGAGGACAGACTGGTGATATAGAAGGAATTGAGGAGAGGACAGACTGGTGATATAGAAGGAGTGGAGGAGGAGAAGGAGTGGAGGAGAGGACAGACTGGTGATATAGAAGGAGTTGAGGAGAGGACAGACTGGTGATATAGAAGGAGTGGAGGAGGAGAAGGAGTGGAGGAGAGGACAGACTGGTGATATAGAAGGAGTTGAGGAGAGGACAGACTGGTGATATAGAAGGAGTGGAGGAGAGGACAGACTGGTGATATAGAAGGAGTTGAGGAGAGGACAGACTGGTGATATAGAAGGAGTTGAGGAGAGGACAGACTGGTGATATAGAAGGAGTGGAGGAGAGGACAGACTGGTGATATAGAAGGAGTGGAGGAGAGGACAGACTGGTGATGGAGAAGGAGTGGAGGAGAGGACAGACTGGTGATATAGAAGGAGTGGAGGAGGAGAAGGAGTGGAGGAGAGGACAGACTGGTGATGTAGAAGGAGTGGAGGAGAGGACAGACTGGTGATATAGAAGGAGTGGAGGAGAGGACAGACTGGTGATACAGAAGGAGTGGAGGAGAGGACAGACTGGTGATATAGAAGGAGTTGAGGAGAGGACAGACTGGTGATATAGAAGGAGTGGAGGAGAGGACAGACTGGTGATATAGAAGGAGTGGAGGAGAGGACAGACTGGTGATATAGAAGGAGTGGAGGAGAGGACAGACTGGTGATATAGAAGGAGTGGAGGAGAGGACAGACTGGTGATATAGAAGGAGTGGAGGAGAGGACAGACTGGTGATATAGAAGGAGTGGAGGAGAGGACAGACTGGTGATATAGAAGGAGTTGAGCTTTAAAGAGTGTCTAGCTCTGTTCTATGGGAGGTTTAGTCTTGTACTCATGACCTGTGGGACACTGGGAATTAGAGTTTTCTCATGACCTGTGGGACACTGGGAATTAGAGTTTTCTCATGACCTGTGGGACACTGGGAATTAGAGTTTTCTCATGACCTGTGGGACACTGGGAATTAGAGTTTTCTCATGACCTGTGGGACACTGGGAATTAGAGTTTTCTCATGACCTGTGGGACACTGGGAATTAGAGTTTTCTCATGACCTGTGGGACACTGGGAATTAGAGTTTTCTCATGACCTGTGGGACACTGGGAATTAGAGTTTTCTCATGACTTGTGGGACACTGGGAATTAGAGTTTTCTCATGACCTGTGGGACACTGGGAATTAGAGTTATCTCATGACCTGTGGGACACTGGGAATTAGAGTTTCTCATGACCTGTGGGACACTGGGAATTAGAGTTTTCTCATGACCTGTGGGACACTGGGAATTAGAGTTTACTCATGACCTGTGGGACACTGGGAATTAGAGTTTTCTCATGACTCCTGTGGACTCCTCATGGCCAGTCAAAAGAGCAGACAGACATAAACACTCAGGGAGGATAAAACGCATCTTCCACATATCCTGGAGTTTTCTGAGTGACCAGAGAGCTGTAACTGTCACACACACACACACACACACACACACACACACACAGAAGGTTCGAAGGCCAGCAGCTGGAGTTGCAATTAGGGGAGGTGTGTATTTTTGTCTCAGTGGAGGTGTGTGTTGTCAGCACCAGCCAGGTGTTGAGTGGGGGTCCGAAGGTTAGTGATGATGGGGGCTCAATCGTCTTGTAGCGTACAGTACATACCTCACAGTTTTTTTAATGTATTATTTTTTTATTTAACCTTTATTTAACTAGGTAAGTCAGTTAAGAACACATTCTTATTTACAATGACGGCCTACCTACAGGGTCAGACCCTGGAGCAGATTAAGGTTAAGTGCCTTGCTCAAGGACACATCGACAGGTTTTTCACCTTGTCGGCTCTGTTATTCGAACCAGTGCCCTTTCGGTTACTGGCCCAACGCTCTAACCGTTAGGCTACCTACCTGCCGTCACCAACACAACCAAGCCCGCCCCCCCGGCAAAGTAGTTGGTGGCTGTGTGTGTGTGCAAATGTGTGTGTGCAGGGGCGTTTCTAGGATTTTTTAAATGGTGGTCAGAGGGGGAACAAGGCACCAGTCAGGGGTGAACACGTCAAATCAGCAAACTATGTCACACATGACATAGAACATGTGTTAAACTACAATGCCTTGTAATGAATACTTAACTTATATCTGTCCCTAATCTATTAAACAGATCAAGATGTAAATGCAAACGTGCAAATATTGAAGTTAGATGCAGGTCTGGCATCAAGTAATTATTCACACTTAAAAAGATACCTCAATGAAATGAAATGATACTGCTACTGTGCCCTCCTCATAATGAAATTACTGATCTGATTTTTACCTCTTTAGAAGCAATGAGATGGGAACATGGAAACCAACAATGTCTTCACCAACTCAAATCAGATATAAAACACAAAAATGTTCTCCTTGAAACATACAGGGGTCCACAGTAGAGGATGTCATAGAAATCTGAATCATAGAACTCTTTTTTCTATGGTGGTTCTTTAGTTCTGTTTGCCACATATTAACTCTTTTTTCTATGATGGTCGTGTTAGATCTGTTTGCCACATATTAACTCTTTTTTCTATGATGGTCGTGTTAGATCTGTTTGACACATATTAACTCTTTTTTCTATGTTGGTCGTATTAGTTCTGTTTGACACATATTAACTCTTTTTTCTATGTTGGTCGTATTAGTTCTGTTTGACACATATTAACTCTTTTTTCTATGTTGGTCGTATTAGTTCTGTTTGACACATATTAACTCTTTTTTCTATGTTGGTCGTATTAGTTCTGTTTGACACATATTAACTCTTTTTTCTATGGTGGTCGTATTAGTTCTGTTTGACACATATTAACTCTTTTTTCTATGGTGGTCGTGTTAGATCTGTTTGACACATATTAACTCTTTTTTCTATGATGGTCGTGTTAGATCTGTTTGACACATATTAACTCTTTTTTCTATGGTGGTTCTTTAGTTCTGTTTGACACATATTTGAGAGTGTAGAACTATTCAGATAAACAGGACAACACACAGAACTCCTCATGTTGTGTGAACGTTATTTAATTGAACTGTTTTGTGTTTTACAATGAAGAAGCAGATATTCACATAAAAGTGCTACGGCTATAGTTGTCTTGAACAAATAACCATCATTACAAAATATATCTTTCAGAATTGTAGGTCGGTACAAATCTATTGTTAGTATACAGAACAATAACATGCTCTGCTGCTCAGCTTCAGAACAGCTGTAGTCTGCATTTTAGTGCTGGTTATCAAATAGACACATCCTCCAACCTTTTCATATTTTCTTACAGTTTGGGTGTTTTACACCACTTCATCTTTTATACAAAAACAGACACATAGTACTGTATAGTGTATGTTACACTACACGTACGTTCAGCAGCTCAGCCTGTATTCTGCGGTTTTTGTGCTGGCTACTGAATATTTTAATAAACATGTCCATGTTCAGAGACTTAGCTCTCTTTGACTCTATGCTGAGCTTCCCAAGATCACTCAGTCTCTCTTCTCTCAGTTGTTCGTAGGTGATTCTTGATCAGTTTCAGGGTTGAAAAACTACGTTCACAGGCAGCAATACTGACCAGAACAGCAACTGCTATTTTGCACAAACGGAAAAGTTCATGGAACAACTCTTTGAATGGCTCCAGGAACACAGTGAACTCCAGTAAGTTGGTTAGGCCCTGTGAATGGCTCCAGGAACACAGTGAACTCCAGTAAGTTGGTTAGGCCCTGTGAATGGCTCCAGGAACACAGTGAACTCCAGTAAGTTGGTTAGGCCCTGTGAATGGCTCCAGGAACACAGTGAACTCCAGTAAGTTGGTTAGGCCCTGTGAATGGCTCCAGGAACACAGTGAACTCCAGTAAGTTGGTTAGGCCCTGTGAATGGCTCTAGGAACACAGTGAACTAACATGGCTATATACAGGGAGTAGATAATAACATGGCTATATACAGGGAGTAGATAATAACATGGCTATATACAGGGAGTAGATAATAACATGGCTATATACAGGGAGTAGATAATAACATGGCTATATACAGGGAGTAGATAATAACATGGCTATATACAGGGAGTAGATAATAACATGGCTATATACAGGGAGTATTAAATAACATGGCTATATACAGGGAGTAGATAATAACATGGCTATATACAGGGAGTAGATAATAACATGGTTATATACAGGGAGTGGAACATAACATGGCTATATACAGGGAGTAGATAATAACATGGCTATATACAGGGAGTAGATAATAACATGGCTATATACAGGGAGTAGATAATAACATGGCTATATACAGGGAGTAGATAATAACATGGCTATATACAGGGAGTAGATAATAACATGGCTATATACAGGGAGTAGATAATAACATGGCTATATACAGGGAGTAGATAATAACATGGCTATATACAGGGAGTAGATAATAACATGGCTATATACAGGGAGTAGATAATAACATGGCTATATACAGGGAGTAGATAATAACATGGCTATATACAGGGAGTAGATAATAACATGGCTATATACAGGGAGTAGATAATAACATGTCTATATACAGGGAGTTGGTTAGGCCCTGTGAATGGCTCCAGGAACACAGTGAACTCCAGTAAGTTGGTTAGGCCCTGTGAATGGCTCTAGGAACACAGTGAACTCCAGTAAGTTGGTTAGGCCCTGCATTCCAGTTATTTTTCCTTTCCAAGATCATCCAAGTCTGATTCGTAGATCTCTGCAAACAAAAAAAAGAGGTGTCTCTTCCAGAAAGCTGTTGCTTTTGGGTTGGAGGGCTTGAACAACTTTCATTATTTTACAGCTGGGCTTGGAGAAATGTCTCTGTAATTCACCAACCATAGTGTCAAGGATTGGATAGAAGATGCTCCTTCGAAACCCATCGTCATCTTTCTCATTGAAACGTTCACCCAAGGTGGATGCAACTACAGATCATTGTAATCTCCAGCTGGTCTTTTGTTTCCTTTTTGACCCCCTTTCAATGCTGAGATTACACTGTTCAGCAGTATCTAAAACCTCTCTCCACAACTCCTCAAAGAAGGACTCATCTCTGTAGCACTGAAATGTGTCCTGGAGTGCTTCAATGAGATTCACTGCTCCAGCTAGATCCAGTGAGGGTGACTGAAGCACATCTGAAAGAAACATGGTGTCACCAAGCACTTTTTTAAATGTTGCTAAGAGCCCAATGAAAGTAACATCTATCTGTGAAAGGAGGCCCAGTGCCTCCACAGACCGATCACCACTGTTCTTGTGGTCTATATCTTCAAGGACACGGAGTACAGCGGGTCGTCTGTCCATCAGACTGCGGCAGCTATAGTGCCTGCCCCCCATCTGGTGTCACTGAGCTTTTGAAGCTCCCAAGGCTGACCTCCATACATTTCTTTCTGTACAACTAGCCACTTGGTGAACGTAAGAGCCTGACTTGAAAACATACAATTTCTGTACTAAAGAAAAAAAGAATGCAGCCTCGGGTACAGATTTGACAGTATCAACAAGTACTAGGTTGAGGCAATGTGCATTGCAGTGCACATAGAACGCATGTTTTTCCACTTCCTTTATATGTGAAGATACACCAGAATGTTTTCCACTCATTACTGACGCCCCATCATGGCTATATACAGGGAGTAGATAATAACATGGCTATATACAGGGAGTAGATAATAACATGGCTATATACAGGGAGTAGATAATAACATGTCTATATACAGGGAGTAGATAATAACATGACTATATACAGGGAGTAGATAATAACATGGCTATATACAGGGAGTAGATAATAACATGGCTATATACAGGGAGTAGATAATAACATGGCTATATACAGGGAGTAGATAATAACATGGTTATATACAGGGAGTAGTAAATAACATGGCTATATACAGGGAGTATTAAATAACATGGCTATATACAGGGAGTATTAAATAACATGGCTATATACAGGGAGTATTAAATAACATGGCTATATACAGGGAGTAGATAATAACATGGCTATATACAGGGAGTAGATAATAACATGGCTATATACAGGGAGTAGATAATAACATGACTATATACAGGGAGTAGATAATAACATGACTATATACAGGGAGTAGATAATAACATGACTATATACAGGGAGTAGATAATAACATGACTATATACAGGGAGTAGATAATAACATGGCTATATACAGGGAGTAGATAATAACATGGCTATATACAGGGAGTATTAAATAACATGGCTATATACAGGGAGTAGATAATAACATGGCTATATACAGGGAGTAGATAATAACATGGCTATATACAGGGAGTAGATAATAACATGGTTATATACAGGGAGTGGAACATAACATGGCTATATACAGGGAGTAGATAATAACATGGCTATATACAGGGAGTAGATAATAACATGGTTATATACAGGGAGTAGATAATAACATGGCTATATACAGGGAGTAGATAATAACATGGCTATATACAGGGAGTAGATAATAACATGGCTATATACAGGGAGTAGATAATAACATGGCTATATACAGGGAGTAGATAATAACATGGCTATATACAGGGAGTAGATAATAACATGGCTATATACAGGGAGTAGATAATAACATGGTTATATATAGGGAGTAGATAATAACATGGCTATATACAGGGAGTAATAACATGGCTATATACAGGGAGTAGATAATAACATGACTATATACAGGGAGTAGATAATAACATGACTATATACAGGGAGTAGATAATAACATGACTATATACAGGGAGTAGATAATAACATGGCTATATACAGGGAGTATTAAATAACATGGCTATATACAGGGAGTATTAAATAACATGGCTATATACAGGGAGTAGATAATAACATGGCTATATACAGGGAGTAGATAATAACATTGTTATATACAGGGAGTGGAACATAACATGGCTATATACAGGGAGTAGATAATAACATGGTTATATACAGGGAGTAGATAATAACATGGCTATATACAGGGAGTAGATAATAACATGGCTATATACAGGGAGTAGATAATAACATGGCTATATACAGGGAGTAGATAATAACATGGCTATATACAGGGAGTAGATAATAACATGGCTATATACAGGGAGTAGATAATAACATGGCTATATACAGGGAGTAGATAATAACATGTCTATATACAGGGAGTAGATAATAACATGGCTATATACAGGGAGTGGAACATAACATGGTTATATACAGGCAGTAGATAATAACATGTCTATATACAGGCAGTAGATAATAACATGGCTATATACAGAGAGTAGATAATAACATGGCTATATACAGGGAGTAGATAATAACATGGCTATATACAGGGAGTGGATAATAACATGGCTATATACAGGGAGTAGATAATAACATGGCTATATACAGGGAGTAGATAATAACATGGCTATATACAGGGAGTAGATAATAACATGGTTATATACAGGGAGTAGATAATAACATGGCTATATACAGGGAGTAGATAATAACATGGCTATATACAGGGAGTAGATAATAACATGGTTATATACAGGGAGTAGATAATAACATGACTATATACAGGGAGTAGATAATAACATGACTATATACAGGGAGTAGATAATAACATGGCTATATACAGGGAGTAGATAATAACATGGCTATATACAGGGAGTAGATAATAACATGGTTATATACAGGGAGTGGAACATAACATGGCTATATACAGGGAGTATAAAATAACATGGTTATATACAGGGAGTCGATAATAACATGGCTATATACAGGGAGTAGATAATAACATGGCTATATACAGGGAGTAGATAATTACATGGTTATATACAGGGAGTAGATAATAACATGGCTATATAAAGGAAGTAGATAATAACATGGCTATATACAGGGAGTAGATAATAACATGGCTATATACAGGGAGTAGATAATAACATGTCTATATACAGGGAGTAGATAATAACATGGCTATATACAGGGAGTAGATAATAACATGGCTATATACAGGGAGTAGATAATAACATGACTATATACAGGGAATAGTAGATAACATGACTATATACAGGGAATAGTAGATAATAACATGGCTATATACAGGGAGTAGATAATAACATGGCTATATACAGGGAGTAGATAATAACATGGTTATATACAGGGAGTAGATAATAACATGTCTATATACAGGGAGTAGATAATAACATGGCTATATACAGGGAGTTCTGGGCTGATCCCTCACCTTCCTCATGATCATTGATGCCCCACGAGGTGAGATCTTGCATGGTACCCCAGACCGAGGGAGATTGACCGTCATCTTGAACTTCTTCCATTTTCTAATAATTGCGCCAACAGTTGTTGCCTTCTCACCAAGCTGCTTGCCTATTGTCCTGTAGCCCATCCCAGCCTTGTGCAGGTCTACAATTTTATCCCGGATGTCCTTACACAGCTCTCTGGTCTTGGCCATTGTGGAGAGGTTGGAGTCTGTTTGATTGAGTGTGTGGACAGGTGTCTTTTATACAGGTAATGAGTTCAAACAGGTGCAGTTAAAACAGGTAATGAGTGGAGAACAGGAGGGCTTCTTAAAGAAAAACTGACAGGTCTGTGAGAGCCGGAATTGTTACTGGTTGGTAGGTGATCAAATACTTATGTCATGCAATAAAATGCAAATTAATTATTAAAAAATCATACAATGTGATTTTCTGGATTTTTGTTTTAGATTCTGTCTCTCACAGTTGAAGTGTACCTATGATAAAAATTACAGACCTCTACATGCTTTGTAAGTAGGAAAACCTGCAAAATCGGCAGTGTATCAAATACTTGTTCTCCCCACTGTATGTGCTGTACATATAGGTAGGGGTAAAGTGACTAGGCAACTGGATAGATAATAGACTGTAGCAGTAGCGTGTGTGTGGCGTCAGTATGCATGTGTGTACATGTTGTGTGTCTGGGCGTATGTATTGTGTGTGTGTGTGTGTGTGTGTGTGTGTGTGTGTATGATATACACACCTGCCCTAATCTGTAATCAAGATTCAAGGTTGGATTGGATTATCAAATCTGAATCCCAACCGAATGATCAGAATCAATTGCCGAAATCCGATCTAAAATGTTTTGAAAAACTGGGCCCTGGGAGATTAGGTGCTCTGATGACTACACAGTCTGAATGAGAGGGAGAGATGCACCCTTCCCAAACCACAAAACACAACACACACCCATCATATAGACACACACCTCCACTTCCAGTCCTTCTCAGTCACATCACATCCTGTGATCCTCCTGTTACATACACATGGCCATTAATTATAATTGCACACACACAGCTCTTTCTTCACTCCCAGAAAAGCATTGTAAAGAGGTTTGGTCTGGAGAGAGTAAATCACAAGGTGTTTGGGGACAGAGTCTGGACAGGGCCCATCTTCACAGCTCTTGAAACACTGACACACACGCACCACTGTTTCCACTCCATTATCTCTCTTTGCAGGGAGAGAGGCAGACTAAATGTGAATGAGTCAGTTTCACCACGACAGCTCTGGGAATAGAAACACCTTTACTGAGTAAAGGGACATTACACTTCAAAATCCAATTTTGTCTGTTGTTTTCAGACCTCAAAGTAGTCTTATGTCAAGATGAGTCAACATTCCACGCCATCGGTGGCGTAGATCCAGCTATACATCTCGACACAAATGAATGTAAAATATCAGCACTGCAAATCTGGATTTTACATGGTGAATACCTTTTCCATTTGATGGCTACATGAATGTATATCAACAGAAGACCACTTAAAACAAATAATAATAATAATAATAATAATTTTGTTATTTTATTCATTATAATTTCTTATACCCCTTTTTCGTGATATCCAATTGGTAGTTACAGTCTTGTCCCATCGCTGCAACTCTTGTACGGACTCGGGAGAGGCGAAGGTTGAGAGCCGTGCGTCCTCCGAAACACGACCCCGCCAAGCCACACTGCTTCTTGACACAATGCCCGCTTATCCCAGAAGCCAGCTGCACCAATGTGTTGGAGGAAACACTGTACACCTGGCGACCGTGTCAGCATGCATGCGCCCGGCCTGCCACAGGAGTCTCTAGAGCGTGATGGGACAAGGACACCTCTCCCCTAACCCGGACGACGCTGGGCCAATTGTGTGCCGCCTCATGGGTCTCCCGGTCGCGGCCGGCTGCTAGCACTGTGATGCAGAGCCTTAGACCGCTGCGCAACTCGGGAGGCCTAGAAGACCACTTTTAAACTATGAAAACTGTCAAACTTTGCTTTTGTGGTGTAATGTCCCTTAAAACTCCTATAGGTCAGTGGTATATTAGTCAAAAAATGTACAGCTGTTTCATAAATCATATCAGAAAGACATTTATCCAGAAAAAAGTCATCTTTGGGTGATGATCTTCTGACACTTACCAGCCTTTTCAGGCAGCTTTCATCCATTTTCTTTACTCTCTTCAAGGACTTTCTGTTCTCACAACTCCAACATGTCACATGAGTGTCAAGGACAGTCTTCTCTCTGTCACACACACGCACCTCCCAAACTCCCCCACCCCTCAACAGCTGCGTCACAATATCATGACTAACACCTGCTGCCAATTAGCCAACCCTCTTTGTCAAGCTGTTGTTTGAAAAAAAGAACTGCGGCTCGCCACATCAAAGATGTTCCCTAAAAGAGAGAACTGTTTTACACACACACTCCATGGTTATGAACACCGTTTATCTTCATCTATGGCAGACCATCCTTGAGCGGCTCCGGCAGGAGCAGGTAATTGAAAAACAGCTTCGGAGCTTCGAATCCATGTTATTCAGCGGCAATGATAATTGATGACTCTCAGCTGGTGGAGTCCTGGGAGTCGTTTGTATTCATTAGTGTAAACTCTAATTAGGGTTTGTGATTAAAATGTGACTGTAACAGGCAGCGGGGTCCCGGGTGCGGAGACAGCCGCTGATGAGACCTCTGGTTCGGGTCACTGGCTCAGAGATTTGCCCTTGACCAGGAGCGCCGTGGAGGAGGAGGACGACAGTCATCAATCTGTGTCTACTTCCAGTTGAGACATCCGCTCTAATGGACACTGTATTTGCATAAAGGAGTGGTAGGGAGAATGCTCCGGGTAATTATATAACCTCATGCTTGCATACATGCATAGGTCTCCCGAGTGGTGCAGTGGTCTAAGGCACTGCATCTCAGTGCAAGAGGTGTCACCACAGTCCTTGGTTCGAATCCAGGCTGTATAACATCCTGCCGTGATTGGGAGTACCATAGGGCGGCGCACAATTGGCCCAGTTTTGGATGGGGAAAGACAGTCATTGTAAATAACAATTTGACTTGCCTGGTTAAATCATTTATTTTTAAGTACACGTGACATAGGCCACTACACCTACATGCATGTGCACACATACACACATTCAGCGAGAAACAACTTAATTAAAGTCAACTGTGCAACGTTCCAAAAGACTAGTTAAAAATCATCTTGACTTTAATAACAACAACACCTCTCTTTCCTGATAGTTATCCGTTGAAGTCGTATTAATCCAGGAGTTAAAGAACAACTTCACCAAAACCACGTGGCATCAATAAGTCAACTATTTATTCTAGTGAGGAAGAATAGGAACATTTAGATCATCAAGTCAGTCTCCAATAAAAGGGAGTTTGGAACCCCAGTAAATGAAGGTTGGGTGTGGATTACAATTGATGTCAATAAAACATCACCCCTTTTGCCAAGCTCCACGTTCATCGCCCCCAACGTGTTCAAAGGATCATGGCCATTTGAGACTGAAAAGCCCTATATGGATTGACCATGCAATGCATGCATCCATCAGGATGTATAGACAACAACTATGGTTTGCATGTCCTGCCGAAAGACCCTGCGGAATAGGTGGCTGGTTAGTTGGTCCCAAGTGGTGATGAGTATACTGGTAGCTATACCAGCTAGACCATAAACTGCTGGTTATGTACTGTATCTGGTTATGTATATTTTGATAATAATTTTCAACTATCATCGCTAGCATAGCTGGCGTTAGCTAGCTAGCTAACTGGCTAACATTAGCCTACCTCAATACAACTCAGATTTGGCTTGGAAACACAAAAACATCTCAAAAGAAAGCAAATAATTAGTAGGAAACCTTTTGTTTTGATTTTAATGTCGCCAGATTGACTTTAGATGCATTATAACTTTAGCCAGCTAACTAAGATTGAGGTGGCCATCGTATTTTAGCTAGATAACATTAGCATTGCTAGCTATTTTTGACAAACTTTGCTAATAACAGTAATGGCAACACTCCCATCTCTCTAAAGTAAATGTGACGACATCATAATATGGCAAAGTTGTTTGCTACTAATTATTTCCATAATATTATTGTATTTCCATAATATTATTGTATTTCCATAATATTATTGTATTTCCATGCCACTATAAATTAGTGTAATTTAGACTAAATAGTCACATTAGCCTCTGAGGTGCAAACCATGTCTAGGGCACAAATACATATTAGATGCAGCTATGGTGCTACTAGCTAACTCATGTCTGACTACAACAATGTACTAACTAGCAGCAACAAACTCAACACAGGGCCGTAGTAAAACATATCACAGTTGGTTGAATAGTGTAACGGCGTCACCGACCTGTATCTAACCCAATCTGGAGACAGTCATAGAATTAGCTTCCAAACAATATTTAGTTATATCTCAAGCAATGTTTATAATTCAGGGATGATGACAATCGTTGACCCTGTTTTTTTGTAAAACAAAGTGCACAGACTGCCAGACTGATCCCCTGTTTATGAATGGATGACTTACCAGAAAGAGCAAAGGTGGGTTTCATAACATGTCCAGCAATGTGATTGCAATGGTTTAACGACCTCGCTAAATGATTTAACTTACTCTTCACCTACTATTTTCACAGCTTGTCAGGCAAGACCTCACAATAAAGGTGTGTCCTGCGACACCTCCTCCGTTGTTGCCAGTCTCCCTCGACTCCTATGAAGAGAACACACCATCATGAGGTCTCTGATAGTGACCCGAGTTACAGGCAATGTGTATTATGTGAAAAACTTGTAGGCTAATTCACCAGCAGATACAACTAGAGTCATTTTGGATGTAATTCTATAAAGAACAATAGAAACTATAGTAACAACAAGGAACAAAGATACATTCTATAAATAACAATATTTATTTATTTTATTTTTTATTTCACCTTTATTTAACCAGGTAGGTTTTATTTCACCTTTATTTAACCAGGTAGGTCAGTTGAGAACAAGTTCTCATTTGCAACTGCGACCTGGCCAAGACAAAGCAAAGCAGTGTGACAAAAAACAACACAGATATACAGTAAACAAACAAAAAACAATAGAAAATCTATATACAGAGTGCAAAATGTAGTGCAAAATGCAGTAAGGTTAGGAGGTAAATAGACCATAGTGGTGATATAAATTGCAGATTATCATTAACACAGGAATGAAGGATGTGCAAATTATGATGTGCAAATAGAGATACTGGAGTGCAAATAACAAAAATAAATATGGGGATGAGGTAGTAGTGTGGGCTATTTACAGAAGGGCTGTATACAGGTGCAGTGAGCTTTGACAGCTGACAATAGACACTATAGTAAGGAACAAAGATACATTCTATAAAGAACAATAGACACTATAGTAACAACAAGGAACACAGATACATTCTATAAAGAACAGACACTATAGTAACAACAAGGAACAAAGATACATTCTATAAAGAACAATACACACTATAGTAACAACAAGGAACACAGATACATTCTATAAAGAACAATAGACACTATAGTAACAACAAGGAACACAGATACATTCTATAAAGAACAGACACTATAGTAACAACAAGGAACAAAGATACATTCTATAAAGAACAATACACACTATAGTAACAACAAGGATCAGAGATACTATAGTGTCTATTGTTCTTTATAGAATGTAACAACAAGGAACACAGATACATTCTATAAAGAACAATAGACACTATAGTAACTGTTACGTCCCCAGTGTGTTGTGTTGCTCTGTGTCCTTATATTTGTTTGTACTTGGTTTCAGTGGTTCAATGTGTGAGTTTGTTCCAGGCAAGATGGCCTCCAGGTCCAGTTGCAATGGCTGATTGGTGGGATTCTCCACTGTCTGGAAGACCTGACTCCGCCCACTCGTCAGTAGCTGCAGCTGGCTCACCCTTATTTAAGCCTCAGTTGTTTGAGCTGTTCTCTCTCTCTCTCTCTGGCTGGTTTGCTGTGGTTTGTGAGATGTGCGCGTGTGTGAGATCTTTATGAATTAGTGTTTAGATATTTGGAGTGTTGTTTGAGCTGTTAAATGTGAGTAGTGTATTAGAATTTGTTTGTTAAGAGAGAGCATTGGTTGTGTATCATTTGTAACATTATAATTTGGGCTAACTACCTTTTTGTTCCCAGGGGAAAGCCATTGTGCTAGGCAAGAGGCCCATGGGCGTACACCTCCCGTCTATATACACTAGGTAAGACCTGGGCGGACCACCCCCTGTATTCTGGTTAGAGCACCAGCATTACGGTACTAGTTTAGGTAAGATGTTGTGTTGACAGTTAAGGCAGGTTAGAGGTTTGGTTCTTTACTTTGGTCCCGTCCAGCCCCTTTTCCCTCACTTCCCGTTTTTGGATAAATAAAATCCATTGCTTTAACGGTATTGTGGCCTCTGTCACCCTTACTTGCACTCACGACCCCATACTTTCGCCCCATTCCACTGGGCTTTGCAGGGTGTTGCGTTCCCTCCTTAGGGAGGCGTGCGTAACAAAGGTGGGGGCTCGTCCGGGAAGCGGTTGTGAGTTTTGGGGACTAGGTTTTAAGTCTCTGTGTTCGTTAGCCTACATGCTATCTAGAGTGAGAAATGGCTGCCTCAAGTTGTTTCAGCCCCCTCTATTGGTCAGCTAGTGGCACTGAGGAAGGTAGATCTCTATGCCCTAGCTGACCACTACAAGTTGTCCCAAAGCAGGCCCTTAAGGCTGAGCTTTTGGCAGTAGTTAAGTTTGGTCTAGTGGAGAGAGGGGTGTTATCCTTGCAAAATGAGGAAAGTGAGGGTTCGGACTCAGAGGTGGCTGGTGAAGTGGGAACACCCGTTCCGCAGGAGGATGAGGCTGATGCTCCCTTTACCTTGCCCAAGTTTGACCCAGTATCCCCTGTGTCAAGCGGTTCTGGTTCTGCTACTGCTAAGCTCAAGGTGAGGATAGCTCGGCTGGAAAGTGAGCTGGAAGACAGACAGGAAGCCAGAAGGTTAGATTTTGAGTTGGAGCTAAGGAAAAAGCAGATGGAGGTTGACAAAGTGAGAATTCGACAGCTGGAGTTAGAGGCAGGCTTCAGTGGGTCATCCTTACCTTCCCGTCAGCCGGCCCAGTTTGACGTGAACAAGCACATTGCTTTGGTGCCACCCTTTTGGGAGGCTGATGTAGACTGCTACTTCTGCTTTTGAGCGTGTGGCCGCTGCTCTACATTGGCCAAGGGATGTTTGGCCTCTTCTCCTTCAGTGTAAATTGTCTGGGAAAGCCCAGGAAGTGGTAGCTGTGCTTTCCCTAGAAGATAGTTTGCAATATGATGTAGTCAAAGCGTCCCGTACTGCGTGCGTACGAGTTGGTGCCTGAAGCCTATAGGCAGCGCTTCAGAAACTACAAAAAACCCTCAATTCGCACTTGTGGAATTTGCTAGAGACAAGGAATCTTTGTTCGATCGCTGGTGTTCAGCCAGTAAAGCTACCACCTTCGCAAATATTCGGGAGTTAATTATTTTGGAAGAATAAGAATCACCTACCTGAACGTATTGTTGTTCACTTAAATGAGCAGAAGGTGGCGACGTTGACACAGGCGGCTGTGTTGGCAGATGAATATTCCTTAACCCACAAAACAGTATTTGGTGGGTCTCGTTTTGAAAGCCGTACTGTGAAGTCCTCAGCGTCTCGTTCACCACGTTTTTCATCTGGCGACGAAAGTAAACCTTCGCCGGAGACTCAAGTGTTTTTACTGCCACAGAGTAGGTCATGTGATTTCGGACTGCCCAGTTCTGAAAAGCAAACCGAAGCAGTCCCCGCCACCCTCCGCTAATCGAAAAAGTGTTGGGTTAGTTCAGTCTGTGCCTCGATTAACAGGCACCGTTGTTGACTTAGGGGAACAGCCTGATCCTGTATATGCTCCGTTTGTGTCTCTCGGGAGTGTTTCACTAACTGAGAATCCAGCTGATCAGAAGCAAATACAAATTTTACGAGACACCGGTGCGGCTCAATCAATAATTCTCTCAGCCGTTCTGCCCTGGTCAGCTGACAGATTGTGGTTCACATGTCTTTTTACAGGGACTCGAAAAAATACCCATGTTTGTCCCATTACACTGGGTCTATATAACGTCTGATTTGGTGTCTGGGCGTTTCCGTGTAGGTGTAGTGCCTATGTTGCCAGTGAAAGGAGTCACACTGTTGCTAGGCAACGACATTGCTGGCGGTAACGTATCTCCAGTACTAGAGGTAATAAACAGCCCAAAAGCCGATGACAATATGGTTCAAGCTTTTCCCAATGTTTTTCCAGCTTGTGTATTAACGAGGGAGATGTGGTGAATTTGTCTGGTTAAATTTGAGCGAGTTGGGGTGGAAGAACTCAAACTGAATGTGCCTTCCACAAAATCAGTTGTGTCAACTCCTGTGCAGCCTAAGGAAGGGGAAAGCGGAGTCAAGCCCCAGTTGCAAGACGTTCTTTTGTCAATCACCCCGGAGAAGCTGATTGAGTGGCAAAAAGAGGACGTCAGCCTTCGTAAATGTTTTGAATCAGTTGTCTCCTCTGAGGAAGCAAAACGTAAGGAGACCGCTTACTTCGTCGACGCAGGAGTCTTAATGCGTAAATGGGCAGCGCATAAAACGGGTCAGAACTGGGATGCGGTTTGGCAAGTTTTTGTTCCTACACCGTTACGACAACATGTGCTGTCACTGGCTCATGATCCTGCATGGTCTGGACACTTAGGAATAACGAAAACGTACAACAGAGTTCTCCGACATTTTCTGGCCAGGGTCAGACATTGTGCAGTACTGTAAAACGTGTCATGTGTGCCAACTCACAGGGAAAGAATCTTTAGGATTTAGCCCTGCTGACCTTGTGTTTGGACACACGCCACGGGGTCCGCTAAAAGTTTTGAAGGAGCATGTTTTGTCTCCTACACCCAGTAGCGCTCCTAGGAATGTGCTTGATTATGTCAGTCAGATGCGAGAAAGACTGCATGCCGCCTGCATGCTAGCTCAAGAGTCTCTCTCTTCTACCCAGAAACGCATGAAAGTCCAGTACGACAAAAAGGCTGTAGACCGTTCTTTTATGCCAAGGGATCAAGTGTTAGTGTTATTGCCAGTCCCTGGTTCATCCCTTTCGGCCCATTTCTCTGGACCATATCTTGTGGAGCAGAAACTCAGCGATAACAATTGTTATTAAAACACCAGATCGCAGACGCTCTTCCCGCGTGTGTCATGTTAACATGCTGAAGGCATATTATGTGCGTGACTCTCCCGACAGCTCCAGTCAGCCGGAACATTTGGATGAAGGTCAAAGCTGATCTTGTTTCATTAATCAACAACTTTCTTACTGTGTTTCAAGACGTTCCCAGCTGTACCTCTGTCCTGGCACATGACGTAGATGTGGGAAACAGTGCTCCCATTCGGCAACATCCATATCGGGTAAATGCTCGGAAAAGAGAGGTAATGAAAGGTGAGGTTGAATATCTGTGAAAGAATGGCATGGCTAAGGCCAGTAACAGTTCTTGGAGTTCTCCATGTATTCTTGTTCCCAAGCCTGACGGTACGTCTCGCTTATGCACAGACTATCGTCGCGTGAATTCAGTTACGGTGCCGGATTCTTTTCCACTGCCTCGGATAGAAGACTATCGACCGAATAGGCTCCGCTAATTACGTGAGTAAACTTAAAGGTTATTGGCAGGTGCCTTTAACCTCTCGAGCTTCCGACATTTCGGCCTTCGTTACTCCTGACAACATTGTGCAGTACACAGTCATGCCGTTTGGAATGTGCAACGCTCCTGCCACATTTCAGCGTTTGGTTAACATTGTGTTCGCCGATGTACCAAACTGTACTGCTTACCTTGATGTGGTAATACATTCGCCTACTTGGTCCGACCATCTCTCCACGTTGAAGATGGTGTTTCAGCGATTGGAGAAAGCTTCTTTGACTCTTAATTTGGCCAAATGTGAGTTCGGGAAGGCTACCGTAACCTATTTGGGGAAACAGGTGGGATGCGGCCAAGTGTGCCCCATTGCTAGCAAGGTGGAAGCCATTGTTAATTTTCCTGCTCCTACAACTCGCCGCCAGTTACGCCGATTCCTTGGCATGGTGGGGTACTATCGTACCTTCTGCAAAAACTTTGACGGTAGTAGCTCCCCTTACATTTTTGCTCAGTCCCAAAGTGCCATTTTAAATGGTCCTCAGGGTGTGACTCTGCCTTTGAGTCAGCTAAAACGCTACTTTGTGGTGCCCCAGTGCTCGCTGCCCCCAACTTTGACAAACCTTTTAAGTTGGAGGTTGATGCTAGCATGGTTGGGGCAGGTGCAGTTCTCTTGCAGGAAGACGAGGAAGGAGTGGATCGGCCGATCAGCTTCTTCAAGACAGTTGCTAGCTTTACAATTCTTTGAAGTCTGTTGGGTCCAGTGCTGTGCCTGGTTATGGTCTTTACGGACCATAACCCGTTGACATTCCTCAAACAAATGTACAACCAGAACCGCCGCCTCATGCGGTGGGCTCTGATTGTACAAGGCTACAATTTAAATATTCATTATGTGAAAGAGTCAACAAACGTGGTCGCCGACGCTTTGTCGCTTGCTCACTAGCCGTGTGAATTGTGATTTCAGTTATTGCAAACTTGGGGATTGCATTTTTTAGGGTGGGCGCATCCTCCCGCGTCTAGAGGTATGATTCTCGCTTCGGGTGCGAGAGGTCCCAGGTTCAAATCCCGAACGAGCCCTCACCTTTGTTACGCACGCCTCCCTAAGGAGGGAACACAACACCCTGCTACACGTAAGCCCAGTGGAATGGGGAGAAAGTATGGGGTCGTGGGTGCAAGTAAGGGTGACAGAGGCCACAATACCGTTAAAGCAATGGATTTTATTTATCCAAAAACGGGAAGTGAGGGAAAAGGGGCTGGACGGGACCAAAGTAAAGAACCAAACCTCTAACCTGCCTTAACTGTCAACACAACATCTTACCTAAACTAGTACCGTAATGCTGGTGCTCTAACCAGAATACAGGGGGTGGTCCGCCCAGGTCTTACCTAGTGTATATAGACGGGAGGTGTACGCCCATGGGCCTCTTGCCTAGCACAATGGCTTTCCCCTGGGAACAAAAAGGTAGTTAGCCCAAATTATAATGTTACAAATGACACACAACCAATGCTCTCTCTTAACAAACAAATTCTAATACACTACTCACATTTAACAGCTCAAACAACACTCCAAATATCTAAACACTAATTCATAAAGATCTCACACACGCTCACAAACCACAGCAAACCAGCCAGAGAGAGTGAGAGAGAACAGCTCAAACAACTGAGGCTTAAATAAGGGTGAGCCAGCTGCAGCTACTGACGAGTGGGCGGAGTCAGGTCTTCCAGACAGTGGAGAATCCCACCAATCAGCCATTGCAACTGGACCTGGAGGCCATCTTGCCTGGAACAAACTCACACATTGAACCACTGAAACCAAGTACAAACAAATATAAGGACACAGAGCAACACAACACACTGGGGACGTAACAGTTACTATAGTGTCTATTGTTCTTTATAGAATGTATCTGTGTTCCTTGTTGTTACATTCTATAAAGAACAATATACACTATAGTATCATTGATCCTTGTTGTTACTATAGTGTGTATTGTTCTTTATAAAATGTATCTTTGTTCCTTGTTGTTACATTCTATAAAGAACAATAGTCACTATAGTAACAACAAGGATCAAAGATACATTCTATAAAGAACAATACGCCATAGTATCTTTGATCCTTGTTGTTACTATAGAGTCTATTGTTCTATATAGAATGTAACAACAAGGAACAAAGATACATTCTATAAAGAACAATAGTAAAAAGCTCTGGAGTACCTTAAATGATATTTTAGGCAGAAAAGCTAACTCGGCTCATTTTCTCTTTGAGGCTGATGGCTCATTTATAAAACCCTTTGATATTTCCAACCACTTTAATAACTTAAATATCTTTAATAACCAAATAATGAAAGATGACATGCACTGTAGCTTTGAATTCTGCAAAGTTAGTTTGGAGATGGTGAAAAGTATTTATATCTATAAATAATGGAAAACCACCTGCAACCGACAATCTGGATAGTAAATAGCTGAGTTTGGTAGCGGAATACATTACGACTCGTATTTGCCACAACTTCAATCTTAGCCTAGAAGAATGAGTGTTCCCTCAGGCCTGGAGGGAGGCAAAGGTCATTCCGCTGCCCAAGTACCCTTTAATGGTTCAAACAGCAGACCAATTAGCCTGTTACTGGTGTTCGACCAAATACAATGTTATTTTACAGAAAACTAATTAACAGACTTTCCGCATGCTTATAGGGAAGGACACTTAACATGCTCGGCACTGACACAAATGACTGATGATTGGCTGAAAGAAATTAATAAGAAGAAGATTGTGGGAACTGTTTTGTTAGACTTCAGTGCAGCCTTTGATATCATTGATAACATATTGCTGAAAAAACGTGTTATGGATTAACATCCTTTGCCTTATCATGGATGGACAGTTTCCGATCCAATATAAAACCGATTCAGTTGAGTGTGGTGTACTGCAGGGCAGTCTGCTTGGGCCATTATTGTTTTCTGTTTTTGCAAATGACCTTCCACTGACCTTGAATAAAGCCTGTGTGTCTATGTACGCTGACGTCTCAACAGTATAGACGTCGGCTACAACAGTAAAATAAGTAGAGCTCCAGTCAGTTTTACAATGAGTAACTAGCAATAGGCTGGTGCTAAATATAAAGAAACTAAACACACATTATTTGGGACAAATCACTCGCTCAACGCTAAGCTTGTTTATTGAACAATGTGCCTATTGATAAAGTTAAGGAAACTAAACTACTGGGTGTAACCCTAGATAGCAAGCTGTCATGGTCCAAATATATAGACTCAATGGTTGGTAGAATAGGAAGAGGTCTGTCCATGATGGGGCATTGCTCTGCCTTCTTGACATCTCAGTCCACCAGACAGGCCCTAGTTTTGTCACACCTGGATTACTGCCCAGCTGTGTGGTTATGTGCTGAATAGAAGGACATATGTAAATTGCATCACATATTGCACTTAGATGTATACGGAGGGAAAGTGTCAGTAACATGCATGTCAGTCTCTCCTGGCTCAAAGTTGAGGAGAGATTGATTGCATCACCATCGGTCTTTGTGCGAGGTGTTGGGGCTTTGATGTGTTGAAGGTACCGAACTGTCTTCGGTTTCACACAAGACATGCAACCAGAGTTCTCTTCACAGTCCCCAGGTCCAGAACAGAGGCTGGGAAACACCCAGTACTGTGGAGACAGACATTTTTATGCATTGTCTATTGTATTTTGCATTGTATTATGTGTTGTATTATGTATGTGATACGACTGTGATATGTGGTTGTCTTACCTGGCTATGTTAATATGAATGCTCTAGCTGTGGGTCGCTCTGGATAGGAGTGTCTGCCGAATGGCTAAATTGTCATGTAAATGTAGTCCTATGTATGTACTATATATTTATGTATATTATATATTTGTGGTGTTGTTTCCTGTTTGGAGCACAGGAGGCAGTGGGTAATTGGGGATCCCAAAAAATACTAAATAAATGTTAAATATTACACAGAAAAGTATGACCACTCTGCCAAGTTAGCCCCATTACCACCAGACAAAATGCCGGTGTCGGCTGGGAATGGCAATGAAAGGTGCACTGCTTCTACGGTACTATGTAAATGGTTGTTTATTCTACATGGATCTGTTACTACATTTGAAAGTTCTCAAAACACTTAGTTTGTAATAGGTACATAAATTCAGCAATTGCATTCTTCTCATATTACTCTGAGGGCTACTGACCTACAGCTTCCTCCGGCATCTCACCATACATCTGGCTGTAGTTATTGAAGTCAACCTGCAGGAGATTTGTTTGTTGTGATTGAGTGGAGGGGAAACGGCTGCGGGCAAGGTTCTGACAGATGGGTATGTCTTGGTGGTGTCAAGGACCCACGGTTGGCTTTTGTCACGGCCGGCAAAAGTTCTTGAGCAGCAAGCTAAAAAACAAATCAGCGCATGCAGTTCCCCTTTAAATAAACATGTACAGATAACGATGATCAAGCAGCGTCCATCCCCAGACGCGCTGATACAGTGACGTGTGACGACATCCCAGTAGGTCACAATGATACACATCAGACATGGTTGTCACTGACTGCTCCACTTCTCCACTTGGCCGGCTGTCACTAAATGGGATAGGCAGGACGGTTTATTGAGTGCTCCTTTAGCGAGTGGTGGAGCGCCATAAATTACTGCTAATGTGTGCTGTCACTACGGAATAAAACAGCACCCTGTCAAGTGGGAAGGAGAGGATCTTTATCAGATGTGCCATGCCAAAGGTCATCTGTCACCAGCCTGCTACGTGACAGTCAGGACTGTATGGACTACGACGGGAGGCGGGAGGGGGAGGGGGAGGGGGAAAGGGGAGGGGAATAGGTAGATTAGGACCATATCAAATCTGTTCTATTTTTTGCCTGATTTTGTCTCCATTTAGGGTTCTGTTTCCCCCTGTGTTTTCTGGTTTTCGCACTCAAAATCCAACCTCTTTCATAGAACATCCAATTGAGTTGTTTATCTAAGTCCACAACAATGCTTAAACGTTTGACGCGCACAAACACACAGGTGTGCTCATTCTACAGTGTTCCCTGCAGCGTACACTCAAACCGGTGTGATAGAACGTCTAGTTACGATTGACGATTGTCACCAAAGATAAGAACAGGTGATAAGATGAGTTGGGTCTGTTTGCAAGTTAAAGGCAAAAGGAGGTGTGTCGTCTACCATCATTCATTTCCCACCGTTTACTTCCGGAAGTTTACTTGAAAGACGAGTGAACCATCCCTGGATGCTATAACATCTTTGGTCTGACAGACGTTTACGTTTCTACTGTGGCTAGATGGAGTAGCTAGGCCTACAACAGCTCTATCTAGTAGTCACGACGACTGTAGCATTGTAGCTAGGCCTAACCATAACCTTTTTCCTGACCTTAACCACATTCTCTTAATTACGTTAATTATCCTAACCTGCCACGTTAATTATCCCAACCTGCTATGTAAACAAACCATCTGTGGAGACAAATCATCAGTATCACCACACCGGCAGCCAATCACGTCACCCCTGACACTCACTTGGAGCCATTCAGTGTTGTTGTTTATGTTTGTAGCTAATGAGCTAAGCTGTAGCATTAGCAATATCTTTCAAAAGGAGACAACTCAAATGAGGAAATTCTGGAGATTCTGACAATGAATCTGAGTATGAAAGTGAGGAATCAGATTCTGACAGTGAGAGTGACAGTGACAGTGAGGAGCTGCCCCCCCCAACCTTGTTGCCCTTGAGAACCTTAACTATTGTTACGTCCCTCTCGCTCTCCCTGTTTCCTTCTGTGTTCTGACTCTGTTTTCCAGTTTGGACTCAGGTGGAGCTGATTGGGTCGTTAGCTGACAAGGGGCACCTGGGTTGATTCAGGTGTTGATATAAATCCCATTGTTCAGACCTGACCCTCGGTCTCTCAGCCGGCACCCTGTTTTTGTGGTTTGTAGTATTTTTGAGTCTACTTTTTGGTTAGATGCACCATTCAACACTTACACCTTATATTCATTCCACTTGCATCCAAACACCACCACTACACTCTTCATGTTCCCTTTCACACCTTAAAGTTACTATTGTTTGTATAGTTATGTTTTGGTTAGTTATTTAATAAATATCTGCTTCACCCTTAACTCTGTCAACGTGTGGACTCCCTTGTTTGTCACTCTCTATGAGCCGGGTTGTGACACCATATACATATTTGACCTCCATACTTCCATTAGTTTGTATGGGTTACCTTCAGACCAGTCCCCTGACAAATCAGAGAGAGTCTCCCGTTTCCATACAGTGGTCAGAATAGTTTGCCAAACCTTTCGGACACTACAGACGTTTTCGTGAGAAGACCGATTTTCGTGGTCTGACAAACAACACTGTAGCTCGGCCACATTTCCACCGCAGATGCAGAAGACTGGCATACAGAGACGCAGCCCACGCAGATATCTCTAGCTTATGTTACTTACAGGGCATTGAGACGCAGCTCACGCAGATATCTCTAGCTTAAACAGACATATTTTATGGGGATTTCTTTGTTACTTACAGGGCATTCGGAAAGTATTCATACCACTTAACTTTTTCCACATGTTACGTTAGTCTTATTCTAAAATTGATTAAACAAAACCTTTTCCTCATCAATCTAAACACAATACCCTAATATGACAAAGCTAAAACATTTTTTTTTTTTTAATTTCTGCAAATTAATTAAAACAAAAAAAAACTGATACCTTAGTGACTTAAGTTTTCAGACCCTTTGCTATGAGACTCTAAATTGAGCTCAGGTGCATCCTGTTTCCATTGATCATCCTTGAGAGGTTTCTACAGCTTGATTGGAGTCCACCTGTGGTAAATTCAATTAATTGGACATTATTTGGAAAGGCACACATCTGTCTATATGAGGTCCCAAGCCATGAGGTCGAAGGAATTGTCCGTAGAGATCCGAGACAGGATTGTGTCAAGGCACAAATCTGGGGGAGGGTACCAAAATATTTCTGCAGCATTGAAGGTTCCCAAGAACACATTGGCTTCCATCGTTGTTAAATGGAAGTTTAGAACCACCAAGACTCTTCCTAGAGCTGGCTGCCCAGCCAAACTGAGTATTTGGGTGAGAAGGGCCTTGGTCAGGGAGGGGCCTTGGTCAGACAAAGAACCCGATAGTCACACTGACAGAGCTCCAGAGATCCTCTGTGGAGATGGGAGAACCTTCCAGAACGACAGCCACTCCTCAGTAAAAGGAACATGACAGCCCGCTTGGACTTTGCCAAAAGGCACCTAAAGTGCTAATTCTCTGGTCTGATGAAACCAAGATTGGACTCTTTGGCCTTTTAGCCAAGCGTCACGTCTGGAGGAAACCTGTCACCATCCCTACGGTGAAGCACGGTGGTGGCAGCATAAGAGAAGGGAAAGAGTTGATACTAGTCAGTTGAACAACTGAATGCATTCAACTGAAATGTGTCTTCTGCATTTAATCCAACCCCTCTGAATCAGAGAGGTGCGGGGGGCTCCAGCATCATGTGGTGGGGATGTTTTTCAGCGGGAGGGACTGGGAGACTAGTCAGGATCGAGGGAAAGATGAACAGAGCAAAGTACAGAGAGATCCTTGATGAAAACCTGCTCCAGAGCTCTCAGGACCTCAGACTGGGTCGAAGGTTCACCTTCCGACAAGACAACTTCAAACAGGACACAGCCAAGACAATGCAGGAGTGGCTTCGGGACAAGTCTCTGAATATCCGTGAGTGGCCCAGCCAGAGCCCGGACTTGAACCTGATCGAAAACATCTCTGGAGAGACTGAAAATAGCTGAACAGCAACGCTTCCCATCCAACCTGACAGAGCTTGAGAGGATCTGCGCTCAAGGCTGTAATTGCTGCCAAAGGTGCTTCAACAAAGGGTCTGCATTTCTCTACACCCGCAATAACATCTGCTAAATATGTGTAGGGGACCAATAACATTTGATTTGATTTTTAATGTGATATTTAAGTTTTTAATGTAAAATGTTTTTTTTAACTGCTTTTGCTTTGTCATTACGGGGTATTGTGTGTAGACTGATGAGGGGATTTATTTGTTTTTTTAATTATCCACATTAGAATAAGGCTGTAACGTAACAAAACATGGCAAAAGTGTATATTGACTCACAGGTTTGTCAGTAGACTCTTAAGGATTAGCTGTCCTTTTGCGTAACAGTCACATTTTGGAACAGCATTCTGACACACAAAGAAACCCACGCTGTGTGGATCGTTAGAGAACTCACACGTGAAAAGGTTAAACCACATCAGGTCTGATAGAATGAAATGTTTGGGCGTCCCTTTAGTTCCACCGTAGCTAACGGCTACACACACCGCACGTCTTCATAAAGCTGTAGGAAATATGAATTACTAATGCATTCTTATTTTGATGAACTTAGGCAAATGAATACATTATCAATACATTTAGTTGATTCCCTATTAAGTTCAATACATTGTTTTATATTGTTGAGTTTCGTTATAATGTCTGCATTCTCCGCATCGCCCAAGTAGAGGGATGAGGGGGAGGTTTGAATGAGCAAGGAAGGAGGGGAAGGCCTGTGCTGGGGAGTCAGTGGATGTTGTGCAGGGGGAGACAAAGATGAGAGAGGGGAGGAAGAGTGATGAGGCGCAGGGTGATATGTTACTGGTCCCATGAGCCAGTCAGTGGAGACAACCAATAGATGACGCTAAAAGGCCTTACTGATATCACCGTCTACAAATCAAATCAAATTGTATTGATCACATACACGTGGTTAGCAGATGTTATTGCTGGTGTAGCGAAATGCTTGTAATGTAGTGAAATGCTTGTAATGTAGTGAAATGCTTGTAATGTAGTGAAATGCTTGTAATGTAGTGAAATGCTTGTAATGTAGCGAAATGCTTGTAATGTAGCGAAATGCTTGTAATGTAGTGAAATGCTTGTATGCTCTAATGTCAGGTAAAAGCTTTTTCCCAGTGGAAACATCTCAGTCACATGTATCTGCTGGGTCACCGACTGCTATCAACTACCTTTCTATTGCAGAATAGCAAGTCTGTTGGTTCAGATCAAAGAGATAGATGGAGGACTCATCTTTGTATCATGCTAATACAGCCTTTTGGCCGCTAGAGGCCTCTATCGTTCTCTATGATAGATAGATAGATAGATAGATAGATAGATAGATAGATAGATAGATAGATAGATAGATAGATAGATAGATAGATAGATAGATAGATAGATAGATAGATAGGTACTTTATTGATCCCCCGGGGGGGAAATTTCATTGTCAAGCAGCTACAACAAAACACAGGGCAGGTGCAAAATGCCACAACGAAAGTACACAAAAGACAGATACACGGTACATGATACATAGAGCGGCAGTATGAAAAAGTATAGAAATACAAGATATCTGGAGTGCAAAAGAAAGCTATAAAAAGGACATTGCATAGTATGGGTGGTTGGCTGAATATGTACACTATACGTTGGTGGATGTTGGATGGTTAACTATACTATACAGGTCGATGGCAGAGAAATACTTCAGTAGCTAAAAATGCGTATGATATGAGCGAGGGTAATAATAGTTTACTTAATAGACAGACTGGGTAAATGAACAGGTAAGTGAAAATTTTGCATGGTTAAATTAGCTGTACAGTTAGGTATACAGTTATATTTACAGATAAGTGAATACTTGCATATTTACACAAACTGTACAGGTAAATGACAGGAAGAGATACTTTAATAGCTAAATGTGTGTATGATATCATTTGGGGTAATAATAGTAATTCCCTTAAAATACAGTCCTTAGTGCGCAGGGTTTAATTACAGACAACTGCACTTATTGCACATTCGATATACTAAAAGCAATGAGAAAAGGTGCAACTGGCAGGAAACTAATATGCATTCCTGAGTGAATGCCTACGTCCAATAATTACTTACAATATTGCATGTGATATAATATAACAACTGTACATGAGTATGTATATACAGACCTGTATGAATAAATAGGTCCTGAGTGGATGAGTGCTGACGGACCAGAGTTACTCACGGATGGATGCATAATTGTTAAACTAGGTCCTAGCACCCCAACAGTTCCAGATCTATGTTGCCGACAGCACGGCACCCCGGTGAGGCATTATACAGTCTCATAGCCGCCGGCAGGAAGGACCTCCTGTAGCGCTCTCTGGCACACCGTGGTGGGATCAGTCTGTGACTGAAAGTGCTCCTCTGCGTCATAACCATAGCGTGCAGAGGGTGGGTGACGTTGTCCATGATGGCCAGCAGTTTGGCCAGGATCCGTCTCTCCGCCACCTCCTCTAGAGTGTCAAGGCTCATCCCCAGGACAGAGCTAGCCTTCCTGATCAGCTTATTTACCCGAGAAGCATCACCGGCTTTGATGTTTGCTCCCCAGCACACCACTGCAAAAAAGATGGCACTGGCCACCACAGACTGGTAGAAGGTATGCAGTAGTTTACTGCACACGTTGAAGGACCTGAGCCTCCTCAGAAAGTAGAGTCGGCTCTGGCCCTTTTGGTACAGGGCCCCGGTGTTACCAGCCCATTCCAGTCTATTGTCCATATGGACACCCAGGAACTTGTATGACTCAACCATTTCCACATCCATCCCCTTTATAGGGACTGCAGTCAGTTGTGCCTTGGTTCTCCTGAAGTCCACCACCATCTCCTTAGTTTTGCTGATGTTGAGCTGAAGGTGGTTCTGCTCACACCACAACACAAAGTCACTGATTGTGCTCCTGTACTCCTCCTCCTGCCCACCCCTGATGCACCCTACAATAGCAGAGTCATCCGAGAACTTCTGTAGGTGGCATGTTTCAGAGTTATATCTGAAGTCTGAGGTGTAGAGGGTGAACAGGAAGGGGGACAGGACCGTACCCTGGGGGGCCCCTGTGTTGCTAACTGCCCGTTCTGACACACAGCTCTGTAGTCGCACAAATTGTGGCCTACCGGTCAGGTAGTCCGTGACCCAGGAGACTAAGGGTGCTTCCACTTTCATCCTCCTCATCTTCTCACCCAGTAGCAGGGGCTGAATGGTATTGAAGGCACTGGAGAAGTAAAAAAACATGACCCTCACAGTGCAACCTGCATTGTCCAGGTGAGAGTAGGCCCTCTGCAGTAGGTAGATGATTGCATCATCCACCCCGATGTTGTGCTGGTATGCAAACTGCAGGGGGTCCATTGATGAACACACCAGGGGTCTGAGGTGAGCGAGGACTAACCTTTCCAGGGTCTTCATGATGTGGGATGTTAGCGCTACAGGTCTGAAGTAATTCAGGACAGTGGGGTGTGCCTTCTTGGGCACTGGGACGAGGCAGGATGTTTTCCACAGCACAGGGACCCTTTCTAGGCTCAGGCTAAGGTTGAAAAGACGTTGGAGTATTCCACACAGTTGGTCAGCACAGACCCTCATTACCCTTGGGCTGATGCCATCAGGGCCCGCCGCTTTCCACTGGTGTAGTCTCTCCAGCTCTCTCTTCACTTGGTTGGTGGTGAAAGCCAGCCCAGGTGGGGAGGTGGGGGGAAGGGGGGTGTTGAGGATCAGTCCAGGGGGGGCAGGGGCGGAGGTGGGGTCACTGATTGTCTCAGCAGAGGTGCTGTGAGCAAAGTGGGGGTGGGATAGCCGTGAGGGTGTGTGGTCTGGGGAGCTGGAGGGGAGGTGGACAGGGCCAGTATCGAACCTGTTAAAAAATTGGTTCAGCTCATTGGCTCTGTCCTGGGTCCCCTCCGTCTGCCCACTGTTTGACTTTTTGAAGCCAGTGATATTTCTCATACCCTTCCACACCTCTCTCACCTGGCTCTGCCTCAGCTTGTCCTCCATCTTCTCCTTATACACTCTCTTCCCCTCAGCAATCCGCAACTTCAGCTCCCTCTGGACGCATTTCAATTTGTCCTTGTCCTTCTCCTTGAAGGCCCTCTTCTTCTCATTCAGCAGGGCCTTCAGGTCGCTGGTGACCCAGGGTTTATTGTTTGGGAAACAGCGTACCTTCCTGGTGGGTACAGTGTTGTCTACACAAAAATTAATATAGTCTGTTATGCAGTCAGTGAGTCCATCGATGTCCTCCCCATGAGCCTCACAGAGCACATCCCAGTCTGTTGTTTCAAAGCAGTCCTGTAGGGCCTCATTCGCCTCTGGGGACCATCTCCTAATAGTCCTGGTGGTTGCAGGCTGCTGTTGGACCATAGGCCTGTAGAGTGGGGTGAGGTGGACAAGGTTGTGATCCGATCTACCGAGGGGAGGGAGTGCAGTGGAGTTGTATGCATCCTTCACATTAGCATATAACAAATCCAGAGTTTTATTATTCCTGGTTGGGCACTTCACGAACTGTTTGAACGTGGGCAGCGTTGAAGAGAGAGATGCATGGTTAAAATCCCCCGAAATTGCAAAAAAAGCACTGGGATGCGCTGTCTGTAACCTCGCGATAACAGAGTGGATGACGTCACACGCTGCGTTTGCGTCAGCAGAGGGCGGGATGTAAACAATAACAGCAATGGCCGCCGTGAATTCCCTCAGCAAATAGTAGGGTCTCAGGCTAACGGCTAGCAGTTCAATGTCCGGGCTACAAAACTGTTCCTTAAAAGTAATATGTTTCGGATGACACCATCTGTTGTTAACTAATAAAGCCAGCCCACCACCCTTACTCTTACCGGAAGAGACGCGATCCCTGTCCGCTGTGATGGTCTGGAAACCGTCGATAGTGACGTTCTCTATGGGGATGTTACCGTTCAGCCAAGTCTCAGTAAAACACATTAGGCTCGTTTCCCGATAAATCCTTTGTCCTCGAACAAGTCCCGCCAACTCATCCATCTTGTTATGTAGACACCTAACATTGCCCATAATAATAGACGGTATAGCCGGCTTGTACTTGAACCTCCTCCGCTTTGCCTTACATTTCAATCCCGCCCTACATCCACGGCGTCGTCTTTTCAATTCGTCCGGAATATCAAACTTTTCCCTGGGGTGCAGCAGCGCTGAGTGGGCTAAATCCAGGAGCTGGGCTCTGCTGTAAACAATAACAGTTGACGACTCCTGTCGACGTTCAGCTGCGATAAAATCCATAAAATCCATAATCCTGAACTGTTATAGTTCGACTGTAGCAAAATAAAAAATAAAACTAAAGAAAATAGACGAAAGAAACGAACTAAAACAACAATTAATGCACGAACAACGGGAGCTGCTTAACAGGCGACCACTCAGGGCGGCGCCAATATCCTACGTGACGATGGTTCAGATACAGAGCTCTACCCCAGTGGCTTCTAGATGTATTTGAATTGTGACCGAACTCAAGCTTTTCATAATGTCTTGGTATGATCTTCCAAATACATGACACTCCTTTGTTTTACTGCATGCTATAACATTTTTTAAAAGGCCTCTGCAATAACTGCCTACAGCAATTATGCTAACACAGGCTCTATTAGCTCTAGGCTACACAGGCTCTATTAGCTCTAGGCTACACATGATCTATCAGCTCTAGGCTACACAGGCTCTATCAGCTCTAGGCTACACAGGCTCTATTAGCTCTAGGCTACACATGCTCTATTAGCTCTAGGCTACACAGGCTCTATTAGCTCTAGGCTACACATGCTCTATTAGCTCTAGGCTACACATGCTCTATCAGCTCTAGGCTACACAGGCTCTATCAGCTCTAGGCTACACATGCTCTATCAGCTCTAGGCTACACATGCTCTATCAGCTCTAGGCTACACAGGCTCTATCAGCTCTAGGCTACACAGGCTCTATCAGCTCTAGGCTACACATGCTCTATCAGCTCTAGGCTACACATGCTCTATCAGCTCTAGGCTACACAGGCTCTATCAGCTCTAGGCTACACATGCTCTATCAGCTCTAGGCTACACAGGCTCTATCAGCTCTAGGCTACACAGGCTCTATTAGCTCTAGGCTACACATGCTCTATTAGCTCTAGGCTACACAGGCTCTATCAGCTCTAGGCTACACATGCTCTATTAGCTCTAGGGTACACAGGCTCTGTGTGCATTCCCCAGGTCATGCTCTATCAGCTCTAGGCTACACATGCTCTATCAGCTCTAGGCTACACAGGCTCTATCAGCTCTAGGCTACACAGGCTCTATCAGCTCTAGGCTACACAGGCTCTATCAGCTCTAGGCTACACAGGCTCCCCAGGTCAACACTCCACCTCCGCATGTTAAAACAGAGTTCCCCTCTCAATTACGTATGAATCGCACACTTTAAACTTTACACTTCCCTGAGCAAACAGGTGTAGCCCCTCACACACACACACACAAACATGTAGACATGACCAAAAGTATGTGGACACCTGCTCATCGAACATCTCATTCCAAAATCATGGGCATTAATATGGAGTTGGTCCCCCCTTTGCTGCTATAACAGCCTCCACTCTTCTGGGAAGACTTTCCACTAGATGTTGGAACATTGCTGCTGGGACTTGCTTCCATTCAGCCACGAGCATTAGTGAGATCGGGCACTGATGTTGGGGGATTAGGCCTTGCTTACAGTCTGCGTTCCAATTCATCCTAAAGGTATTAGATGGGGTTGAGGTCAGGGCTCTGTGCAGGTCAATTAAGTTCTTCCACACCAATCTCGACAAACCATTTCTGTATGGACCTCGCTTTGTGCACGGGGGCATTGTCATGCTGAAACAGGAAAGAGTCTTCCCCAAACTGTTGCCACAAAGTTGGAAGCACAGAATCGTCTAGAAGGTAATTGTATGCTGTAGCATTAAGATTTCCCTTCACTGGAACTAAGGAGCCAGAACCATGAAAAACAGCCCCAGACCATTATTCCTCCTCCAATGCCAAAATGTTAAGTTGGCACTATGCGTTGGGTCAGGTAGTGTTCTCCTGGCATCCTCCAAACCCAGATTTGTCAGTTAGACTGCCAGATGGTGAAGCTTGATTCATCCCTTCGGAGAACGTGTTTCCACTGCTCCAGTGTCCAATGGCGGCAAGCTTTACAACACTCCAGCCGACGCTTGGCATTGCGCATGGTGATCTTAGGCTTGTGTGCGGCTGCTCGGCCATGGACACCCATTTCATGAAGCTCCCGACTAATCAGTGATCAGCAGTAATGGGCTGTCACAATGCCGAGTTAAGGGACGATAGACGGAGCGTTCGGGTAGAGACATTCCTTTTATTTTATACTTCTCACAACTAAATACTAACACTAACACAACCACATACTGTAGATCACACTAACACAACCACATACTGTAGATCACACTAACACAACCACATACTGTAGATCACACTAACACAACCACATACTGTAGATCACACTAACACAACCACATACTGTAGATCACACTAACACAACCACATACTGTAGATCACACTAACACAACCACATACTGTAGATCACACTAACACAACCACATACTGTAGATCACACTAACACAACCACATACTGTAGATCACACTAACACAACCACATACTGTAGATCACACTAACACAACCACATACTGTAGATCACACTAACCCAACCACATACTGTAGATCACACTAACACAACCACATACTGTAGATCACATCATTTCTCTCCTCTTATACTGCTCTCCCTCCCTCCCTCCTTCCCTCCCTCCCTCCAAGTAAACTGTTTAGACATCACATGTGAATCTGATTAATTATGCTTTAAATAACCAATAACAATCGTTTACTGCAATTATTTAAAAGCAGATAATGTGATGGTAATTCATTATCTAGCTGTCAGTGGAGGTGTGAAGATGTTCATCTAGCTGTCAGTGGAGGTGTGAAGATGTTCATCTAGCTGTCAGTGGAGGTGTGAAGATGCTCATCTAGCTGTCAGTGGAGGTGTGAAGATGTTCATCTAGCTGTCAGTGGAGGTGTGAAGATGTTCATCTAGCTGTCAGTGGAGGTGTGAAGATGTTCATCTAGCTGTCAGTGGAGGTGTGAAGATGAGGCCTTTGGAGCAGTGGCTTCTTCCTTGCTGAGCGGCCTTTCAGGTTATGTCAATATAGGACTCGTTTTACTGTGGATATAGATTTTTTTGCACCAAAGTACGTTCATCTCTAGGAGACAGAACGCGTCTCCTTCCTGAGCGGTATGACGGCTGCGTGGTCCCATGGTGTTTATACTTGCTTACTATTGTTTGTACAGATGAACGTGGTACCTTCAGGCTTTTGGAAATTGCTCCCAATGATGAACCAGACTTGTGGAGGTCAACAATTTGTTTTCTGAGGTCTTGGCTGATTTCTTTTGATTTTCCCATGATGTCGAGCAAAGAGGCACTGAGTTGTGATGATTAATCATTGACTGCTATTCGATATAAGATCTTCAGATCTTTAAGAGTCTTTATTCGGAAGACAGCAGCTCTATAAACACACGTCTGTCACACGCCCCAGGTTATTAATGATTTAATTGTTGCAGGATTTAATTCAATCATGTCATCAATTAAACGATAGGTAATCGATTTCACATTTTTAATCATAGACACATGGTAAGGTGACATGCAGGTACACATGGACATATGTATGTCCATCTGTACCTGCATGTGACCATACCATGTGTTAATAACCACGGAAGTGTGTTTATTGAGCTGCTGTCTTCTGAATACATCCTGACAATGTTTGGCTCCACATACAGCTGTGAATCAGCCTTACCCACAATTCACCTTATTAAAAACAAATACCCCACCAGGCAATGAACACCTTCACCTCAGAGTTGCTCTCACACCATTTTGGCCAAAGTTCATTGGCAGGAGACAAGACGTGTCATTTCTCTCATTGATGCAATGGTGACTTTACATGAATATTGTGACTTTCAGATTATTATTTTTGTTCAACTCTCCTTTGTTCTCCAGAAAACATGCACTTTATTTTATAATAATAATAAAAATGTAAATTGAATGGATCAGAGTGTGATTTATGCATAGACAGTTATGCAACCACTTTTGTGCTTCAGCAATGTTGTCAGGCTCTGGCCATAGAGGAGCCTATTGCTTCTCTATGTAACCATGGTCAGAGTCTGACAGGTCCTTTCTTTCTGTTTCTATGTGGTGGTTTGTGTTGGATCCCTAATTAGAGGCAGCTGCAGTGCATTGTCTCTACTTAGGGATCCTACATAGGTTTGTATGTTTCCACACCTGGGCTGTGGGTCGTTGTATATATGTGTATTCGAAGTCACAGTGTTAAAGTAGTGTGTTTTCTGGTAGCGGGGTTACATTGCATATTTCGTGTCTACGTCGAGATTTATCATAATCAGTTGTTATTCTGTATAGTTCGTCATTTATTGTTTTGGAACCTAATCATTATAATTAAAAAACATGTCGAACTTCAACTGCGCTGCGCCTTGGTCACCGTGCCGACGCGGGACAAACGTTGATGCAATGTTGCACATTTTCATTCAAAATATGTTATATAACAAAATGTTTGTTACTTCGCCGATAAAGGACGATACCCCTCTGGACCTTCACCAAATACGAAATCAACTTCTCAAATAGTACTTGAGTACCTAAGTTTTTATTGCTATTAGACCATACAAACACATTGAATAACAGATTCACCACATGGAACAACAGATAGTCATTACTGCTATTAGTCCATACAAACACATTGAATAACAGATTCACTATAGAACAACAGATAGTCATTACTGCTATTAGCCCATACAAACACATTGAATAACAGATTCACTACATGGAACAACAGATAGTCCTTACTGCTCATTTATTGTTTTGGAACCTAATCATTATAATTAAAAAACATGTCGAACTTCAACTGCGCTGCGCCTTGGTCACCGTGCCGACGCGGGACAAACGTTGATGCAATGTTGCACATTTTCATTCAAAATATGTTATATAACAAAATGTTTGTTACTTCGCCATACAAACACATTGAATAACATACTCACTACATGGAACAACAGATAGTCCTTACTGCTATTAGCCCATACAAACACATTGAATAACAGAATCACTACATGGAAAAACAGATAGTCCTTACTGCTATTAGACCATACAAACACATTGAATAACAGATTCACTATAGAACAACAGATAGTCCTTACTGCTATTAGAACATACAAACACATTGAATAACAGATTCACTATAGAACAACAGATAGTCATTACTGCTATTAGTTCATACAAACACATTGAATAACAGATTCACTACATGGAACAACAGATAGTCCTTACTGCTATTAGAACATACAAACACATTGAATAACAGATTCACTATAGAACAACAGATAGTCATTACTGCTATTAGTTCATACAAACACATTGAATAACAGATTCACTACATGGAACAACAGATAGCCCTTACTGCTATTAGACCATACAAACACATTGAATAACAGATTCACTACATGGTACAACAGATAGCCCTTACTGCTATTAGACCATACAAACACATTGAATAACAGATTCACTACATGGAACAACAGATAGTCCCTACTGCTATTAGAACATACAAACACATTGAATAACATATTCACTATAGAACAACAGATAGTCATTACTGCTATTAGTTCATACAAACACATTGAATAACAGATTCACTACATGGAACAACAGATAGTCCTTACTGCTATTAGACCATACAAACCCATTGAATAACAGATTCACTATAGAACAACAGATAGTCCTTACTGCTATTAGCCCATACAAACCCATTGAATAACAGATTCACTATAGAACAACAGATAGTCCTTACTGCTATTAGCCCATACAAACACATTGAATAACAGATTCACTATAGAACAACAGAGAGTCCTTACTGCTATTAGCCCATACAAACACATTGAATAACAGATTCACTATAGAACAACAGATAGGCCTTACTGCTATTAGTCCATACACACACATTGAATAACAGATTCACTACATGGAACAACAGATAGTCCTTACTGCTATTAGTCCATACAAACACATTGAATAACAGATTCACTACATGGAACAACAGATAGTCCTTACTGCTATTAGCCCATACAAACACATTGAATAACAGATTCACTATAGAACAACAGATAGTCCTTACTGCTATTAGCCCATACAAACACATTGAATAACAGATTCACTACATGGAACAACAGATAGTCCTTACTGCTATTAGACCATACAAACACATTGAATAACAGATTCACTACATGGAACAACAGATAGTCCTTACTGCTATTAGACCACACAAACACATTGAATAACAGATTCACTACATGGAACAACAGATAGTCCTAACTGCTATTAGTTCATACAAACACATTGAATAACAGATTCCCTACATGGAACAACAGATAGTCCTTACTGCTATTAGACCATACAAACCCATTGAATAACAGATTCACTATAGAACAACAGATAGTCCTTACTGCTATTAGCCCATACAAACACATTGAATAACAGATTCACTACATGGAACAACAGATAGTCCTTACTGCTATTAGCCCATACAAACACATTGAATAACAGAATCACTCCATGGAACAACAGATAGTCCTTACTGCTATTAGACCATACAAACACATTGAATAGCAGATTCACTACATGGAACAACAGATAGTCCTTACTGCTATTAGACCACACAAACACATTGAATAACAGATTCACTACATGGAACAACAGATAGTCCTTACTGCTATTAGACCATACAAACCTATTGAATAACAGATTCACTATAGAACAACAGAAAGTCCTTACTGCTATTATCCCATACAAACCCATTGAATAACAGATGCACTATAGAACAACAGATAGTCCTTACTGCTTTTAGTCCATACAAACACATTGAATAACAGATTCACTACATGGAACAACAGATAGTCCTTACTGCTATTAGACCACACAAACACATTGAATAACAGATTCACTACATGGAACAACAGATAGTCCTTACTGCTATTAATCCATACAAACACATTGAATAACAGATTCACTACATGGAACAACAGATAGTCCTTACTGCTATTAGCCCATACAAACACATTCAATAACAGATTCACTATAGAACAACAGATAGTCCTTACTGCTATTAGCCCATACAAACACATTGAATAACAGATTCACTACATGGAACAACAGATAGTCCTTACTGCTATTAGAACATACAAACACATTGAATAACAGATTCACTATAGAACAACAGATAGTCATTACTGCTATTAGTTCATACAAACACATTGAATAACAGATTCACTACATGGAACAACAGATAGTCCTTACTGCTATTAGAACATACAAACACATTGAATAACAGATTCACTATAGAACAACAGATAGTCATTACTGCTATTAGTTCATACAAACACATTGAATAACAGATTCACTACATGGAACAACAGATAGCCCTTACTGCTATTAGACCATACAAACACATTGAATAACAGATTCACTACATGGTACAACAGATAGCCCTTACTGCTATTAGACAATACAAACACATTGAATAACAGATTCACTACATGGAACAACAGATAGTCCCTACTGCTATTAGAACATACAAACACATTGAATAACATATTCACTATAGAACAACAGATAGTCATTACTGCTATTAGTTCATACAAACACATTGAATAACAGATTCACTACATGGAACAACAGATAGTCCTTACTGCTATTAGACCATACAAACCCATTGAATAACAGATTCACTATAGAACAACAGATAGTCCTTACTGCTATTAGCCCATACAAACCCATTGAATAACAGATTCACTATAGAACAACAGATAGTCCTTACTGCTATTAGCCCATACAAACACATTGAATAACAGATTCACTATAGAACAACAGAGAGTCCTTACTGCTATTAGCCCATACAAACACATTGAATAACAGATTCACTATAGAACAACAGATAGGCCTTACTGCTATTAGTCCATACACACACATTGAATAACAGATTCACTACATGGAACAACAGATAGTCCTTACTGCTATTAGTCCATACAAACACATTGAATAACAGATTCACTACATGGAACAACAGATAGTCCTTACTGCTATTAGCCCATACAAACACATTGAATAACAGATTCACTATAGAACAACAGATAGTCCTTACTGCTATTAGCCCATACAAACACATTGAATAACAGATTCACTACATGGAACAACAGATAGTCCTTACTGCTATTAGACCATACAAACACATTGAATAACAGATTCACTACATGGAACAACAGATAGTCCTTACTGCTATTAGACCACACAAACACATTGAATAACAGATTCACTACATGGAACAACAGATAGTCCTAACTGCTATTAGTTCATACAAACACATTGAATAACAGATTCCCTACATGGAACAACAGATAGTCCTTACTGCTATTAGACCATACAAACCCATTGAATAACAGATTCACTATAGAACAACAGATAGTCCTTACTGCTATTAGCCCATACAAACACATTGAATAACAGATTCACTACATGGAACAACAGATAGTCCTTACTGCTATTAGCCCATACAAACACATTGAATAACAGAATCACTCCATGGAACAACAGATAGTCCTTACTGCTATTAGACCATACAAACACATTGAATAGCAGATTCACTACATGGAACAACAGATAGTCCTTACTGCTATTAGACCACACAAACACATTGAATAACAGATTCACTACATGGAACAACAGATAGTCCTTACTGCTATTAGACCATACAAACCTATTGAATAACAGATTCACTATAGAACAACAGAAAGTCCTTACTGCTATTATCCCATACAAACCCATTGAATAACAGATGCACTATAGAACAACAGATAGTCCTTACTGCTTTTAGTCCATACAAACACATTGAATAACAGATTCACTACATGGAACAACAGATAGTCCTTACTGCTATTAGACCACACAAACACATTGAATAACAGATTCACTACATGGAACAACAGATAGTCCTTACTGCTATTAATCCATACAAACACATTGAATAACAGATTCACTACATGGAACAACAGATAGTCCTTACTGCTATTAGCCCATACAAACACATTCAATAACAGATTCACTATAGAACAACAGATAGTCCTTACTGCTATTAGCCCATACAAACACATTGAATAACAGATTCACTACATGGAACAACAGATAGTCCTTACTGCTATTAGCCCATACAAACACATTCAATAACAGATTCACTATAGAACAACAGATAGTCCTTACTGATATTAGCCCATACAAACACATTAAATAACAGATTCACTATAAAACAACAGATAGTCCTTACTGCTATTAGCCCATACAAACACATTGAATAACAGATTCACTATAGAACAACAGATAGGCCTTACTGCTATTAGTCCATACAAACACATTGAATAACAGATTCACTACATGAAACAACAGATAGTCCTTACTGCTATTAGACCACACAAACACATTGAATAACAGATTCACTACATGAAACAACAGATAGTCCTTACTGCTATTAGACCACACAAACACATTGAATAACAGATTCACTACATGGAACAACAGATAGTCCTAACTGCTATTAGTCCATACAAACACATTGAATAACAGATTCCCTACATGGAACAACAGATAGTCCTTACTGCTATTAGCCCATACAAACACATTGAATAACAGATTCACTATAGAACAACAGATAGGCCTTACTGCTATTAGTCCATACAAACACATTGAATAACAGATTCACTACATGAAACAACAGATAGTCCTTACTGCTATTAGACCACACAAACACATTGAATAACAGATTCACTACATGGAACAACAGATAGTCCTTACTGCTATTAGCCCATACAAACACATTAAATAACAGATTCACTATAAAACAACAGATAGTCCTTACTGCTATTAGCCCATACAAACACATTGAATAACAGATTCACTATAGAACAACAGATAGGCCTTACTGCTATTAGTCCATACAAACACATTGAATAACAGATTCACTACATGAAACAACAGATAGTCCTTACTGCTATTAGACCACACAAACACATTGAATAACAGATTCACTACATGAAACAACAGATAGTCCTTACTGCTATTAGACCACACAAACACATTGAATAACAGATTCACTACATGGAACAACAGATAGTCCTAACTGCTATTAGTCCATACAAACACATTGAATAACAGATTCCCTACATGGAACAACAGATAGTCCTTACTGCTATTAGACCATACAAACCCATTGAATAACAGATTCACTATAGAACAACAGATAGTCCTTACTGCTATTAGCCCATACAAACACATTGAATAACAGATTCACTACATGGAACAACAGATAGTCCTTACTGCTATTAGCCAATACAAACACATTCAATAACAGATTCACTATAGAACAACAGATAGTCCTTACTGCTATTAGCCCATACAAACACATTAAATAACAGATTCACTATAAAACAACAGATAGTCCTTACTGCTATTAGCCCATACAAACACATTGAATAACAGATTCACTATAGAACAACAGATAGGCCTTACTGCTATTAGTCCATACAAACACATTGAATAACAGATTCACTACATGAAACAACAGATAGTCCTTACTGCTATTAGACCACACAAACACATTGAATAACAGATTCACTACATGAAACAACAGATAGTCCTTACTGCTATTAGACCACACAAACACATTGAATAACAGATTCACTACATGGAACAACAGATAGTCCTAACTGCTATTAGTCCATACAAACACATTGAATAACAGATTCCCTACATGGAACAACAGATAGTCCTTACTGCTATTAGACCATACAAACCCATTGAATAACAGATTCACTATAGAACAACAGATAGTCCTTACTGCTATTAGCCCATACAAACACATTGAATAACAGATTCACTACATGGAACAACAGATAGTCCTTACTGCTATTAGCCCATACAAACACATTGAATAACAGAATCACTCCATGGAACAACAGATAGTCCTTACTGCTATTAGACCATACAAACACATTGAATAACAGATTCACTACATGGAACAACAGATAGTCCTTACTGCTATTAGACCACACAAACACATTGAATAACAGATTCACTACATGGAACAACAGATAGTCCTTACTGCTATTAGACCACACAAACACATTGAATAACAGATTCACTACATGGAACAACAGATAGTCCTTACTGCTATTAGACCATACAAACCCATTGAATAACAGATTCACTATAGAACAACAGATAGTCCTTACTGCTATTAGCCCATACAAACACATTGAATAATAGATTCACTATAGAACAACAGATAGTCCTTACTGCTATTAGCCCATACAAACACATTGAATAACAGATTCACTATAGAACAACAGATAGGCCTTACTGCTTTTAGTCCATACAAACACATTGAATAACAGATTCACTACATGGAACAACAGATAGTCCTTACTGCTATTAGACCACACAAACACATTGAATAACAGATTCACTACATGGAACAACAGATAGTCCTTACTGCTATTAGTCCATACAAACACATTGAATAACAGATTCACTACATGGAACAACAGATAGTCCTTACTGCTATTAGCCCATACAAACACATTGAATAACAGACTCACTATAGAACAACAGATAGTTCTTACTGCTATTAGCCCATACAAACACATTGAATAACAGATTCACTACATGGAACAACAGATAGTCCTTACTGCTATTAGCCCATACAAACACATTGAATAACAGATTCACTATAGAACAACAGATAGTCCTTACTTCTATTAGTCCATACAAACACATTGAATAACAGATTCACTACATGAAACAACAGATAGTCCTTACTGCTATTAGACCATACAAACCCATTGAATAACAGATTCACTATAGAACAACAGATAGTCCTTACTGCTATTAGCCCGTACAAACACATTGAATAACAGATTCACTATAGAACAACAGATAGGCCTTACTGCTATTAGTCCATACAAACACATTGAATAACAGATTCGCTACATGGAACAACAGAGAGTCCTTACTGCTATTAGACCATACAAACACATTGAATAACAGATTCACTACATGGAACAACAGATATTCCTTACTGCTATTAGCCCATACAAACACATTGAATAACAGATTCACTACATGGAACAACAGATAGTCCTTACTGCTATTAGACCACACAAACACATTGAATAACAGATTCACTACATGGAACAACAGATAGTCCTAACTGCTATTAGTTCATACAAACACATTGAATAACAGATTCCCTACATGGAACAACAGATAGTCCTTACTGCTATTAGACCATACAAACCCATTGAATAACAGATTCACTATAGAACAACAGATAGTCCTTACTGCTATTAGCCCATACAAACACATTGAATAACAGATTCACTATAGAACAACAGATAGTCCTTACTGCTATTAGCCCATACAAACACATTGAATAACAGATTCACTATAGAACAACAGATAGGCCTTACTGCTATTAGTCCATACAAACACATTGAATAACAGATTCACTACATGGAACAACAGATAGTCCTTACTGCTATTAGACCATACAAACACATTGAATAACAGATTCGCTACATGGAACAACAGAGAGTCCTTACTGCTATTAGACCATACAAACACATTGAATAACAGATTCACTACATGGAACAACAGATATTCCTTACTGCTATTAGCCCATACAAACACATTGAATAACAGATTCACTACATGGAACAACAGATAGTCCTTACTGCTATTAGACCACACAAACACATTGAATAACAGATTCACTACATGGAACAACAGATAGTCCTTACTGCTATTAGACCATACAAACCCATTGAATAACAGATTCACTATAGAACAACAGATAGTCCTTACTGCTATTAGCCCATACAAACACATTGAATAACAGATTCACTATAGAACAACAGATAGTCCTTACTGCTATTAGCCCATACAAACACATTGAATAACAGATTCACTACATGGAACAACAGATAGTCCTTACTGCTATTAGCCCATACAAACACATTGAATAACAGAATCACTCCATGGAACAACAGATAGTCCTTACTGCTATTAGACCATACAAACACATTGAATAGCAGATTCACTACATGGAACAACAGATAGTCCTTACTGCTATTAGACCACACAAACACATTGAATAACAGATTCACTACATGGAACAACAGATAGTCCTTACTGCTATTAGACCATACAAACCTTTTGAATAACAGATTCACTATAGAATAACAGAAAGTCCTTACTGCTATTATCCCATACAAACCCATTGAATAACAGATGCACTATAGAACAACAGATAGTCCTTACTGCTTTTAGTCCATACAAACACATTGAATAACAGATTCACTACATGGAACAACAGATAGTCCTTACTGCTATTAGACCACACAAACACATTGAATAACAGATTCACTACATGGAACAACAGATAGTCCTTACTGCTATTAATCCATACAAACACATTGAATAACAGATTCACTACATGGAACAACAGATAGTCCTTACTGCTATTAGCCCATACAAACACATTCAATAACAGATTCACTATAGAACAACAGATAGTCCTTACTGCTATTAGCCCATACAAACACATTGAATAACAGATTCACTACATGGAACAACAGATAGTCCTTACTGCTATTAGCCCATACAAACACATTCAATAACAGATTCACTATAGAACAACAGATAGTCCTTACTGCTATTAGCCCATACAAACACATTAAATAACAGATTCACTATAAAACAACAGATAGTCCTTACTGCTATTAGCCCATACAAACACATTGAATAACAGATTCACTATAGAACAACAGATAGGCCTTACTGCTATTAGTCCATACAAACACATTGAATAACAGATTCACTACATGAAACAACAGATAGTCCTTACTGCTATTAGACCACACAAACACATTGAATAACAGATTCACTACATGAAACAACAGATAGTCCTTACTGCTATTAGACCACACAAACACATTGAATAACAGATTCACTACATGGAACAACAGATAGTCCTAACTGCTATTAGTCCATACAAACACATTGAATAACAGATTCCCTACATGGAACAACAGATAGTCCTTACTGCTATTAGACCATACAAACCCATTGAATAACAGATTCACTATAGAACAACAGATAGTCCTTACTGCTATTAGCCCATACAAACACATTGAATAACAGATTCACTACATGGAACAACAGATAGTCCTTACTGCTATTAGCCCATACAAACACATTGAATAACAGATTCACTACATGGAACAACAGATAGTCCTTACTGCTATTAGACCATACAAACACATTGAATAACAGATTCACTACATGGAACAACAGATAGTCCTTACTGCTATTAGACCAAACAAACACATTGAATAACAGATTCACTACATGGAACAACAGATAGTCCTTACTGCTATTAGACCATACAAACCCATTGAATAACAGATTCACTATAGAACAACAGATAGTCCTTACTGCTATTAGCCCATACAAACACATTGAATAATAGATTCACTATAGAACAACAGATAGTCCTTACTGCTATTAGCCCATACAAACACATTGAATAACAGATTCACTATAGAACAACAGATAGGCCTTACTGCTTTTAGTCCATACAAACACATTGAATAACAGATTCACTACATGGAACAACAGATAGGCCTTACTGCTATTAGACCACACAAACACATTGAATAACAGATTCACTACATGGAACAACAGATAGTCCTTACTGCTATTAGTCCATACAAACACATTGAATAACAGATTCACTACATGGAACAACAGATAGTCCTTACTGCTATTAGCCCATACAAACACATTGAATAACAGACTCACTATAGAACAACAGATAGTTCTTACTGCTATTAGCCCATACAAACACATTGAATAACAGATTCACTACATGGAACAACAGATAGTCCTTACTGCTATTAGCCCATACAAACACATTGAATAACAGATTCACTATAGAACAACAGATAGTCCTTACTTCTATTAGTCCATACAAACACATTGAATAACAGATTCACTACATGAAACAACAGATAGTCCTTACTGCTATTAGACCATACAAACCCATTGAATAACAGATTCACTATAGAACAACAGATAGTCCTTACTGCTATTAGCCCGTACAAACACATTGAATAACAGATTCACTATAGAACAACAGATAGGCCTTACTGCTATTAGTCCATACAAACACATTGAATAACAGATTCGCTACATGGAACAACAGAGAGTCCTTACTGCTATTAGACCATACAAACACATTGAATAACAGATTCACTACATGGAACAACAGATATTCCTTACTGCTATTAGCCCATACAAACACATTGAATAACAGATTCACTACATGGAACAACAGATAGTCCTTACTGCTATTAGACCACACAAACACATTGAATAACAGATTCACTACATGGAACAACAGATAGTCCTAACTGCTATTAGTTCATACAAACACATTGAATAACAGATTCCCTACATGGAACAACAGATAGTCCTTACTGCTATTAGACCATACAAACCCATTGAATAACAGATTCACTATAGAACAACAGATAGTCCTTACTGCTATTAGCCCATACAAACACATTGAATAACAGATTCACTATAGAACAACAGATAGTCCTTACTGCTATTAGTCCATACAAACACATTGAATAACAGATTCACTACATGGAAGAACAGATAGTCCTTACTGCTATTAGGCCATACAAACCCATTGAATAACAGATTCACTATAGAACAACAGATAGTCCTTACTGCTATTAGACCATACAAACACATTGAATAACAGATTCACTACATGGAACAACAGATAGTCCTTACTGCTATTAGCCCATACAAACACATTGAATAACAGAATCACTCCATGGAACAACAGATAGTCCTTACTGCTATTAGACCATACAAACACATTGAATAACAGATTCACTACATGGAACAACAGATAGTCCTTACTGCTATTAGACCACACAAACACATTGAATAACAGATTCACTATAGAACAACAGATAGTCCTTACTGCTATTAGCCCATACAAACACATTGAATAACAGATTCACTATAGAACAACAGATAGTCCTTACTGCTATTAGCCCATACAAACACATTGAATAACAGATTCACTATAGAACAACAGATAGGCCTTACTGCTATTAGTCCATACAAACACATTGAATAACAGATTCACTACATGGAACAACAGATAGTCCTTACTGCTATTAGACCATACAAACACATTGAATAACAGATTCGCTACATGGAACAACAGAGAGTCCTTACTGCTATTAGACCATACAAACACATTGAATAACAGATTCACTACATGGAACAACAGATATTCCTTACTGCTATTAGCCCATACAAACACATTGAATAACAGATTCACTACATGGAACAACAGATAGTCCTTACTGCTATTAGACCACACAAACACATTGAATAACAGATTCACTACATGGAACAACAGATAGTCCTAACTGCTATTAGTTCATACAAACACATTGAATAACAGATTCCCTACATGGAACAACAGATAGTCCTTACTGCTATTAGACCATACAAACCCATTGAATAACAGATTCACTATAGAACAACAGATAGTCCTTACTGCTATTAGCCCATACAAACACATTGAATAACAGATTCACTACATGGAACAACAGATAGTCCTTACTGCTATTAGCCCATACAAACACATTGAATAACAGAATCACTCCATGGAACAACAGATAGTCCTTACTGCTATTAGACCATACAAACACATTGAATAGCAGATTCACTACATGGAACAACAGATAGTCCTTACTGCTATTAGACCACACAAACACATTGAATAACAGATTCACTACATGGAACAACAGATAGTCCTTACTGCTATTAGACCATACAAACCTATTGAATAACAGATTCACTATAGAACAACAGAAAGTCCTTACTGCTATTATCCCATACAAACCCATTGAATAACAGATGCACTATAGAACAACAGATAGTCCTTACTGCTATTAGCCCATACAAACACATTCAATAACAGATTCACTATAGAACAACAGATAGTCCTTACTGCTATTAGCCCATACAAACACATTAAATAACAGATTCACTATAAAACAACAGATAGTCCTTACTGCTATTAGCCCATACAAACACATTGAATAACAGATTCACTATAGAACAACAGATAGGCCTTACTGCTATTAGTCCATACAAACACATTGAATAACAGATTCACTACATGAAACAACAGATAGTCCTTACTGCTATTAGACCACACAAACACATTGAATAACAGATTCACTACATGAAACAACAGATAGTCCTTACTGCTATTAGACCACACAAACACATTGAATAACAGATTCACTACATGGAACAACAGATAGTCCTAACTGCTATTAGTCCATACAAACACATTGAATAACAGATTCCCTACATGGAACAACAGATAGTCCTTACTGCTATTAGACCATACAAACCCATTGAATAACAGATTCACTATAGAACAACAGATAGTCCTTACTGCTATTAGCCCATACAAACACATTGAATAACAGATTCACTACATGGAACAACAGATAGTCCTTACTGCTATTAGCCCATACAAACACATTGAATAACAGAATCACTCCATGGAACAACAGATAGTCCTTACTGCTATTAGACCATACAAACACATTGAATAACAGATTCACTACATGGAACAACAGATAGTCCTTACTGCTATTAGACCACACAAACACATTGAATAACAGATTCACTACATGGAACAACAGATAGTCCTTACTGCTATTAGACCACACAAACACATTGAATAACAGATTCACTACATGGAACAACAGATAGTCCTTACTGCTATTAGACCATACAAACCCATTGAATAACAGATTCACTATAGAACAACAGATAGTCCTTACTGCTATTAGCCCATACAAACACATTGAATAATAGATTCACTATAGAACAACAGATAGTCCTTACTGCTATTAGCCCATACAAACACATTGAATAACAGATTCACTATAGAACAACAGATAGGCCTTACTGCTTTTAGTCCATACAAACACATTGAATAACAGATTCACTACATGGAACAACAGATAGTCCTTACTGCTATTAGACCACACAAACACATTGAATAACAGATTCACTACATGGAACAACAGATAGTCCTTACTGCTATTAGTCCATACAAACACATTGAATAACAGATTCACTACATGGAACAACAGATAGTCCTTACTGCTATTAGCCCATACAAACACATTGAATAACAGACTCACTATAGAACAACAGATAGTTCTTACTGCTATTAGCCCATACAAACACATTGAATAACAGATTCACTACATGGAACAACAGATAGTCCTTACTGCTATTAGCCCATACAAACACATTGAATAACAGATTCACTATAGAACAACAGATAGTCCTTACTTCTATTAGTCCATACAAACACATTGAATAACAGATTCACTACATGAAACAACAGATAGTCCTTACTGCTATTAGACCATACAAACCCATTGAATAACAGATTCACTATAGAACAACAGATAGTCCTTACTGCTATTAGCCCGTACAAACACATTGAATAACAGATTCACTATAGAACAACAGATAGGCCTTACTGCTATTAGTCCATACAAACACATTGAATAACAGATTCGCTACATGGAACAACAGAGAGTCCTTACTGCTATTAGACCATACAAACACATTGAATAACAGATTCACTACATGGAACAACAGATATTCCTTACTGCTATTAGCCCATACAAACACATTGAATAACAGATTCACTACATGGAACAACAGATAGTCCTTACTGCTATTAGACCACACAAACACATTGAATAACAGATTCACTACATGGAACAACAGATAGTCCTAACTGCTATTAGTTCATACAAACACATTGAATAACAGATTCCCTACATGGAACAACAGATAGTCCTTACTGCTATTAGACCATACAAACCCATTGAATAACAGATTCACTATAGAACAACAGATAGTCCTTACTGCTATTAGCCCATACAAACACATTGAATAACAGATTCACTATAGAACAACAGATAGGCCTTACTGCTATTAGTCCATACAAACTCATTGAATAACAGATTCACTACATGGAACAACAGATAGTCCTTACTGCTATTAGCCCATACAAACACATTGAATAACATAATCACTCCATGGAACAACAGATAGTCCTTACTGCTATTAGACCATACAAACACATTGAATAACAGATTCACTACATGGAACAACAGATAGTCCTTACTGCTATTAGACCACACAAACACATTGAATAACAGATTCACTACATGGAACAACAGATAGTCCTAACTGCTATTAGTTCATACAAACACATTGAATAACAGATTCCCTACATGGAACAACAGATAGTCCTTACTGCTATTAGACCATACAAACCCATTGAATAACAGATTCACTATAGAACAACAGATAGTCCTTACTGCTATTAGCCCATACAAACACATTGAATAACAGATTCACTACATGGAACAACAGATAGTCCTTACTGCTATTAGCCCATACAAACACATTGAATAACAGATTCACTATAGAACAACAGATAGTCCTTACTTCTATTAGTCCATACAAACACATTGAATAACAGATTCACTACATGAAACAACAGATAGTTCTTACTGCTATTAGCCCATACAAACACATTGAATAACAGATTCACTACATGGAACAACAGATAGTCCTTACTGCTATTAGCCCATACAAACACATTGAATAACAGATTCACTATAGAACAACAGATAGTCCTTACTTCTATTAGTCCATACAAACACATTGAATAACAGATTCACTACATGAAACAACAGATAGTCCTTACTGCTATTAGACCATACAAACCCATTGAATAACAGATTCACTATAGAACAACAGATAGTCCTTACTGCTATTAGCCCGTACAAACACATTGAATAACAGATTCGCTACATGGAACAACAGAGAGTCCTTACTGCTATTAGACCATACAAACACATTGAATAACAGATTCACTACATGGAACAACAGATATTCCTTACTGCTATTAGCCCATACAAACACATTGAATAACAGATTCACTACATGGAACAACAGATAGTCCTTACTGCTATTAGACCACACAAACACATTGAATAACAGATTCACTACATGGAACAACAGATAGTCCTAACTGCTATTAGTTCATACAAACACATTGAATAACAGATTCCCTACATGGAACAACAGATAGTCCTTACTGCTATTAGACCATACAAACCCATTGAATAACAGATTCACTATAGAACAACAGATAGTCCTTACTGCTATTAGCCCATACAAACACATTGAATAACAGATTCACTATAGAACAACAGATAGGCCTTACTGCTATTAGTCCATACAAACTCATTGAATAACAGATTCACTACATGGAACAACAGATAGTCCTTACTGCTATTAGACCACACAAACACATTGAATAACAGATTCACTACATGGAACAACAGATAGTCCTTACTGCTATTAGTCCATACAAACACATTGAATAACAGATTCACTACATGGAACAACAGATAGTCCTTACTGCTATTAGCCCATACAAACACATTGAATAACAGATTCACTACATGGAACAACAGATAGTCCTTACTGCTATTAGACCATACAAACACATTGAATAACAGATTCGCTACATGGAACAACAGAGAGTCCTTACTGCTATTAGACCATACAAACACATTGAATAACAGATTCACTACATGGAACAACAGATATTCCTTACTGTTATTAGCCCATACAAACACATTGAATAACAGATTCACTACATGGAACAACAGATAGTCCTTACTGCTATTAGACCACACAAACACATTGAATAACAGATTCACTACATGGAACAACAGATAGTCCTTACTGCTATTAGACCATACAAACCCATTGAATAACAGATTCACTATAGAACAACAGATAGTCCTTACTGCTATTAGCCCATACAAACACATTGAATAACAGATTCACTACATGGAACAACAGATAGTCCTTACTGCTATTAGACCACACAAACACATTGAATAACAGATTCACTACATGGAACAACAGATAGTCCTTACTGCTATTAGACCATACAAACCTATTGAATAACAGATTCACTATAGAACAACAGAAAGTCCTTACTGCTATTATCCCATACAAACCCATTGAATAACAGATGCACTATAGAACAACAGATAGTCCTTACTGCTTTTAGTCCATACAAACACATTGAATAACAGATTCACTACATGGAACAACAGATAGTCCTTACTGCTATTAGACCACACAAACACATTGAATAACAGATTCACTACATGGAACAACAGATAGTCCTTACTGCTATTAGTCCATACAAACACATTGAATAACATATTCACTACATGGAACAACAGATAGTCCTTACTGCTATTAGCCCATACAAACACATTCAATAACAGATTCACTATAGAACAACAGATAGTCCTTACTGCTATTAGCCCATACAAACACAATGAATAACAGATTCACTACATGGAACAACAGATAGTCCTTACTGCTATTAGCCCATACAAACACATTCAATAACAGATTCACTATAGAACAACAGATAGTCCTTACTGCTATTAGCCCATACAAACACATTAAATAACAGATTCACTATAAAACAACAGATAGTCCTTACTGCTATTAGCCCATACAAACACATTGAATAACAGATTCACTATAGAACAACAGATAGGCCTTACTGCTATTAGTCCATACAAACACATTGAATAACAGATTCACTACATGAAACAACAGATAGTCCTTACTGCTATTAGACCACACAAACACATTGAATAACAGATTCACTACATGAAACAACAGATAGTCCTTACTGCTATTAGACCACACAAACACATTGAATAACAGATTCACTACATGGAACAACAGATAGTCCTTACTGCTATTAGACCATACAAACACATTGAATAACAGATTCACTATAGAACAACAGATAGTCCTTACTGCTATTAGCCCATACAAACACATTGAATAACAGATTCACTATAGAACAACAGATAGGCCTTACTGCTATTAGTCCATACAAACAAATTGAATAACAGATTCACTACATGGAACAACAGATAGTCCTTACTGCTATTAGACCACACAAACACATTGAATAACAGATTCACTACATGGAACAACAGATAGTCCTAACTGCTATTAGTCCATACAAACACATTGAATAACAGATTCACTACATGGAACAACAGATAGTCCTTACTGCTATTAGACCATACAAACACATTGAATAACAGATTCACTATAGAACAACAGATAGTCCTTACTGCTATTAGCCCATACAAACACATTAAAGAACAGATTCACTATAAAACAACAGATAGTCCTTACTGCTATTAGCCCATACAAACACATTGAATAACAGATTCACTATAGAACAACAGATAGTCCTTACTGCTATTAGACCACACAAACACATTGAATAACAGATTCACTACATGGAACAACAGATAGTCCTTACTGCTATTAGTCCTTACAAACACATTGAATAACAGATTCACTACATGGAACAACAGATAGTCCTTACTGCTATTAGCCCATACAAACACATTGAATAACAGATTCACTATAGAACAACAGATAGTCCTTACTGCTATTAGTCCATACAAACACATTGAATAACAGATTCACTACATGGAACAACAGATAGTCCTAACTGCTATTAGTCCATACAAACACATTGAATAACAGATTCCCTACATGGAACAACAGATAGTCCTTACTGCTATTAGACCATACAAACCCATTGAATAACAGATTCACTATAGAACAACAGATAGTCCTTACTGCTATTAGCCCATACAAACACATTGAATAACAGATTCACTACATGGAACAACAGATAGTCCTTACTGCTATTAGCCCATACAAACACATTGAATAACAGAATCACTCCATGGAACAACAGATGGTCCTTACTGCTATTAGACCATACAAACACATTGAATAACAGATTCACTACATGGAACAACAGATAGTCCTTACTGCTATTAGACCACACAAACACATTGAATAACAGATTCACTACATGGAACAACAGATAGTCCTTACTGCTATTACACCACACAAACACATTGAATAACAGATTCACTACATGGAACAACAGATAGTCCTTACTGCTATTAGACCATACAAACCCATTGAATAACAGATTCACTATAGAACAACAGATAGTCCTTACTGCTATTAGCCCATACAAACACATTGAATAATAGATTCACTATAGAACAACAGATAGTCCTTACTGCTATTAGCCCATACAAACACATTGAATAACAGATTCACTATAGAACAACAGATAGGCCTTACTGCTTTTAGTCCATACAAACACATTGAATAACAGATTCACTACATGGAACAACAGATAGTCCTTACTGCTATTAGACCACACAAACACATTGAATAACAGATTCACTACATGGAACAACAGATAGTCCTAACTGCTATTAGTCAATACAAACACATTGAATAACAGATTCACTACTTGGAACAACAGATAGTCCTAACTGCTATTAGTCCATACAAACACATTGAATAACAGATTCACTACATGGAACAACAGATAGTCCTTACTGCTATTAGACCATACAAACACATTGAATAACAGATTCACTATAGAACAACAGATAGTCCTTACATCTATTAGCCCATACAAACACATTGAATAACAGATTCACTATAGAACAACAGATAGGCCTTACTGCTAGTAGTCCATACAAACACATTGAATAACAGATTCACTACATGAAACAACAGATAGTCCTTACTGCTATTAGACCACACAAACACATTGAATAACAGATTCACTACATGGAACAACAGATAGTCCTTACTGCTATTAGTCCATACAAACACATTGAATAACAGATTCACTACATGGAACAACAGATAGTCCTTACTGCTATTAGCCCATACAAACACATTGAATAACATATTCACTATAGAACAACAGATAGTCCTTACTGCTATTAGTCCATACAAACACATTGAATAACAGATTCACTACATGGAACAACAGATAGTCCTTACTGCTATTAGACCACACAAACACATTGAATAACAGATTCACTACATGGAACAACAGATAGTCCTTACTGCTATTAGTCCATACAAACACATTGAATAACAGATTCACTACATGGAACAACAGATAGTCCTTACTGCTATTAGCCCATACAAACACATTGAATAACAGATTCACTATAGAACAACAGATAGTCCTTACTGCTATTAGTCCATACAAACACATTGAATAACAGATTCACTACATGGAACAACAGATAGTCCTTACTGCTATTAGACCACACAAACACATTGAATAACAGATTCACTACATGGAACAACAGATAGTCCTTACTGCTATTAGTCCATACAAACACATTGAATAACAGATTCACTACATGGAACAACAGATAGTCCTTACTGCTATTAGCCCATACAAACACATTGAATAACAGATTCACTATAGAACAACAGATAGTCCTTACTGCTATTAGTCCATACAAACACATTGAATAACAGATTCACTACATGGAACAACAGATAGTCCTTACTGCTATTAGACCACACAAACACATTGAATAACAGATTCACTACATGGAACAACAGATAGTCCTAACTGCTATTAGTCCATACAAACACATTGAATAACAGATTCCCTACATGGAACAACAGATAGTCCTTACTGCTATTAGACCATACAAACCCATTGAATAACAGATTCACTATAGAACAACAGATAGTCCTTACTGCTATTAGCCCATACAAACACATTGAATAACAGATTCACTACATGGAACAACAGATAGTCATTACTGCTATTAGCCCATACAAACACATTGAATAACAGAATCACTCCATGGAACAACAGATAGTCCTTACTGCTATTAGACCATACAAACACATTGAATAACAGATTCACTACATGGAACAACAGATAGTCCTTACTGCTATTAGACCACACAAACACATTGAATAACAGATTCACTACGTGGAACAACAGATAGTCCTTACTGCTATTAGACCATACAAACCCATTGAATAACAGATTCACTATAGAACAACAGATAGTCCTTACTGCTATTAGCCCATACAAACGCATTGAATAATAGATTCACTATAGAACAACAGATAGTCCTTACTGCTATTAGCCCATACAAACACATTGAATAACAGATTCACTATAGAACAATAGATAGGCCTTACTGCTTTTAGTCCATACAAACACATTGAATAACATATTCACTACATGGAACAACAGATAGTCCTTACTGCTATTAGACCATACAAACCCATTGAATAACATATTCACTATAGAACAACAGATAGTCCTTACTGCTATTAGCCCATACAAACACATTAAATAACAGATTCACTATAGAACAACAGATAGTCCTTACTGCTATTAGCCCAAACAAACACATTGAATAACAGATTCACTATAGAACAACAGATAGGCCTTACTGCTATTAGTCCATACAAACACATTGAATAACAGATTCACTACATGGAACAACAGATAGTCCTTACTGCTATTAGACCACAAAAACACATTGAATAACAGATTCACTACATGGAACAACAGATAGTCCTTACTGCTATTAGCCCATACAAACACATTGAATAAGAGATTCACTATAGAACAACAGATAGTCCTTACTGCTATTAGTCCATACAAACACATTGAATAACAGATTCACTACATGGAACAACAGATAGTCCTTACTGCTATTAGACCATACAAACCCATTGAATAACAGATTCACTATAGAACAACAGATAGTCCTTACTGCTATTAGACCATACAAACACATTGAATAACAGATTCACTACATGGAACAACAGATAGTCCTTACTGCTATTAGACCATACAAACACATTGAATAACAGATTCACTACATGGAACAACAGATAGTCCTTACTGCTATTAGTCCATACAAACACATTGAATAACAGATTCACTACATGGAACAACAGATAGTCCTTACTGCTATTAGACCACACAAACACATTGAATAACAGATTCACTACATGGAACAACAGATAGTCCTAACTGCTATTAGTCCATACAAACACATTGAATAACAGATTCCCTACATGGAACAACAGATAGTCCTTACTGCTATTAGACCATACAAACCCATTGAATAACAGATTCACTATAGAACAACAGATAGTCCTTACTGCTATTAGCCCATACAAACACATTGAATAACAGATTCACTACATGGAACAACAGATAGTCATTACTGCTATTAGCCCATACAAACACATTGAATAACAGAATCACTCCATGGAACAACAGATAGTCCTTACTGCTATTAGACCATACAAACACATTGAATAACAGATTCACTACATGGAACAACAGATAGTCCTTACTGCTATTAGACCACACAAACACATTGAATAACAGATTCACTACGTGGAACAACAGATAGTCCTTACTGCTATTAGACCATACAAACCCATTGAATAACAGATTCACTATAGAACAACTGTCAGGCTCTGGCCATAGAGAAGCTTTGCTTCTCTATATTTCTATGGTCAGAGTCTGGCAGATCTATCATTTCTATTTCTGTCTGGTGTGTGTGTGTAGGATCCCTAATTAGAGGCAGCTGCTATGCATTACCTCTAATTAGGGATCTTACTTATATATCTGTGTTCCACTCCGTTGGCGTGGTTCATTGTTATGTTATGTTATGTCCCGTGTTCGTGCTACATGTGTCTTTATATATATATATCATTTGTTATTTTGTATAGTTCGTCAGTTCAGTTAAATAAAGATGTCGAACTATGGATACGCTGCGCCTTGGTCTTTCTACACACCCGAACGTGACAGAATGAACCACCACCAGACCAAGCAGCGGAAAACTGGAGCGAAGGAGGAGAAAGGAAGACAGCGGCGTTATGGAGGTAATGGAGCCCGTAGTAAACCCCAGGAAAATTTCGGGGGGGGGCTATGGGGGTGGTCTGGCAAAGAAGAGGACGCGCCAGTACCACTATCCATTTGGAATATGACGATGCCGAAATACAAGTGGGGGGCGCAAAGCAAGATGGAAGAGAAGGAGTTAGAGGCATATTATGGAGGCATATTAGAAGAGATGAGGGAAAAGGAGGAATATTTGGAGAAACATTTTGGAGAAGTTCTGGAGGAAATGTGGGAGATAGCAGAGGAGGTTGAAGAGGAAATGTCGGAGCTGAATAATCCGTGCCCAGTCGCCTACTCCACTCCCGTGAAAGAGCAGTCCGCTTTACCGGTACCCAGTCGGGGTCCGGCCGTCTGCTCTACTCCAGTGCCAGAGCAGTCCGCTTTACCGGTGCCCAGTCTGGGTCCGGCCGTCTGCTACACTCCAGTGAGCCTCTCCAGTCCGGTACGTCATGTGCCTGCTCCTCGCACTCGCCCTGAGGTGCGTGTCACCAGTCCGGCGCCATCAGTGCCGACTTCACGCACCAGGCCTCCAGTGCGCCTCTCCAGTCCGGTACGTCATGGGCCTGCTCCTCGCACTCGCCCTGAGGTGCGTGTCACCAGTCCGGCGCCATCAGTGCCGACTCCACGCACCAGGCCTCCAGTGCGCCTCTCCAGTTCGGTACGTCATGTGCCTGCTCCCCGCACTAGCCCTGAGGTGCGTGTTGTTAGTCCTGTGCCACATGTGCCGACTTCACGCACCAGGCTTCCAGTGCGCCTTCCCAGTCAGGTACGTCCTGTGCCTGCTCCCCGCACTCGCCCTGAAGTGCGTGTTATTAGTCATGTGTCACCAGTGCCGACTTCACGCACCAGGCTTCCAGTGCGCCTCCCTAGCCCGGTACGTCCCGTGCCGACTCCCCGCACTCGACCTCCAGTGCGTGTGCCCAGCCAGGTTCCTCCAGTGCCAGCTCCACGCACCAGGCCTCCAGTGCGCCTCCCCAGTTCGGTACGTCCCGTGCCGACTCCCCGCACTCTACCTCCAGTGCGTGTGCAAAGTCCGGTACGTCCCGTGCCGACTCCCCGCACTCAACCTCCAGTGCGCCTCCCTAGCCCGGTACGTCCCGTGCCGACTCCCCGCACTCGACCTCCAGTGCGTGTGCCCAGCCAGGTTCCTCCAGTGCCAGCTCCACGCACCAGGCCTCCAGTGCGCCTCCCCAGTCCGGTACGTCCCGTGCCGACTCCCCGCACTCTACCTCCAGTGCGTGTGCAAAGTCCGGTACGTCCCGTGCCGACTCCCCGCACTCGACCTCCAGTGCGTGTGCCCAGCCAGGTTCCTCCAGTACCAGCTCCACGCACCAGGCCTCCAGTGCGCCTCTACAGTCCGGTACGTCCCGTGCCGACTCCCCGCACTCGACTTCCAGTGCGTGAGCCCAGCCAGGTGCCTCCAGTGCCGACTCCACGCACCAGGCCTCCAGTGCGCCTCCCCAGTCCGGTACGTCCCGTGCCGACTCCCCGCACTCGACTTCCAGTGCGTGAGCCCAGCCAGGTGCCTCCAGTGCCAGCTCTACGCATCAGACCGTCGGTGCGCCTCGACATCCCGGAGCCTCTCGTGATGGTCGACAGCCCGGAGCCTCCCGTGATGGTCGACAGCCCGGAGCCTCCCGTGATGGTCGACAGCCCGGAGCCTTCCGTGAAGATCGACAGCCCGGAGCCTCCCGTGACGCTCGACAGCCCGGAGCCTCCCGTGATGCTCGACAGCCCGGAGCCTCCCGTGACGCTCGACAGCCCGGAGCCTCCCGTGACGCTCGACAGCCCGGAGCCTCCCGTGACGCTCGACAGCCCGGAGCCTCCCGTGACGCTCGACAGCCCGGAGCCTCCCGTGACGCTCGACAGCCCGGAGCCTCCCGTGACGCTCGACAGCCCGGAGCCTCCCGTGACGCTCGACAGCCCGGAACCTCCCGTGACGCTCGACAGCCCGGAGCCTCCCGTGACGCTCGACAGCCCGGAACCTCCCGTGACGCTCGACAGCCCGGAACCTCCCGTGACGCTCGACAGCCCGGAGCCTCCCGTGACGCTCGACAGCCCGGAACCTTCCGTGAAGATCGACAGCCCGGAACCTTCCGTGACGATCGACAGCCCGGAACCTTCCGTGACGATTATATGGCCGGAGTCGCCTGCCACACCGGTGCTCAGTCCTGGCCCGGTTATTTGCCCCGCTCCATGGCCTGAACTTGTTTCCCCACCATTGTTGTATCCAGGACCGGTGGGTTGCCCCTTTACATGGCCGGAGTCGCCTGCCACACCGGTGCCCAGTCCTGGCCCGGTTATTTGCCCCGCTCCATGGCCTGAGTCTTTTTCCCCACCATGGTCATTTCTAGGACTGGTGGGTTGCCCCTTTATATGGCCGGAGTCGCCTGTTACACCGACGCCCAGTCCTGGCCCGGTTATTTGCCCCGCTCCTTGGCCTGAGCCTTTTGCCCCACCATGGTCATTTCCAGGACCAGTGGGTTGCCCCTTTAAATGGCCTGAGTCGCCAGCCACACCGGGCCCAGTAGAAATGGGGAGGAAGCTAGCCACTTCGCCGGGGCCGGAACCGCCACCTGCGATCGTGTGATGTTTTTTTTTCCTCCCTTACCCTTCCCTCATGTTTGTGTTTATTTTCTTGCGGCCGGGAGTCCGCGCCTTTGGGGGGGGGGTACTGTCAGGCTCTGGCCATAGAGAAGCTTTGCTTCTCTATATTTCTATGGTCAGAGTCTGGCAGATCTATCATTTCTATTTCTGTCTGGTGTGTGTGTGTAGGATCCCTAATTAGAGGCAGCTGCTATGCATTACCTCTAATTAGGGATCTTACTTATATGTCTGTGTTCCACTCCGTTGGCGTGGTTCATTGTTATGTTATGTTATGTCCCGTGTTCGTGCTACATGTGTCTTTATATATATATATCATTTGTTATTTTGTATAGTTCGTCAGTTCAGTTAAATAAAGATGTCGAACTATGGATACGCTGCGCCTTGGTCTTTCTACACACCCGAACGTGACAACAACAGATAGTCCTTACTGCTATTAGCCCATACAAACACATTGAATAATAGATTCACTATAGAACAACAGATAGTCCTTACTGCTATTAGCCCATACAAACACATTGAATAACAGATTCACTATAGAACAACAGATAGGCCTTACTGCTTTTAGTCCATACAAACACATTGAATAACAGATTCACTACATGGAACAACAGATAGTCCTTACTGCTATTAGACCATACAAACCCATTGAATAACATATTCACTATAGAACAACAGATAGTCCTTACTGCTATTAGCCCATACAAACACATTAAATAACAGATTCACTATAGAACAACAGATAGTCCTTACTGCTATTAGCCCAAACAAACACATTGAATAACAGATTCACTATAGAACAACAGATAGGCCTTACTGCTATTAGTCCATACAAACACATTGAATAACAGATTCACTACATGGAACAACAGATAGTCCTTACTGCTATTAGACCACAAAAACACATTGAATAACAGATTCACTACATGGAACAACAGATAGTCCTTACTGCTATTAGCCCATACAAACACATTGAATAAGAGATTCACTATAGAACAACAGATAGTCCTTACTGCTATTAGTCCATACAAACACATTGAATAACAGATTCACTACATGGAACAACAGATAGTCCTTACTGCTATTAGACCATACAAACCCATTGAATAACAGATTCACTATAGAACAACAGATAGTCCTTACTGCTATTAGACCATACAAACACATTGAATAACAGATTCACTACATGGAACAACAGATAGTCCTTACTGCTATTAGACCATACAAACACATTGAATAACAGATTCACTACATGGAACAACAGATAGTCCTTACTGCTATTAGACCATACAAACACATTGAATAACAGATTCACTACATGGAACAACAGATAGTCCTTACTGCTATTAGACCATACAAACACATTGAATAACAAATTCACTACATGGAACAACAGATATTCCTTACTGCTATTAGACCATACAAACACATTGAATAACAGATTCACTACATGGAACAACAGATAGTCCTTACTGCTATTAGCCCATACAAACACATTGAATAACAGATTCACTATAGAACAACAGATAGTCCTTACTGCTATTAGCCCATACAAACACATTGAATAACAGATTCAATATAGAACAACAGATAGGCCTTACTGCTATTAGTCCATACAAACACATTGAATAACAGATTCACTACATGGAACAACAGATAGTCCTTACTGCTATTAGACCACACAAACACATTGAATAACAGATTCACTACATGGAACAACAGATAGTCCTTACTGCTATTAGTCGATACAAACAAATTGAATAACAGATTCACTATAGAACAACAGATAGTCCTTACTGCTATTAGTCCATACAAACACATTGAATAACAGATTCACTATAGAACAACAGATAGGCGTTACTGCTATTAGTCCATACAAACACATTGAATAACAGATTCACTACATGGAACAACAGATAGTCCTTACTGCTATTAGACCACAAAAACACATTGAATAACAGATTCACTACATGGAACAACAGATAGTCCTTACTGCTATTAGCCCATACAAACACATTGAATAAGAGATTCACTATAGAACAACAGATAGTCCTTACTGCTATTAGTCCATACAAACACATTGAATAACAGATTCACTACATGGAACAACAGATAGTCCTTACTGCTATTAGACCATACAAACCCATTGAATAACAGATTCACTATAGAACAACAGATAGTCCTTACTGCTATTAGACCATACAAACACATTGAATAACAGATTCACTACATGGAACAACAGATAGTCCTTACTGCTATTAGACCATACAAACACATTGAATAACAGATTCACTACATGGAACAACAGATAGTCCTTACTGCTATTAGACCATACAAACACATTGAATAACAGATTCACTACATGGAACAACAGATATTCCTTACTGCTATTAGACCATACAAACACATTGAATAACAGATTCACTACATGGAACAACAGATAGTCCTTACTGCTATTAGCCCATACAAACACATTGAATAACAGATTCACTATAGAACAACAGATAGTCCTTACTGCTATTAGCCCATACAAACACATTGAATAACAGATTCAATATAGAACAACAGATAGGCCTTACTGCTATTAGTCCATACAAACACATTGAATAACAGATTCACTACATGGAACAACAGATAGTCCTTACTGCTATTAGACCACACAAACACATTGAATAACAGATTCACTACATGGAACAACAGATAGTCCTTACTGCTATTAGTCCATACAAACACATTGAATAACAGATTCACTACATGGAACAACAGATAGTCCTTACTGCTATTAGACCACACAAACACATTGAATAACAGATTCACTACATGGAACAACAGATAGTCCTTACTGCTATTAGTCCATACAAACAAATTGAATAACAGATTCACTATAGAACAACAGATAGTCCTTACTGCTATTAGTCCATACAAACACATTGAATAACAGATTCACTATAGAACAACAGATAGGCGTTACTGCTATTAGTCCATACAAACACATTGAATAACAGATTCACTACATGGAACAACAGATAGTCCTTACTGCTATTAGACCACAAAAACACATTGAATAACAGATTCACTACATGGAACAACAGATAGTCCTTACTGCTATTAGCCCATACAAACACATTGAATAAGAGATTCACTATAGAACAACAGATAGTCCTTACTGCTATTAGTCCATACAAACACATTGAATAACAGATTCACTACATGGAACAACAGATAGTCCTTACTGCTATTAGACCATACAAACCCATTGAATAACAGATTCACTATAGAACAACAGATAGTCCTTACTGCTATTAGACCATACAAACACATTGAATAACAGATTCACTACATGGAACAACAGATAGTCCTTACTGCTATTAGACCATACAAACACATTGAATAACAGATTCACTACATGGAACAACAGATAGTCCTTACTGCTATTAGACCATACAAACACATTGAATAACATATTCACTACATGGAACAACAGATAGTCCTTACTGCTATTAGACCATACAAACACATTGAATAACAGATTCACTACATGGAACAACAGATATTCCTTACTGCTATTAGACCATACAAACACATTGAATAACAGATTCACTACATGGAACAACATATAGTCCTTACTGCTATTAGCCCATACAAACACATTGAATAACAGATTCACTATAGAACAACAGATAGTCCTTACTGCTATTAGCCCATACAAACACATTGAATAACAGATTCAATATAGAACAACAGATAGGCCTTACTGCTATTAGTCCATACAAACACATTGAATAACAGATTCACTACATGGAACAACAGATAGTCCTTACTGCTATTAGACCACACAAACACATTGAATAACAGATTCACTACATGGAACAACAGATAGTCCTTACTGCTATTAGTCCATACAAACACATTGAATAACAGATTCACTACATGGAACAACAGATAGTCCTTACTGCTATTAGCCCATACAAACACATTGAATAACAGATTCACTATAGAACAACATATAGTCCTTACTGCTATTATTCCATACAAACACATTGAATAACAGATTCACTACATGGAACAACAGATAGTCCTTACTGCTATTAGCCCATACAAACACATTGAATAACAGATTCACTATAGAACAACAGATAGGCCTTACTGCTATTAGTCCATACAAACACATTGAATAACAGATTCACTACATGGAACAACAGAAAGTCATTACTGCTATTAGACCATACAAACACATTGAATAACAGATTCACTACATGGAACAACAGATAGTCCTTACTGCTATTAGACCATACAAACAAATTGAATAACAGATTCACTACATGGAACAACAGATATTCCTTACTGCTATTAGACCATACAAACACATTGAATAACAGATTCACTACATGGAACAACAGATAGTCCTTACTGCTATTAGCCCATACAAACACATTGAATAACAGATTCACTATAGAACAACAGATAGTCCTTACTGCTATTAGCCCATACAAACACATTGAATAACAGATTCAATATAGAACAACAGATAGGCCTTACTGCTATTAGTCCATACAAACACATTGAATAACAGATTCACTACATGGAACAACAGATAGTCCTTACTGCTATTAGACCACACAAACACATTGAATAACAGATTCACTACATGGAACAACAGATAGTCCTTACTGCTATTAGCCCATACAAACACATTGAATAACAGATTCACTATAGAACAACAGATAGTCCTTACTGCTATTATTCCATACAAACACATTGAATAACAGATTCACTACATGGAACAACAGATAGTCCTTACTGCTATTAGCCCATACAAACACATTGAATAACAGATTCACTATAGAACAACATATAGTCCTTACTGCTATTAGCCCATACAAACACATTGAATAACAGATTCACTATAGAACAACAGATAGGCCTTACTGCTATTAGTCCATACAAACACATTGAATAACAGATTCACTACATGGAACAACAGATAGTCCTTACTGCTATTAGCCCATACAAACACATTGAATAACATATTCACTATAGAACAACAGATAGTCCTTACTGCTATTATTCCATACAAACACATTGAATAACAGATTCACTACATGGAACAACAGATAGTCCTTACTGCTATTAGCCCATACAAACACATTGAATAACAGATTCACTATAGAACAACATATAGTCCTTACTGCTATTAGCCCATACAAACACATTGAATAACAGATTCACTATAGAACAACAGATAGGCCTTACTGCTATTAGTCCATACAAACACATTGAATAACAGATTCACTACATGGAACAACAGATAGTCATTACTGCTATTAGACCATACAAACACATTGAATAACAGATTCACTACATGGAACAACAGATAGTCCTTACTGCTATTAGACCATACAAACACATTGAATAACAGATTCACTACATGGAACAACAGATATTCCTTACTGCTATTAGACCATACAAACACATTGAATAACAGATTCACTACATGGAACAACAGATAGTCCTTACTGCTATTAGCCCATACAAACACATTGAATAACAGATTCACTATAGAACAACAGATAGTCCTTACTGCTATTAGCCCATACAAACACATTGAATAACAGATTCAATATAGAACAACAGATAGTCCTTACTGCTATTAGTCCATACAAACACATTGAATAACAGATTCACTACATGGAACAACAGATAGTCCTTACTGCTATTAGCCCATACAAACACATTGAATAACAGATTCACTATAGAACAACATATAGTCCTTACTGCTATTAGCCCATACAAACACATTGAATAACAGATTCACTATAGAACAACAGATAGGCCTTACTGCTATTAGTCCATACAAACACATTGAATAACAGATTCACTACATGGAACAACAGATAGTCCTTACTGCTATTAGACCATACAAACTCATTGAATAACAGATTCACTACATGGAACAACAGAAGGTCCTTATTGCTATTAGCCCATACAAACACATTGAATAACAGATTCACTACATGGAACAACAGATAGTCCTTACTGCTATTAGCTCATACAAACACATTGAATAACAGATTCACTACATGGAACAACAGATAGTCCTTTCTGCTATTAGCCCATACAAACACATTGAATAACAGATTCACTACATGGAACAACAGATAGTCCTTACTGCTATTAGACCATACAAACACATTGAATAACAGATTCACTACATGGAACAACAGATAGTCCTTACTGCTATTAGACCATACAAACACATTGAATAACAGATTCACTACATGGAACAACAGATATTCCTTACTGCTATTAGACCATACAAACACATTGAATAACAGATTCACTACATGGAACAACAGATAGTCCTTACTGCTATTAGCCCATACAAACACATTGAATAACAGATTCACTATAGAACAACAGATAGTCCTTACTGCTATTAGCCCATACAAACACATTGAATAACAGATTCAATATAGAACAACAGATAGGCCTTACTGCTATTAGTCCATACAAACACATTGAATAACAGATTCACTACATGGAACAACAGATAGTCCTTACTGCTATTAGACCACACAAACACATTGAATAACAGATTCACTACATGGAACAACAGATAGTCCTTACTGCTATTAGTCCATACAAACACATTGAATAACAGATTCACTACATGGAACAACAGATAGTCCTTACTGCTATTAGCCCATACAAACACATTGAATAACAGATTCACTATAGAACAACAGATAGTCCTTACTGCTATTATTCCATACAAACACATTGAATAACAGATTCACTACATGGAACAACAGATAGTCCTTACTGCTTTTAGACCATACAAACCCATTGAATAACAGATTCACTACATGGAACAACAGATAGTCCTTACTGCTATTAGACCTTACAAACACATTGAATAACAGATTCACTACATGGAACAACAGATAGTCCTTACTGCTATTAGCCCATACAAACACATTGAATAACATATTCACTACATGGATCAACAGATAGTCCTTACTGCTATTATACCATACAAACCCATTGAATAACAGATTCACTATAGAACAACAGGTAGTCCTTACTGCTATTAGACCTTACAAACACATTGAATAACAGATTCACTACATGGAACAACAGATAGTCCTTACTGCTATTAGCCCATACAAACACATTGAATAACAGATTCACTACATGGAACAACAGATAGTCCTTACTGCTATTAGCCCATACAAACACATTGAATAACAGATTCACTATAGAACAACAGATAGTCCTTACTGCTATTAGCCCATACAAACACATTGAATAACAGATTCAATATAGAACAACAGATAGGCCTTACTGCTATTAGTCCATACAAACACATTGAATAACAGATTCACTACATGGAACAACAGATAGTCCTTACTGCTATTAGACCACACAAACACATTGAATAACAGATTCACTACATGGAACAACAGATAGTCCTTACTGCTATTAGCCCATACAAACACATTGAATAACAGATTCACTATAGAACAACAGATAGTCCTTACTGCTATTATTCCATACAAACACATTGAATAACAGATTCACTATAGAACAACATATAGTCCTTACTGCTATTAGCCCATACAAACACATTGAATAACAGATTCACTATAGAACAACAGATAGGCCTTACTGCTATTAGTCCATACAAACACATTGAATAACAGATTCACTACATGGAACAACAGATAGTCCTTACTGCTATTAGACCATACTAACTCATTGAATAACAGATTCACTACATGGAACAACAGAAGGTCCTTATTGCTATTAGCCCATACAAACACATTGAATAACAGATTCACTACATGGAACAACAGATAGTCCTTACTGCTATTAGCTCATACAAACACATTGAATAACAGATTCACTACATGGAACAACAGATAGTCCTTTCTGCTATTAGCCCATACAAACACATTGAATAACAGATTCACTACATGGAACAACAGATAGTCCTTACTGCTATTAGACCATACAAACACATTGAATAACAGATTCACTACATGGAACAACAGATAGTCCTTACTGCTATTAGACCATACAAACACATTGAATAACAGATTCACTACATGGAACAACAGATATTCCTTACTGCTATTAGACCATACAAACACATTGAATAACAGATTCACTACATGGAACAACAGATAGTCCTTACTGCTATTAGCCCATACAAACACATTGAATAACAGATTCACTATAGAACAACAGATAGTCCTTACTGCTATTAGCCCATACAAACACATTGAATAACAGATTCAATATAGAACAACAGATAGGCCTTACTGCTATTAGTCCATACAAACACATTGAATAACAGATTCACTACATGGAACAACAGATAGTCCTTACTGCTATTAGACCACACAAACACATTGAATAACAGATTCACTACATGGAACAACAGATAGTCCTTACTGCTATTAGTCCATACAAACACATTGAATAACAGATTCACTACATGGAACAACAGATAGTCCTTACTGCTATTAGCCCATACAAACACATTGAATAACAGATTCACTATAGAACAACAGATAGTCCTTACTGCTATTATTCCATACAAACACATTGAATAACAGATTCACTACATGGAACAACAGATAGTCCTTACTGCTTTTAGACCATACAAACACATTGAATAACAGATTCACTACATGGAACAACAGATAGTCCTTACTGCTATTAGACCACACAAACACATTGAATAACAGATTCACTACATGGAACAACAGATAGTCCTTACTGCTATTAGTCCATACAAACACATTGAATAACAGATTCACTACATGGAACAACAGATAGTCCTTACTGCTATTAGCCCATACAAACACATTGAATAACAGATTCACTATAGAACAACAGATAGTCCTTACTGCTATTATTCCATACAAACACATTGAATAACAGATTCACTACATGGAACAACAGATAGTCCTTACTGCTTTTAGACCATACAAACCCATTGAATAACAGATTCACTACATGGAACAACAGATAGTCCTTACTGCTATTAGACCTTACAAACACATTGAATAACAGATTCACTACATGGAACAACAGATAGTCCTTACTGCTATTAGCCCATACAAACACATTGAATAACATATTCACTACATGGATCAACAGATAGTCCTTACTGCTATTAGACCATACAAACCCATTGAATAACAGATTCACTATAGAACAACAGGTAGTCCTTACTGCTATTAGACCTTACAAACACATTGAATAACAGATTCACTACATGGAACAACAGATAGTCCTTACTGCTATTAGCCCATACAAACACATTGAATAACAGATTCACTACATGGATCAAAAGATAGTCCTTACTGCTATTAGACCATACAAACCCATTGAATAACAGATTCACTATAGAACAACAGGTAGTCCTTACTGCTATTAGCCCATACAAACACATTGAATAACAGATTCACTATAGAACAACAGATAGTTCTTACTGCTATTAGTCCATACAAACACATTGAATAACAGATTCACTACATGGAACAACAGATAGTTCTTACTGCTATTAGTCCATACAAACACACTGAATAACAGATTCACTACATGGAACAACAGATAGTCCTTACTGCTATTAGCCCATACAAACACATTGAATAACAGATTCACTACATGGAACAACAGATAGTCCTTACTGCTATTAGCCCATACAAACACATTGAATAACAGATTCACTATAGAACAACAGATAGTCCTTACTGCTATTAGCCCATACAAACACATTGAATAACAGATTCAATATAGAACAACAGATAGGCCTTACTGCTATTAGTCCATACAAACACATTGAATAACATATTCACTACATGGAACAACAGATAGTCCTTACTGCTATTAGACCACACAAACACATTGAATAACAGATTCACTACATGGAACAACAGATAGTCCTTACTGCTATTAGTCCATACAAACACATTGAATAACAGATTCACTACATGGAACAACAGATAGTCCTTACTGCTATTAGCCCATACAAACACATTGAATAACAGATTCACTATAGAACAACAGATAGTCCTTACTGCTATTATTCCATACAAACACATTGAATAACAGATTCACTACATGGAACAACAGATAGTCCTTACTGCTTTTAGACCATACAAACTCATTGAATAACAGATTCACTACATGGAACAACAGATAGTCCTTACTGCTATTAGACCATACAAACCCATTGAATAACAGATTCACTATAGAACAACAGGTAGTCCTTACTGCTATTAGACCTTACAAACACATTGAATAACAGATTCACTACATGGAACAACAGATAGTCCTTACTGCTATTAGCCCATACAAACACATTGAATAACAGATTCACTACATGGATCAACAGATAGTCCTTACTGCTATTAGACCATACAAACCCATTGAATAACAGATTCACTATAGAACAACAGGTAGTCCTTACTGCTATTAGCCCATACAAACACATTGAATAACAGATTCACTATAGAACAACAGATAGTTCTTACTGCTATTAGTCCATACAAACACATTGAATAACAGATTCACTACATGGAACAACAGATAGTCCTTACTGCTATTTGACCATGCAAACACATTGAAGAACAGATTCACTACATGGAACAACAGATAGTCCTTACTGCTATTAGCCCATACAAACACATTGAATAACATATTCACTATAGAACAACAGATAGTCCTTACTGCTATTATTCCATACAAACACATTGAATAACAGATTCACTACATGGAACAACAGATAGTCCTTACTGCTATTAGCCCATACAAACACATTGAATAACAGATTCTGACAGAACGACAGATATATGGGACCCAAAAGCGGACACGGAGGCAGAGATATGATTGACTGTTTAATAGTAGATATGGGGCAAGACAGGCTCGTAGTCAATGACAGGCAGTGTTCGTAACAGGGAATCAGAATGGCAGTCGTCCAATAAGGGGAGTCAGGCTCGTAGTCGTAGTTCAGGCAGAGTTCGGTACCGGGAATCAGAAGGATGGCAGTACAGAGGAGTAGACAGTCTCGTAATCCGTAATGCAGGCAGGGTTCGTTTGGCAGCAGATCAGATGGTCGAAGGCACATGAGGGGGCTAGACAGGAACGTAATCCAACAGGCAGGTAGAGGTCCAAATACCGGGAAACAGACTGGCAGAGTTAGTAATACGAGATAGAGTGCTGGAAACGACTGACTAGGCAAGACGATCTGGCAAAACCCTAACAGAACCCAAGGGACTAAATACCCAAACTGATTGACGAAGGAGATAGGGTGCACCTGGTGTGGGGAGGGGACAAACACAGACAGGTGAAACAAATCAGGACATGACAGTACCCCTCCTCCTACGGGCGCCACCTGGCGACCGACCCGGGTGCATACCTGGCTGACCGGGATGCCGTCGATGAAAGTCGGCGATGAGCTCCGGGTCGAGGATGTCCCTGGTAGAGACCCAAGACCGCTCCTCTGGCCCGTAGCCCTCCCAGTCAACCAGGTACTGGAAACCCCGGCCCCGGGGACGGACTCTCAGGAGGCGACGCACCGTCCAGGCAGGTTGATTGTCAATAACCCGAGGAGGAGGAGCAGGCCTAGGAACAGGAGACAAAGGACAATGAGAGACAGGTTTTACACGGGACACATGGAAGGTGGCATTAATGCGGAGGGACCGGGGCAACATGAGGCGAATGGCTGAACGGTTGATAATCCGGGAGATCTGATAGGGACCGATGTAACGGGATGAGAGCTTGCGACTCTCCACCCGAAGGGGCAGATCTCGGGTGGACAGCCACACCCTCTGGCCCACACGATAGTGGGGAGCCGGGGTCCTGCGACGGTCGGCCTGCCGCCGATACCTGGCATTGGTGCGTAGCAAAACCGCCCGGGCCTTTCTCCATGTCCGACGACAGCGCCTGACGAACAACTGGGCCGACGGGACGCCAACCTCCTCTTCTTGCTCCGGAAACAACGGAGGCTGGTAGCCCAAGGAGCACTCGAAGGGGGAAAGCCCCGTAGCGGAGGAAGGCAGGGTGTTGCGGTCATATTCCACCCAAACAAGTTGCCGGCTCCAGGTGGTGGGATTGTCAGAAACCAGGCACCGAAGCACAGTCTCTAGGTCCTGATTGGCCCGCTCCGATTGACCGTTTGATTCTGGATGAAATCCTGAAGACAGACTGATGGAGGATCCAATAAGGGTGCAGAAGGCCCTCCAGAACTGGGAGGTGAACTGAGGACCCCGATCAGAGACAATGTTAATGGGTAGTCCGTGGATCCTGAAAACGTGCTGCACCATCAGTTGGGCCGTTTCCTTGGCCGATGGCAGCTTAGGCAGGGCGATGAAGTGTGCCGCCTTGGAGAATCGGTCCACTATGGTGAGGATAGCGGTATTGCCGTCGGATTGTGGCAGGCCTGTGACAAAGTCCAGGGAGAGGTGCGACCATGGACGACGAGGGACCGGAAGAGGCTGCAGAAGACCAGCCGGGGCCTGGCGGGGCGTCTTGTTTTGGTTGCACACCGTGCAAGCTGAGACAAAAGAGGGGACATCCACCCCCATGGTGGGCCACCAAAACCTTCGACGTATAAATGCCAGGGTCCGCCGTGAGCCGGGGTGGCAGGTCAGTCTCGATGAATGACCCCATTCCAGGACTCGGGATCGGACGGGGTCAGGCACGAACAGGCAGCCTGGCGGACCCCCTCCGGGGTCAGGACTCAACTGTTGTGCGTTACGCACATCCTCTTCAATACCCCAGACCAAGGACGTAGCCAGACAAGAGACAGGGAGAATGTGCTCATTACCTTGGGCAGCAGCAGGACTGAACACACGGGAGAGGGCGTCCGGTTTAGTGTTCTTAGAACCAGGTCGATAAGATAGGGTGAAATCAAAGCGGGTAAAAAACAGAGCCCATCTGGCTTGTCGGGCATTGAGCCTCCTGGCTGAGCGTAGATACTCCAGGTTTTTGTGGTCTGTCCACACAAGAAATGGCTGTTCCGCCCCCTCCAGCCAATGTCTCCACTCCTCCAATGCAGTCTTGACCGCCAGCAATTCCCTGTTGCCGACGTCGTAGTTAACCTCAGCAGGTGTCAGACGACGAGAGAGGAATGCGCAGGGGTGCAGCTTCTGGTCGCTGTCCGACCTTTGTGACAAGACAGCCCCTACCCCGACATTGGAGGCGTCCACCTCCACCACAAACTGCCGGGCCGGATCTGGGTGAATCAAAATGGGGGCTGAGGTGAAGCGCTGTTTGAGGGCAGCGAAAGCCTGGGCGGCTTGGGGGGACCATACAAAGCTCACCTTAGTCGAGGTTAAGGCAGTGAGTGGGGCTGCCAAAATACTGTAATTACGTATGAATCGCCGATAAAAATTGGCGAACCCCAGGAAACGTTGCAGATCCAGGCGTGAAGAGGGTTGTGGCCAATCAGTGACGGCTTGGACCTTGCCTGGATCCATTCGGATGCTACCCGCAGCCACTATGTAACCCAGGAAAGGAATGACAGAGCGATGGAATTCACACTTCTCTGCTTTCACAAACAGTTGGTTCTCTAATAATCGCTGAAGGACCTGTCTTACGTGTGCCGTGTGTTCCTGGGCTGAGTGGGAAAAAATCAAGATATCGTCCAGATATACAAAAACAAAACGATTAATCATGTCCCGGAGTACGTCGTTTACCAGAGCCTGGAAGACAGCGGGAGCGTTAGTCAACCCGAATGGCATCACCAGGTATTCATAGTGTCCACTAGCAGTGTTAAACGCGGTCTTCCATTCATCCCCTTCTCGTATCCGTACCAGGTGGTAGGCGTTTCGGAGATCCAGTTTCGAGAAGATTGTGGCTCCTTGGAGCAGCTCAAAGGCGGAGGCGAGCAGTGGAAGTGGGTAACGGTTTTTCACCGTAATGTCATTCAGGCCCCGGTAATCAATGCATGGGCGTAGGGTCTTATCCTTCTTGGCCACGAAGAAAAACCCCGCCCCAGCAGAAGAGGATGATGGCCGAATAATCCCAGCCCTGAGGGAGGTTTCCACATAATCCGCCATGGCCTTAGTTTCCGGACCGGACAGGGAGTACAGACGTCCACGGGGGGGTGATGTGCCTGGATGGAGGTCTATGGCACAGTCATATGGCCGATGAGGTGGTAAAGAGGTAGCCCGAGACTTATTGAAGACCTCCCTTAGATCCCAGTATTCGGAAGGGACAGACGACACATCGATGTCCTCTGTGGAATGTGAAACCTGTCTGTTCAGAACATGCGGGGCAGCCTTCAGACAATGAGCAAGGCAAAAAGGGCTCCAGTTAATAACAGAACCAGTAGTCCAGTCAATGTGAGGGTTGTGTTTGACAAGCCAAGAATGGCCTAACACAATCGGAGTGTTAGGAGAATGTAAGGGCAGGAACTGGATCTCCTCCCTGTGGTTACCAGACAGGATCAGAGTGACTGGCACCGATATCCGAGACATCCACCCAATAGAACGACCGTCCAGAGCAGTGGCCTCGATGGGCGTGCTTAGAGGACGTGAGGGAATGCCTAACTTAACCAGAAGTGAATTATCAATGAAGCAATCGTCAGCCCCTGAATCCATAAGGACATTTACTTTCAGGGTTTGGGAACCCCAAATAATAGTGGCAGGAAAAGGAAAACGAACCGGGGATACCCACGGGGTTTTAGTTTGACTCACCCGTATTCCTATTTGCATGGGTTCAGCCCTCGATGGTTCTCGGAAGAATTCGGGTAGTCCCGTCAGTCCCCGTGACGTTCTACCACCCGATCCGCCGAAATGCGGAAGTGCCTGAGCAGGACGACGATATTCTCTCTCCCGATTTCGTTCCTGAAGTCTACTGCCTATACGCATGGCAATGGAGATGAGACTATCTAAACTGGGAGGCACCTCTCGGGCGGCGAGCTCATCTTTAATGGAATCACATAATCCATCATAAAATGCATCGAGCAGAGCCTCGGAATTCCATGAGCACTCCGCTGCCAGGGTCCGGAATTTAATGGAGTAATCCGACACGCTGCTAGTCCCCTGTCTTAGATTTAACAGCTGACGTGCCGCTTCTCTGCCGGATAATGGAGCATCGAAAACTTTTTTTACCTCCGCAGTAAACGCGGCCAGGCTGTAACAGACTGGAAGTTGCTGGTCCCAGATCGGCGTAGCCCAGGCCAGGGCTCGCCCCGTCATCATGGTTATCATATATGCGACCCGTGACTTATCTGTGGGAAAGGAGGATGGCTGCAGCTCAAAGATACGCGAGCATTGGGACAAAAACGGACCACAATAACTCGAATCACCTGAGAACCGTTCGGGAGCAGGTAAGTGCGGCTCTCTTAGGGATACCGGGGAAGGTGTTGGGTTGCTGGGTATAGGTGGGACAGGAGACGGGGGGGAAGCTCTCTGTGCCGGTAGTGCCAGCGTTAATCTCTCCAAGTGTTGGAGCAGGCATTCGGTGACCCGCTGTTGGTTATCTCTCTGCTCACGGATTTCCTCTGCTATTGAACGTAGCACCTCCTCGTGTCGACCCACAACAACCCCTTGGTGGGCTATTGCGTTCTGTAGATGGGTCAACTCCGCTGGGTCCGTCATGGCCAGATCGTTCTGACAGAACGACAGATATATGGGACCCAAAAGCGGACACGGAGGCAGAGATATGATTGACTGTTTAATAGTAGATATGGGGCAAGACAGGCTCGTAGTCAATGACAGGCAGTGTTCGTAACAGGGAATCAGAATGGCAGTCGTCCAATAAGGGGAGTCAGGCTCGTAGTCGTAGTTCAGGCAGAGTTCGGTACCGGGAATCAGAAGGATGGCAGTACAGAGGAGTAGACAGTCTCGTAATCCGTAATGCAGGCAGGGTTCGTTTGGCAGCAGATCAGATGGTCGAAGGCACATGAGGGGGCTAGACAGGAACGTAATCCAACAGGCAGGTAGAGGTCCAAATACCGGGAAACAGACTGGCAGAGTTAGTAATACGAGATAGAGTGCTGGAAACGACTGACTAGGCAAGACGATCTGGCAAAACCCTAACAGAACCCAAGGGACTAAATACCCAAACTGATTGACGAAGGAGATAGGGTGCACCTGGTGTGGGGAGGGGACAAACACAGACAGGTGAAACAAATCAGGACATGACAGATTCACTATAGAACAACATATAGTCCTTACTGCTATTAGCCCATACAAACACATTGAATAACAGATTCACTATAGAACAACAGATAGGCCTTACTGCTATTAGTCCATACAAACACATTGAATAACAGATTCACTACATGGAACAACAGATAGTCATTACTGCTATTAGACCATACAAACACATTGAATAACAGATTCACTACATGGAACAACAGATAGTCCTTACTGCTATTAGACCATACAAACACATTGAATAACAGATTCACTACATGGAACAACAGATATTCCTTACTGCTATTAGACCATACAAACACATTGAATAACAGATTCACTACATGGAACAACAGATAGTCCTTACTGCTATTAGCCCATACAAACACATTGAATAACAGATTCACTATAGAACAACAGATAGTCCTTACTGCTATTAGCCCATACAAACACATTGAATAACAGATTCAATATAGAACAACAGATAGGCCTTACTGCTATTAGTCCATACAAACACATTGAATAACAGATTCACTACATGGAACAACAGATAGTCCTTACTGCTATTAGACCACACAAACACATTGAATAACAGATTCACTACATGGAACAACAGATAGTCCTTACTGCTATTAGTCCATACAAACACATTGAATAACAGATTCACTACATGGAACAACAGATAGTCCTTACTGCTATTAGCCCATACAAACACATTGAATAACAGATTCACTATAGAACAACAGATAGTCCTTACTGCTATTATTCCATACAAACACATTGAATAACAGATTCACTACATGGAACAACAGATAGTCCTTACTGCTTTTAGACCATACAAACCCATTGAATAACAGATTCACTACATGGAACAACAGATAGTCCTTACTGCTATTAGACCTTACAAACACATTGAATAACAGATTCACTACATGGAACAACAGATAGTCCTTACTGCTATTAGCCCATACAAACACATTGAATAACATATTCACTATATGGATCAACAGATAGTCCTTACTGCTATTAGACCATACAAACCCATTGAATAACAGATTCACTATAGAACAACAGGTAGTCCTTACTGCTATTAGACCTTACAAACACATTGAATAACAGATTCACTACATGGAACAACAGATAGTCCTTACTGCTATTAGCCCATACAAACACATTGAATAACAGATTCACTACATGGAACAACAGATAGTCCTTACTGCTATTAGCCCATACAAACACATTGAATAACAGATTCACTATAGAACAACAGATAGTACTTACTGCTATTAGTCCATACAAACACATTGAATAACAGATTCACTACATGGAACAACAGATAGTCCTTACTGCTATTAGCCCATGCAAACACATTGAATAACAGATTCTCTACATGGAACAACAGATAGTCCTTACTGCTATTAGTCCATACAAACACATTGAATAACATATTCACTACATGGAACAACAGATATTCCTTACTGCTATTAGACCATACAAACACATTGAATAACAGATTCACTACATGGAACAACAGATAGTCCTTACTGATATTAGACCATACAAACACATTGAATAACAGATTCACTATAGAACAACAGATAGTCCTTACTGCTATTATTCCATACAAACACATTGAATAACAGATTCACTACATGGAACAACAGATAGTCCTTACTGCTTTTAGACCATACAAACCCATTGAATAACAGATTCACTACATGGAACAACAGATAGTCCTTACTGCTATTAGACCTTACAAACACATTGAATAACAGATTCACTACATGGAACAACAGATAGTCCTTACTGCTATTAGCCCATACAAACACATTGAATAACATATTCACTACATGGAACAACAGATAGTCCTTACTGCTATTAGACCATACAAACACATTGAATAACAGATTCACTACATGGAACAACAGATATTCCTTACTGCTATTAGACCATACAAACACATTGAATAACAGATTCACTACATGGAACAACAGATAGTCCTTACTGCTATTAGCCCATACAAACACATTGAATAACAGATTCACTATAGAACAACAGATAGTCCTTACTGCTATTAGCCCATACAAACACATTGAATAACAGATTCAATATAGAACAACAGATAGGCCTTACTGCTATTAGTCCATACAAACACATTGAATAACAGATTCACTACATGGAACAACAGATAGTCCTTACTGCTATTAGACCACACAAACAAATTGAATAACAGATTCACTACATGGAACAACAGATAGTCCTTACTGCTATTAGTCCATACAAACACATTGAATAACAGATTCACTACATGGAACAACAGATAGTCCTTACTGCTATTAGCCCATACAAACACATTGAATAACAGATTCACTATAGAACAACAGATAGTCCTTACTGCTATTATTCCATACAAACACATTGAATAACAGATTCACTACATGGAACAACAGATAGTCCTTACTGCTTTTAGACCATACAAACCCATTGAATAACAGATTCACTACATGGAACAACAGATAGTCCTTACTGCTATTAGACCTTACAAACACATTGAATAACAGATTCACTACATGGAACAACAGATAGTCCTTACTGCTATTAGCCCATACAAACACATTGAATAACATATTCACTATATGGATCAACAGATAGTCCTTACTGCTATTAGACCATACAAACCCATTGAATAACAGATTCACTATAGAACAACAGGTAGTCCTTACTGCTATTAGACCTTACAAACACATTGAATAACAGATTCACTACATGGAACAACAGATAGTCCTTACTGCTATTAGCCCATACAAACACATTGAATAACAGATTCACTACATGGAACAACAGATAGTCCTTACTGCTATTAGCCCATACAAACACATTGAATAACAGATTCACTATAGAACAACAGATAGTACTTACTGCTATTAGTCCATACAAACACATTGAATAACAGATTCACTACATGGAACAACAGATAGTCCTTACTGCTATTAGCCCATGCAAACACATTGAATAACAGATTCTCTACATGGAACAACAGATAGTCCTTACTGCTATTAGTCCATACAAACACATTGAATAACATATTCACTACATGGAACAACAGATATTCCTTACTGCTATTAGACCATACAAACACATTGAATAACAGATTCACTACATGGAACAACAGATAGTCCTTACTGATATTAGACCATACAAACACATTGAATAACAGATTCACTATAGAACAACAGATAGTCCTTACTGCTATTATTCCATACAAACACATTGAATAACAGATTCACTACATGGAACAACAGATAGTCCTTACTGCTTTTAGACCATACAAACCCATTGAATAACAGATTCACTACATGGAACAACAGATAGTCCTTACTGCTATTAGACCTTACAAACACATTGAATAACAGATTCACTACATGGAACAACAGATAGTCCTTACTGCTATTAGCCCATACAAACACATTGAATAACATATTCACTACATGGATCAACAGATAGTCCTTACTGCTATTAGACCATACAAACCCATTGAATAACAGATTCACTATAGAACAACAGGTAGTCCTTACTGCTATTAGACCTTACAAACACATTGAAAAACAGATTCACTACATGGAACAACAGATAGTCCTTACTGCTATTAGCCCATACAAACACATTGAAAAACAGATTCACTACATGGATCAACAGATAGTCCTTACTGCTATTAGACCATACAAACCCATTGAATAACAGATTCACTATAGAACAACAGGTAGTCCTTACTGCTATTAGCCCATACAAACACATTGAATAACAGATTCACTATAGAACAACAGATAGTTCTTACTGCTATTAGTCCATACAAACACATTGAATAACAGATTCACTACATGGAACAACAGATAGTTCTTACTGCTATTAGTCCATACAAACACACTGAATAACAGATTCACTACATGGAACAACAGATAGTCCTTACTGCTATTTGACCATGCAAACACATTGAAGAACAGATTCACTACATGGAAGAACAGATAGTCCTTACTGCTATTTGACCATACAAACACATTAAATAACAGATTCACTACATGGAACAACATATAGACCTTACTGCTATTTGACCATACAAAAACATTGAATAACAGATTCACTATAGAACAACAGGTAGTCCTTACTGCTATTAGCCCATACAAACACATTGAATAACAGATTCACTATAGAACAACAGATAGTACTTACTGCTATTAGTCCATACAAACACATTGAATAACAGATTCACTACATGGAACAACAGATAGTCCTTACTGCTATTAGCCCATGCAAACACATTGAATAACAGATTCTCTACATGGAACAACAGATAGTCCTTACTGCTATTAGTCCATACAAACACATTGAATAACATATTCACTACATGGAACAACATATATTCCTTACTGCTATTAGACCATACAAACACATTGAATAACATATTCACTACATGGAACAACAGATAGTCATTACTGCTATTAGACCATACAAACACATTGAATAACAGAATCATTACATGGAACAACAGATAGTCCTTACTGCTATTAGACCTTACAAACACATTGAATAACAGATTCACTACATGGAACAACAGATAGTCCTTACTGCTATTAGTCCATACAAACACATTGAATAACAGATTCACTACATGGAACAACAGATAGTCCTTACTGCTATTAGCCCATGCAAACACATTGAATAACAGATTCACTACATGGAACAACAGATAGTCCTTACTGCTATTAGTCCATACAAACACATTGAATAACAGAATCACTACATGGAACAACAGATAGGCCTTACTGCTATTAGTCCATACAAACACATTGAATAACAGATTCACTACATGGAACAACAGATAGTCCTTACTGCTATTTGACCATACAAACACATTGAATAACAGATTCACTACATGGAACAACAGATAGTCCTTACTGCTATTAGACCACGCAAACACATTGAATAACAGATTCACTACATGGAACAACAGATAGTCCTTACTGCTATTTGACCATACAAACACATTAAATAACAGATTCACTACATGGAACAACAGATAGTCCTTACTGCTATTTGACCATACAAACACATTGAATAACAGATTCACTATAGAACAACAGATAGTTCTTACTGCTATTAGTCCATACAAACACATTGAATAACAGATTCACTACATGGAACAACAGATAGTTCTTACTGCTATTAGTCCATACAAACACACTGAATAACAGATTCACTACATGGAACAACAGATAGTCCTTACTGCTATTTGACCATGCAAACACATTGAAGAACAGATTCACTACATGGAACAACAGATAGTCCTTACTGCTATTTGACCATACAAACACATTAAATAACAGATTCACTACATGGAACAACAGATAGACCTTACTGCTATTTGACCATACAAAAACATTGAATAACAGATTCACTACATGGAACAACAGATAGTCCTTACTGCTATTAGACCATACAAACCCATTGAATAACAGATTCACTATAGAACAACAGGTAGTCCTTACTGCTATTAGCCCATACAAACACATTGAATAACAGATTCACTATAGAACAACAGATAGTACTTACTGCTATTAGTCCATACAAACACATTGAATAACAGATTCACTACATGGAACAACAGATAGTCCTTACTGCTATTAGCCCATGCAAACACATTGAATAACAGATTCTCTACATGGAACAACAGATAGTCCTTACTGCTATTAGTCCATACAAACACATTGAATAACATATTCACTACATGGAACAACAGATATTCCTTACTGCTATTAGACCATACAAACACATTGAATAACAGATTCACTACATGGAACAACAGATAGTCCTTACTGATATTAGACCATACAAACAAATTGAATAACAGAATCACTACATGGAACAACAGATAGTCCTTACTGCTATTAGACCATATTAACACATTGAATAACAGAATCACTACATGGAACAACAGATAGTCCTTACTGCTATTAGTCCATACAAACACATTGAATAACAGATTCACTACATGGAACAACAGATAGTCCTTACTGCTATTAGACCACACAAACACATTGAATAACAGATTCACTACATGGAACAACAGATAGTCCTTACTGCTATTAGTCCATACAAACACATTGAATAACAGATTCACTACATGGAACAACAAATAGTCCTTACTGCTATTAGCCCATACAAACACATTGAATAACAGATTCACTATAGAACAACAGATAGTCCTTACTGCTATTATTCCATACAAACACATTGAATAACAGATTCACTACATGGAACAACAGATAGTCCTTACTGCTTTTAGACCATACAAACCCATTGAATAACAGATTCACTACATGGAACAACAGATAGTCCTTACTGCTATTAGACCTTACAAACACATTGAATAACAGATTCACTACATGGAACAACAGATAGTCCTTACTGCTATTAGCCCATACAAACACATTGAATAAGAGATTCACTACATGGATCAACAGATAGTCCTTACTGCTATTAGACCATACAAACCCATTGAATAACAGATTCACTATAGAACAACAGGTAGTCCTTACTGCTATTAGACCTTACAAACACATTGAAAAACAGATTCACTACATGGAACAACAGATAGTCCTTACTGCTATTAGCCCATACAAACACATTGAAAAACAGATTCACTACATGGATCAACAGATAGTCCTTACTGCTATTAGACCATACAAACCCATTGAATAACAGATTCACTATATAACAACAGGTAGTCCTTACTGCTATTAGCCCATACAAACACATTGAATAACAGATTCACTATAGAACAACAGATAGTTCTTACGGCTATTAGTCCATACAAACACATTGAATAACAGATTCACTACATGGAACAACAGATAGTTCTTACTGCTATTAGTCCATACAAACGCACTGAATAACAGATTCACTACATGGAACAACAGATAGTCCTTACTGCTATTTGACCATGCAAACACATTGAAGAACAGATTCACTACATGGAACAACAGATAGTCCTTACTGCTATTTGACCATACAAACACATTAAATAACAGATTCACTACATGGAACAACATATAGACCTTACTGCTATTTGACCATACAAAAACATTGAATAACAGATTCACTATAGAACAACAGGTAGTCCTTACTGCTATTAGCCCATACAAACACATTGAACAACAGATTCACTATAGAACAACAGATAGTACTTACTGCTATTAGTCCATACAAACACATTGAATAACAGATTCACTACATGGAACAACAGATAGTCCTTACTGCTATTAGCCCATGCAAACACATTGAATAACAGATTCTCTACATGGAACAACAGATAGTCCTTACTGCTATTAGTCCATACAAACACATTGAATAACATATTCACTACATGGAACAACATATATTCCTTACTGCTATTAGACCATACAAACACATTGAATAACAGATTCACTACATGGAACAACAGATAGTCCTTACTGCTATTAGACCATACAAACACATTGAATAACAGAATCATTACATGGAACAACAGATAGTCCTTACTGCTATTAGACCTTACAAACACATTGAATAACAGATTCACTACATGGAACAACAGATAGTCCTTACTGATATTAGACCATACAAACACATTGAATAACAGAATCACTACATGGAACAACAGATAGTCCTTACTGCTATTAGACCATATTAACACATTGAATAACAGAATCACTACATGGAACAACAGATAGTCCTTACTGCTATTAGACCATACAAACACATTGAATAACAGATTCACTACATGGAACAACAGATAGTCCTTACTGCTATTAGACCATATAAACACATTGAATAACAGAATAACTACATGGAACAACAGATAGTCCTTACTGCTATTAGTCCATACAAACACATTGAATAACAGATTCACTACATGGAACAACAGATAGTCCTTACTGCTATTTGACCATGCAAACACATTGAATAACAGATTCACTACATGGAACAACAGATAGTCCTTACTGCTATTAGACCATACAAACCCATTGAATAACAGATTCACTATAGAACAACAGATAGTCCTTACTGCTATTAGTCCATACAAACACATTGAATAACAGATTCACTACATGGAACAACAGATAGTCCTTACTGCTATTAGCCCATGCAAACACATTGAATAACAGATTCACTACATGGAACAACAAATAGTCCTTACTGCTATTAGTCCATACAAACACATTGAATAACAGAATCACTACATGGAACAACAGATAGGCCTTACTGCTATTAGTCCATACAAACACATTGAATAACAGATTCACTACATGGACCAACAGATAGTCCTTACTGCTATTTGACCATACAAACACATTGAATAACAGATTCACTACATGGAACAACAGATAGTCCTTACTGCTATTAGACCACGCAAACACATTGAATAACAGATTCACTACATGGAACAACAGATAGTCCTTACTGCTATTTGACCATACAAACACATTAAATAACAGATTCACTACATGGAACAACAGATAGACCTTACTGCTATTTGACCATACAAACACATTGAATAACAGATTCACTACATGGAACAACAGATAGTCCTTACTGCTATTTGACCATGCAAACCCATTGAATAACAGATTCACTATAGAACAACAGAAAGTCCTTACTGCTATTAGCCCATACAAACACATTGAATAACAGATTCACTATAGAACAACATATAGTCCTTACTGCTATTAGCCCATACAAACACATTGAATAACAGATTCACTATAGAACAACAGATAGGCCTTACTGCTATTAGTCCATACAAACACATTGAATAACAGATTCACTACATGGAACAACAGATAGTCATTACTGCTATTAGACCATACAAACACATTGAATAACAGATTCACTACATTGAACAACAGATAGTCCTTACTGCTATTAGACCATACAAACACATTGAATAACAGATTCACTACATGGAACAACAGATATTCCTTACTGCTATTAGACCATACAAACACATTGAATAACAGATTCACTACATGGAACAACAGATAGTCCTTACTGCTATTAGCCCATACAAACACATTGAATAACAGATTCACTATAGAACAACAGATAGTCCTTACTGCTATTAGCCCATACAAACACATTGAATAACAGATTCACTATAGAACAACATATAGTCCTTACTGCTATTAGCCCATACAAACACATTGAATAACAGATTCACTATAGAACAACAGATAGGCCTTACTGCTATTAGTCCATACAAACACATTGAATAACAGATTCACTACATGGAACAACAGATAGTCATTACTGCTATTAGACCATACAAACACATTGAATAACAGATTCACTACATGGAACAACAGATAGTCCTTACTGCTATTAGAACATACAAACACATTGAATAACAGATTCACTACATGGAACAACAGATATTCCTTATTGCTATTAGACCATACAAACACATTGAATAACAGATTCACTACATGGAACAACAGATATTCCTTACTGCTATTAGACCATACAAACACATTGAATAACAGATTCACTACATGGAACAACAGATAGTCCTTACTGCTATTAGCCCATACAAACACATTGAATAACAGATTCACTATAGAACAACAGATAGTCCTTACTGCTATTAGCCCATACAAACACATTGAATAACAGATTCACTATAGAACAACAGATAGTCCTTACTGCTATTAGCCCATACAAACACATTGAATAACATATTCAATATAGAACAACAGATAGGCCTTACTGCTATTAGTCCATACAAACACATTGAATAACAGATTCACTACATGGAACAACAGATAGTCCTTACTGCTATTAGACCACACAAACACATTGAATAACAGATTCACTACATGGAACAACAGATAGTCCTTACTGCTATTAGACCATACAAACACATTGAATAACAGATTCACTACATGGAACAACAGATAGTCCTTACTGCTATTAGACCATATAAACACATTGAATAACAGAATAACTACATGGAACAACAGATAGTCCTTACTGCTATTAGTCCATACAAACACATTGAATAACAGATTCACTACATGGAACAACAGATAGTCCTTACTGCTATTTGACCATGCAAACACATTGAATAACAGATTCACTACATGGAACAACAGATAGTCCTTACTGCTATTAGACCATACAAACCCATTGAATAACAGATTCACTATAGAACAACAGATAGTCCTTACTGCTATTAGTCCATACAAACACATTGAATAACAGATTCACTACATGGAACAACAGATAGTCCTTACTGCTATTAGCCCATGCAAACACATTGAATAACAGATTCACTACATGGAACAACAGATAGTCCTTACTGCTATTAGTCCATACAAACACATTGAATAACAGAATCACTACATGGAACAACAGATAGGCCTTACTGCTATTAGTCCATACAAACACATTGAATAACAGATTCACTACATGGACCAACAGATAGTCCTTACTGCTATTTGACCATACAAACACATTGAATAACAGATTCACTACATGGAACAACAGATAGTCCTTACTGCTATTAGACCACGCAAACACATTGAATAACAGATTCACTACATGGAACAACAGATAGTCCTTACTGCTATTTGACCATACAAACACATTAAATAACAGATTCACTACATGGAACAACAGATAGACCTTACTGCTATTTGACCATACAAACACATTGAATAACAGATTCACTACATGGAACAACAGATAGTCCTTACTGCTATTTGACCATGCAAACCCATTGAATAACAGATTCACTATAGAACAACAGAAAGTCCTTACTGCTATTAGCCCATACAAACACATTGAATAACAGATTCACTATAGAACAACATATAGTCCTTACTGCTATTAGCCCATACAAACACATTGAATAACAGATTCACTATAGAACAACAGATAGGCCTTACTGCTATTAGTCCATACAAACACATTGAATAACAGATTCACTACATGGAACAACAGATAGTCATTACTGCTATTAGACCATACAAACACATTGAATAACAGATTCACTACATTGAACAACAGATAGTCCTTACTGCTATTAGACCATACAAACACATTGAATAACAGATTCACTACATGGAACAACAGATATTCCTTACTGCTATTAGACCATACAAACACATTGAATAACAGATTCACTACATGGAACAACAGATAGTCCTTACTGCTATTAGCCCATACAAACACATTGAATAACAGATTCACTATAGATCAACAGATAGTCCTTACTGCTATTAGCCCATACAAACACATTGAATAACAGATTCACTATAGAACAACATATAGTCCTTACTGCTATTAGCCCATACAAACACATTGAATAACAGATTCACTATAGAACAACAGATAGGCCTTACTGCTATTAGTCCATACAAACACATTGAATAACAGATTCACTACATGGAACAACAGATAGTCATTACTGCTATTAGACCATACAAACACATTGAATAACAGATTCACTACATGGAACAACAGATAGTCCTTACTGCTATTAGAACATACAAACACATTGAATAACAGATTCACTACATGGAACAACAGATATTCCTTATTGCTATTAGACCATACAAACACATTGAATAACAGATTCACTACATGGAACAACAGATATTCCTTACTGCTATTAGACCATACAAACACATTGAATAACAGATTCACTACATGGAACAACAGATAGTCCTTACTGCTATTAGCCCATACAAACACATTGAATAACAGATTCACTATAGAACAACAGATAGTCCTTACTGCTATTAGCCCATACAAACACATTGAATAACAGATTCACTATAGAACAACAGATAGTCCTTACTGCTATTAGCCCATACAAACACATTGAATAACATATTCAATATAGAACAACAGATAGGCCTTACTGCTATTAGTCCATACAAACACATTGAATAACAGATTCACTACATGGAACAACAGATAGTCCTTACTGCTATTAGACCACACAAACACATTGAATAACAGATTCACTACATGGAACAACAGATAGTCCTTACTGCTATTAGTCCATACAAACACATTGAATAACAGATTCACTACATGGAACAACAGATAGCCCTTACTGCTATTAGCCCATACAAACACATTGAATAACAGATTCACTATAGAACAACAGATAGTCCTTACTGCTATTATTCCATACAAACACATTGAATAACAGATTCACTACATGGAACAACAGATAGTCCTTACTGCTATTAGCCCATGCAAACACATTGAATAACAGATTCACTACATGGAACAACAGATAGTCCTTACTGCTATTAGTCCATACAAACACATTGAATAACAGAATCACTACATGGAACAACAGATAGGCCTTACTGCTATTAGTCCATACAAACACATTGAATAACAGATTCACTACATGGAACAACAGATAGTCCTTACTGCTATTTGACCATACAAACACATTGAATAACAGATTCACTACATGGAACAACAGATAGTCCTTACTGCTATTAGACCACGCAAACACATTGAATAACAGATTCACTACATGGAACAACAGATAGTCCTTACTGCTATTTGACCATACAAACACATTAAATAACAGATTCACTACATGGAACAACAGATAGACCTTACTGCTATTTGACCATACAAACACATTGAATAACAGATTCACTACATGGAACAACAGATAGTCCTTACTGCTATTTGACCATGCAAACACATTGAATAACAGATTCACTACATGGAACAACAGATAGTCCTTACTGCTATTAGACCATACAAACCCATTGAATAACAGATTCACTATAGAACAACAGATAGTTCTTACTGCTATTAGTCCATACAAACACATTGAATAACAGATTCACTACATGGAACAACAGATAGTCCTTACTGCTATTAGACCATACAAACACATTGAATAACAGAATCATTACATGGAACAACAGATAGTCCTTACTGCTATTAGACCTTACAAACACATTGAATAACAGATTCACTACATGGAACAACAGATAGTCCTTACTGATATTAGACCATACAAACACATTGAATAACAGAATCACTACATGGAACAACAGATAGTCCTTACTGCTATTAGACCATATTAACACATTGAATAACAGAATCACTACATGGAACAACAGATAGTCCTTACTGCTATTAGACCATACAAACACATTGAATAACAGATTCACTACATGGAACAACAGATAGTCCTTACTGCTATTAGACCATATAAACACATTGAATAACAGAATAACTACATGGAACAACAGATAGTCCTTACTGCTATTAGTCCATACAAACACATTGAATAACAGATTCACTACATGGAACAACAGATAGTCCTTACTGCTATTTGACCATGCAAACACATTGAATAACAGATTCACTACATGGAACAACAGATAGTCCTTACTGCTATTAGACCATACAAACCCATTGAATAACAGATTCACTATAGAACAACAGATAGTCCTTACTGCTATTAGTCCATACAAACACATTGAATAACAGATTCACTACATGGAACAACAGATAGTCCTTACTGCTATTAGCCCATGCAAACACATTGAATAACAGATTCACTACATGGAACAACAGATAGTCCTTACTGCTATTAGTCCATACAAACACATTGAATAACAGAATCACTACATGGAACAACAGATAGGCCTTACTGCTATTAGTCCATACAAACACATTGAATAACAGATTCACTACATGGAACAACAGATAGTCCTTACTGCTATTAGCCCATACAAACACATTGAATAACAGATTCACTATAGAACAACAGATAGTCCTTACTGCTATTAGCCCATACAAACACATTGAATAACAGATTCACTATAGAACAACATATAGTCCTTACTGCTATTAGCCCATACAAACACATTGAATAACAGATTCACTATAGAACAACAGATAGGCCTTACTGCTATTAGTCCATACAAACACATTGAATAACAGATTCACTACATGGAACAACAGATAGTCATTACTGCTATTAGACCATACAAACACATTGAATAACAGATTCACTACATGGAACAACAGATAGTCCTTACTGCTATTAGAACATACAAACACATTGAATAACAGATTCACTACATGGAACAACAGATATTCCTTATTGCTATTAGACCATACAAACACATTGAATAACAGATTCACTACATGGAACAACAGATATTCCTTACTGCTATTAGACCATACAAACACATTGAATAACAGATTCACTACATGGAACAACAGATAGTCCTTACTGCTATTAGCCCATACAAACACATTGAATAACAGATTCACTATAGAACAACAGATAGTCCTTACTGCTATTAGCCCATACAAACACATTGAATAACAGATTCACTATAGAACAACAGATAGTCCTTACTGCTATTAGCCCATACAAACACATTGAATAACATATTCAATATAGAACAACAGATAGGCCTTACTGCTATTAGTCCATACAAACACATTGAATAACAGATTCACTACATGGAACAACAGATAGTCCTTACTGCTATTAGACCACACAAACACATTGAATAACAGATTCACTACATGGAACAACAGATAGTCCTTACTGCTATTAGACCATACAAACACATTGAATAACAGATTCACTACATGGAACAACAGATAGTCCTTACTGCTATTAGACCATATAAACACATTGAATAACAGAATAACTACATGGAACAACAGATAGTCCTTACTGCTATTAGTCCATACAAACACATTGAATAACAGATTCACTACATGGAACAACAGATAGTCCTTACTGCTATTTGACCATGCAAACACATTGAATAACAGATTCACTACATGGAACAACAGATAGTCCTTACTGCTATTAGACCATACAAACCCATTGAATAACAGATTCACTATAGAACAACAGATAGTCCTTACTGCTATTAGTCCATACAAACACATTGAATAACAGATTCACTACATGGAACAACAGATAGTCCTTACTGCTATTAGCCCATGCAAACACATTGAATAACAGATTCACTACATGGAACAACAGATAGTCCTTACTGCTATTAGTCCATACAAACACATTGAATAACAGAATCACTACATGGAACAACAGATAGGCCTTACTGCTATTAGTCCATACAAACACATTGAATAACAGATTCACTACATGGACCAACAGATAGTCCTTACTGCTATTTGACCATACAAACACATTGAATAACAGATTCACTACATGGAACAACAGATAGTCCTTACTGCTATTAGACCACGCAAACACATTGAATAACAGATTCACTACATGGAACAACAGATAGTCCTTACTGCTATTTGACCATACAAACACATTAAATAACAGATTCACTACATGGAACAACAGATAGACCTTACTGCTATTTGACCATACAAACACATTGAATAACAGATTCACTACATGGAACAACAGATAGTCCTTACTGCTATTTGACCATGCAAACCCATTGAATAACAGATTCACTATAGAACAACAGAAAGTCCTTACTGCTATTAGCCCATACAAACACATTGAATAACAGATTCACTATAGAACAACATATAGTCCTTACTGCTATTAGCCCATACAAACACATTGAATAACAGATTCACTATAGAACAACAGATAGGCCTTACTGCTATTAGTCCATACAAACACATTGAATAACAGATTCACTACATGGAACAACAGATAGTCATTACTGCTATTAGACCATACAAACACATTGAATAACAGATTCACTACATTGAACAACAGATAGTCCTTACTGCTATTAGACCATACAAACACATTGAATAACAGATTCACTACATGGAACAACAGATATTCCTTACTGCTATTAGACCATACAAACACATTGAATAACAGATTCACTACATGGAACAACAGATAGTCCTTACTGCTATTAGCCCATACAAACACATTGAATAACAGATTCACTATAGAACAACAGATAGTCCTTACTGCTATTAGCCCATACAAACACATTGAATAACAGATTCACTATAGAACAACATATAGTCCTTACTGCTATTAGCCCATACAAACACATTGAATAACAGATTCACTATAGAACAACAGATAGGCCTTACTGCTATTAGTCCATACAAACACATTGAATAACAGATTCACTACATGGAACAACAGATAGTCATTACTGCTATTAGACCATACAAACACATTGAATAACAGATTCACTACATGGAACAACAGATAGTCCTTACTGCTATTAGAACATACAAACACATTGAATAACAGATTCACTACATGGAACAACAGATATTCCTTATTGCTATTAGACCATACAAACACATTGAATAACAGATTCACTACATGGAACAACAGATATTCCTTACTGCTATTAGACCATACAAACACATTGAATAACAGATTCACTACATGGAACAACAGATAGTCCTTACTGCTATTAGCCCATACAAACACATTGAATAACAGATTCACTATAGAACAACAGATAGTCCTTACTGCTATTAGCCCATACAAACACATTGAATAACAGATTCACTATAGAACAACAGATAGTCCTTACTGCTATTAGCCCATACAAACACATTGAATAACATATTCAATATAGAACAACAGATAGGCCTTACTGCTATTAGTCCATACAAACACATTGAATAACAGATTCACTACATGGAACAACAGATAGTCCTTACTGCTATTAGACCACACAAACACATTGAATAACAGATTCACTACATGGAACAACAGATAGTCCTTACTGCTATTAGTCCATACAAACACATTGAATAACAGATTCACTACATGGAACAACAGATAGCCCTTACTGCTATTAGCCCATACAAACACATTGAATAACAGATTCACTATAGAACAACAGATAGTCCTTACTGCTATTATTCCATACAAACACATTGAATAACAGATTCACTACATGGAACAACAGATAGTCCTTACTGCTATTAGCCCATGCAAACACATTGAATAACAGATTCACTACATGGAACAACAGATAGTCCTTACTGCTATTAGTCCATACAAACACATTGAATAACAGAATCACTACATGGAACAACAGATAGGCCTTACTGCTATTAGTCCATACAAACACATTGAATAACAGATTCACTACATGGAACAACAGATAGTCCTTACTGCTATTTGACCATACAAACACATTGAATAACAGATTCACTACATGGAACAACAGATAGTCCTTACTGCTATTAGACCACGCAAACACATTGAATAACAGATTCACTACATGGAACAACAGATAGTCCTTACTGCTATTTGACCATACAAACACATTAAATAACAGATTCACTACATGGAACAACAGATAGACCTTACTGCTATTTGACCATACAAACACATTGAATAACAGATTCACTACATGGAACAACAGATAGTCCTTACTGCTATTTGACCATGCAAACACATTGAATAACAGATTCACTACATGGAACAACAGATAGTCCTTACTGCTATTAGACCATACAAACCCATTGAATAACAGATTCACTATAGAACAACAGATAGTTCTTACTGCTATTAGTCCATACAAACACATTGAATAACAGATTCACTACATGGAACAACAGATAGTCCTTACTGCTATTAGACCATACAAACACATTGAATAACAGAATCATTACATGGAACAACAGATAGTCCTTACTGCTATTAGACCTTACAAACACATTGAATAACAGATTCACTACATGGAACAACAGATAGTCCTTACTGATATTAGACCATACAAACACATTGAATAACAGAATCACTACATGGAACAACAGATAGTCCTTACTGCTATTAGACCATATTAACACATTGAATAACAGAATCACTACATGGAACAACAGATAGTCCTTACTGCTATTAGACCATACAAACACATTGAATAACAGATTCACTACATGGAACAACAGATAGTCCTTACTGCTATTAGACCATATAAACACATTGAATAACAGAATAACTACATGGAACAACAGATAGTCCTTACTGCTATTAGTCCATACAAACACATTGAATAACAGATTCACTACATGGAACAACAGATAGTCCTTACTGCTATTTGACCATGCAAACACATTGAATAACAGATTCACTACATGGAACAACAGATAGTCCTTACTGCTATTAGACCATACAAACCCATTGAATAACAGATTCACTATAGAACAACAGATAGTCCTTACTGCTATTAGTCCATACAAACACATTGAATAACAGATTCACTACATGGAACAACAGATAGTCCTTACTGCTATTAGCCCATGCAAACACATTGAATAACAGATTCACTACATGGAACAACAGATAGTCCTTACTGCTATTAGTCCATACAAACACATTGAATAACAGAATCACTACATGGAACAACAGATAGGCCTTACTGCTATTAGTCCATACAAACACATTGAATAACAGATTCACTACATGGAACAACAGATAGTCCTTACTGCTATTTGACCATACAAACACATTGAATAACAGATTCACTACATGGAACAACAGATAGTCCTTACTGCTATTAGACCACGCAAACACATTGAATAACAGATTCACTACATGGAACAACAGATAGTCCTTACTGCTATTTGACCATACAAACACATTAAATAACAGATTCACTACATGGAACAACAGATAGACCTTACTGCTATTTGACCATACAAACACATTGAATAACAGATTCACTACATGGAACAACAGATAGTCCTTACTGCTGTTTGACCATGCAAACCCATTGAATAACAGATTCACTATAGAACAACAGAAAGTCCTTACTGCTATTAGCCCATACAAACACATTGAATAACAGATTCACTATAGAACAACATATAGTCCTTACTGCTATTAGCCCATACAAACACATTGAATAACAGATTCACTATAGAACAACAGATAGGCCTTACTGCTATTAGTCCATACAAACACATTGAATAACAGATTCACTACATGGAACAACAGATAGTCATTACTGCTATTAGACCATACAAACACATTGAATAACAGATTCACTACATTGAACAACAGATAGTCCTTACTGCTATTAGACCATACAAACACATTGAATAACAGATTCACTACATGGAACAACAGATATTCCTTACTGCTATTAGACCATACAAACACATTGAATAACAGATTCACTACATGGAACAACAGATAGTCCTTACTGCTATTAGCCCATACAAACACATTGAATAACAGATTCACTATAGAACAACAGATAGTCCTTACTGCTATTAGCCCATACAAACACATTGAATAACAGATTCACTATAGAACAACATATAGTCCTTACTGCTATTAGCCCATACAAACACATTGAATAACAGATTCACTATAGAACAACAGATAGGCCTTACTGCTATTAGTCCATACAAACACATTGAATAACAGATTCACTACATGGAACAACAGATAGTCATTACTGCTATTAGACCATACAAACACATTGAATAACAGATTCACTACATGGAACAACAGATAGTCCTTACTGCTATTAGAACATACAAACACATTGAATAACAGATTCACTACATGGAACAACAGATATTCCTTACTGCTATTAGACCATACAAACACATTGAATAACAGATTCACTACATGGAACAACAGATATTCCTTACTGCTATTAGACCATACAAACACATTGAATAACAGATTCACTACATGGAACAACAGATAGTCCTTACTGCTATTAGCCCATACAAACACATTGAATAACAGATTCACTATAGAACAACAGATAGTCCTTACTGCTATTAGCCCATACAAACACATTGAATAACAGATTCACTATAGAACAACAGATAGTCCTTACTGCTATTAGCCCATACAAACACATTGAATAACATATTCAATATAGAACAACAGATAGGCCTTACTGCTATTAGTCCATACAAACACATTGAATAACAGATTCACTACATGGAACAACAGATAGTCCTTACTGCTATTAGACCACACAAACACATTGAATAACAGATTCACTACATGGAACAACAGATAGTCCTTACTGCTATTAGTCCATACAAACACATTGAATAACAGATTCACTACATGGAACAACAGATAGTCCTTACTGCTATTAGCCCATACAAACACATTGAATAACAGATTCACTATAGAACAACAGATAGTCCTTACTGCTATTATTCCATACAAACACATTGAATAACAGATTCACTACATGGAACAACAGATAGTCCTTACTGCTATTAGCCCATGCAAACACATTGAATAACAGATTCACTACATGGAACAACAGATAGTCCTTACTGCTATTAGTCCATACAAACACATTGAATAACAGAATCACTACATGGAACAACAGATAGGCCTTACTGCTATTAGTCCATACAAACACATTGAATAACAGATTCACTACATGGAACAACAGATAGTCCTTACTTCTATTTGACCATACAAACACATTGAATAACAGATTCACTACATGGAACAACAGATAGTCCTTACTGCTATTAGACCACGCAAACACATTGAATAACAGATTCACTACATGGAACAACAGATAGTCCTTACTGCTATTTGACCATACAAACACATTAAATAACAGATTCACTACATGGAACAACAGATAGACCTTACTGCTATTTGACCATACAAACACATTGAATAACAGATTCACTACATGGAACAACAGATAGTCCTTACTGCTATTTGACCATGCAAACACATTGAATAACAGATTCACTACATGGAACAACAGATAGTCCTTACTGCTATTAGACCATACAAACCCATTGAATAACAGATTCACTATAGAACAACAGATAGTTCTTACTGCTATTAGTCCATACAAACACATTGAATAACAGATTCACTACACGGAACAACAGATAGTCCTTACTGCTATTAGACCATACAAACACATTGAATAACAGAATCATTACATGGAACAACAGATAGTCCTTACTGCTATTAGACCTTACAAACACATTGAATAACAGATTCACTACATGGAACAACAGATAGTCCTTACTGATATTAGACCATACAAACACATTGAATAACAGAATCACTACATGGAACAACAGATAGTCCTTACTGCTATTAGACCATATTAACACATTGAATAACAGAATCACTACATGGAACAACAGATAGTCCTTACTGCTATTAGACCATACAAACACATTGAATAACAGATTCACTACATGGAACAACAGATAGTCCTTACTGCTATTAGACCATATAAACACATTGAATAACAGAATAACTACATGGAACAACAGATAGTCCTTACTGCTATTAGTCCATACAAACACATTGAATAACAGATTCACTACATGAAACAACAGATAGTCCTTACTGCTATTTGACCATGCAAACACATTGAATAACGGATTCACTACATGGAACAACAGATAGTCCTTACTGCTATTAGACCATACAAACCCATTGAATAACAGATTCACTATAGAACAACAGATAGTCCTTACTGCTATTAGTCCATACAAACACATTGAATAACAGATTCACTACATGGAACAACAGATAGTCCTTACTGCTATTAGCCCATGCAAACACATTGAATAACAGATTCACTACATGGAACAACAGATAGTCCTTACTGCTATTAGTCCATACAAACACATTGAATAACAGAATCACTACATGGAACAACAGATAGGCCTTACTGCTATTAGTCCATACAAACACATTGAATAACAGATTCACTACATGGAACAACAGATAGTCCTTACTGCTATTTGACCATACAAACACATTGAATAACAGATTCACTACATGGAACAACAGATAGTCCTTACTGCTATTAGACCACGCAAACACATTGAATAACAGATTCACTACATGGAACAACAGATAGTCCTTACTGCTATTTGACCATACAAACACATTAAATAACAGATTCACTACATGGAACAACAGATAGACCTTACTGCTATTTGACCATATAAACACATTGAATAACAGATTCACTACATGGAACAACAGATAGTCCTTACTGCTATTTGACCATGCAAACCCATTGAATAACAGATTCACTATAGAACAACAGATAGTCCTTACTGCTATTAGCCCATACAAACACATTGAATAACAGATTCACTATAGAACAACATATAGTCCTTACTGCTATTAGCCCATACAAACACATTGAATAACAGATTCACTATAGAACAACAGATAGGCCTTACTGCTATTAGTCCATACAAACACATTGAATAACAGATTCACTACATGGAACAACAGATAGTCATTACTGCTATTAGACCATACAAACACATTGAATAACAGATTCACTACATTGAACAACAGATAGTCCTTACTGCTATTAGACCATACAAACACATTGAATAACAGATTCACTACATGGAACAACAGATATTCCTTACTGCTATTAGACCATACAAACACATTGAATAACAGATTCACTACATGGAACAACAGATAGTCCTTACTGCTATTAGCCCATACAAACACATTGAATAACAGATTCACTATAGAACAACAGATAGTCCTTACTGCTATTAGCCCATACAAACACATTGAATAACAGATTCACTATAGAACAACATATAGTCCTTACTGCTATTAGCCCATACAAACACATTGAATAACAGATTCACTATAGAACAACAGATAGGCCTTACTGCTATTAGTCCATACAAACACATTGAATAACAGATTCACTACATGGAACAACAGATAGTCATTACTGCTATTAGACCATACAAACACATTGAATAACAGATTCACTACATGGAACAACAGATAGTCCTTACTGCTATTAGAACATACAAACACATTGAATAACAGATTCACTACATGGAACAACAGATATTCCTTACTGCTATTAGACCATACAAACACATTGAATAACAGATTCACTACATGGAACAACAGATATTCCTTACTGCTATTAGACCATACAAACACATTGAATAACAGATTCACTACATGGAACAACAGATAGTCCTTACTGCTATTAGCCCATACAAACACATTGAATAACAGATTCACTATAGAACAACAGATAGTCCTTACTGCTATTAGCCCATACAAACACATTGAATAACAGATTCACTATAGAACAACAGATAGTCCTTACTGCTATTAGCCCATACAAACACATTGAATAACATATTCAATATAGAACAACAGATAGGCCTTACTGCTATTAGTCCATACAAACACATTGAATAACAGATTCACTACATGGAACAACAGATAGTCCTTACTGCTATTAGACCACACAAACACATTGAGAAACAGATTCACTACATGGAACAACAGATAGTCCTTACTGCTATTAGACCACGCAAACACATTGAATAACAGATTCACTACATGGAACAACAGATAGTCCTTACTGCTATTTGACCATACAAACACATTAAATAACAGATTCACTACATGGAACAACAGATAGACCTTACTGCTATTTGACCATACAAACACATTGAATAACAGATTCACTACATGGAACAACAGATAGTCCTTACTGCTATTTGACCATGCAAACACATTGAATAACAGATTCACTACATGGAACAACAGATAGTCCTTACTGCTATTAGACCATACAAACCCATTGAATAACAGATTCACTATAGAACAACAGATAGTTCTTACTGCTATTAGTCCATACAAACACATTGAATAACAGATTCACTACATGGAACAACAGATAGTCCTTACTGCTATTAGACCATACAAACACATTGAATAACAGAATCATTACATGGAACAACAGATAGTCCTTACTGCTATTAGAACTTACAAACACATTGAATAACAGATTCACTACATGGAACAACAGATAGTCCTTACTGATATTAGACCATACAAACACATTGAATAACAGAATCACTACATGGAACAACAGATAGTCCTTACTGCTATTAGACCATATTAACACATTGAATAACAGAATCACTACATGGAACAACAGATAGTCCTTACTGCTATTAGACCATACAAACACATTGAATAACAGATTCACTACATGGAACAACAGATAGTCCTTACTGCTATTAGACCATATAAACACATTGAATAACAGAATAACTACATGGAACAACAGATAGTCCTTACTGCTATTAGTCCATACAAACACATTGAATAACAGATTCACTACATGGAACAACAGATAGTCCTTACTGCTATTTGACCATGCAAACACATTGAATAACAGATTCACTACATGGAACAACAGATAGTCCTTACTGCTATTAGACCATACAAACCCATTGAATAACAGATTCACTATAGAACAACAGATAGTCCTTACTGCTATTAGTCCATACAAACACATTGAATAACAGATTCACTACATGGAACAACAGATAGTCCTTACTGCTATTAGCCCATGCAAACACATTGAATAACAGATTCACTACATGGAACAACAGATAGTCCTTACTGCTATTAGTCCATACAAACACATTGAATAACAGAATCACTACATGGAACAACAGATAGGCCTTACTGCTATTAGTCCATACAAACACATTGAATAACAGATTCACTACATGGAACAACAGATAGTCCTTACTGCTATTTGACCATACAAACACATTGAATAACAGATTCACTACATGGAACAACAGATAGTCCTTACTGCTATTAGACCACGCAAACACATTGAATAACAGATTCACTACATGGAACAACAGATAGTCCTTACTGCTATTTGACCATACAAACACATTAAATAACAGATTCACTACATGGAACAACAGATAGACCTTACTGCTATTTGACCATACAAACACATTGAATAACAGATTCACTACATGGAACAACAGATAGTCCTTACTGCTATTTGACCATGCAAACCCATTGAATAACAGATTCACTATAGAACAACAGATAGTCCTTACTGCTATTAGCCCATACAAACACATTGAATAACAGATTCACTATAGAACAACATATAGTCCTTACTGCTATTAGCCCATACAAACACATTGAATAACAGATTCACTATAGAACAACAGATAGGCCTTACTGCTATTAGTCCATACAAACACATTGAATAACAGATTCACTACATGGAACAACAGATAGTCATTACTGCTATTAGACCATACAAACACATTGAATAACAGATTCACTACATTGAACAACAGATAGTCCTTACTGCTATTAGACCATACAAACACATTGAATAACAGATTCACTACATGGAACAACAGATATTCCTTACTGCTATTAGACCATACAAACACATTGAATAACAGATTCACTACATGGAACAACAGATAGTCCTTACTGCTATTAGCCCATACAAACACATTGAATAACAGATTCACTATAGAACAACAGATAGTCCTTACTGCTATTAGCCCATACAAACACATTGAATAACAGATTCACTATAGAACAACATATAGTCCTTACTGCTATTAGCCCATACAAACACATTGAATAACAGATTCACTATAGAACAACAGATAGGCCTTACTGCTATTAGAACATACAAACACATTGAATAACAGATTCACTACATGGAACAACAGATATTCCTTACTGCTATTAGACCATACAAACACATTGAATAACAGATTCACTACATGGAACAACAGATATTCCTTACTGCTATTAGACCATACAAACACATTGAATAACAGATTCACTACATGGAACAACAGATAGTCCTTACTGCTATTAGCCCATACAAACACATTGAATAACAGATTCACTATAGAACAACAGATAGTCCTTACTGCTATTAGCCCATACAAACACATTGAATAACAGATTCACTATAGAACAACAGATAGTCCTTACTGCTATTAGCCCATACAAACACATTGAATAACATATTCAATATAGAACAACAGATAGGCCTTACTGCTATTAGTCCATACAAACACATTGAATAACAGATTCACTACATGGAACAACAGATAGTCCTTACTGCTATTAGACCACACAAACACATTGAGAAACAGATTCACTACATGGAACAACAGATAGTCCTTACTGCTATTAGTCCATACAAACACATTGAATAACAGATTCACTACATGGAACAACAGATAGTCCTTACTGCTATTAGCCCATACAAACACATTGAATAACAGATTCACTATAGAACAACAGATAGTCCTTACTGCTATTATTCCATACAAACACATTGAATAACAGATTCACTACATGGAACAACAGATAGTCCTTACTGCTATTAGCCCATGCAAACACATTGAATAACAGATTCACTACATGGAACAACAGATAGTCCTTACTGCTATTAGTCCATACAAACACATTGAATAACAGAATCACTACATGGAACAACAGATAGGCCTTACTGCTATTAGTCCATACAAACACATTGAATAACAGATTCACTACATGGAACAACAGATAGTCCTTACTGCTATTTGACCATACAAACACATTGAATAACAGATTCACTACATGGAACAACAGATAGTCCTTACTGCTATTAGACCACGCAAACACATTGAATAACAGATTCACTACATGGAACAACAGATAGTCCTTACTGCTATTTGACCATACAAACACATTAAATAACAGATTCACTACATGGAACAACAGATAGACCTTACTGCTATTTGACCATACAAACACATTGAATAACAGATTCACTACATGGAACAACAGATAGTCCTTACTGCTATTTGACCATGCAAACACATTGAATAACAGATTCACTACATGGAACAACAGATAGTCCTTACTGCTATTAGACCATACAAACCCATTGAATAACAGATTCACTATAGAACAACAGATAGTTCTTACTGCTATTAGTCCATACAAACACATTGAATAACAGATTCACTACATGGAACAACAGATAGTTCTTACTGCTATTAGTCCATACAAACACACTGAATAACAGATTCACTACATGGAACAACAGATAGTCCTTACTGCTATTTGACCATGCAAACACATTGAAGAACAGATTCACTACATGGAACAACAGATAGTCCTTACTGCTATTTGACCATACAAACACATTAAATAACAGATTCACTACATGGAACAACAGATAGACCTTACTGCTATTTGACCATACAAAAACATTGAATAACAGATTCACTACATGGAACAACAGATAGTCCTTACTGCTATTTGACCATGCAAACACATTGAATAACAGATTCACTACATGGAACAACAGATAGTCCTTACTGCTATTAGACCTTACAAACCCATTGAATAACAGATTCACTATAGAACAACAGATAGTACTTACTGCTATTAGTCCATACAAACACATTGAATAACAGATTCACTACATGGAACAACAGATAGTCCTTACTGCTATTAGCCCATGCAAACACATTGAATAACAGATTCACTACATGGAACAACAGATAGTCCTTACTGCTATTAGTCCATACAAACACATTGAATAACATATTCACTACATGGAACAACAGATATTCCTTACTGCTATTAGACCATACAAACACATTGAATAACAGATTCACTACATGGAACAACAGATAGTCCTTACTGCTATTAGACCATACAAACACATTGAATAACAGAATCATTACATGGAACAACAGATAGTCCTTACTGCTATTAGACCTTACAAACACATTGAATAACAGATTCACTACATGGAACAACAGATAGTCCTTACTGATTTTAGACCATACAAACCCATTGAATAACAGAATCACTACATGGAACAACAGATAGTCCTTACTGCTATTAGTCCATACAAACACATTGAATAACAGATTCACTACATGGAACAACAGATAGTTCTTACTGCTATTAGTCCATACAAACACACTGAATAACAGATTCACTACATGGAACAACAGATAGTCCTTACTGCTATTTGACCATGCAAACACATTGAAGAACAGATTCACTACATGGAACAACAGATAGTCCTTACTGCTATTTGACCATACAAACACATTAAATAACAGATTCACTACATGGAACAACAGATAGACCTTACTGCTATTTGACCATACAAAAACATTGAATAACAGATTCACTACATGGAACAACAGATAGTCCTTACTGCTATTTGACCATGCAAACACATTGAATAACAGATTCACTACATGGAACAACAGATAGTCCTTACTGCTATTAGACCTTACAAACCCATTGAATAACAGATTCACTATAGAACAACAGATAGTACTTACTGCTATTAGTCCATACAAACACATTGAATAACAGATTCACTACATGGAACAACAGATAGTCCTTACTGCTATTAGCCCATGCAAACACATTGAATAACAGATTCACTACATGGAACAACAGATAGTCCTTACTGCTATTAGTCCATACAAACACATTGAATAACATATTCACTACATGGAACAACAGATATTCCTTACTGCTATTAGACCATACAAACACATTGAATAACAGATTCACTACATGGAACAACAGATAGTCCTTACTGCTATTAGACCATACAAACACATTGAATAACAGAATCATTACATGGAACAACAGATAGTCCTTACTGCTATTAGACCTTACAAACACATTGAATAACAGATTCACTACATGGAACAACAGATAGTCCTTACTGATTTTAGACCATACAAACACATTGAATAACAGAATCACTACATGGAACAACAGATAGTCCTTACTGCTATTAGACCATATAAACACATTGAATAACAGAATCACTACATGGAACAACAGATAGTCCTTACTGCTATTAGACCATACAAACACATTGAATAACAGATTCACTACATGGAACAACAGATAGTCCTTACTGCTATTAGACCATACAAACACATTGAATAACAGAATCACTACATGGAACAACAGATAGTCCTTACTGCTATTAGACCATATAAACACATTGAATAACAGAATCACTACATGGAACAACAGATAGTCCTTACTGCTATTAGACCATACAAACACATTGAATAACAGATTCACTACATGGAACAACAGATAGTCCTTACTGCTATTAGACCATATAAACACATTGAATAACAGAATCACTACATGGAACAACAGATAGTCCTTACTGCTATTAGACCATATAAACACATTGAATAACAGAACCACTACATGGAACAACAGATAGTCCTTACTGCTATTAGTCCATACAAACACATTGAATAACAGATTCACTACATGGAACAACAGATAGTCCTTACTGCTATTTGACCATGCAAACACATTGAATAACAGATTCACTACATGGAACAACAGATAGTCCTTACTGCTATTAGACCATACAAACCCATTGAATAACAGATTCACTATAGAACAACAGATTGTCCTTACAGCTATTAGTCCATACAAACACATTGAATAACAGATTCACTACATGGATCAACAGATAGTCCTTAATGCTATTAGCCCATGCAAACACATTGAATAACAGATTCACTACATGGAACAACAGATAGTCCTTACTGCTATTTGTCCATACAAACACATTGAATAACAGATTCACTACATGGAACAACAGATAGTCCTTACTGCTATTTGTCCATACAAACACATTGAATAACAGATTCACTACATGGAACAACAGATAGTCCTTACTGCTATTTGACCAAACAAACATATTGAATAACAGATTCACTACATGGAACAACAGATAGTCCTTACTCTTATTTGACCATGCAAACACATTGAAGAACAGATTCACTACATGGAACAACAGATAGTCCTTACTGCTATTTGACCATACAAACACATTAAATAACAGATTCACTACATGGAACAACAGATAGACCTTACTGCTATTTGACCATACAAACACATTGAATAACAGATTCACTACATGGAACAACAGATAGTCCTTACTGCTATTTGACCATGCAAACACATTGAATAACAGATTCACTACATGGAACAACAGATAGTCCTTACTGCTTTTAGACCATACAAACCCATTGAATAACAGATTCACTATAGAACAACAGATAGTCCTTACTGCTATTAGTCCATACAAACACATTGAATAACAGATTCACTACATGGAACAACAGATAGTCCTTACTGCTATTAGCCCATGCAAACACATTGAATAACAGATTCACTACATGGAACAACAGATAGTCCTTACTGCTATTAGTCCATACAAACACATTGAATAACATATTCACTACATGGAACAACAGATATTCCTTACTGCTATTAGACCATACAAACACATTGAATAACAGATTCACTACATGGAACAACAGATAGTCCTTACTGCTATTAGACCATACAAACACATTGAATAACAGAATCATTACATGGAACAACAGATAGTCCTTACTGCTATTAGACCTTACAAACACATTGAATAACAGATTCACTACATGGAACAACAGATAGTCCTTACTGATATTAGACCATACAAACACATTGAATAACAGAATCACTACATGGAACAACAGATAGTCCTTACTGCTATTAGACCATATAAACACATTGAATAACAGAATCACTACATGGAACAACAGATAGTCCTTACTGCTATTAGACCATACAAACACATTGAATAACAGATTCACTACATGGAACAACAGATAGTCCTTACTGCTATTAGACCATATAAACACATTGAATAACAGAATCACTACATGGAACAACAGATAGTCCTTACTGCTATTAGTCCATACAAACACATTGAATAACAGATTCACTACATGGAACAACAGATAGTCCTTACTGCTATTTGACCATCAAACACATTGAATAACAGATTCACTACATGGAACAACAGATAGTCCTTACTGCTATTAGACCATAAAAACCCATTGAATAACAGATTCACTATAGAACAACAGATAGTCCTTACTGCTATTAGTCCATACAAACACATTGAATAACAGATTCACTACATGGAACAACAGATAGTCCTTACTGCTATTAGCCTATGCAAACACATTGAATAACAGATTCACTACATGGAACAACAGATATTCCTTACTGCTATTAGACCATACAAACACATTGAATAACAGATTCACTACATGGAACAACAGATAGTCCTTACTGCTATTAGACCATACAAACACATTGAATAACAGAATCATCACATGGAACAACAGATAGTCCTTACTGCTATTAGTCCATACAAACACATTGAATAACATATTCACTACATGGAACAACAGATATTCCTTACTGCTATTAGACCATACAAACACATTGAATAACAGATTCACTACATGGAACAACAGATAGTCCTTACTGCTATTAGACCATACAAACACATTGAATAACAGAATCATCACATGGAACAACAGATAGTCCTTACTGCTATTAGACCTTACAAACACATTGAATAACAGATTCACTACATGGAACAACAGATAGTCCTTACTGCTATTAGTCCATACAAACACATTGAATAACATATTCACTACATGGAACAACAGATAGTCCTTACTGCTATTTGACCATGCAAACACATTGAATAACAGATTCACTACATGGAACAACAGATAGTCCTTACTGCTATTAGACCATACAAACCCATTGAATAACAGATTCACTATAGAACAACAGATAGTCCTTACTGCTATTAGTCCATACAAACACATTGAATAACAGATTCACTACATGGAACAACAGATAGTCCTTACTGCTATTAGCCCATGCAAACACATTGAATAACAGATTCACTACATGGAACAACAGATAGTCCTTACTGCTATTAGTCCATACAAACACATTGAATAACATATTCACTACATGGAACAACAGATATTCCTTACTGCTATTAGACCATACAAACACATTGAATAACAGATTCACTACATGGAACAACAGATAGTCCTTACTGCTATTAGACCATACAAACACATTGAATAACAGAATCATTACATGGAACAACAGATAGTCCTTACTGCTATTAGACCTTACAAACACATTGAATAACAGATTCACTACATGGAACAACAGATAGTCCTTACTGCTATTAGACAATATTAACACATTGAATAACAGAATCACTACATTGAACAACAGATAGTCCTTACTGCTATTAGACCATACAAACACATTGAATAACAGATTTACTATATGGAAGGACAGACACTGTACCCACCAGGAAGGTACGCTGTTTCCCAAACAATAAACCCTGGGTCACCAGCGACCTGAAGGCCCTGCTGAATGAGAAGAAAAGGGCCTTCAAGGAGGGGGACAGGGACAAATTGAAATGTGTCCAGAGTGAGCTGAAGTTGCCGATTGCTGAGGGGAAGAGAGGGTATAAGGAGAAAATGGAGGACAAGCTGAGGCAGAGCCAGGTGAGAGAGGTGTGGAAGGGTATGAGAAAAATCACTGGCTTCAAAAAGTCAAACTGTGGGCAGACGGAGGGGACCCAGGACGGAGCCAATGAGCTGAACCAATTTTTTAACAGGTTCGATACTGGCCCTGTCCACCTCCCCTCCAGCTCCCCAGGCCACACACCCTCACGGCTGTCCCACACCCACTCTGCTCACAGCACCTTTGTTGAGACAATCAGCGACCCCCCCATCCTGCTCCCTCTGGACTGATCCTCAACACCCCCCTTCCCCCCACCTCCCCACCTGGGCTGGCTTTCACCACCAACCAAGTGAAGAGAGAGCTGGAGAGACTACATCAGTTGAAAGTGGCGGGCCCTGATGGCATCATTCCAAGGGTGCTTAGGGTCTGTGCTGACCAACTGTGTGGAATACTCCAGCGTCGCTTCAACCTGAGCCTAGAAAGGGTCCCCGTGCTGTGGAAAACATTCTGCCTCGTCCCAGTGCCCAAGAAGGCGCACCCCACTGTCCTGAATGACTTCAGACCTAGCCATATTACTTCAACAGTATTTTACATGAGATCCTCTCTAAGCTTAACAAGCCACACCTGCACCTTCGGCATTTCTGTATTTTCAAAAAGTACGTGAACTCTTTGGAATTACCTGGATTTCTGCATGAATTGGTCATAACATTGTATCTGATCTTCATCAAATTCACAACAATAGACAAACACAGTCTGCTTAAATTAATAACAATTATAGGTTTTCATGTCTTTATTGAACACACCCTGTAAACCTTCACAGTGCATTGTAACTAGTTGACCCTCATTTGGCAGCAATAAACTCAACCAAACGTTTCTTGTAGTTGCGGATCAGACCTGCACAATGGTTAGAAGGACTTTTGGACCATTCCTCTTTACAAAACTGTTTCAGTTCAGCAATATTCTTGGGATGTCTGGTGTGAACCGCTCTTTTGAGGTCATGCCACAGCATCTCAATCAGGTTGAGGTCAGGACTCTGACTGGGCCACTCCAGAACGGGTATTTTCTTCTGTTGAGACATTCTGTTGTTGATTTACTTCTGTGTTTTGGGTCGTTGTCCTGTTGCATCACCCAACTTCTGTTGAGCTTCAAGTTTTTAGCTGACACTTCTTAACCTCAATGAGCATTCTGCACTGTGCTCTTGCAGTCATCTTTGCAGGACGGCCACTCCTAGGGAGAGTAGCAACAGTGCTGAACTTTCTCCATTTATAGACAATTTGTCTTACGTTGGACTGATGAACATCAAGGCTTTTAGAGATACTTTTGTAACCCTTTACAGCTTAATTTTAGGTCTTCTGAGATCTCTTTTGTTCGAGGCATGGTTCACATCAGGCAATGCATCTTGTGAATAGAAAACTTAAATTTTGTGAGTGTTTTTATAGGGCAGGGCAGATCTAACCAACTCCAGGTTAACATACTCCTGACTCCAATTAGCTTTTGGAGAAGTCTTTAGACTAGGAGTTAACATACTTTTTCCAACCTACACTGTGAATATTTAAATTACGTATTCAATATAGACAAGAAAAATACAACAATTTGTGTGTTATTAGGCCACAAATAGCCAAAGGGACAGAGCTCAGATCCAGAGAGCTCAGCCCAGTGGAGGGGGGCCGCGGTGGTCCAGGTGTGATATTGCGAGGGGTAAAAGTGAGTGATGAGGCTAAGAATGAACGAGAAAGAGGAAATAGACGTATATAAGATTCAATAAACATGAAAGACAGCAATACACAAAGAAAGACTAATAACCCGCAAGGGTTGAACAGAAAAACATGGAGTTAAATAGTGACCCTGATGACCGATGAGGAACAGGTGTGGGTCAGGGTGTTGCTACCATCTTCCTCCGACCGCCGGTTAGAACGCCGGCGAGGATGATCGCTGGAGAGGAGGAGGGACCGGTGCTCTGCGCGGGGCATTCGTTACAGTACCCCCCTCCCTAGGCGCGGCTCCCGACGTCGCCACTCGCCGGCGTCCTGGACGACCCCGAGGGCGAGGTGCTGGTCGATCCGGACGGCGAGCATGGAACTCTGTGGTAAGCGACGGATTGCAGATGTCCGCCGCCCGAACCCAGCTACGCTCCTCAGGGCCGTATCCCGCCCAGTCCACCAGGTACTGGATCCGACCCTGCCGTAGCCGAGAGTCCAGCACCTTGTCCACTCGATATGCCAGAACCCCAGCTACCTCCGTTGGTGGTGGAGGCGCCACTGCAGGTCCGGACCCCCCTAGTGGACCAGGAACCACCGGTCTGAGGAGAGAGACATGGAAAGAGGGAGACAGGTTGTTATAAGGTGGTGTGAGTCTCAACCTATAGGTGACCTCGTTCACTCTCCGAAGGACCGTGAATGGTCCCACATACCGGGGTTCTAGCTTATGACTGGGCAAACGGAGCTGGAGGTTCCTCGTGGACAGCCAGGCTTTATCCCCTGGGTGGAACACTGGAGCCTCACTCCGCCGCCTGTCCGCCTGTGTTTTTTGCTGCTGAACCGCCTGCTGCAGAAGGACCCTAGCAGCGGACCAGACTCCCTCAGCCCTCCCAAACCACTCCTCCACCGCCTGAACCTCACCAGAACCCCTCCCCCAGGGGCACAAACGGGGCTGAAAACCCAGTACCACCTGGAAGGGGGTCAGACCAGTGGAGGCGTGGCGTAGGGAGTTCTGAGCGTATTCCGCCCAGGGAAGGAAACGGGTCCACTCACCTGGCTGTTCCATGCAATACGCCCGAAGGAACCTCCCCAGTTCTTGGTTGGTGCGCTCCGCAGGTCTAGCTTGGTGAAGAAACGCGCTCCCCGTAGCTGCTCTATGGCCGCAGGAACGAGGGGCATTGGATATCGGAACTTCGTTGTCACCTCATTTAGTCCGCGATAGTCAATGCACGGCCTTAATCCCCCGTCCCTCTTTTTTACAAAAAAAAAGCTAGCTGAAGTAGGGGACGTAGAATGGCGAATATGCCCCTGCTCCAGTGCCTCTCGGATATACGTCTCCATATTATCCGTTTCGACCATAGAGAGCAGATATATACGTTTCCGGGGAGGCATGCCACCAGGCATCAGGTCGATGGCACAATCCCAATCACGGTGTGGAGGGAGACATTTGGCTTTTTCTTTGGAGAACACCCCGCGTAGATCTTCATATTCGGGCTGAATGTTCCCCGTGAGGGCACTCTCCGGACTCTCCAGTGATGTAGCCCCTACCGTCGTTGTAATACAGGTCTTCCTACATTTATCCGACCATCCCAGAATCCTCTGTGCGCTCCAGCTGATGGTAGGGTTGTGCTGCTGGAGCCAGGGAAGTCCCAAGATGACCGGATGTATGGATGACGAGATCACCAGCAATTCCAGTCTCTCTCGATGGCAGCCGTGTATGGTGAAGGTGACTGGACGGGTAACGTGGGTAATGGAACCGGAACCCACCGGCCGCCCATCCAGAGCTTGAACTGGCAGGGAGGACCTCAAACGGCGCAACGGCAGCCGGAGAGTGTCTACTAAAGTCCGGTCAATGAAACTCCCCGCCGCTCCGGAGTCAATCAGGGCTGTGGACACATGATCGGGGAAGTCACCAGACAGCACAACTGAACAGCAGAAAGGTCTGGCGATTTTTTTGGCCCGTAAAACACTTACTGTGCCCACCTGGGCCATCCGGCCACTTACCCCTTTCCTGCGTCCTGCTGGCACAGAGGTGCATGCCCTCCTGACATGACCCCTCTCCCCGCAGTACAGACAAAGCCGCTGACGACTCCGTCGCTCTCTCTCCTCCGCGGAGAGTCTCATGATCCCCACCTCCATCGGCTCATGTTCCGGCTCGGATCGAGGAAGGGGAGAATGCGCGCGGCGCGCCAGTTGGTCACGGTCTCGGAGCTGACCGTCGATGGCAATGGCCCGGGCGATGTAGGCGTCCAGGGGCATGGACTGACTCACACAGGCCAGCTCCATTTGGACCTCCACCCGTAGCCCCCTCCGGAAGGCGGTCCTAAGAGCCGGCTCGTTCCATCCACTGGACGCCGCCAGCGTCCGGAATGACAGAGCATACTCCGAGGCCGTGCACCTCCCCTGGGCAAGGCGCATAATCCGCTCGCCCGCATCTCTCCCCTCCGCTGGATGGTCAAATACAGCTCGGAACTGAGCGACGAATTTAGGAACCGACCGTAACTCTTCGGATCCGCTCTCCCACAGTGACGTTGCCCACTTGAGTGCACGCACCGTGAGGAGAGTGATCATCGTGTGGACCTTCTCCGAGTCCGGCACTGGCTGATCTCCCAAATACAGCTCGCACTGAAGAAGGAACCCACGACAACCCTCCGGATTGCCATCGTACTTATCGGGGGTGGCTCTCCGGAGTTCTCCTCTCGGGACGTGCCGAGACTCCACGCGATCGGGTGCCGGGGGCGCAGTGACTCCCTGTGACGTCACCGGGGGTTCCCCGCTCGATCGTGCCGTCATGAGAGACATCAGATCCCCGAGAGCAGTAACCAACCCGGAGACCTGTGCCTCCATGGCTTGGAGCCTCTCCTCCAGCTCTGGTGACCTGCCGGGTGCTCCAGCTCCCCCTCCGTGCCCGTCCATGGAGACCTAGGGATATGCGTGAGAAAAGAAAAGAGAGTTAACGGTGAAGACGACAACAGGTAGGTGAAAAAAAATAAAATAAAAGCTGCCTCTGGTTGGGCGGGTTATTCTGTGATATTGCGAGGGGTGAAAGTGAGTGATGAGGCTAAGAATGAACGAGAAAGAGGAAATAGATTTATAAGATTTAATAAACATGAAAGACAGCAATACACAAAGAAAGACTAATAACCCGCAAGGGTTGAACAGAACATGGAGTTAACTAGTGACCCTGATGACCGATGAGGAACAGGTGTGGGTCATCAGGGTGTTGCTACCATCTTCCTCCGACCGCCGGTTAGAACGCCGGCGAGGATGATCGCTGGAGAGGAGGAGGGACCAGTGCTCTGCGCGGGGCATTCGTTACACCAGGCTGTGCCTAGGCAGATGATTGACTAGGACAGGGAGAGGTAGCTGGAGGGGCATCTACAGCCATGGAGGGAACACCCAAGTACCCCGCAGAAGACAGCTAGTACAGGGTCTCAAAGCAATTTGAAAGTCTTAAGTCTGGACTCGGGGGAAGAAGGCAGGCGCACCAAGAACGATTCTTCTCATTCTTTCTGGTTCCGACACGCATCCATTTACGCTCACCTGGAGTCGAACAATGAGCAGCCATTATCTGGTTCAAGCTAGTAGAGGGTGCAGTGGCGGAAGATCTTAGTCCAGGAAGTCATTATAATCCTCTTGGATGTTTTGATAGGAAGCTTTTAAAGATGCCGTTAGACTCATATAATCCTTATTCAGTTCAAGGCTTTTGGTCAAATGTTGTATTTCTTCATGAAGAGTAACAATCCTTTCTTTAGCTGCATCAAGTTTAATACATTTTTCACAAATGAAGGTATCATCGGACCTTTCCCCGTGACAACTACAAACATGTCGCAGATTATACACTTAACAGCATGCTAGTCCCCAGCAGATTCAAAGGAATTTTCACTGCTGAACGCCGACAGTCCAAGGGAACAAACATTCTCCAGCTCCGCCTGGGACTACTACCGCGAACGCCCTGCACAACTGTGTTGTTGTCTGTCTCTCGTTGAATGTTAAGAGCAAGAGAGAAGCGCAGGGCGGTGGGTGATGACTGGGTCGGTGTCCCCAGTGTCTTTAGTAGTTCTATAGAGAGCGTTGGATGAGTTGAGATCAGTTGTTGGTATTCAGGTACTAAAGCGGTGAAGAAGTTGAATGAAAAAAGTTGAGGACAAACTAAGACATTGGTAAACGTGTTAAATGCAGAGTTTTGATTCAACGGTTATTGAAAGTTTAAATAACTTGGGGCAGCTAGCCAAGTTGCAACAAACAGCACGGCAACGCGGAAGTGTGACATTTACTGTATGTGCTTATGAGTCTTCCTGAGGCCAGGTACAAGGTTCAGAACCACTGACCTAAGGCATTCCTATCACCTATATTGTTTGATATTACTCATTCAACCCCAGGTTATTCAATCTAGGAGGACCTCAGCCTCTGGGTCTCACAAACTTGTCCTACTCTTTGTGAGGAGGGGGGAGAAGGGAGGAGGGGGGAGGGGGGAGAAGGGAGGATGGGGGAGGAGAGAGCGATAATATGTCAGTGTAGTAAACAATTAGTGAACCTCAGTGATTATCAATGCTCTACATCAATCATCGTGTCGTTGAACACCACCGTAACTCAACCTTGACAACAGCATCTTATAAAACACACAGGCATTATACAGGAGCTTTCAGAGTCTCTCCTTTCTCTCTGTATCTTTCTTTCCCTCTTTCTCTTTCTCTATCTCTTTGTCTCTCTCTCTCTCACTCTCCCTTTCTCTCTCTCTCACTCATTCTCCCCTCCGCCTCTCCCTCTCTTTCTCTCTCTCTCTCACTCTCCCTTTCTCTCTCTCTCACTCATTCTCCCCCCCGCCTCTCCCTCTCTTTCTCTCTCACTCTCCCTTTCTCTCTCTCTCACTCATTCTCCCCCCCGCCTCTCCCTCTCTTTCTCTCTCACTCTCCCTTTCTCTCTCTCTCATTCATTCTCCCCCCCGCCTCTCCCTCTCTTTCTCTCTCACTCTCTCTCACTCATTCTCCCCCCCGCCTCTCCCTCTCTTTCTCTCTCTCTCACTCTCCCTTTCTCTCTCTCACTCATTCTCCCCCCCCCGCCTCTCCCTCTCTTTCTCTCTCTCTCTCTCTTTTATGATGGTAAGTTGCCATTTTTTCTCAGATTTTCAGGCTGCCAAGTGGGGCAGGGGTCTAAGGCACTGCATCTTAGTGCTAGAGGCCAGACACCCTGGTTTGAAACCAGTCTGAATCACAACCGGCCGTGATTGGGAGTCCCATAGGGCTGCGCACAATTGGCCCAGCGTCGTCTGAGTTTGGCCGGTGTAGGCCGTCATTGTAAATAAGAATTTGTTAAAAATAACCTAGTATCCCTACTGTAGCCCCTTAGACGCAGGCTGCCATCCATTTTAAATCCTCCCGACAGTTTTGTACAGACTCGAGCAAAAACAGTGTTTCTTTTACACCACTGGAAAATCTAAAATGTTTTTCTTTGCAACTCTGCCTAGAAGGCCAGCATCCCGGAGTCGCCTCTTCACTGTTGATGTTGAGACTGGTGTTTTGTGGGTACTATTTAATGAAGCTGCCAGTTGAGGACTTATGAGGCGTCTGTTTCTCAAACTAGACACTCTAATGTACTTGTCCTCTTGCTCAGTTGTGCAACGGGGCCTCCCACTCCTCTTTCTATTCTGGTTAGAGCCAGTTTCTAAACTTGGCAATTTCTCGCATGGAATAGCCTTCATTTTCTCGGAACAAGAATAGACTGACGAGTTTCAGAAGAAATAATGTTATTTTGATGGACAAAAAAATTGCTTTTCTTTTAAAAACAAGGACATTTCTAAGTGAGCCCAAACTTTTGAACGGTAGTGTACATTGCAATACTGTTGTATGTTGGTATTATACATTTTGTTTTGTAGATATGGAGTGGTATAATAATGTTATATGATGTACTGTTTTATATGTAATGTAATGGTGGTATTATACATGTTGTATTGTAGATATGTAGTGGTGTAATAATGTTATATGATGTACTGTTTTATATGTAATGTAATGGTGGTATTATACATGTTGTATTGTAGATATGTAGTGGTGTAATAATGTTATATGATGTACTGTTTTATATGTAATGTAATGGTGGTATTATACATGTTGTATTGTAGATATGTAGTGGTGTAATAATGTTATATGATGTACTGTTTTATATGTAATGTAATGGTGGTATTATACATGTTGTATTGTAGATATGTAGTGGTGTAAGAATGTTATATGATGTACTGTTTTATATGTAATGTAATGGTGGTATTATACATGTTGTATTGTAGATATGTAGTGGTGTAATACTGTTATATGATGTACTGTTTTATATGTAATGTAATGGTGGTATTATACATGTTGTATTGTAGATATGTAGTGGTGTAATAATGTTATATGATGTACTGTTTTATATGTAATGTAATGGTGGTATTATACATGTTGTATTGTAGATATGTAGTGGTGTAATAATGTTATATGATGTACTGTTTTATATGTAATGTAATGGTGGTATTATACATGTTGTATTGTAGATATGTAGTGGTGTAATAATGTTATATGATGTACTGTTTTATATGTAATGTAATGGTGGTATTATACATGTTGTATTGTAGATATGTAGTGGTGTAATAATGTTATATGATGTACTGTTTTATATGTAATGTAATGGTGATATTATACATGTTGTATTGTAGATATGTAGTGGTGTAATAATGTTATATGATGTACTGTTTTATATGTAATGTAATGGTGGTATTGTACATGTTGTATTGTAGATATGTAGTGGTGTAATAATGTTATATGATGTACTTTTTTATATGTAATGTAATGGTGGTATTATACATGTTGTATTGTAGATATGTAGTGGTGTAATAATGTTATATGATGTACTGTTTTATATGTAATGTAATGGTGGTATTATACATGTTGTATTGTAGATATGTAGTGGTGTAATAATGTTATATGATGTACTGTTTTATATGTAATGTAATGGTGGTATTATACATGTTGTATTGTAGATATGTAGTGGTGTAATAATGTTATATGATGTACTGTTTTATATGTAATGTAATGGTGGTATTATACATGTTGTATTGTAGATATGTAGTGGTGTAATAATGTTATATGATGTACTGTTTTATATGTAATGTAATGGTGGTATTATACATGTTGTATTGTAGATATGTAGTGGTGTAATAATGTTATATGATGTACTGTTTTATATGTAATGTAATGGTGGTATTATACATGTTGTATTGTAGATATGTAGTGGTGTAATAATGTTATATGATGTACTGTTTTATATGTAATGTAATGGTGGTATTATACATGTTGTATTGTAGATATGTAGTGGTGTGATAATGTTATATGATGTACTGTTTTATATGTAATGTAATGGTGGTATTATACATGTTGTATTGTAGATATGTAGTGGTGTGATAATGTTATATTATGTACTGTTTTATATGTAATGTAATGGTGGTATTATACATGTTGTATTGTAGATATGTAGTGGTGTGATAATGTTATATGATGTACTGTTTTATATGTAATGTAATGGTGGTATTATACATGTTGTATTGTAGATATGTAGTGGTGTAATAATGTTATATGATGTACTGTTTTATATGTAATGTAATGGTGGTATTATACATGTTGTATTGTAGATATGTAGTGGTGTAATAATGTTATATGATGTACTGTTTTATATGTAATGTAATGGTGGTATTATACATGTTGTATTGTAGATATGTAGTGGTGTAATAATGTTTTATGATGTACTGTTTTATATGTAATGTAATGGTGGTATTATACATGTTGTATTGTAGATATGTAGTGGTGTAATAATGTTATATGATGTACTGTTTTATATGTAATGTAATGGTGGTATTATACATGTTGTATTGTAGATATGTAGTGGTGTAATAATGTTATATGATGTACTGTTGTATATGTAATGTAATGGTGGTATTATACATGTTGTATTGTAGATATGTAGTGGTGTAATAATGTTATATGATGTACTGTTTTATATGTAATGTAATGGTGGTATTATACATGTTGTATTGTAGATATGTAGTGGTGTAATAATGTTATATGATGTACTGTTTTATATGTAATGTAATGGTGATATTGTACATGTTGTATTGTAGATATGTAGTGGTGTAATAATGTTATATGATGTACTGTTTTATATGTAATGTAATGGTGGTATTGTACATGTTGTATTGTAGATATGTAGTGGTGTAAAAATGTTATATGATGTACTGTTTTATATGTAATGTAATGGTGGTATTATACATGTTGTATTGTAGATATGTAGTGGTGTAATAATGTTATATGATGTACTGTTTTATATGTAATGTAATGGTGGTATTATACATGTTGTATTGTAGATATGTAGTGGTGTAATAATGTTATATGATGTACTGTTTTATATGTAATGTAATGGTGGTATTATACATGTTGTATTGTAGATATGTAGTGGTGTAATAATGTTATATGATGTACTGTTTTATATGTAATGTAATGGTGGTATTATACATGTTGTATTGTAGATATGTAGTGGTGTAATAATGTTATATGATGTACTGTTTTATATGTAATGTACTGGTGGTATTATACATGTTGTATTGTAGATATGTAGTGGTGTAATAATGTTATATGATGTACTGTTTTATATGTAATGTAATGGTGATATTATACATGTTGTATTGTAGATATGTAGTGGTGTAATAATGTTATATGATGTACTGTTTTATATGTAATGTAATGGTGATATTATACATGTTGTATTGTAGATATGTAGTGGTGTAATAATGTTATATGATGTACTGTTTTATATGTAATGTAATGGTGATATTATACATGTTGTATTGTAGATATGTAGTGGTGTAATAATGTTATATGATGTACTGTTTTATATGTAATGTAATGGTGGTATTATACATGTTGTATTGTAGATATGTAGTGGTGTAATAATGTTATATGATGGACTGTTTTATATGTAATGTAATGGTGGCATTATACATGTTGTATTGTAGATATGTAGTGGTGTAATAATGTTATATGATGTACTGTTTTATATGTAATGTAATGGTGGTATTATACATGTTGTATTGTAGATATGTAGTGGTGTAATAATGTTATATGATGTACTGTTTTATATGTAATGTAATGGTGGTATTATACATGTTGTATTGTAGATATGTAGTGGTGTAATAATGTTATATGATGTACTGTTTTATATGTAATGTAATGGTGGTATTATACATGTTGTATTGTAGATATGTAGTGGTGTAATAATGTTATATGATGTACTGTTTTATATGTAATGTAATGGTGGTATTATACATGTTGTATTGTAGATATGTAGTGGTGTAATAATGTTATATGATGTACTGTTTTATATGTAATGTAATGGTGGTATTATACATGTTGTATTGTAGATATGTAGTGGTGTAATAATGTTATATGATGTACTGTTTTATATGTAATGTAATGGTGGTATTATACATGTTGTATTGTAGATATGTAGTGGTGTAATAATGTTATATGATGTACTGTTTTATATGTAATGTAATGGTGGTATTATACATGTTGTATTGTAGATATGTAGTGGTGTAATAATGTTATATGATGTACTGTTTTATATGTAATGTAATGGTGGTATTATTCATGTTGTATTGTAGATATGTAGTGGTGTAATAATGTTATATGATGTACTGTTTTATATGTAATGTAATGGTGGTATTATACATGTTGTATTGTAGATATGTAGTGGTGTAATAATGTTATATGATGTACTGTTTTATATGTAATGTAATGGTGATATTATACATGTTGTATTGTAGATATGTAGTGGTGTAATAATGTTATATGATGTACTGTTTTATATGTAATGTAATGGTGGTATTATACATGTTGTATTGTAGATATGTAGTGGTGTAATAATGTTATATGATGTACTGTTTTATATGTAATGTAATGGTGGTATTATACATGTTGTATTGTAGATATGTAGTGGTGTAATAATGTTATATGATGTACTGTTTTATATGTAATGTAATGGTGGTATTATACATGTTGTATTGTAGATATGTAGTGGTGTAATAATGTTATATGATGTACTGTTTTATATGTAATGTAATGGTGGTATTATACATGTTGTATTGTAGATATGTAGTGGTGTAATAATGTTATATGATGTACTGTTTTATATGTAATGTAATGGTGGTATTATACATGTTGTATTGTAGATATGTAGTGGTGTAATAATGTTATATGATGTACTGTTTTATATGTAATGTACTGGTGGTATTATACATGTTGTATTGTAGATATGTAGTGGTGTAATAATGTTATATGATGTACTGTTTTATATGTAATGTAATGGTGATATTATACATGTTGTATTGTAGATATGTAGTGGTGTAATAATGTTATATGATGTACTGTTTTATATGTAATGTAATGGTGATATTATACATGTTGTATTGTAGATATGTAGTGGTGTAATAATGTTATATGATGTACTGTTTTATATGTAATGTAATGGTGATATTATACATGTTGTATTGTAGATATGTAGTGGTGTAATAATGTTATATGATGTACTGTTTTATATGTAATGTAATGGTGGTATTATACATGTTGTATTGTAGATATGTAGTGGTGTAATAATGTTATATGATGGACTGTTTTATATGTAATGTAATGGTGGCATTATACATGTTGTATTGTAGATATGTAGTGGTGTAATAATGTTATATGATGTACTGTTTTATATGTAATGTAATGGTGGTATTATACATGTTGTATTGTAGATATGTAGTGGTGTAATAATGTTATATGATGTACTGTTTTATATGTAATGTAATGGTGGTATTATACATGTTGTATTGTAGATATGTAGTGGTGTAATAATGTTATATGATGTACTGTTTTATATGTAATGTAATGGTGGTATTATACATGTTGTATTGTAGATATGTAGTGGTGTAATAATGTTATATGATGTACTGTTTTATATGTAATGTAATGGTGGTATTATACATGTTGTATTGTAGATATGTAGTGGTGTAATAATGTTATATGATGTACTGTTTTATATGTAATGTAATGGTGGTATTATACATGTTGTATTGTAGATATGTAGTGGTGTAATAATGTTATATGATGTACTGTTTTATATGTAATGTAATGGTGGTATTATACATGTTGTATTGTAGATATGTAGTGGTGTAATAATGTTATATGATGTACTGTTTTATATGTAATGTAATGGTGGTATTATACATGTTGTATTGTAGATATGTAGTGGTGTAATAATGTTATATGATGTACTGTTTTATATGTAATGTAATGGTGGTATTATTCATGTTGTATTGTAGATATGTAGTGGTGTAATAATGTTATATGATGTACTGTTTTATATGTAATGTAATGGTGGTATTATACATGTTGTATTGTAGATATGTAGTGGTGTAATAATGTTATATGATGTACTGTTTTATATGTAATGTAATGGTGATATTATACATGTTGTATTGTAGATATGTAGTGGTGTAATAATGTTATATGATGTACTGTTTTATATGTAATGTAATGGTGGTATTATACATGTTGTATTGTAGATATGTAGTGGTGTAATAATGTTATATGATGTACTGTTTTATATGTAATGTAATGGTGGTATTATACATGTTGTATTGTAGATATGTAGTGGTGTAATAATGTTATATGATGTACTGTTTTATATGTAATGTAATGGTGGTATTATACATGTTGTTTTGTAGATATGGAGTGGTATAATAATGGTATATGATGTACTGTTTTATATGTAATGTAATGGTGGTATTATACATGTTGTATTGTAGATATGTAGTGGTGTAATAATGTTATATGATGTACTGTTTTATATGTAATGTAATGGTGGTATTATACATGTTGTATTGTAGATATGGAGTGGTGTAATAATGTTATATGATGTACTGTTTTATATGTAATGTAATGGTGGTATTATACATGTTGTATTGTAGATATGTAGTGGTGTAATAATGGTATATGATGTACTGTTTTTGTCTTTTTTTATGTGTAATGTAGGTGCCTTAATGGGACCCCAGGAAGAGTAGCTGCTGCCAAGGATCCCTAATAATTTGCTCTGTTAAACCCTTCGGAATTCAAATGGTAAGAAGGAGAGAAATAGTTGACGCATCATAATTCTTATAATAACTTGCGGCTGAACTTCGTTATTTAACCGTTCATGTCTTCCATTGGGAATGTCTTGATCTACTTCAAATAAGGTCTGTGTTTAGTGCAGGCCTAAACCGCCTCTGTGTTTTGATACTCGTGTAAATCTCACTAAGATAAGGTCTGTGTTTAGTGCAGGCCTAAACCGCCTCTGTGTTTTGATACTCGTGTAAATCTCGCTAAGATAAGGTAACGTTTCTCAACACATTTTCATAAATCCACAAAAAAAGTGCTTATATTTAGCCAATATTGATCAGAGTTTCCTTGTCCTATAGATATCTACACAGTTATCAAATTGGAAAGGTGGTGTAAGACACACGACACACAGACCTTATTTGATGTGAATCTAAAAATATCCTATGGAATAAATGATTGAAGGAACCGCTTTTCAGATTTAGCTGGAAGGTGTCATGGGAATTATGACTCACACTTTGGTAGTCAATTCTTACCTATTATTAAAATAGGATTTCCTGCATATAGAAGTTACAGTTTTCATCACAGTAGCAACAGTGAATATATCTAGTTATGAAGAGGTCTCTTAATAACCAATAAAAAAGATAAGCAGGGAAGAAGGGAAATTAATATCTGTCAGTCAACTCTCCAGTAGGAGGTGCTTCCTATTGCTGTTGTTTTTTTTTATGGTGGATATAACGTTGAAGATCTGACGTTGTCTCAAAGGTACACATTTATATTTTATGCAAGGATTGACTATGTTGAAAATGTGTTACAATGATGACGTAATCCCGTGGTTGAAATATCTCAAAACAACACCTTGATGACTTTTAAAAAATCCAATCTATTTTAGATTCCACGTCACAATACATTGACAAATGATGTTGGAAAAACGTTGATTCAACCTATTTGTGCCCAGTGGGATGTGAACATGTTTGTTTGCGTAAGGGGGATAGGACCAAGGCACTGGGTCCCTACAAAGCCACACACTGGGTCTGGTTGTCACACCTGCGATAAAGCCTCCACATCTGACAACAATTATCCCCCAGTTCAAAGCTCCCTGACATTATCATCACTACCGCAATCATAACAGTAATCCCACCAAAGTCGAAAAGGACTCATCAGTCTTCTCCTGTCTGTCGATGCTCTGACACAGTGGGAGGTGAAGGAACTGGTGAGAAAACACACACGCATGCACCATACACACGTCAACATGCTGTGTTCTCCCCAGCGCAGTCATCCTGCAGTGAGTTTATTATGCTTTCTGCTCTGACATGTTAGGTGCTCTTTTATCTGTGGAATATAACGTATGAAGGCTTTTCTTACAACAATCTCAACTCTCTGCCATTGCTTTGGGATGTGGAGGAGAACCTGTGTTATATGAGTCTGTCAAACCCCTAAACCTCTCTATAACTAACTATAGCCCACTGTTCTGAGGGGGTATCTCTTCAATAAGGTTGGAGTAAGGTTGGAGTGTAGTGCTGAGAGAGAGAGAGAGAGAGAGAGGCAGAGGGAGAGAGAGAGGCAGAGGGAGAGAGAGAGAGAGAGACAGAGGCAGAGGCAGAGAGGCAGAGAGGCAGAGAGGCAGAGAGGCAGAGAGGCAGAGAGGCAGAGAGGCAGAGAGAGAGAGAGAGAGAGAGAGAGAGAGACAGAGACAGAGACAGAGAGACAGAGAGACAGAGAGACAGAGAGAGAGAGACAGAGACAGAGAGAGAGATGCCGAAGAACAGCTTGTGATTCATTCAACTTTTTTCATTCAACATTCAAACTTTTGATTACTAAGAGTGAGACAAACGGATCAGAATTGACATAAAAATACTACTAATAAACCCAGACAACTGAAGATCCAAAATAATCGACACCGTGAGTAAAAATCTATCCAGCTAGCTAACTCAACCGTTAGCCTCAACCGTTAGTCTCGTCCGTCGGCACCTATTGTTTACCGTTGGTAACCATAGCAACATGGCTACCGTGAAGAAAGCAGCGGAGAACGTTAAACTTTCCCCTCGTTTTATAGAAATCCCACCCCATCATAAATCAAAGGGAAGAATTATGTTTAAACAGAACATACAGAGGGAAAACCCACATACGTTGTTTGCTGACTGCTCACACAACGGGACCGTTACCAACTTACTGTTCTACAGTGAACACACCACTGCCTGGCATGCAGCCATAACCAGACACTTCCCTCACACAACGGGACCGTTACCAACTTACTGTTCTACAGTGAACACACCACTGCCTGGCATGCAGCCATAACCAGACACTTCCCTCACACAACGGGACCGTTACCAACTTACTGTTCTACAGTGAACACACCACTGCCTGGCATGCAGCCATAACCAGACACTTCCCTCACACAACCAAAAAGGGGATCTGCAAGGGAAGGCTAATTCACATTTTTGAGGATAGTGAAAAGTCACAGGAAAATAGACTCCTGACCGTAAATATATATCAAAATGGCACAGTAATGGTCCAGGGAAGTGAGGCTGCACTCAGTTCTTTTTTGCAGGACTCTCCCGTTCTAGGGAACCTAGCCGCGGCAAAAAGGGACAAGAACAGCACCCCAGTATCCCCCTCTCCAACGGATACCCCAACAGCAGTTCTGCCCCAGCTCCAGGACATATCCCTCCCCCTACCTGTACACAACCATCAGAATAATGATGGCAGCTAAGGGAGAAGCTGTCTCAGTTGGAACTAGAGGTGACTGAGCTCAGAGAGCAACTTCCTTACTACACTGAGCCTCTACAGGACCAGCTGAACCAGTGGCGGACTCAACTAAAAACATCAGTCCAGGAGCTGAGAGAGAACTTCAGCACAGCGCTGGAGGAGGAGAAAGGGGCCATGCGAAGAGAACTACGCAGGCAAAGAAGGAGATGGCATCAGAGCTATCTGTCATTAAAATGGTACTACATCCGAAAGAAGAGTCAAAAATCTCTACAGAACAGCTGCAGCTCCTCAACACTACAAAACCTTCTTCCACTAACCCCCCGTCAACCACCTCCTTACCCTGCACCGTCCCACCCATACCCACATCCACATTCCACAAGGAGGTACACACAATGATGACAACTGCAGAGAGAAGCTCCTCGGATGCCCCTGACACCCCTTCACATACCCCCCCCCCAGTACACAGGTCCTGCATAAACCAGCCCCTGTATGTGAAACCACCAACCACAAGGTGGTCAAATTCTGGTGCCCAAAAGTGCAGGATGCACTAAATATTATATCCAAGCCTGACTTGGGAACACCAGGCCACATTATCATCCACAGTGGCACCAACAACATGAGAGATGATCAGGAGAGAGTAGGCAGCCTGGTCAGCAGAATGGCAGAGAAAGCCTCTGAGTCTTTCCCTAACTCCCGCATCACCATCTCCACTCTGCTGCCCCGCAAAGATTTCCACCCCCATACCATCCAGAGAGTCAACGCTGACATCACAAGAGGTTGTGCCAGGATCCCGAATGTGCACGTTGCTCAACACCCGACCATCACCCCTGAGCACCTGTACGACCACTCCGACCTGAGGAAACAGTCAGTGGGACTGTTCACCAAAACCTTGAAGGATGTGGCACTCGGCAGACCAACACTGCTTGCCCAACAGGACAGACGACCACCCAGGACCACCTTCCAGATGTCATCACCACGCAGAGTCGCCGACCAGACTACGTCATCACCAACAAGCCACAGGCACCCTCGACACCAACCGAGACCCCAACGAAGCCGCAAGAACGGACCAGGGCCAATATACTACCCCACACCAGAGCACCACCACTACCAGACAACAGTCAGCACCACGACCCAGTCTTGCCCCCCCTTCTCCTCAGGTGGCACCGCAACAGAACCGGTGCAGCTATTCGGAGGCTCTCACCGGACCAGATAACTCTGTGGGACTGAGTGAGATCAAACAGCTCCTCCACTACATCTACACTAAACTACAGTAAAAAAAACACTCACACTGACACAACCACACACTCACACTGACACTGACCCATCGTCACTCACACTAACCAGATATAGACATTCACACTGACCCATCCACACACACTCCCGCACACACACACACTCACACTGACCCATCCACACACACACACACACACAAACACACACACACACACACACACACACACACACTGACCCATCCACACACACACTCACACTGACCCATCGTCACTCACACTAACCAGATATAGACACTCACACTGACCCATCCACACTCACTCCTGCACACACACATTAACATACACAATCAATAACTCAAACTCACCCAAACACTCACACATACATTATCTTACACAGTGGAGGATATGAACAGACACACTCACACGTACATATATAAATACCTACATGACACTTTGGAGAAACAATATAATGTGAGTAATGTTCTGTATTGTCTCACCCTTAGTAACCTAGTTAGTCTTAGAAATATAGTCCTCTCTTGTAATAGTCATTCTTAATATTCATACTTTTTGCAATGAGATCACTAACAATTAGCATGTGGAACATCCAGGGCCTAAACTGGACAGCCTTAGGACTGAAGAGTCTGGCCCTGGAGTTCAACAAAAACGTAAAAGATGATGATATCATTATTCTGCAGGAGACATGGTGCAAGGCAGATATAGTCACGCACTGTCCCACAGGCTACAGAGAAATAATTTTACCATCCCAAAAACACATCTCTGTCAATAGAGGCAGAGATTCTGGAGGAATGATTATATGGTACAAATCCCAACTACAAAACCTAATTGACCCCCAAAAAATTGGCAAATATCACATTTGGCTTAGACTAAAAAAAGAACTTACACTGACAGGAAAAAACTTGTTCCTGTGTGCAATATATATCCCCCCCTCAGAATCCCCCTATTTCTCAGAAGAAATATTCTCCACCCTTGAGGAAGAGACGAGCCACTTCCAGGCCCAGGGAAATGTGCTCATCTGTGGGGACACAAATGCACGCACAGGAACACTACCTGACCAAATGAGCACACGAGGGGACAGCTATATCACAGGCCAAGCTGTCTCTAATCCTTTTAACCTTTCCTACAGGAACAACAGTGACAGCATCGTCAACAAGAATGGAAAAGACCTATTGCAGCTCTGTCGAAGCCTGGGTCTGTACTTTGTCAATGGTAGGTTACAGGGGGACTCTTTAGGAAGATTCACCTATTGCTCTCCTCTTGGCCAAAGCACAGTAGACTACATGATAACAGATATGGACCCTTTCTCTCTCAGCTCATTCACTGTTAAGCCACTAACACCTCTGTCTGATCACAGCCAAATTACCCTGTTCCTCAAAAGATCAGACATAGAAGCAACCACACATTCACAGCCTAATAAGCTGTACAACATCAAACATTCATACTGCTGTCACGGTCGGGTGTGTAGAGAGTAGACCAAGGCGCAGCGTAGCGATAGTTCGATCATTTATTAGAATAAACTATACTTGATGGGAACTACACAAAATAACGATGATGCAGATAAATGAAAAGGAAACACTTACTTACGACACGGGACAATATGACAATGAACCAAGCCATGGGAGTGGAACACACACATATAAGTAGGATCCCTAATTAGAGGTAATGCATAGCAGCTGCTTCTAATTAGGGATCCCACACACAACACCACACAGACGTAGAACTACTAGAACTGCCAGAATCTGACCATAGCCTGACAGTACCCCCGCTCAAAGGCGCAGACTCCCGGCCGCAAGAAAACAAACACAATACATGAGGGGAGGGTCAGGGAGGGAAAAACAACACACAATAAACATCGCAGGTGGCGGTTCCGGCCCCCGCGAAGTGGAATTCTTCCTCCTTTTTTCTACTGGGCCTGGACTGGGCACCGGTGTGGCAGGCGACTCTGGCCATGGAGCGTGGCAGATAACTAGTCCATGAATGGACCTCAGTGGGTTAAGAGACTCGGGCCATGGAGCGGGGCAAATAACCGGGCCAGGACTGGGCACCGGTGTGGCAGGCGACTCCGGCCAGTGGACCACCACGGGAGGCTCCGGGCTGTGGACCGTTACGGGAGGCTCCGGGCTGTCGACCGTCGCTGGAGTCTCTGGGCTGTCGACCGTCGCTGGAGTCTCTGGGCTGTCGACCGTCGCTGGAGGCTCTGTGCGAGGAACAGGTACGGGACGTACCGGACTGGGGAGGCGCACCGGTGGTCGGTGCATGGAGCCGGCACTGGAGGCACCTGGCTGGGCGCACGCAATGGAGGTCGGGTGCAGGGAGTCAGCACAGGTGGCACCGGACTAGTGACACGCACGTCATGGCGAGTGCGAGCAGGCGGCCTGACCCGGACTGGGCACCGGTGGAGCGGACTGCTCTGGCACTGGAGTGTAGCAGACGGCCGGACCCGGACTGGGCACCGGTGGAGCGGACTACTCTGGCACTGGAGTGTAGCAGACGGCCGGACCCGGACTAGGCACCGGTGGAGCGGACTGCTCTGGCACTGGAGTGTAGAAGACGACCGGACCCGGACTGGGCACCGGTGGAGCGGACTGTTCTGGCACTGGAGTGTAGAAGACGGCCGGACCCGGACTGGGCACCGGTGGAGCGGACTGTTCTGGCACAGGAGTGGAGTAGACGACCGGACCCGGACTGTTCCATTCTGACATTTCCTTTTCTACTTCCTCCGCTATCTCCCACATTTCCTCCAATATTTTTCCAAATATTCCTCCTTTTGCCTCATCTCCTCTAATATTCCTCCATAGTTCAGGATAATACTGAACAGTGCCACATTTATGAAAAGTTGAACAAACTGGAAAAATCTATAAAGGACTACCAAAATCCTTTAGACTCCCCAATTACTGAGCAGGAGCTCCTTAAAAAACTTAAAGCCCTCAAATCAAAAAAACATGCGGACCTGATGGGATCCTAAATGAGATGCTCAAATTCACTAGTGAAAAATATCAATTGGCTATATTAAAATTGTTTAACTTGATCCTGAGTGTAGGTTACTTCCCTGACATCTGGAACCAAGGACTCCAATAAGACCAATCTTTAAAAACGGAGACGCATCCTAACAATTACAAAGGGATTTGTGTGAACAGTAACCTGGAGAAGGTTTTCTGTAGTATTATAAATGTAAGAGTCCTAAACTTCCGTAATAAGCACAATATCCTGAGTAAAAGCCAAATTGGATTTATACCAAAACATAGAACAACAGATCATATTTACACCCTACACACACTAATAGATAAACACGTCCACAAAAATAAGACAAAACTCTATTCTTGCTTTATTGACTTCCAAAAAGCATTTGATTCTATCTGGCATACAGGACTGTTCTACAAAGTCATTGAAAGTGGTGTAGGGGGTAAAACATATGACATTATAAAATCAATGTATACAGGCAACATGTGTAGCATAAAATTGGCAAGAAACAAACTGAATCATTTAACCAGGGGTGGGGCCTCCGCCAGGGTTGCAATCTCAGCCCTGTGCTATTTAACGTTTACATCAATGAATTGGCCAATATTCTAGAAAAGTCCTCAGCCCCTGGTGTTAGTCTCCACAATTCGGAAGTTAGATGCCTGCTCTTTGCAGATGACCTGTGCCTGCTTTCACCCACAGCACATGGCCTACAGCAGAGCTTGGACCTGCTAGAGCAGTACTGTCAGAACTGGGCCCTGACAGTAAACCCCAAAAATACCAAAATAATGATTTTCCAGACAAATTCCAGATCCCAGGGAATAAAACCAAAGTTCTCAATTGGTGCAAAACATATAGAGTATTGCACACAATACAACTATTTAGGTTTAAAAATAAGTTTGACTGGACACCTAAATAATGCAATGAATGAACTGAGAGACAAAGCACGCAAGGCCTTCTACGCCATTAAAAAACAAATCCAAATTGAAATACCTATTACAATTAGGCAAAAACTAATTAAATGCATGATTGAACCAATCACACTCTATGGCAGCGAGGTGTGGGGTCCACTTACAAAACAAGATTTTACCCACTGGGACAAACATCCCATTGAGACCTTGCACGCAGAACATTGTAAGATTCTCCTACATGTCCAGAGGAAAACTACAAACAAAGCATGCAGGGCAGAATTAGGCCGATATCCACTAATATTAAAAACTCAAAAAAGAGCAATTAAGTTTTGGAAACACCTAAAACACAGTGACCCCCTCTCATATCATTACCAAGCCCTGCAATACCAAGAGTTGAGCAAAGATAAGAGTCCCTTCATCCAACTGGTCCGGGGGCTGAGTTCACAAACTTGTTTCCACTAACACACTGAAGCCTCAGGACAAGAACATCCAATCAATGATAATTAACCAAATTACAAAACATCTAAAACAAAACTACATTACCTATTGGAAAACACAAACACAAGCACAAAGCAAAATGCAGTGCTATTTGGCCCTAAATCGACAGTACACCATGGCAAACTATCTGACCATGGTGACTGATCAAAACCTCAGGAAAACCTTGACAAAGTACAGGCTCAGCGAGCACAGCCTTGCTATTGAGAAGGGGGTACTGGCTCCCTGTAGAGGAAAGGCTGTGCAATCACTGCACCACAGCAGAACCTGAGACAGAGCTGCACTTCCTCACAAAATGTGTGCAATACTCTATATGTTTTGAATTGTGGAGAGAGAGAGAGAGAGAGAGAGAGAGAGAGAGAGAGAGAGAGAGAGAGAGAGAGCGAGAGAGAGAGAGAGAGAGAGAGAGAGAGAGAGAGACTGGGTTTGGAGCAATTCAAATTAACTAAGGGTCATATGAGTTTCTCTCTTTATTGGCATGACACCAGTATTTGTATTACTGTAGCCTCTCTCTCCCTCTCTCCCTCTCCTAATGGAACTGTAAGGTAAATAGAGTAAGCAAAGTAAGAATAGGGAGTATCAAGCTGAACTAAACCACCTGCTCAACAGTTCCCATGGGAATTAGATCCAAGTAGCTCCTCAGTACAATAGCTCTCCGCAAGAGAAGACGTTAATAAAGATAAGGGTTCCCTGGTGGGGAAGGGGAGCGACAGAGCCGGGTAGATAGAGAGGGTAGACAGAGAGGGCAGACAGAGAGGGCAGACAGAGAGGGCAGACAGAGAGGGCAGACAGAGAGGGCAGACAGACAGGGCAGACAGAGAGGGCAGACAGAGGGGGATGGAATAGCGATTCTCCAGGAGACACATTACAGGGTCATTCCAGAATTGGAGGACAATGTAGGCATCAACACTTTTGAAAAATTAACCCTTTATTTTATAATTTTCTGTTATGTATTTTAATAAACCGTAAAATAATTTGATTCGTCCAGCTCAGGCATCAAAGGTACACTTTTTATGAGATGTTTTATTTGTTGTTTGCTATACTTGGCCAACCCTGTTACGATTACTCAGGAATCTGAAAAAAGTTTAAAATATTGTTTAATAAATCCTTTACCGTTAAGTAAAGAAAGTCACATTCACATTGAATACTCATTTAATTTCAGAAAACACTTGACATATTAATTTAAGCAACTTTTGAAATATATCATGCCCAACTTTACAAAAGTCAATAGTAAAAAAAACAACTATAAATTAGAGTAACAGGGTTGAAATTAGAGTAACAGGGTTGAAATTAGAGTAACAGGGTTGAAATTAGAGTTACAGGGTTGAAATTAGAGTCAGGGTTAAAATTAGAGTTACAAACATCAAAAATAGTAATATTACAGCAGGCCGACAACCTGGCGTTAAAATGAATGAGCATATCAGAAATAGTCATGAACTGATCAATATTTTAGAAAGCTGATGTTATAATGTTCAGATTTAATTTGAGTGGCTGGACAGAGTATCCCACTTGCGATGGCCATGTGGCGTGAGGCAACGTTCTCTGGGGTAGGAATGTGGGTCAGCACATCCTCAAAGGGATACCAAAGGAGATCGTCCCTCAACGGCCAGAAAAACTGTTTACCCCCACTCTATGCATACATTTCACCTGGCAGTGGGTCTTATTCACCTCTTGGATGATCCCTGGGTAGATGGTGTGGTCATACACCAGGGCACACCATTTCCCCACAACCTCTGGACTGCACTTCTTCTGGTGTGCTGTGTATGGGTGTTCTGCAACAGATTCCCTGTTGCAGAACACATGACATTGCGGTAGAGAATTTTCCCAGGTGAAAGAGTGACCATCTGGTGGAGCCTCGTTGTGGACGGTGCGGCTGGAAGGTCAGCTGGCATTTCTTTCACTGCATCCTCCACAGCTTGCTCCTGAATGTAAAACAATTTCACCTTTGATTGTCCCTCACTCAGAGCTTGGTACAGGGACAATGGCGTGGGGATATCAACTCCTTGGCTGACTAGCCTGTCGGCCCTCCTCTTCAATGTGCCACCCACACCATCTGGGGCACCTTTGCCATGACTGGCTTCGAAGTAGTTCCAGGTTCCTCTTGTAAACCACCTTCTTGAAAATGTCAGTACAAAAGAGGTAAAAATGATCACGCTGCTTGTACTGTGTGCAGGGACCGTTGCTAAAATGTATGGCTGTCACATCCGGGCATCTCTCTGGGATTTCACTCCAGGTGTTGCCATATGGCAGGTGGTCCCTTCAGTCTGGATGCTGATACAGTGCAGAAGGAGGTAGGGGCAGATTACCCCCCCACATAGTAAACCCCAGTGTGCAAAATGGACAGCTTGTACTTGAGAGCTGTAATTGCAGCCGTAGTTCTCAGAGAAGTCAATATGGACTGCACATTCATTTGCAGGGAGGATCAGCTTCAGGGCCCGTGAGAAAGCATATTGCTGTCTGTTATCGAGATGGCGCCTGAACTTCTGGAGCAAAATGTTAAGTTTCCACCGGCTCTTCTTGGGGGCATTCAAATTCTTTTTCAAAGTGATCTTTGAGGCTGCTCCAGGATCATTGTTGTGCTCTTTGTCCACAGTGGCCCACTGAAGGTAGGAGATGCGATCGGTGGCTCTGTAGTGGCTTTTTTGTTTTTGTGTTATTGGTATTATTGCTGCATTCCTCACATTATTATTAGTATTATTATTATTATTATAGGTATTATTGCTGCATTCCTCACATTATTATTAGTATTATTATTATTATTATAGGTATTATTGCTGCATTCCTCACATTCCCCATACATACATTGCCTGCATGTACGCGGACTGGGCCCATACATCAGTGCACTGCCTGAGCGAAAGGTACTGGTACAAAAGGTACAACCCACCTTGGCTGAGGACGTGAGAGTGTATGTCTCCTCCTGTTCGGTGTGTGCCCAGCGTAAGGCACCTAGACACCTTCCCAGGGGTAAGTTACAGCCCTTACTCATTCCACAACGGCCATGGTCTCATTTGTCCATAGACTACCTGACTGACCTTCCTCTCTCCCAGCGGAACACCACCATCCTGATCGTTGTGAACCGTTTCTCCAAAGCCTGCCGCCTCCTTCCTCTGCCCGGTCTCCCCACGGCTCTACAGACCGCGGAGGCTCTATTCACCCACGTTATCCGGCACTACGGGGTACCAGAGGATATCGTGTCTGATCGGGGTCCCCAATTCACGTCTAGGGTGTGGAAGGCGTTCATGGAACGTCTGGGGGTCTCGGTCAGTCTCACCTCCGGTTTTCACCCTGAGAGTAATGGGCAGGTGGAAAGAGTAAACCAACCACTGTTGTCGTCCGAATTGCCCCGCCCCTCGCCCTCCGGGGCATCCCTGAGGAAGGGGGGCACTGTCACGACTCCCTCCGAAGCTGCCCCCTCCCCTTGTTCGGGTGTGCTTCGGTGCTCGTCTTCACCGGCCTTCTAGCCACTGCTGAGACCCTTTTCTTGTCTGGTCTTTTCTCACACCTGGTTCATATCCATAATTACTCTGTTATATATATCCTCCTGTAGACATTTCCATTTGCCAGTTTTGTCCACCTCCTCCTTGAAAATCCAAAAACCTCCTCTGCCAATCTCTGCAACCTGTACTTCTTCAGGATTTTCCTGGTGACTATTCCTACAATGACTTGTCTGTCACTCTCTCTCTCTGAATGTGCGTACTTGCTACTGCTCATGAAAAAACAGGGATGTGCCTGAGATTTGCCGAACCAACTTGTTAACTTTGGATCTTGGAGATGGGTTTTTCCTTTTCTGTATTTTTCTGCTCGCTGTTCAACTTTCCTCAACTGATCTTGTAGTTTCTGCAACTCCCTGTTTAAATTTGCTTTGGCAGCTTTTTCTTCTTCCAAGAAACATATGAACATAAATATATTGTCACTTAACCATTTTTCCTGCAGTAAAATAGATATAGCCAGCCATTAACTGTAATCACAGTAGCAACTTATTTGAGGGTAGATACCCAGTAATTAATAGATATAAATGACTTACTAATGATGGTTGTTATAAAGTGTTACCCTTGTAATTATTACATATTATACCTGTCAAGTAAAAGTGATGCCTATTTCATTCTTCATTGTACAGATACAGATCCTTTACCTTTCTTTACTTAAATATGATCTGTGCTTACGCTAACTCGCATTCCTTAATAACCTTAATTTCTGTTCTGACCTTGAAGTCCCAGGTTGAGGTCTGACTGGATGATCAGGGCTGACTGGATGATCAGGGCTGACTGGATGATCAGGGCTGACTGGATGATCAGGGCTGAATGGATGATCAGGGCTGAATGGATGATCAGGTCTGACTGGATGATCAGGGCTGACTGGATGATCAGGGCAGACTGGATGATCAGGGCTGACTGGATGATCAGGGCTGACTGGATGATCAGGGCTGAATGGATGATCAGGGCTGACTGGATGATCAGGGCTGACTGGATGATCAGGGCTGACTGGATAATCAGGGCTGAATGGATGATCAGGGCTGACTGGATGATCAGGGCTGACTGGATGATCAGGGCTGACTGGATGATCAGGGCTGACTAGAGGGGTGTTTAATCCTTCAAGTACATTCTTGACAGATCATTGTTGCATATTTTTTAATCTGTCTTCTAATGTTGACTGTCTTCCTTGTAGACCGATGTTGCAAAGACGTATTATTAATCAAGCTACAGCTGAGAAATTTTCTGAGTCATTTGACCCGAGTTCTTTTATTGATTGTAAAAATGCTGAATTATTCCTGCAGTCTTTTAATAATCAGTGTCTGTCGGTTTTAAATCTAGTTGCTCCCTTGAAAAGTAAAAGCATGTTCCCTAATAATGTGTGCCCTTGGATGAATGATGATATAATGTCTTTCAGGAGAAAATGCCGTAAAGTTGAACGTTTATGGAAATCCACAAGTCTGGAAGTACATAGATTGTATTTGAGGGAGCTTATCTCACTGCTAAATGTTAAGATAAAACAGGCCAGGTCAGATTATTTTACTAATCTTGTAACTCAGAACAAGAACAATTCTAGAGTTCTGTTTGATACGATATCTAAGATAGTCTCTCCCCTTGCTCCCCAAGTGCCTGTACACTCAAAGAGTGATTGCAATAGGTTTTTACATGCTTTTGTAAACAAGGTGCATGATATTAGAAATACTACAAATCCATCTCTTGATGTCATTTCATGTGGGTCAGCTGCCTCATACACTTGGGATAATTTTTCACCTATCAATCTAGATGATATTAAGAGCATATTAAGTAAAATGAAACCATCTTCTAGCCCGCTCGATGTAGTGCCGACTTTGTTGTTATTTAATGTATTTGATTTACTTGGACCATTGGTTGTTAAAATGATTAACCTTTCCCTTTTAAGTGGATCTGTTCCCAGTCATTTTAAACAAGCAGTTGTCAGCCCTTTATTAAAGAAACCGAATTTGGATTCTTCTGTGCCAACTAACTATAGGCCAATATCTAAAATGCCTTTTTTATCAAAAATTCTTGAGAAAGTGGTCGCTGGCCAGCTGATTACATTTCTTAATGGTAAAAACATACTTGACAAATTTCAGTCAGGTTTCCGGAAATGCCATTCAACTGAGACGGCACTTCTTAAAGTTTCAAATGACATTCTGATGGCTGCTGACTCAAGACAGTACACAGTGCTGATTTTACTCGACTTATCTTCAGCGTTTGATACTTTAGACCATACGGTCCTGTTAAATCGATTACACAATGAAATGGGTTTTTCTGGTGTTGTTCTTAGTTGGTTTACCTCTTACCTGAGCGACAGATCATTTTGTGTGTCCGTTAATAACATTCTGTCAGATATGACCCCTTTGTTGTATGGAGTTCCTCAGGGTTCAGTTTTAGGTCCTCTCTTGTTTTTATTATATATGAGTCCGCTTGGTGAAATAATCAGAAATTTTAAAAATGTGTCTTATCACTTTTATGCTGATGACATTCAGTTGTACTGCTCTTTTAATGATTCTGAGTTTGAAAAATTAACGGATTTATTGGAATGTCTATCATGCATTAAGTCTTGGTTATATAACAATTTTCTACAACTGAATACAAAAAAGACTGAAACTATGATCATTGCTCCAGAACAAAAAATATCGCAAATTAAACAACACCTCTGTTCCTTGGACTCCTCTGTCCAGACGAGCCTAAGAAACCTTGGTGTTCTGTTTGACCAATCGATGTCCCTGGATGGTCATTCTAGACAGCTGGTCAGAAACTGTTTTTATCAATTGAGAAATATCTCTAAATTAAGAACAATACTGCCCAAAACTAACATGGAGATGATCATTCATGCTTTTATTTCTTCACGGTTAGATTATTGTAATTCTCTTTTTACTTGTTTTAACAATTGTTCTCTGAGGCGTCTTCAACTGGTTCAAAATGCCGCAGCCAGGCTTTTAACAGGAACAAACAGAAGGGCACACATTACTCCTATTTTATTTACTCTCCACTGGCTACCGGTAAAATACAGAATTGATTTTAAAATTGTAATTTTAACTTTTAAAGCACTACATGGACAGACGCCTCAATACATCACTGACATGTTGACCCCTTACTCTTCGTCTCGTATTCTTCGCTCCTCAGGTCAGAATCTCCTGATGGTACCTAAAACCCGCCTTAAAACTAGGGGAGATCGTTCCTTCCAGGCGACTGCTCCAAAATTGTGGAATGCCCTGCCCTTGTCGTTGCGTGTGGCCGATTCTATTGTTTCTTTTAAAAAGCAGCTGAAGACACTACTATTTAGACAAGCTTTTAATTGATTGTGCTTTTATGTTTTATGTTTTTATGTTAGTATGATGTTTTTTAAATGGTATACTTGCTACTTGTAAAGCACTCTGTGATTCTTTCTGTGATGGGTGCTATATAAATAAAGTTTATTATTATTATTATTATTATTATTATTATTCTTCCTGGCATTACTACTCTTATGAGTCTCTATCCACTTCTTTTGGCTGGGCACTCTGCTCTCTAACACTGGGCACTCTGCTCTCTAACACTGGGCACTCTGCTCTCTAACACTGGGCACTCTGCTCTCTAACACTGGGCACTCTGCTCTCTAACACTGGGCACTCTGCTCTCTAACACTGGGCACTCTGCTCTCTAACACTGGGCACTCTGCTCTCTAACACTGGGCACTCTGCTCTCTAACACTGGGCACTCTGCTCTCTAACACTGGGCACTCTGCTCTCTAACACTGGGCACTCTGCTCTCTAACACTGGGCACTCTGCTCTCTAACACTGGGCACTCTGCTCTCTAACACTGGGCACTCTGCTCTCTAACACTGGGCACTCTGCTCTCTAACACTGGGCACTCTGCTCTCTAACACTGGGCACACTGCTCTCTAACACTGGGCACTCTGCTCTCTAACACTGGGCACTCTGCTCTCTAACACTGGGCACTCTGCTCTCTAACACTGGGCACTCTGCTCTCTAACACTGGGCACTAGGCTCTCTAACACTGGGCACTCTGCTCTCTAACACTGGGCACACTGCTCTCTAACACTGGGCACTCTGCTCTCTAACACTGGGCACTCTGCTCTCTAACACTGGGCACTCTGCTCTCTAACACTGGGCACTCTGCTCTCTAACACTGGGCACTCTGCTCTCTAACACTGGGCACTCTGCTCTCTAACACTGGGCACTCTGCTCTCTAACACTGGGCACACTGCTCTCTAACACTGGGCACTCTGCTCTCTAACACTGGGCACTCTGCTCTCTAACACTAGGCACTCTGCTCTCTAACACTGGGCACTCTGCTCTCTAACACTGGGCACTCTGCATGCTGCATGTCATGGGACACAACTTCAGTGCATAACAGGGCTGAGTGCATGTTGTGGGACAGTGCATTTAAAATATGTTGATGATTAAATAAATTGTTTTAACAATTACAAGAGACATACAGTATATCGACAAAATCATACCTAAAAAAAGTAGCTATTATATTTGATGTCCAAGTTGGTCATCAAGAGAAAAATGCCATGTTAGGGGGTGCTCGAGAGCTATTTGGTATTTTAAATAATTTTGTACTTTGTTTTTTCTACAACTATAATAGTTATTTAAAATAAATTTTGCCTCAGGACAAGTTTAATTTACACAATAAGTGCATATTTGAGTATTTTGGGATTATTTGAAATTTCATGGGTGGGACAGAAACTTTCCTCCAATTCTGGAAAGATCCAACACCCATTAGGTCGGCCGTCTGCACTGATCCGTCTGAAGAGTCACAAACATTCTACAAATAGCTAAGGGCTTGTTTGGCTGTATTTATAAAATTCAAATACCACGTGTCTGTGATTTTTGTAATGCCTGGTGAATAGTTTGTGACAGGCCAAATATTAAATTGGGCCTTGAGCAATGCAATGGACCAGACAACACTATCAAACATATACCATTTTATTACAAAGTTTTTTCAGTTACAAGATGTAAAACCAACTGGCCATATTCTGTTTCAGCTTTGCCAGTATAAATAACAGTCAATCAATACATACAGGGATGGTGGCTCATGCTACTCAGGCAATCATAAATGCCTTGGATATACAGTGGGGAGAACAAGTATTTGATACACTGCCGATTTTGCAAGTTTTCCTACTTACAAAGCATGTAGAAGTCTGTAAGATTTATCATAGGTACACTTCAACTGTGAGAGACGGAATCTAAAACAAAAATACAGAAAATCACATTGTATTATTTTTAAATAATTAATTTGCATTTTATTGCATGACATAAGTATTTGATCACCTACCAACCAGTAAGAATTCCGGCTCTCACAGACCTGTTAGTTTTTCTTTAAGAAGCCCTCCTGTTCTCCACTCATTACCTGTATTAACTGCACCTGTTTGAACTCGTTACCTGTATAAAAGACACCTGTCCACACACTCAATCAAACAGACTCCAACCTCTCCACAATGGCCAAGACCAGAGAGCTGTGTAAGGACATCAGGGATACAATTGTAGACCTGCACAAGGCTGGGATGGGCTACAGGACAATAGGCAAGCAGCTTGGTGAGAAGGCAACAACTGTTGGCGCAATTATTAGAAAATGGAAGAAGTTCAATGTCCCTCGGTCAATCTCCCTCGGTCTGGGGCACCATGCAAGATCTCACCTCGTGGGGCATCAATGATCATGAGGAAGGTGAGGGATCAGCTCAGAACTACACGGCAGGACCTGGTCAATGACCTGAAGAGAGCTGGGACCACAGTCTCAAAGAAAACCATTAGTAACACACTACGCCGTCATGGATTAAAATCCTGCAGCGCACGCAAGGTCCCCCTGCCCAAGCCAGCGCATGTCCAGGCCCGTCTGAAGTTTGCCAATGACCATCTGGATGATCCAGAGGAGGAATGGGAGAAGGTCATGTGGTCTGATGAGACAAAAATAGAGCTTTTTGGTCTAAACTCCACTCGCCGTGTTTGGAGGAAGAAGAAGGATGAGTACAACCCCAATAACACCATCCCAACCGTGAAGCATGGAGGTGGAAACATCATTCTTTGGGGATGCTTTTCTGCAAAGGGGACAGGACGACTGCACCGTATTGAGGGGAGGATGGATGGGGCCATGTATCGCGAGATCTTGGCCAAAAATCTGCTTCCCTCAGTAAGAGCATTGAAGATGGGTCGTGGCTGGGTCTTCCACATGACAACGACCCGAAACACACAACCAGGGCAACTAAGGAGTTGCTCCGTAAGAAGCATCTCAAGGTCCTGGAGTGGCCTAGCCAGTCTCCAGACCTGAACACAATAGAAAATCTTTGGAGGGAGCTGAAAGTCTGTATTGCCCAGCAATAGCCCTGAAACCTGAAAGATCTGGAGAAGGTCTGTATGGAGGAGTGGGCCAAAATCCCTGCTGCAGTGTGTGCAAACCTGGTCAAGAACTACAGGAAACGTATGATCTCTGTTATATTTGGTTTCTGTAGCAAATATTAAGTTCTGCTTTTCTGATGTATCAAATACTTATGTCATGCAATAAAATAAAAATTAATTACTTAAAAATCATACAATGTGATTTTCTGGATTTTTGTTTTAGATTCCGTCACTCACAGTTGAAGAGTACCTATGATAAAAATTACAGACTTCTACATGCTTTGTAAGTGGGAAAACCTGCAAAATCGGCAGTGTATCAAATAGATAGATAGATAGATAGATAGGTACTTTATTGATCCCCCGGGGGGGAAATTTCCTTGTCAAGCAGCTACAACAAAACACAGGGCAGGTGCAAAATGCCACAACGAAAGTACACAAAAGACAGATACACGGTACATGATACATAGAGCGGCAGTATGAAAAAGTATAGAAATACAAGATATCTGGAGTGCAAAAAAAAGCTATATAAAGACATTGCATAGTATGGGTGGTTGGCTGAATATGTACACTATACATTGGTGGATGTTGGATGGTTACCTATACTATACAGGTCGATGGCAGAGAAATACTTCAATAGCTAAAAATGCGTATGATATGAGCGAGGGTAATAATAGTTTACTTAATAGACAGACTGGGTAAATGAACAGGTAAGTGAAAATTTTGCATGGTTAAATTAGCTGTACAGTTAGGTATACAGTTATATTTACAGATAAGTGAATACTTGCATGTTTACACAAACTGTACAGGTAAATGACAGGAAGAGATACTTTAATAGCTAAATGTGTGTATGATATCATTTGGGGTAATAATAGTAATTCCCTTAAAATACAGTCCTTAGTGCGCAGGGTTTAATTACAGACAACTGCACGTATTGCACATTCGATATACTAAAAGCAATGAGAAAAGGTGCAACTGGCAGGATACTAATATGCATTCCTGAGTGAATGCCTACGTAGGTTAAGTCCAATAATTACTTACAATATTGCATGTGATATAATATAACAACTGTACATGAGTATGTATATACAGACCTGTATGAATAAATAGGTCCTGAGTGGATGAGTGCTGACGGACCAGAGTTACTCACGGATGGATGCATAATTGTTAAACTAGGTCCTAGCACCCCAACAGTTCCAGATCTATGTTGCCGACGGCACGGCACCCCGGTGAGGCATTATATAGTCTCATAGCCGCCGGCAGGAAGGACCTCCTGTAGTGCTCTCTGGCACACCGTGGTGGGATCAGTCTGTGACTGAAAGTGCTCCTCTATAACCATAGCGTGCAGAGGGTGGGTGACGTTGTCCATGATGGCCAGCAGTTTGGCCAGGATCCGTCTCTCCGCCACATCCTCTAGAGTGTCAAGGCTCATCCCCAGGACAGAGCTAGCCTTCCTGATCAGCTTATTTACCTGAGAAGCATCACCGGCTTTGATGTTTGCTCCCCAGCACACCACTGAAAAAAAGATGGCACTGGCCACCACAGACTGGTAGAAGGTATGCAGTAGTTTACTGCACACGTTGAAGGACCTGAGCCTCCTCAGAAAGTAGAGTCGGCTCTGGCCCTTTTTGTACAGGGCCCCGGTGTTACCGGCCTATTCCAGCCTGTTGTCCATATGGACTCCCAGGAACTTGTATGACCCAACCATTTCCACATCCATCCCCTGTATAGGGACTGCAGTCAGTTGTGCTTTGGTTCTCCTGAAGTCCACCACCATCTCCTTTGTTTTGCTGATGTTGAGCTGAAGGTGGTTCTGCTCACACCACAACACAAAGTCACTGATTGTGCTCCTGTACTCCTCCTCCTGCCCACCCCTGATGCACCCTACAATAGCAGAGTCATCCGAGAACTTCTGTAGGTGGCATGTTTCAGAGTTATATCTGAAGTCTGAGGTGTAGAGGGTGAACAGGAAGGGGAACAGGACCGTACCCTGGGTGGCCCCTGTGTTGCTAACTGCCCGTTCTGACACACAGCTCTGTAGTCGCACAAATTGTGGCCTACCGGTCAGGTAGTCCGTGACCCAGGACACTAAGGGTGCTTCCACTTTCATCCTCCTCATCTTCTCACCCAGTAGCAGGGGCTGAATGGTATTGAAGGCACTGGAGAAGTCAAAAAACATAACCCTCACAGTGCAACCTGCGTTGTCCAGGTGAGAGTAGGCCCTCTGCAGAAGGTAGATGATTGCGTCATCCACCCCGATGTTGCGCTGGTATGCAAACTGCAGGGGGTCCATTGATGAACACACCAGGGGTCTGAGGTGAGCGAGGACTAACCTTTCCAGGGTCTTCATGATGTGGGATGTTAGCGCTACAGGTCTGAAGTCATTCAGGACAGTGGGGTGTGCCTTCTTGGGCACTGGGACGAGGCAGGATGTTTTCCACAGCACAGGGACCCTTTCTAGGCTCAGGCTAAGGTTGAAAAGACGCTGGAGTATTCCACACAATTGGTCAGCACAGACCCTCAGCACCCTTGGGCTGATGCCATCGTGTTCTCCCCACTGTAAATGAATCACTTTAAGAGCAATAATTTACATTGCATATCATATCCTACTAAATACCTGGCCAAGCCACCATACCCTGAGCATGGGGGAGCATGGGGAGTGGAGCTTGGAATAAAAACAAACGATAGCCGACATCCCTGAACGCAGCACAACTATGTTCAGGACAGACGCAACAATACGAGTTAGTAGGTTTCTGTAACAGGGCTGAGTGCATGTCGTGGGACACAACTTCAGTGCATAACAGGGCTGAGTGCATGTCGTGGGACACAACTTCCGTGCATAACAGGGCTGAGTGCATGTCGTGGGACACAACTTCAGTGCATAACAGGGCTGAGTGCATGTCGTGGGACACAACTTCCGTGCATAACAGGGCTGAGTGCATGTCGTGGGACACAACTTCAGTGCATATATTTACATATAGGTATTTACATATATAATGTTACCTTGACAGCATAGCAGGTATTTACATATATAATGTTACCTTGACAGCATAGCAGGTATTTACATATATAATGTTACCTTGTCAGCATAGCAGGTATTTACATATATAATGTTATCTTGACAGCATAGCAGGTATTTACATATATAATGTTATCTTGACAGCATAGCAGGTATTTACATATATAATGTTACCTTGTCAGCATAGCAGGTATTTACATATATAATGTTATCTTGACAGCATAGCAGGTATTTACATATATAATGTTATCTTGACAGCATAGCAGGTATTTACATATATAATGTTACCTTGACAGCATAGCAGGTATTTACATATATAATGTTACCTTGTCAGCATAGCAGGTATTTACATATATAATGTTACCTTGTCAGCATAGCAGGTATTTACATATATAATGTTACCTTGTCAGCATAGCAGGTATTTACATATATAATTTTACCTTGTCAGCATAGCAGGTATTTACATATATAATTTTACCTTGTCAGCATGGTAGTGTCATAATGTTACCTTGTCAGCATGGTAGTGTCATAGTGTTACCTTGTCAGCATGGTAGTGTCATAGTGTTACCTTGTCAGCATGGTAGTGTCATAATGTTACCTTGTCAGCATGGTAGTGTCATAGTGTTACCTTGTCAGCATGGTAGTGTCATAGTGTTACCTTGTCAGCATGGTAGTGTCATAGTGTTACCTTGTCAGCATGGTAGTGTCATAGTGTTACCTTGTCAGCATGGTAGTGTCATAGTGTTACCTTGTCAGCATGGTAGTGTCATAGTGTTACCTTGTCAGCATGGTAGTGTCATAGTGTTACCTTGTAGATAGATAGATAGATAGATAGATAGATAGATAGGTACTTTATTGATCCCCCGGGGGGGAAATTTCATTATCAAGCAGCTACAACAAAAACACAGGGCAGGTGCAAAATGCCACAACGAAAGTACACAAAAGACAGATACACGGTACATGATACATAGAGCGGCAGTATGAAAAAGTATAGAAATACAGGATATCTGGAGTGCAAAAAAAAGCTATAAAAGGACATTGCGTAGTATGAGTGGTTGGCTGAATATGTACACTATACATTGGTGGATGTTGGATGGTTAACTATACTATACAGGTTGATGGCAGAGAAATACTTCAGTAGCTAATGCGTATGATATGAGCGAGGGTAATAATAGTTTACTTAATAGACAGAATGGGTAAATGAACAGGTAAGTGAAAATTTTGCATGGTTAAATTAGCTGTACAGTTAGGTATACAGTTATATTTACAGATAAGTGAATACTTGCATGTTTACACAAACTGTACAGGTAAATGACAGGAAGAGATACTTTAATAGCTAAATGTGTGTATGATATCATTGGGGTAATAATAGTAATTCCCTTAAAATACAGTCCTTAGTGCGCAGGGTTTAATTACAGACAACTGCACATTTGATATACTAAAAGCAATGAGAAAAGGTGCAACTGGCAGGATACTAATATGCATTCCTGAGTGAATGCCTAGGTCCAATAATTACTTACAATATTGCATGTGATATAATATAACAACTGTACATGGGTATGTATATACAGACCTGTATGAATAAGTAGGTCCTGAGTGGATGAGTGCTGACGGAACAGAGTTACTCACGGATGGATGCATAATTGTTAAACTAGGTCCTAGCACCCCAACAGTTCCAGATCTATGTTGCCGACGGCACGGCACCCCGGTGAGGCATTATATAGTCTCATAGCCGCCGGCAGGAAGGACCTCCTGTGGCGCTCTCTGGCACACCGTGGTGGGATCAGTCTGTGACTGAAAGAGCTCCTCTGCGTCATAACCATAGCGTGCAGAGGGTGGGTGACGTTGTCCATGATGGCCAGCAGTTTGGCCAGGATCCGTCTCTCCGCCACCTCCTCTAGAGTGTCAAGGCTCATCCCCAGGACAGAGCTAGCCTTCCTGATCAGCTTATTTACCCGAGAAGCATCACCGGCTTTGATGTTTGCTCCCCAGCACACCACTGCAAAAAAGATGGCACTGGCCACCACAGACTGGTAGAAGGTATGCAGTAGTTTACTGCACACGTTGAAGGACCTGAGCCTCCTCAGAAAGTAGAGTCGGCTCTGGCCCTTTTTGTACAGGGCCCCGGTGTTACCAGCCCATTCCAGTCTGTTGTCCATATGGACCCCCAAGAACTTGTATGACTCAACCATTTCCACATCCATCCCCTTTATAGGGACTGCAGTCAGTTGTGCCTTGGTTCTCCTGAAGTCCACCACCATCTCCTTAGTTTTGCTGATGTTGAGCTGAAGGTGGTTCTGCTCACACCACAACACAAAGTCACTGATTGTGCTCCTGTACTCCTCCTCCTGCCCACCCCTGATGCACCCTACAATAGCAGAGTCATCCGAGAACTTCTGTAGGTGGCATGTTTCAGAGTTATATCTGAAGTCTGAGGTGTAGAGGGTGAACAGGAAGGGGGACAGGACCGTACCCTGGGGGGCCCCTGTGTTGCTAACTGCCCGTTCTGACACACAGCTCTGTAGTCGCACAAATTGTGGCCTACCGGTCAGGTAGTCCGTGACCCAGGAGACTAAGGGTGCTTCCACTTTCATCCTCCTCATCTTCTCACCCAGTAGCAGGGGCTGAATGGTATTGAAGGCACTGGAGAAGTCAAAAAACATGACCCTCACAGTGCAACCTGCGTTGTCCAGGTGAGAGTAGGCCCTCTGCAGAAGGTAGATGATTGCATCATCCACCCCGATGTTGCGCTGGTATGCAAACTGCAGGGGGTCCATTGATGAACACACCAGGGGTCTGAGGTGAGCGAGGACTAACCTTTCCAGGGTCTTCATGATGTGGGATGTTAGCGCTACAGGTCTGAAGTCATTCAGGACAGTGGGGTGTGCCTTCTTGGGCACTGGGACGAGGCAGGATGTTTTCCACAGCACAGGGACCCTTTCTAGGCTCAGGCTAAGGTTGAAAAGACGCTGGAGTATTCCACACAGTTGGTCAGCACAGACCCTCAGCACCCTTGGGCTGATGCCATCGGGGCCCGCCGCTTTCCACTGGTGTAGTCTCTCCAGCTCTCTCTTCACTTGGTTGGTGGTGAAAGCCAGCCCAGGTAGGGAGGTGGGGGGAAGGGGGGTGTTGAGGATCAGTCCAGGGGGGGCAGGGGCGGAGGTGGGGTCACTGATTGTCTCAGCAGAGGTGCTGTGAGCAAAGTGGGGGTGGGATAGCCGTGAGGGTGTGTGGTCTGGGGAGCTGGAGGGGAGGTGGACAGGGCCAGTATCGAACCTGTTAAAAAATTGGTTCAGCTCATTGGCTCTGTCCTGGGTCCCCTCCGTCTGCCCACTGTTTGACTTTTTGAAGCCAGTGATATTTCTCATACCCTTCCACACCTCTCTCACCTGGCTCTGCCTCAGCTTGTCCTCCATCTTCTCCTTATACACTCTCTTCCCCTCAGCAATCCGCAACTTCAGCTCCCTCTGGACGCATTTCAATTTGTCCTTGTCCTTCTCCTTGAAGGCCCTCTTCTTCTCATTCAGCAGGGCCTTCAGGTCGCTGGTGACCCAGGGTTTATTGTTTGGGAAACAGCGTACCTTCCTGGTGGGTACAGTGTTGTCTACACAAAAATTAATATAGTCTGTTATGCAGTCAGTGAGTCCATCGATGTCCTCCCCATGAGCCTCACAGAACACATCCCAGTCTGTTGTTTCAAAGCAGTCCTGTAGGGCCTCATTCGCCTCCGGGGACCATCTCCTAATAGTCCTGGTGGTTGCAGGCTGCTGTTGGACCATAGGCCTGTAGAGTGGGGTGAGGTGGACAAGGTTGTGATCCGATCTACCGAGGGGAGGGAGTGCAGTGGAGTTGTATGCATCCTTCACATTAGCATATAACAAGTCCAGAGTTTTATTATTCCTGGTTGGGCACTTCACGAACTGTTTGAACGTGGGCAGCGTGGAAGAGAGAGATGCATGGTTAAAATCCCCCGAAATTGCAAAGAAAGCACTGGGATGCGCTGTCTGTAACCTCGCGATAACAGAGTGGATGACGTCACACGCTGCGTTTGCGTCAGCAGAGGGCGGGATGTAAACAATAACAGCAATGGCCGCCGTGAATTCCCTAGGTAGATAGTAGGGTCTCAGGCTAACGGCTAGCAGTTCAATGTCCGGGCTACAAAACTTTTCCTTAAGAGTAATATGGTTCGGATGACACCATCTGTTGTTAACTAATAAAGCCAGCCCACCACCCTTACTCTTACCGGAAGAGACGCGATCCCTGTCCGCTGTGATGGTCTGGAAACCGTCGATAGTGACGTTCTGTATGGGGATGTTATCGTTCAGCCAAGTCTCAGTAAAACACATTAGGCTAGCTTCCCGATAAATCCTTTGTCCACGAACAAGTCCCGCCAACTCATCCATCTTGTTATGTAGACACCTCACATTGCCCATAATAATAGATGGTATAGCCGGCTTGTACTTGAACCTCCTCCGCTTTGCCTTACATTTCAATCCCGCCCTGCATCCACGGCGTCGTCTTTTCAATTCGTCCGGAATATCAAACTTTTCCCTGGGGAGCAGCAGCGCTGCGTGGGCTAAATCCAGGAGCTGGGCTCTGCTGTAAACAATAACAGTTGACGACTCCTGTCGACGTTCAGCTGCGATAAAATCCATAAAATCCATAATCCTGAACTGTTATAGTTCGACTGTAGCAAAATAAAAAATAAAACTAAAGAAAATAGACGAAAGAAAACGAACTAAAACAACAATTAATGCACGAACAACGGGACAACGGGAGCTGCTTAGAAGGCGACCACTCAGGGCGGCGCCAAACACTAGAGGTAGTGTCATAGTGTTACCTTGTCAGCATGGTAGTGTCATAGTGTTACCTTGTCAGCATGGTAGTGTCATAGTGTTACCTTGTCAGCATGGTAGTGTCATAGTGTTACCTCCTCCTTTCCTATTAGCATATGGAATGTCATAATATCTTAGGTCTATGAGGGTCATAATATCTTAGGTCTATGAGTGTCATAATATCTTAGGTCTATGAGTGTCATAATATCTTAGGTCTATGAGTGTCATAATATCTTAGGTCTATGAGTGTCATAATATCTTAGGTCTATGAGTGTCATAATATCTTAGGTCTATGAGGGTCATAATATCTTAGGTCTATGAGTGTCATAATATCTTAGGTCTATGAGTGTCTTAATATCTTAGGTCTATGAGTGTCATAATATCTTAGGTCTATGAGTGTCATAATATCTTAGGTCTATGAGTAGGGTTGCAAAGGGTTGGAAACTTTCTGAACATTTTCCATGGGAAGTTAATCCCTGGAATTTGGAGAATTTAGCTTAAATTCATCAACAAAAGTTAGCTTATAACAGTTAACCTTTTTTGTGTAATACAGGCAATTCTAGGTCAACAGAGTTCAAGTGAATATCAAGCAAATCATAGAGAAAGCAGACTGTATTGCAATCATCTCTGATGGGTGGTTGTTCATGGGCAAGGAATAATTAACTACATCATCTCCACCCCTCAACCAGTATTCTACAAGAGCACAGACACAAGGGACAACAGACACACCGGTTTCTACATTGCAGATGAGCTGAAGGCAGTCATCAATGACCTTGGACCACAGAAGGTATTTGCACTGGTGACAGACAATGATGTGGACATGAAGGCTGCTTGGTCTAAAGTGGAGGAGTCCTACCCTCACATCACACCCATTGGCTGTGCTGCTCATGCATTGAATCTGCTCCTCAAGGACATCATGGCACTGAAAACAATGGATACACTCTACAAGAGAGCCAAGGAAATGGTTAGGTATGTGAAAGGTCATCAAGTTATAGCAGCAATCTACCTCACCAAGCAAAGTGAGAAGAATAAAAGCCATACATTGAAGCTGCCCAGCAACACCCATTGGAGTGGTGTTGTTGTCATGTTTGACAGTCTCCTGGAAGGGAAGGAGTCTCTCCAAGAAATGTCCATATCATAGGTTTCATCACAGTTCTGAAATAGAAGTGTGAAGACTTCTGCCTGAAGCCCATACACGCCGCAGTGTACCTGTTGGACCCCAAGTATGCCGGCAAGAGCATCCTGTCTGGTGAAGAGATCAACAAGGCCTATGGTGTCATCACTACCGTGTCTCGCCACCTTGGCCTGGATGAGGGCAAGGTTCTTGGCAGTCTGGTGAAGTACACTTCCAAGCAAGGGCTTTGGGATGGAGATGCGATATGGCAGTCGTGCCAACATATCTCATCAGCCACCTGGTGGAAGGGACTTTGTGGATCTGAGGCTCTTTCCCCTGTTGCCTCCATCATCCTCCAAATCCCACCAACATCAGCCGCCTCAGAGCACAACTTGTCCTTGTTTGGGAACACACACACACCAAAGCACGCAACAGGCTGACCAATACAATGGTTGAAAAATTGGTGGCCATCCGGGTAAATTTGAGGGTTTTTGAGCCTGACAATGAGCCATCCTCAACAAGGTTGGAAAGTGACATTGAAGATGAGGCCTCAGAGTCTGATGTTCAAGAGGTGGACATTGAGGAGGTCCAGGGAGAAGACATGGAAGCCTGAGAGGAAGACAACCAAAGCTTTAGTTTCTAGACTATCATTTTACAGATGTATGTTGAAAAGGTTTTTGGTAGATGTGATGGATCATTGGGGATCATTCAATATTCCCTTTCTTTTGTTGTTCAGTGAAATCATCCCATGTGAAGAGTCAACTCATTTCATTAAAGTTCAATTCGTTGTTTTTTTTAATTTATTTTGGAAGGATTTAATCATTTGTAATTATGTCTACTTATGAAAAGGTAAAAGGTTTGTTTATGTCTCCATATGATATGGTAAATATATCCAATGCAAAAAACATCTACATTTAAATGGTATTAACATTAATTCCCATATATTCCCATTAATTCCCATATATTCCCGTTAATTCCCACAGAAAGTTTCCACCTCTGAATATTCCCCAAAATGTGCAACCCTACCTATGAGCATGACACACTAAGGCAATTCCACCACAAGTACAGGGTCAATCTTGTTCACTCATCATTTTATCAAGTCCTGTTGATCTAGCAGACATTTGAAGGCTTAACGTTTGGTTTCAGGTGCAGCCCACTCTTTACCCTTCACATGTTATTAATTCTATTAGAATTTATGGAACGCAATTACACCGGCACGTCTTTCATGGTTGTGCCCCGTTGTCTGTGAGCACTCCCGTCCACAGGTCTACACAGGCCAATTGATGTCATTCAGTTCCAGTGGTGAGTTTAGCATGTAAATCTTGGTGGGGAAAATAAAAAAAATGTTTTAGGTGCATGCCAGCAAAGCCACTACACAACACAACACTAAACAATACATTAACAGAATGCAGAACATGGGCCGTTCTTACAGTATTCTCCCTGTACACCAAGTCAGAACCGTAGAATAAATAAAGGGGGCATATAAGCAGATAATAAAAGGTCTTACAATATTTGATGATTACATTTCTCTAAAATAGGTTATAGGCTACATGTGCACCACCACGTTAGAACATTAGGCAAAATTAAGAGGTGAAAATAGTGCAAATTATTAGGATGAGGCACATTGAACGCCGTTTGGATCAATGCGTGTCAAAAAAGATACCCGTCAAATAACACTATTTGACACTTTAAATAAGCTTTTAATTTGACACGTCAACAGAATTCTATTATAGAATGTTGTGTGTGCTGAATTTGCACGTGCAAGCCAAGCGGCACCAATACTACCAGTAGCACTGTCAAAGCTGTACAAAAGAAAAGTCTGCAAACAAGTACACACCTGCCACGACCAATGTCTTTACAATACAGCGTTGGTGAAAATAGACCAAATTATTAGGGTGAGGCACAAAGGCTACTAACAGCTTACTACACAACATACACTTAGTGTTACTTTCTTAGCTACAGTATACATATATCCCTGGCATATTACATCATTTATGCAGAAACATACAAGACATTTTTGGACTCACCTTGTTGTGATGTGCTCACTTCGTGGGCAAATTTTGTCATCAAAGAAAGAAAAAGGGTCCTGAATTACAATTCGCGTTGGATGACCGTTCAAAGTGTATTTTCCCAGTCTGAGCTCGTTTATTCCCAACTTCCCAGTTGCAATGCTTGCAGTTAGCCACTGTCACTGATTCCTTCCAAACCACTCATTTCGGTTTCCAACTTGTTGTGTAATGTTTATGTTCAATGGCCAATGAGCACCAATACGTTTGATCTATTATTTCTCTTCATATGACAAGGATTAAAAAGGATTTGCCAGTAGATTGTCTACTTGATTCATGATGATGACTGATAGCTAAGATTTTGAAAGTAAGATGTTGACATGATCAGTCCAATCAAAGCTATTGTAGATATAACGTGATTTGACGTCATTTTATCTGTGGCCAATGACCTTGAGCCTTCTTGGAAGGGTACTTATAATGTAACACTATGGTAGGACTCAAAGGGCTTAAATGTTTGATGTCTACCCTTACTAAGGACTTAGACTTGGTCGTGACGTAGTGTCACCATGAGTGACAGAACACTGTGTCAGGTTCTGACTGTGGCTAGGTCTCTGGCTCCCTCTAGTGGGGGAGTTGGAGGGCCGCGTTTAGAGCTTGGCAGTGCACTGGGTGTTTTTTGTGTTAGTTCATTTCAATCCCCAATTAGAGACAGCTGTCTCGAGTTGTCTCTAATTGGGGATTCTACTTATGTGTCGATGTTTTCCACCTGGGTGTGGATTCTTATGTGTGTTTGGTCATAGGTTTATGTGTGTTTGGTCATAGGTTTAAGTGTGTTTGGTCATAGGTTTATGTGTGTTTGGTCATAGGTTTATGTGTGTTTGGTCATAGGTTTATGTGTGTTTGGTAATAGGTTTATGTGTGTTTGGTAATAGGTTTATGTGTGTTTGGTAATAGGTTTATGTGTGTTTGGTAATAGGTTTATGTGTGTTTGGTCATAGGTTTATGTGTGTTTGGTCATAGGTTTATGTGTGTTTGGTAATAGGTTTATGTGTGTTTGGTCATAGGTTTATGTGTGTTTGGTAATAGGTTTATGTGTGTTTGGTAATAGGTTTATGTGTGTTTGGTAATAGGTTTATGTGTGTTTGGTAATAGGTTTATGTGTGTTTGGTCATAGGTTTATGTGTGTTTGGTCATAGGTTTATGTGTGTTTGGTCATAGGTTTATGTGTGTTTGGTAATAGTTTTATGTGTGTTTGGTAATAGGTTTATGTGTGTTTGGTCATAGGTTTATGTGTGTTTGGTCATAGGTTTATGTTCACACCAGTTCACGTGTGCTTACTCTTATTACTTATTTTTGGTACTTGTTTTGAGTTAAATAAAAAGGAATGTCGCTCCACCAACGCTCTGCATACCGTCCCTTACTACAGCACCGTGACAGAAGAATCCACCAACGCTCTGCATACCGTCCCTTACTACAGCACCGTGACAGAAGAATCCACCAACGCTCTGCATACCGTCCCTTACTACAGCACCGTGACAGAAGAATCCACCAACGCTCTGCATACCGTCCCTTACTACAGCACCGTGACAGAAGAATCCACCAACGCTCTGCATACCGTCCCTTACTACAGCACCGTGACAGAAGAATCCACCAACACTCTGCATACCGTCCCTTACTACAGCACCGTGACAGAAGAATCCACCAACGCTCTGCATACCGTCCCTTACTACAGCACCGTGACAGAAGAATCCACCAACGCTCTGCATACCGTACTTTACTACATCACCGTGACAGAAGAATCCACCAACGCTCTGCATACCGTCCCTTACTACAGCACCGTGACAGAAGAATCCACCAACGCTCTGCATACCGTACTTTACTACATCACCGTGACAGAAGAATCCACCAACGCTCTGCATACCGTCCCTTACTACAGCACCGTGACAGAAGAATCCACCAACGCTCTGCATACCGTCCCTTACTACAGCACCGTGACAGAAGAATCCACCAACGCTCTGCATACCGTACTTTACTACATCACCGTGACAGAAGAATCCAACAACGCTCTGCATACCGTCCCTTACTACAGCATCGTGACAGAAGAATCCACCAACGCTCTGCATACCGTCCCTTACTACAGCATCGTGACAGAAGAATCCACCAACGCTCTGCATACCGTCCCTTACTACATCACCGTGACAGAAGAATCCACCAACGCTCTGCATACCGTCCCTTACTACAGCACCGTGACAGAAGAATCCACCAACGCTCTGCATACCGTCCCTTACTACAGCATCGTGACAGAAGAATCCACCAACGCTCTGCATACCGTCCCTTACTACAGCACCGTGACAGAAGAATCCACCAACGCTCTGCATACCGTACTTTACTACATCACCGTGACAGAAGAATCCACCAACGCTCTGCATACCGTCCCTTACTACAGCACCGTGACAGAAGAATCCACCAACGCTCTGCATACCGTCCCTTACTACAGCATCGTGACAGAAGAATCCACCAACGCTCTGCATACCGTCCCTTACTACAGCATTGTGACAGAAGAATCCACAAACGCTCTGCATACCGTCCCTTACTACAGCATCGTGACACACTGAGCCAATCACGGCGCAATGCTCCTATTTTCTGCTGGCCCGCCCCACCACCACAGAAAGCACTGAGCTAGGCTGAAACACCTGCATTTTGGAGCTGCCTTACTCAAGAAAACAAAAAAGAGATCATGTGTGTATGCGGCTTTATTAACTCAACGACATATATATATTTTACATTGTTTGCAAACTGATAACATGAAAAACAGGCAAGCCCCCTGTTTTATTTATTTTTAATGACTGTTCAGTTCACAACTATATGAGTGGATAAGAGGGGACTTGGAACTAAGCTATTATTTACAGAGAAAAGGGTACATCTATGCTGTTGGTAGTGGCTCAACGTATACAATGCCATATATCACTGGCGTGTCATCCATAGTCGTACCCTGCCGGGCGTGAGAACTCCCATCCACTGATCTACCTTCAGATCTAGGCTGAGTGCTGTTCAGCACTACTCGGTTGCATAGGAGTGGACTCTACTAAGGAGAACTCAAGACAATCAATCCATCGCAGCAATCGTGGATTGGTATTGTATAATAATCAGAGACCACGTTTCAAAAGTCTGTAAACTAGTCATTAATACAGTGGGGAGAACAAGCATTTGATACACTGCCGATTTTGCAGGTTTTCCTACTTACAAAGCATGTAGAAGTCTGTAATTTTTATCATAGGTACACTTCAACTGTGAGTGACGAAATCTAAAACAAAAATCCAGAAAATCACATTGTATGATTTTTAAATAATTAATTTGCATTTTATTGCATGACATATGTATTTGATCACCTACCAACCAGTAAGAATTCCGGCTCTCACAGACCTGTTAGTTCTTCTTTAAGAAGCCCTCCTGTTCTCCACTCATTACCTGTATTAACTGCACCTGTTTGAACTTCTTACCTGTACAAAAGACACCTGTCCACACACTCAATCAAACAGACTCCAACCTCTCCACAATGGCCAAGACCAGAGAGCTGTGTAAGGACATCTGGGATAAAATTGTAGACCTGCACAAGGCTGGGATGGGCTACAGGACAATAGGCAAGCAGCTTGGTGAGAAGGCAACAACTGTTGGCGCAATTATTCGAAAATGGAAGAAGACCCTCGGTCTGGGGCACCATGGAAGATCTCACCTCGTGGTGCATCAATGATCATGAGGAAGGTGAGGGATCAGCCCAGAACTACACGGCAGGACCTGGTCAATGACCTGAAGAGAGCTGGGACCACAGTCTCAAAGAAAACCATTAGTAACACACTACGCCGTCATGGATTAAAATCCTGCAGCGCACGCAAGGTCCCCCTGCTCAAGCCAGCACATGTCCAGGCCCGTCTGAAGTTTGCCAATGACCATCTGGATGATCCAGAGGAGGAATGGGAGAAGGTCATGTGGTCTGATGAGACAAAAATATAGCTTTTTGGTCTAAATTCCACTCGCCGTGTTTGGAGGAAGAGGAAGGATGAGTACAACCCCAAGAACACCATCCCAACCGTGAAGCATGGAGGTGGAAACATCATTCTTTGGGGATGCTTTTCTGCAAAGGGGACAGGACGACTGCACCGTATTGAGGGGAGGATGGATGGGGCCATGTATCGCGAGATCTTGGCCAACAACCTCCTTCCCTCAGTAAGAGCATTGAAGATGGGTCGTGGCTGGGTCTTCCATCATGACAACGACCCAAAACACACAGCCAGGGCAACTAAGGAGTGGCTCCGTAAGAAGCATTTCAAGGTCCTGGAGTTCCTAGCCAGTCTCCAGACCTGAACCCAATAGAAAATCTTTGGAGGGAGCTGAAAGTCCGTATTGCCCAGCGACAGCCCCGAAACCTGAAGGATCTGGATGGAGGAGTGGGCCAAAATCCCTGCTGCAGTGTGTGCAAACCTGGTCAAGAACTACAGGAAACGTATGATCTCTGTAATTGCAAACAAAGGTTTCTGTACCAAATATCAAGTTCTGCTTTTCTGATGTATCAAATACTTATGTCATGCAATAAAATGCAAATTAATTACTTAAAAATCATACAATGTGATTTTCTGGATTTTTGTTTTAGATTCCGTCACTCACAGTTGAAGTGTACCTATGATAAAAATTACAGACTTCTACATGCTTTGTAAGTGGGAAAACCTGCAAAATCGGCAGTGTATCAAATACTTGTTCTCCCCACTGTATATATACCCAGAGACTATATCCAGATAATACTGTACAACTATTTAATAGTTATTAGATGGTGCAGTATGTACCTGTTACCTCGTACCCCTGCACATCGACTCAGTACTGGTACCTCGTGTGTATATATATATATATATACCCAGACACTATATCCAGATAATACTGTACAACTATTTAATAGTTATTAGATGGTGCAGTATGTACCTGTTACCTCGTACCCCTGCACATCGACTCAGTACTGGTACCTCGTGTGTATATATATATATACACCCAGACACTATATCCAGATAATACTGTACAACTATTTAATAGTTATTAGATGGTGCAGTATGTACCTGTTACCTCGTACCCCTGCACATCGACTCAGTACTGGTACCTCGTGTGTATATATATATATATATACCCAGACACTATATCCAGATAATACTGTACAACTATTTAATAGTTATTAGATGGTGCAGTATGTACCTGTTACCTCGTACCCCTGCACATCGACTCAGTACTGGTACCTCGTGTGTATATATATATATATATATATACCCAGACACTATATCCAGATAATACTGTACAACTACCGAGTAGTTGGAAAAAACTATTGAATAGTTATTAGATGGTGCTTACCCAGACACTATGGGTGTGCCGAGTAGTTGGACAAAACTATTGAATAGTTATTAGATGGTGCTTACCCAGACACTATGGGTGTGCCGAGTAGTTGGACAAAATTATTGAATAGTTATTAGATGGTGCTTACCCAGACACTATGGGTGTGCCGAGTAGTTGGACAAAAACGAGTATCCTAATGAATATGGGCCATTTTCTGATCCAAGTAGGCCACCTGTACTGTCTTTGAGTGAGTCATGTGCGTGGTCTAAATAACTCAACTGGTTAATTTACCTGTCTGTAAAGAGAAGGGCGGGCTGGATGTTGATCCTGCTGCTCTGATTGGATAGAGTGAAGCAGTATTTCTTTGTCCACTTACTTCATAATTTCACCCGATCACATTTCCTTGCATGTTTTGGGTCTGATCACTTATATTATTTAATGTGAATGAAATGCTGTAATCACCCCCCAGCCACATCTAGCTAAGTGTATGGGTCCCTATAGTCTGGACACATACACATGCTCATGAAATACAATAGAATGGCCGTATTCAAACACCAGACACACCTGGCAAACTTGATGGGTGATGTAATCATCAGATGAAGTCAAGTCTTTTGTTTAGACATGTAGCTAGTGTTCGGTCGCGTCAATTCAAATCTGGTATTGGAACAAAAGGATTACTACGCCGTTTTAATCATCTATGTATTTTATTCTAGCAAACCCTTAAATGGTAAATATGAAGTTCGTATATACAGGCTCACTGTGACACCACGCAGGGCAAACAGCAAGCAGGGCCAGAGAAGAGAGAGAGAGAGAGAGAGAGAGAGAGAGCGCAAGAGCGCGAGAGTGAGTGAGCAAACAGTCAGCAGCGCTAGAGAAGAGAAGCGGCCCTATCATTTGTTCTTCCTTAAATACTCCGACAGAATCGTTCCCGCTCCTTGCTGACCTGTCGGAGTAGAGGCTGAGTGTGGTTTAAACTTACTCAGTCTATCGTTGGCGTGCAGGCTGGTCCCGCCTCGTGGCGCAATCCAGTTGACGGAAGTAGTGGTCCTCTTAGTAGATGTCCAAGCTTCATATTACACCAAGACACAATTCTATTGTGAAACCCCCAGCTAGCACATTCCTTCCACATAGCTCCCTCACACACAAGCCTACAGCAGTTCTAAAGATCTATGATCACACAATACATTCAGTTAATAACTCTTGTTGTAGATTAACATATTCATTAGCTAAACATGTATCAGCCCTTACACTAGCTAGCTAGCTAAACAATAAACCCAACCCATACTAATAGCATACTAATAGCAATACGAGCATGAAATGCTGTAGTATGAACTTGCAGGTAGCTAAAGCTAACCAACTTGGTTCAGTGTTAGCTAGCTTCCTAACATTGGGCAATAACTAGCAATGCAAATGGTTTCTGAGATCCGAATAATATTACTACACAGATCATACACATAACATTAACTAGCGAGCCAGCAAGCTAACATTCGCTAGGTAGCGAACAGTTCGCTTTAACTTGCAATGAAAATGACTTTCTGACAACATTAGAAACTTGTAATATCTGAAAGGTAGCTAGACTCCAACCCGTATATATGGATGAATGCTTTACAGCAGACTAAAATCTCTTTAAGTACATTTTGTTTGTACAGCTTGATTGGCCAACTTTGTGTGAAGAGATTCAGGTTCAAACTGACCTTGTGCAAGAAGTAGTCCATCACAACTTTTTCCCACAGATCTTTGCGGATAGCGCCTGATAAATTCAGGGCAGCAACACTGTTAAGAGAAAAAGCAGCACATTTGCAGTTCTCCATGGCTACCGCTATATCTTTTTAAAAAGCAGCGTTAGCAGAGATAATCTACACATACTGAGCAGCTCACGTTATAGAGAGAAGAATGGCAGACCAATCCGTACTCGACTCCTGGCATTTCCAGCCCATCCAATTTAACAATTGTGTTCATATTTACAGATGGCGTACACGTTTGTTATTAAGGCACATGAAAATGTACCATTTTATTATATATATTTTTTTAATATGTTCAAATGCCTCTCATGTGAAGTATTGACGTGCAACATACGCCTAGCTTCCTGAAATGGGTCACATATATCAATCAAGAACGGTCTTTCTGTGACGTGGTGAGGTTGGACCCAGGAGCAGAGAAGAGACCAGACCAGGAATCAGTGGTTCAGAATCAACATAATACTTTACTGAGAAACGGTAACCGACGGATCACAGAAACAATCGAAAAACGACAAAACACTATGTCTAGAAAACTCACTCAGGAAACAAACACACAGGGCAAACAATTCAAGCTTCTGCAAAGAACCCCAGAAAACACACCTCTCTTACCAGGGAAATCATTTTCACTCAAAGAAACCAGAAAACACACCACTTACCAGGGAAATAGCTTGCACTCAAATGAAACCAGAAAACACACCTCTCTTACCAGGGAAAAAGCTTGCACTCAAAGGAACCAGAAAACACACCTCTCTTACCAGGGAAATAGCTTGCACTCAAAGGAACCAGAAAACACACCTCTCTTACCAGGGAAATAGCTTGCACTCAAAGGAACCAGAAAACACACCTCTCTTACCAGGGAAATAGCTTGCACTCAAAGTAACCAGAAAACACACCTCTCTTACCAGGGAAATAGCTTGCACTCAAAGTAACCAGAAAACACACCTCTCTTACCAGGGAAAGAGCTTTCACTCAAAGGAACCAGAAAACACACCTCTCTTACCAGGGAAATAGCTTGCACTCAAAGGAACGAGAAAACACACCTCTCTTACCAGGGAAATAGCTTTCACTCAAAGGAACCAGAAAACACACCTCTCTTACCAGGGAAATAGCTTGCACTCAAAGGAAGGAGAAAACACACCTCTCTTACAAGGGAAATAGCTTTCACTCAAAGGAACCTTCATTCTCTTTTCATCCGTCCTACTCAACCCTCGATAACACTCCTCTCCTTTCTTCAGTAATATAAAGGTGCTATCTTTCCCCTCTACGCTGCACTGGTCTTTCATTTCAGAGCTGGAGCAGTAACCACAGCAGCTACATTAGGTATAATTCCACCATCACTCTCCAGCAACTACGTCACTACCTATGCTATGCTATGCTATGCTATGCTACACCTCACTTTTTAAGCCCAATCTATTTGACTTCTTCTCAGCAATGGCTATCAATAGCTACATTTAGTTGGTGAGTTTCCAATGATACGCACATATGTGGTGCTCATTCATATTTACACCCAGCTTTTGTCAGGCACCTCCATCGCTTTTTTACCGCATGACTGGGTTCGAAGCAGCAAATGTGTGTTTGGGTTCTAGATAACATTTCTTCTAGATAAATCAGGGTAACAATGTGAGGCACGTGGCAGGTCAGCATTGAGCCGGGACTTTAACATCTATTTCTCTTGTCTTCATCTCTTTAACATCTATTTCTCTCGTCTTCATCACTTTAATACACCTAACTATTCACTAAAGTTCCTTATTATATTCCTTAGAGACGAGTCCTCCCCCTAACTATTCACTAAAGTTCCTAATTATTATATTCCTTAGAGACGAGTCCTCCCCCTAACTATTCACTAAAGTTCCTTATTATATTCCTTAGAGACGAGTCCTCCCCCTAACTATTCACTAAAGTTCCTTATTATATTCCTTAGAGACGAGTCCTCCCCCTAACTATTCACTAAAGTTCCTTATTATTATATTCCTTAGAGTCGAGTCCTCCCCCTAACTATTCACTAAAGTTCCTTATTATTATATTCCTTAGAGACGAGTCCTCCCCCTAACTATTCACTAAAGTTCCTTAGTATATTCCTTAGAGACGAGTCCTCCCCCTAACTATTCACTAAAGTTCCTTATTATATTCCTTAGAGACGAGTCCTCCCCCTAACTATTCACTAAAGTTCCTTATTATATTCCTTAGAGTCGAGTCCTCCCCCGAACTATTCACTAAAGTTCCTTATTATATTCCTTAGAGACGAGTCCTCCCCCTAACTATTCACTAAAGTTCCTTATTATATTCCTTAGAGATGAGTCCTCCCCCTAACTATTCACTAAAGTTCCTTATTATATTCCTTAGAGTCGAGTCCTCCCCCTAACTATTCACTAAAGTTCCTTATTATTATATTCCTTAGAGACGAGTCCTCCCACTAACTATTGACTAAAGTTCCTTATTATATTCCTTAGAGACGAGTCCTCCCCCTAACTTTTCACTAAAGTTCCTTATTATATTCCTTAGAGACGAGTCCTCCCCCTAACTATTCACTAAAGTTCCTTATTATATTCCTTAGAGTCGAGTCCTCCCCCTAACTATTCACTAAAGTTCCTTATTATATTCCTTAGAGACGAGTCCTCCCCCTAACTTTTCACTAAAGTTCCTTATTATATTCCTTAGAGACGAGTCCTCCCACTAACTATTGACTAAAGTTCCTTATTATATTCCTTAGAGACGAGTCCTCCCCCTAACTATTCACTAAAGTTCCTTATTATTATATTCCTTAGAGACGAGTCCTCCCCCTAACTATTCACTAAAGTTCCTTATTATATTCCTTAGAGACGAGTCCTCCCCCTAACTATTCACTAAAGTTCCTTATTATATTCCTTAGAGACGAGTCCTCCCCCTAACTATTCTCTAAAGTTCCTTGTTATATTCCTTAGAGAAGAGTCCTCCCCCTAACTATTCACTAATGTTCCTTATTATATTCCTTAGAGAAGAGTCCTCCCCCTAACAATTCACTAAAGTTCCTTATTATAATCCTTAGAGACGAGTCCTCCCACTAACTATTCACTTACTATTAATAAAGCAGCATACAAACAGGCAGCTCCAAAAGGCAGGTGTTTCAGCCAGCAGAAAATAGGGGCATTGAACGGTCATTCAACTCGGAGTTGTAAATCCGGCAACTTTCTCTTTGATGACAGAATTTGCCCATGAAGGACCGCCGCGCAACACTTTCTTGTTCAACCACATCACAAACATATCTTGTATTTTCCTGCATAAATGATGTCATATGCCAGGGAGATATGTATACTGTAGCTAAGAAAGTAATACTAAGTGTATGTTGTGTAGTAAGCTGTTAGTAGCCCATGTGCCTCACCCTAATAATGTGGTCTATTTTCACCTCTTGATTTCACCTACTGTTCTGACTTGGTGGTGCACATTTAGCCTATAACCTGTTTTAGAGAAATGTAATCATTGAATATTGTAAGAGCTTTCATTGTCTACTTATATGCCCCCTTTATTTATCCTACGGTTCTGACTTGGTGTACAGGGAGAATACTGTAAGAACGGCCCATGTTCTGAATTCTGTCGCTATACATTCCAAAAGTGCTGAACAAATAGTTATATTGACTACGTCCGTCTTAGCTATTCAAACATGTTGCACAACTGTTTCTGTGTTAGTGCTTCTTTTCCACTTAATCCTTCTCTCTTTACAGTAAAATGAAAGAGGTAAAGCTAGAGTGAGTCTCAGAGCAGGCGTTCACGCCAAGCATAGTGTTTTCCTTGGCTGTGTAAGTCATCCAGCTCAGTATGGGGAGGAAAACTATGCTTTCAGGATATACAGTGCTTTTAGAAAGTCTATATATTGAATGAAATAATGTGTGTAATTATCCCACAGAAAATATTAAAATAAAACCCTATCCAAGGGTTAGGTTTTCAGAAGACTGGTAGGTTGTCCTCTAACTTTTTACCTGGGCTTTTTTACCTCGGCTTTGCACCTTTCGTATTTACTTAGATCCTAGCAGATCCTCCCCAGTCCCTGCCGATGACAAGTACACCCATAACATGATGCGGCCACCAGTCCCTGCTGGTGACAAACATACCCATAACATAATGCTGCCACCACAAGACTTGAAAATTCAAAGGGATCAACTACACTTGATATTACTGGCCTGAAAAGAAAGAAGTCTGTGTTCAAAAATCCAAATCATCCATTCTGTTTGCAACAAGGCTTATTTGTTTTAAATTAAAAACTACAGGGAAGCATCAAATCCAATACAACACAACACAGAGTGAAACCTTCTCTATTTCCAGGTATTGGGGTGGCCGCATCATGTTATGGGTGTACTTGTCATCGGCAGGGACTGGTGGCCGCATCATGTTATGGGTATACTTGTCATCGGCAAGGACTGGTGGCCGCATCATGTTATGGGTATACTTGTCATCGGCAGGGACTGGTGGCCGCATCATGTTATGGGTGTACTTGTCATGTGGATGTGGAAAGGGTCGGTGGAGAATCCAAGAACGACCCTGTCAATTGTATTTCATTTTGTGACATCATGGAAGACAGTAGGAAGTTATTAGTTATTAGTTATTAGTTACTAGTTATTAGCTATTAGTTATTAGCATCTGACTGTTATTAGCTTTGCATCTGACTGTTGTATAAGATGCATGATTAAGTATAAGAGTACTTTTGAAAAGATAGCAATATGATTTAGTCTTCTAAATGAGAATTGGTTGTTTTATGGTAACTTATGCACAGTCAGTAGCCCCGCCCAAGGGAACACAGACATTGAGTGAGGAGGATTAAACACACCCCTTTCCACTCAAGTATAAAAGTCCGGTGACTGAAGTCACAGCAGTACAAATAATGTGGAGACGCTGGTCCCCATATTAAAAATGGTTTAAAACTACAACTCTACCAATACAATCTCTGAACTATTGTTCACTAAAGAAGAAGTGAATCAGTCTGCAGCTGAAAATGTGCGCAAGTCTAGTCCGAGAACACTGACGACAGCGCGGAAGCATCTACAAGTGAGATGAAACTCTCACCCCACTACGACCTGGAAGACTCTACAAAGGACAATGGCGATCTCTACTGGGCAAACCAGAGTCTTACCTCATCGACCCAACTATCGAAGCCAGCTTCACGTAAATACAATGCATTACTTTTTCGAATTAGCGATTGTTAGTGGCATATGTATTTATGTGAGCATAGCTTCCCATGTCCGATAGAGACCAATTCCTTTGTCTCTTCCTTCCTTCCAACCCCCCCACCCCTTCTCTCTAAATTTAAACAACCACACAGTCTTGTTTTGTTTTGTCCTCTAGGGATGGTATTTACTGTATAATGTTAGGATGTTTTGTATATTCTTTAATTGTTTAATTAGCTAGTAAATAAATAATTGAGCCAATTTGTGTATGGATGATTCATCAATAAAGTTAGGGTTTGTACACAACGTTCAAAAACGAGAATGGCCGAGGTAAAATCCGTTAAAAGCAACTGTTATAAGAAAATAATCTGAAGAGAAACAACATTCTTCCGTGGTGTCCCGACTTCCTAGTTAATTCATGTTTACAAGATTAAGGTAATCATGTAATAATTAAACTAATTAATTTGATAATATAACAGTCTTCACTTTTAATGATAGTCAAGACATTACAGCGTGTAGACTTGACTGTGAGTTACAACAAAATTAGCTAATTTCTAATTTCCTTCTGACATTGTTCTGTCCTCCAGGCCTTTCCTCACTGCCAAACATAATATAACTAGTCTCCCATTTGAAACTCTGTCTGTCTGTCTATCTGTCTATCTTAGGTCTGTCTATCTTAGGTCTGAGGGACCTCTCACTAATGTGTTAGCAGTGTTAGCAGGTAGTCCATACGTTTGAAATGGTTAGAACTTTGAACCTCAACAAGAGGTGAAGAAGATCAACTCCCAGACTAGAGCCGAACATTGCCAACTTTTGGCCACGACTGTATGTAGTTCTGTCATAGCAGTCAATGGGTTCTTGGTCCCCTCATTACCAAGGTTGCTCATTTTGGTCGGATGGCCAACTTTAGACATATTTTTAAATGTTCCATTGATGGAGACCACTGTGCTCTTGGAAACTTTCAACACTAGAAACTATTTTATACCCATCCCCATATGCACTATGTAGACACCCCTTCAAATTAGTGGATTTGGCTATTTCAACCACACCCGTTGCTGATAGGTGTATAAACTCGAGCACACACCCATGCAATCTCCATATACAAACATTGGCAGTAGAATGGCCTTACTGAAGAGCTCAGTGACATTCAACGTGGCACCGTCATAGGATGCCACCTTTCCTACAAGTCAGTTTGACAAATTTCTGCCCTGCTAGAGCTGCCCCGGTCAACTGTAAGTTCTGTTATTGTGAAGTGGAAACGTCTAGGAGCAACAACGGCTCAGCCACGAAGTGGTAGGCCATACAAGCTCATAGAACGGGACCGCCATAAAAAATCGTCTTTCCTTGGTTGTAACACTCACTACGGAGTTCCAAACTGCCTCTGGAGACAAAGACAAAACAATAACTGTTTGTCATGAAATGGGTTTCCATGGCCGAGCAGCCGCACACAATCCTAAGATCACCATGTGCAATGCCAAGCGTCGGCTGGAGTGGCCATTGGACTCTGAAGCAGTGGAAACTTGTTCTGAATCATGCTTCACCATCTGGCAGTCCATCAGACATATTTGGGTTTGGCGGATGCCAGGAGAACACTACTTGCCCCAATGCCCGACCTCATGCTCTTGTGGCTGTAAGGAATCAAGTCCCTGCAGCAATGTTCCAACATTGCAGTGGTGTGCTGGGGAGCAAACATCAAAGCCGGTGATGCTTCTCGGGTAAATAAGCTCATCAGGAAGGCTAGCTCTGTCCTGGGGATGAGCCTTGACACTCTAGAGGAGGTGGCGGAGAGACGGATCCTGGCCAAACTGCTGGCCATCATGGACAACGTCACCCACCCTCTGCACGCTATGGTTATGACGCAGAGGAGCACTTTCAGTCACAGACTGATCCCACCACGGTGTGCCAGAGAGCGCTACAGGAGGTCCTTCCTGCCGGCGGCTATGAGACTATATAATGCCTCACCGGGGTGCCGTGCCGTCGGCAACATAGATCTGGAACTGTTGGGGTGCTAGGACCTAGTTTAACAATTATGCATCCATCCGTGAGTAACTCTGGTCCGTCAGCACTCATCCACTCAGGACCTATTTATTCATAGAGGTCTGTATATACATACTCATGTACAGTTGTTATATTATATCACATGCAATATTGTAAGTAATTATTGGACGTAGGCATTCACTCAGGAATGCATATTAGTATCCTGCCAGTTGCACCTTTACTCATTGCTTATAGTATATCGAATGTGCAATAAGTGCAGTTGTCTGTAATTAAACCCTGCGCACTAAGGACTGTATTTTAAGGGAATTACTATTATTACCCCAAATGATATCATACACACATTTAGCTATTAAAGTATCTCTTCCTGTCATTTACCTGTACAGTTTGTGTAAACATGCAAGTATTCACTTATCTGTAAATATAACTGTATACCTAACTGTACAGCTAATTTAACCATGCAAAATTTTCACTTACCTGTTCATTTACCCAGTCTGTCTATTAAGTAAACTATTATTACCCTCGCTCATATCATACGCATTTTTAGCTACTGAAGTACTTCTCTGCCATCGATCGACCTGTATAGTATAGTTAACCATCCAACATCCACCAATGTATAGTGTACATATTCAGCCAACCACTCATACTATGCAATGTCCTTTTATAGCTTTTTTTTGCACTCCAGATATCTTGTATTTCTAAACTTTTTCATACTGACGCTCTATGTATCATGTACCGTGTATCTGTCTTTTGTGTACTTTCGTTGTGGCATTTTGCACCTGCCCTGTGTTTTTGTTGTAGCTGCTTGACAATGAAATTTCCCCCCCGGGGGATAAATAAAGTACCTATCTATCTATCTATCTATCTATCTATCTATCTATCTATCTATCTATCTATCTATCTATCTATCTATCTATCTATCTATCTATCTATCTATCTATCTATCTATCTATCTATCTATCTATCTATCTATCTATCTATCTATCTATCTATCTATCTATCTATCTATCTATCTATCTATCTATCTATCTATCTATCTATCTAGTGGACAGCCTTTCCAGAAGAGTGGAGGCTGTTATAGCAGCAAAGGTGGGACCAACTCCATATTAATGGACAGTTGTGGCTGCATTGCGTGATGTATTGTTGTCTCTACCTTCTTGTCCTTTGTGCTGTTGTCTGGGCCAAATAATGTTTGTACCATGTGTTGTGCTTCTACCATGTTGTGTTGCTACCATGTTGTGTTGCTACCATGTTGTTGTCAAGTCATGTTGCTACCATGCTGTGTTGTCATGTGTTGCTGCCTTGCTATGTTGTTGTCTTAGGTCTCTCTTTATGTAGTGTTGTGATGTCTCTCTTTATGTAGTGTTGTGGTGTCTCTCTTTATGTAGTGTTGTGGTGTCTCTCTTTATGTAGTGTTGTGTTGTCTCTTTATGTAGTGTTGTGGTGTCTCATTATGTAGTGTTGTGGTGTCTCTCTTTATGTAGTGTTGTGGTGTCTCTCTTTATGTAGCGTTGTGGTCTCTCTTTATGTAGTGTTGTGTTGTCTCTCTTTATGTAGTGTTGTGGTGTCTGTCTTTATGTAGTGTTGTGGTGTCTCTCTTTATGTAGTGTTGTGGTGGCTCTCTTTATGTAGTGGTGTGGTGTCTCTCTTTATGTAGTGTTGTGGTGTCTCTCTTTATGTAGTGTTGTGGTGTCTCTCTTTATGTAGTGTTGTGGTGTCTCTCTTTATGTAGTGTTGTGGTGTCTCTCTTTATGTAGTGTTGTGGTGTCTCTCTTTATGTAGTGTTGTGGTGTCTCTCTTTATGTAGTGTTGTGGTGTCTCTCTTTATGTAGTGTTGTGGTGTCTCTCTTTATGTAGTGTTGTGGTGTCTCTCTTTATGTAGTGTTGTGGTCTCTTTATGTAGTGTTGTGGTGTCTCTCTTTATGTAGTGTTGTGGTCTCTTTATGTAGTGTTGTTTTGTCTCTCTTTATGTAGTGTTGTGGTGTCTCTATGTAGTGTTGTGGTGTCTCTCTTTATGTAGTGTTGTGGTGTCTCTCTTTATGTAGTGTTGTTTTGTCTCTCTTTATGTAGTGTTGTGTTGTCTCTCTTTATGTAGTGTTGTGGTGTCTCTCTTTATGTAGTGTTGTGGTGTCTCTCTTTATGTAGTGTTGTGGTGTCTCTCTTTATGTAGTGTTGTGGTGTCTCTCTTTATGTAGTGTTGTGGTGTCTCTCTTTATGTAGTGTTGTGGTGTCTCTCTTTATGTAGTGTTGTGGTGTCTCTCTTTATGTAGTGTTGTGTTGTCTCTCTTTATGCAGTGTTGTGGTCTCTTTATGTAGTGTTGTGGTCTCTTTATGTAGTGTTGTGGTACCTCTTTATGTAGTGTTGTGGTCTCTCTCTTTATGTAGTGTTGTGTTGTCTCTCTTTATGTAGTGTTGTGGTCTCTTTATGTAGTGTTGTGGTCTCTCTCTTTATGTAGTGTTGTGGTGTCTCTCTTTATGTAGTGTTGTGGTGTCTCTCTTTATGTAGTGTTGTGGTGTCTCTCTTTATGTAGTGTTGTGGTGTCTCTCTTTATGTAGTGTTGTGGTGTCTCTCTTTATGTAGTGTTGTTGTCTCTCTTTATGTAGTGTTGTGGTGTCTCTCTTTATGTAGTGTTGTGGTATCTCTCTTTATGTAGTGTTGTGGTGTCTCTCTTTATGTAGTGTTGTGGTGTCTCTCTTTATGTAGTGTTGTGGTGTCTCTCTTTATGTAGTGTTGTGGTGTCTCTCTTTATGTAGTGTTGTGGTGTCTCTCTTTATGTAGTGTTGTGGTGTCTCTCTTGTCGTGATATGTGTTTGGTCCTATATTTTATTTATTTATTTATTTTTAATCCACTGTCGATAGGAGATCTTTTGCCTTTTGGTAGGCCGTCATTGTAAATACGAATTTGTTCTTAACTGACTTGCCTAGTTAAATGAGATGGTCGAGGCGTGAAGGTGTATGCATGTGTGCACGTGTTTTGGCTTATGTATTGTGTGTATGTATGTGTTGGGATATCAGTGTAAGTATGTGTGAGTGTGTGGGTAGAGTCCAGTGTGTGTGTTAGTGCAAAGAAGGGTCAATGTGGGTAGTCCGGGTAGCCATTTGATTAGCTATTAGCAGTAGTATGGCTTGGGGGTAGAAGCTATTCAGGGTCCTGTTGGTTCAAGACTTGGTGCACTTGTACCGCTTGCCGTGCCGTAGCAAAGAGAACAGTTTATGTCTTGGTTGGCTGGAGTCTTTTAAACATTTTGGGGCCTTCCCCTGACACCGTTTGGTATAGAGCTCCTGGATGGCATGGAGCTTGGCCCCAGTAATGTACTGGGCCGTACTCACCACCCTCTGTAGCACCTTGCGGTCGGGTGCCTTGCAGCTCCTTTGTCTTGCTGACATTGAGGTAGAGGTTGTTGTCCTGGCACCACACTGCCAGGTCTCTGACCACCTCCCTATAGGCTGCCTCATCGTCAGCGGTGATCAGTCCTACAAACGCCATCAAACTTGATGATGGTGTTTGAGTCGTGCATGGCCACGAAGTCGTGGGTGAACAGGGAGTACAGGAGAGGGCTGAGCAGGCACCGCTGTGGGGCCCTCGTGTTGAGGATCAGCATGGCAGAGGATGTTAGTGCTAGGGGGCGATAATCATTAAGGCAGGTTACCTTGGCGTTCTTGGGCACAGCGACAATGGGGGTTTGCTTGAAACAAATTATTATTACAGACTGGGTCAGGGATAGGTTGAAAATGTCAGTGAAGACACTTGCCAGCTGATAAGTATGCATCTGGCCCTGCAGCCTTGCGAATGTTAAACTTTTTAAAGGTCTTACTCACATCGGCTAAGGAGAGTGAGCTCACACAGTCGACCGGAACAGCATTGTTCAGTGTTGCTTGCCTCGTCTGGTAGTGTTGCTTGCCTCATCACTCGATGGACAGCTCGATGGTGGGTTTCTCTTTATAATCTTTGATAGTTTGCAAGCCCTGCCACATCCATGGAGTATCAGAGCCGGCGTAGTAGGATTCAATCTTAGTCCTGTATTGAGGCTTTGCCTGTTTGATGGCTCGTCAGAGGCCGTATCGAGATTTCTTAAAGGCTCTAGCCTTTAGATCAGTGTGCACGTTGCCTGTAATTCATGGTTTCTGGTTGGGGTTTGTACGTACGGTCACTGTTGGGACAACGTTGTCAATGCACTTATTAATGAAGACGGTGACTGATGTGGTAAACTCCTCAATGTAATCGGATGAATCTCTGAACATATTCCAGCATTTGCTTTATCAGAGCACTTCTGTATTGAGTGCGTCATTAGTACCTCCTGTTTGTGCTTTTGCTTGTAAGCAAGAAGCAAGAGGATAGAGTAATGGTCTGATTTACCAAAGGGAGGGCCTTGTATGTGTTTCTGTGTGTGGAGTAAAAGTGATCTTGAGTTTTGTTGCCTCTAGTTGTCAGGTGACATGCTGGTGAAAATTAAGTCAAATGAAATTCAGTTTCCCTGCATTAAAATCACAGGCCACACGAAACGCTGCATTTTATTGTTTGCTTAAGGCCCTATAAAGCTCGTTGAGTGCGGTCTTAGTGCCAGCATCAGCTTGTGGTGGTGAACAGACAGCTATGAAAAATGTAGAAGAAAACTCTCTTGCTAAATAGTACGGTCTGCTCATGAGGAATTCTAACTTCTTTAACAAAGAGACACGCCCCTCCTCACTTCATCTTACCCGAGTCTTCTGTCCGGTCTTCACGATGCATAAAAAAAAGTGAGATCTATATTATCCATGACCTCATTCAGCCAAGACTCTGAGAAATATAGAATATTATAGTTTTTCAGGTCCCGTTTATAGAATAGTCTGGAACAGAGCTCATCCAGTTTGTTCTCCAGTGACTGTACGTATGCCAATAGAACAGAGGGCAATGGTGGTCTATTTGCACCCTGACATAGTCTCGTCAGGATGCCGCCTTGCCTGCCTCTCTTTCACCGCCGCTTACTCTTTCAAGTCCCTGCCAACTCGTAAAAGTAGAAATGTTCTTCCAAATCAAGGTTTGTGTTCTGATGTCCAGAAGTTGTTTTCGGTATGAAATGACACATTATGTACCAAAAAGTTAAGATCAGCAAAGTAACAAAATTGTTCAGGAGTTCATAAGATGGCTACTATCCACTGCAGCGCCATGTTTTTCTGCCTCTCTAACCAGGCCGACCTGTGATGTGGTGACATTCATATTCATATAGACATTCACCACATTTCCTTACCTATACATGTATGTCTGATTGAATTTCTTTAGAGGCCAAAGCAAATTAAAACACACCGACTCCCAGGTTAACAGTTGGGTTGAGAGGATGAGAAGAGAAAAGTATGTATACATACATTTTATCATTGGAATGTGATACAAAATTTGTCAGCAGTGTGCTTTAGGACCATGCCTCCGAGTGGTCGGGTAGGCCGTTTGGAGTGTTTATCCAAATCGACAAAAAATATACACTACCGTTCAAAAGTTTGGGGTCACTTAGAAATGTCCTTGTTTTTGAATGAAAAGCACATTTTTTTGTTCATTAAAATAACATCAAATTGATCAGAAATACAGTGTAGACAATGTTCATGTTGTAAATTACTATTGTAGCTGGAAACGGCAGATTTTTTATGAAATATATACATAGGCGTACAGAGGCCCATTATCAGCAACCATCACTCCTGTGTTCCAATGGGTTGTGTTAGCTGATCCAAGTTTATCATTTTAAAAGGCTAATTGATCATTAGAAAACCTTTTGCAATTATGTTAGCACAGCTGAAAACTGTTGTGTTGATTAAAGAAGCAATAAAACTGTCCTTCTTTAGACTAGTTGAGTATCTGGAGCATCAGCATTTGTGGGTTTGATTACAGGCTCAAAATGGCCAGAAACAAAGAACTTTCTTCTGAAACTGTGATATTGCGAGGGGTGAAAGTGAGAGAGGAGGCGAAGAAACAGCAATGATACAGACTAATACAGACTAAAGGAAACAATAACCTGCGAGGGGTGAAACAAACAAGGCTATATGGTGACCCTGATGACCAAATACCAAACAGGTGTGGATCATCAGGGTGTTACTGCCATCGTCCCACGACCGCCGGTTAGAACACCGGCGAGGAGGAGCGCCGGAAAGGAGGAGGTCCCGCAGCTCTGCGTGGGGCATTCGTTACAGAAACTCGTCAGTCTATTCTTGTTCTGAGAAATGAAGGCTATTCCATGAGAGAAATTGCCAAGAAACTGATGATCTCGTACAACGCTGTGTACTACTCACTTCACAGAACAGGGCAAACTGGCTCTAACCAGAATAGAAAGAGGAGTGGGAGGCCCGGTGCACAACTGAGCAAGAGGACAAGTCCTCAACTGGCAGCTTCATTAAATAGTACCCGCAAAACACCAGTCTCAACATCAACAGTGAAGAGGAGACTCCATGATGCTGGCCTTCTAGGCAGAGTTGCAAAGAAAAAGCCCTATCTTCCTCTGTCCAGTGTCTGTTCTTTTGCCCTTAATCTTTTATTGGCCAGTCTGAGATATGGCTTTTTCTTTGCAACTCTGCCTAGAAGGCCCCAAACTTTTGAACGGTAGTGTATATGGCTCATTCCAGAATTGCGTATAGATTTCAAGTATAGAAGGAAAACAAAAAATAGGGATGATTTTTTTCCATTAAACCTTTTTTATTCTCATAGAACTTACTTTAAATTTATAATTTTCAGTATTTCCTGATCTTAAACCTGTAAGATTTAAAATATTTATTCTGAAAATCAATGCACTAACAGACAGATCGGTCATCTAATGGTTCTGTTGCAGGACATGAGGCACTGAACAGTATAGTGATTCCTTTTTATTCTAATTCAAAACAATAAATGCGAGGCCGAACCATCAACTGATTGTGCGACACAAACAAAGATCCACAACGCAGGTGGAAAAATCATCAACTTAAATAGGATCCCAATTAGAGACAACGTAATGCAATTGGGGACCAAAACAAACATAGAGTTCTCTAGAACTCTATTGTCAAGCCCTGACCGTGACAACCATAGAGAAGCCTAGAGGCCTCTCTACAGTCAGGACCTGACAGGACCCCCCCCCACCCCAAGGCGCGGGCTCCCGACCGCAAGACCAGGAACACCCCAGGGGGTGTGGAGGGGCAGGGGGCCGGCGTCCGTGGAGACTCCGGGTCAGGCGGAGGACTATGGACTGGGAACCGGCACTGGAGGTACCGGGCTGGGGACCGGCACTGGAGGTACCGGGCTATGGATTGTCACCAGAACCCTGTTGCAAGGCGCCGGCACAGGAGGTACAGGGTTGGGGACCGGCACAGGAGGTACCGGGCTATGGATTGTCACCAGAACCCTGTTGCAAGGCGCCGGCACAGGAGGTACAGGGTTGGGGACCGGCACAGGAGGTACAGGGTTGGGGACCGGCACTGGAGGTACAGGGTATGGGACCGGCACTGGAGGTACCGGGCTGGGGACCGGCACTGGAGGTACCGGGCTCTAACAGGTCAACTCTGTTGTAGACAAATTGGGCCAAATTGGGTCCCATTATGCATTGATTTCCTCCACTACTTATGCTTCTGTCTTTCTTTGCTTCTCTGTCAGTGTGTCTTGGTTTCCGTCCGTTTCACTACTGTCCTAAACCAGTCTTGAACTAGTTGTACCTAGTTTACATTCTGTCTGTTTATTTAATCTTGTTTTTCCCCTCTGATTTGCCCAGTCCCTGTACTCATCCTGTTTCGGCTTGCTCACCCGGTTTTGATCTTCTGCTCTTGTTTTGGACTATTGACTTGGCTCTACCCCCGGGGCTGTGGATCTGCCTCTGGGTTTGACCCCTGCCTGCCCCTTGGATTTCGCCTCTGTCCTGCCCTTCGCTCGGCTGCAATTTATATGTTTTGTTTATTTTCTTTGCTTTTTGGACAATAAGTTGAGTTAACACATATGGAATCATGTAGTAACCAAAAAATATATTTGAGATTCTTCAAAGTAGCAACTCTTTGCCTTGACAGCTTTGCACATTCTTGGCATTCTCTCAACCAGCTTCACCTGGAATGCTTTTCCAACAGTCTTGAAGAAGTTCTCACATATTATGAGCACTTGTTGGCTGCTTTTCAAATATCTCTTACACAGCCTGGAGGTGTGTTGGATCATTGTCCTGTTGAAAAACAAATGATAGTCCCACTAAGCCCAAACCAGATGGGATGGTGTATCGCTGCAGAAGGCTGTGGTAGCCATGCTGGTTAAGTGTGCCTTGAATTCTAAATAAATCACAGACAGTGTCACCAGCAAAGCACCATCACACGGCCTCCTCCATGCTTCACGGTGGAAACCACACATGTGGAGATCATTCGTTCATCTACTCTGCGTCTCACAAAAACACGGCAGTTGTGACCAAAAATCTCCAATTTGGACTTCAGACCAAAGGACAGATATCCACCGGTCTAATGTCCATTGCTCGTGTTTCTTGGCTCAAGCAAGTCTCTTCTTCTTATTGGTGTCCTTTAGTAGTGGTTTCTTTGAAGCAATTCAAACATGAAGACCTGATTCTCCTCTGAACAGTTGATGTTGAGGTGTCTTTTACTTGATCTCTGTGAAACATTTATTTGGGCTGCAATCTGAGGCTGGTAACTCTAATGAACTTATCCTCTGCACCAGAGGTAACTCTGGGTCTTCATTTCCTGTGGCCGTCCTCATGAGACAGTTTCATCATAGCGCTTGATGGTTTTTGCGACTGCACTTGAAGAAACTTTCAAAGTTCTTGAAATGTTCCGTATTGACTGACCTTCATGTCTTAAAGTAATGATGGACTGTTGTTTCTCTTTGCTTATTTGAGCTGTTCTTGCCATAATATGGATTTGGTATTTTACCAAATAAGGCTATCTTCTGTATACCACCCCTACCTTGTCACAACACAACTGATTGGCTCAAACACATTAAGAAGGAAAGAAATTCCACAAATGATCTTTTAACAAGGCACACCTGTTAATTGAAATGCATTCCATGTGACTACCTCATGAAGCTGGTTGAGAGAATGCCAAGGGTGTGCAACGCTGTCATCAAGGCAAAGGGTGGCTACTTTGAAGAAGCTCAAATATAAAACACTTTTTTGGTTACTACATGATTCCATATGTGTTATTTCATCGTTTTGATGTCTTCACTATTATTCTACAGTGTAGAAAATAGTAAAAATAAAGAAAAACCCTTGAATTAGTAGGTGTGTCCAAACTGATGCAGACTATTGTTGGCTGCTTTTCAAATATCTCTTACACAGCCTGGAGGTGTGTTGGATCATTGTCCTGTTGAAAAACAAATGATAGTCCCACTAAGCCCAAACCAGATGGGATGGTATATCACTGGCTTCAAAAAGTCAAACAGTGGGCAGACGGAGGGGACCCAGGACAGAGCCAATGAGCTGAACCAATTTTTTAACAGGTTCGATACTGGCCCTGTCCACCTCCCCTCCAGCTCCCCAGACCACACACCCTCACGGCTATCCCACCCCCACTTTGCTCACAGCACCTCTGCTGAGACAATCAGTGACCCCACCTCCGCCCCTGCCCCCCCTGGACTGATCCTCAACACCCCCCTTCCCCCCACCTCCCCACCTGGGCTGGCTTTCACCACCAACCAAGTGAAGAGAGAGCTGGAGAGACTACACCAGTGGAAAGCGGCGGGCCCTGATGGCATCAGCCCAAGGGTGCTGAGGGTCTGTGCTGACCAACTGTGTGGAATACTCCAGCGTCTTTTCAACCTTAGCCTGAGCCTAGAAAGGGTCCCTGTGCTGTGGAAAACATCCTGCCTCGTCCCAGTGCCCAAGAAGGCACACTCCACTGTCCTGAATGACTTCAGACCTGTAGCGCTAACATCCCACATCATGAAGACCCTGGAAAGGTTAGTCCTCGCTCACCTCAGACCCCTGGTGTGTTCATCAATGGACCCCCTGCAGTTTGCATACCAGCGCAACATCGGGGTGGATGATGCAATCATCTACCTTCTGCAGAGGGCCTACTCTCACCTGGACAACGCAGGTTGCACTGTGAGGGTTATGTTTTTTGACTTCTCCAGTGCCTTCAATACCATTCAGCCCCTGATACTGGGTGAGAAGATGAGGAGGATGAAAGTGGAAGCACCCTTAGTCTCCTGGGTCACGGACTACTTGACCGGTAGGCCACAATTTGTGCGACTACAGAGCTGTGTGTCAGAATGGGCAGTGAGCAACACAGGGGCCCCCCAGGGAACGGTCCTGTCCCCCTTCCTGTTCACCCTCTACACCTCAGACTTCAGATATAACTCTGAAACATGCCACCTACAGAAGTTCTCGGATGACTCTGCTATTGTAGGGTGCATCAGGGGTGGGCAGGATGAGGAGTACAGGAGCACAATCAGTGACTTTGTGTTGTGGTGTGAGCAGAACCACCTTCAGCTCAACATCAGCAAAACTAAGGAGATGGTGGTGGACTTCAGGAGAACCAAGGCACAACTGACTGCAGTCCCTATAAAGGGGATGGATGTGGAAATGGTTGAGTCATACAAGTTCCTGGGTGTCCATATGGACAACAGGCTGGAATGGGCTGGTAACACCGGGGCCCTGTACAAAAAGGGCCAGAGCCGACTCTACTTTCTGAGGAGGCTCAGGTCCTTCAACGTGTGCAGTAAACTACTGCATACCTTCTACCAGTCTTTGGTGGCCAGTGCCATCTTTTTTGCAGTGGTGTGCTGGGGAGCAAACATCAAAGCCGGTGATGCTTCTCGGGTAAATAAGCTCATCAGGAAGGCTAGCTCTGTCCTGGGGATGAGCCTTGACACTCTAGAGGAGGTGGCGGAGAGACGGATCCTGGCCAAACTGCTGGCCATCATGGACAACGTCACCCACCCTCTGCACGCTATGGTTATGACGCAGAGGAGCACTTTCAGTCACAGACTGATCCCACCACGGTGTGCCAGAGAGCGCTACAGGAGGTCCTTCCTGCCGGCGGCTATGAGACTATATAATGCCTCACCGGGGTGCCGTGCCGTCGGCAACATAGATCTGGAACTGTTGGGGTGCTAGGACCTAGTTTAACAATTATGCATCCATCCGTGAGTAACTCTGGTCCGTCAGCACTCATCCACTCAGGACCTATTTATTCATACAGGTCTGTATATACATACTCATGTACAGTTGTTATATTATATCACATGCAATATTGTAAGTAATTATTGGACGTAGGCATTCACTCAGGAATGCATATTAGTATCCTGCCAGTTGCACCTTTTCTCATTGCTTTTAGCAATGAGAATGTGCAATACGTGCAGTTGTCTGTAATTAAACCCTGCGCACTAAGGACTGTATTTTAAGGGAATTACTATTATTACCCCAAATGATATCATACACACATTTAGCTATTAAAGTATCTCTTCCTGTCATTTACCTGTACAGTTTGTGTAAACATGCAAGTATTCACTTATCTGTAAATATAACTGTATATTTACCTGTACAGCTAATTTAACCATGCATAATTTTCACTTACCTGTTCATTTACCCAGTCTGTCTATTAAGTAAACTATTATTACCCTCGCTCATATCATACGCATTTTTAGCTACTGAAGTATTTCTCTGCCATCGACCTGTATAGTATAGTTAACCATCCAACATCCACCAATGTATAGTGTACATATTCAGCCAACCACTCATACTATGCAATGTCCTTTTGTAGCTTTTTTTGCACTCCAGATATCTTGTATTTCTATACTTTTTCATACTGCTGCTCTATGTATCATGTACCGTGTATCTGTCTTTTGTGTATTTTCGTTGTGGCATTTTGCACCTGCCCTGTGTTTTTGTTGTAGCTGCTTGACAATGAAATTTCCCCCCCGGGGGATCAATAAAGTACCTATCTATCTATCTATCTATCTATCTATCTATCTATCTATCTATCTATCTATCTATCTATCTATCTATCTATCTATCTATCTATCTATCTATCTATCTATCTATCTATCTATCTATCTATCTATCTATCTATCTATCTATCTATCTATTACGGAAGCTACAATCTATCTTCAATATTAAAGCTGATCTACCCTCTTGGTTGGGGGGTGGGCCTTGCTCGGACCTTGCGGAGGGGGCATAGACTGCGCTATGCCACTGGGCAAATTAACAAACACACACTGGCCAGCAAAGATGTTGGAGACTCCAGCGGTGTAGAGTGAAGGTCATTCAGACAGACAGATCTATCCAGTTATGAGAAGAACGTGACAGATTATCCCCAACACATATTTTATATTTGCTGTCCTTAGGGAGCCAAAGCCGTGGGATTTTGGGTTTTAGGGAGGTTGGAGTCAGAACAGCCCAACAGAAACAACATCTGGGTAAATTTCTACAGGATATATTGTAGAATGTGTGTGGGCATATCACATTTTGGTAAAACACACGCTTCTCTCTGCTTCCGCCTCACTGCTCAGAAACCAAAGTTGTAAAAACATGAGAGATGTGGAGAGAGCTGAGGAAGTGACACATCTCTGGTCTTTAATGCCTCACAGTAAAACATTCAAACTCAATCCCAATTTCTGTTTTCTGTCAATATTATGAAATCCACAGGAATTCTCAAATAAAAACTCAGATTTCAGTTTAATCTAGAGTACAAGAGATCCTATAGTGAAGTCAGATGTTTTCTTCTTAGTTTGGCTGAGGCAGTCACTCTGACCCTGTTGTGAAATCCGAATAAGTAAAGGATTTAGCCAATCAAAGCCCAATGGGGTTTGAGGGTGAAGGTCACGGGCCTATGGGACCTGTTCAGGAAGTGTCTCAGCCTGTAATGAACATCACGGTCGTCAGTGTCAACACAATACCACCAGTCACGTTTTCACAGCCAATCATTTGGTCTCAATTTTGGATATTTTTACAAAGCAAGTTTCGGAGTCTGTGGGGTCATTTAACGAGACAAAATATGTTTAAAAAAAAAAATGTAGGAAACACATATTTGTGCTGCATAGACAAATAATTTGCAATACTAGGCTATGTGTAGCGGTTTGTACACCAGAGGTTTTAAGATACCTCCTAAAGTCTAAAGGTATTTGTGTGAGTCCAACTTAGTCAGTCAGAGACATAAAGCACAATAATTCTTTATCCTTTAACCGTTTTCTGGCCAGGGACGGATTAGCGAATGGGAACGCAGTACACAATGTATAGAATTGCAGGATTCTCTGCATCATGACAACATGTGTAGAATAACATGATAAAACTGCTAATTCTTCTCTCTGATGTCCAAGGTTGGGTGTTTTGTTGTTTTAACCCTATTCCAAACCTTAACCCGTAACTTTGACATTTGGAGCAACTTCGAAATGTAATGTTTGGAGATACGTGGAAAAACTTCACAATCTGAACGCAAATTAGTAAAACTGTGAGATCTTGTTGTTTTTCCAAGGATGGCAAGACATCACACACAAGCTAGGCTATCAAACAGAGAGCCCTTGTAATTCAAGTCAATCTCAACATTTTCCCACCACAATTCAACACGAAAGGCCTTTTTCTAGGTACCATACCCTCCCGTTACGACCACCTCTGTGCGAGTCAAAGCATAACAAGTTTATCGGTCGTGTACACAGTTTAGCAGATGTTGTAGCGGTGCAGCAAAATGCTTATGTTACCAGCTCCTAACAATACAGTAAAATGTTTATGTTACCAGCTCCTAACAATACAGTAAAATGTTTATGTTACCAGCTCCTAACAATACAGTAAAATGTTTATGTTACCAGCTCCTAACAATACAGTAAAATGTTTATGTTACCAGCTCCTAACAATACAGTAAAATGTTTATGTTACCAGCTCCTAACAATACAGTAAAATGTTCATGTTACCAGCTCCTAACAATACAGTAAAATGTTTATGTTACCAGCTCCTAACAATACAGTAAAATGTTTATGTTACCAGCTCCTAACAATACAGTAAAATGTTTATGTTACCAGCTCCTAACAATACAGTAAAATGTTTATGTTACCAGCTCCTAACAATACAGTAAAATGCTTATGTTACCAGCTCCTAACAATACAGTAAAATGTTTATGTTACCAGCTCCTAACAATACAGTAAAATGCTTATGTTACCAGCTCCTAACAATACAGTAAAATGTTTATGTTACCAGCTCCTAACAATACAGTAAAATGTTTATGTTACCAGCTCCTAACAATACAGTAAAATGCTTATGTTACCAGCTCCTAACAATACAGTAAAATGCTTATGTTACCAGCTCCTAACAATACAGTAAAATGCTTATGTTACCAGCTCCTAACAATACAGTAAAATGCTTATGTTACCAGCTCCTAACAATACAGTAAAATGCTTATGTTACCAGCTCCTAACAATACAGTAAAATGCTTATGTTACCAGCTCCTAACAATACAGTAAAATGTTTATGTTACCAGCTCCTAACAATACAGTAAAATGTTTATGTTACCAGCTCCTAACAATACAGTAAAATGTTTATGTTACCAGCTCCTAACAATACAGTAAAATGTTCATGTTACCAGCTCCTAACAATACAGTAAAATGTTTATGTTACCAGCTCCTAACAATACAGTAAAATGTTTATGTTACCAGCTCCTAACAATACAGTAAAATGTTTATGTTACCAGCTCCTAACAATACAGTAAAATGTTTATGTTACCAGCTCCTAACAATACAGTAAAATGCTTATGTTACCAGCTCCTAACAATACAGTAAAATGTTTATGTTACCAGCTCCTAACAATACAGTAAAATGCTTATGTTACCAGCTCCTAACAATACAGTAAAATGTTTATGTTACCAGCTCCTAACAATACAGTAAAATGTTTATGTTACCAGCTCCTAACAATACAGTAAAATGCTTATGTTACCAGCTCCTAACAATACAGTAAAATGCTTATGTTACCAGCTCCTAACAATACAGTAAAATGCTTATGTTACCAGCTCCTAACAATACAGTAAAATGCTTATGTTACCAGCTCCTAACAATACAGTAAAATGCTTATGTTACCAGCTCCTAACAATACAGTAAAATGCTTATGTTACCAGCTCCTAACAATACAGTAAAATGCTTATGTTACCAGCTCCTAACAATACAGTAAAATGTTTATGTTACCAGCTCCTAACAATACAGTAAAATGTTTATGTTACCAGCTCCTAACAATACAGTAAAATGCTTATGTTACCAGCTCCTAACAATACAGTAAAATGTTTATGTTACCAGCTCCTAACAATGCAGCAAAATGTCAAACAGTACACAATAATAATAATGTCAAAACAAATCCATTTTTAGCACTGTAACAGTAATCCAACAGTAATCCAACAGTAATCTATACGTATATACTCCTGATTAATTTACACAAGGTGTACTAAGGGTGATATGTGCAGTTGTCACGAACGCAACGCTGATGTAGTGTGACATGATTTATTTAATCAACAGGAACAAAATAACAAAGAGCATAAACACGGCGGCAACAACAGTACTAAACCAAAAACAATGATCCACACCAGACAGGTGAAACACCTGAACTTAAATATGGCCACCAATTAGAGACAAAGCAGCTGCCTCTAACTGGGGACCAACACAACACCCTCATAGAAACAAAATACCTTGATCCGTCAGTCTCTGACCATAGACAACTAGAGGAGCCAAAGGCTTCCCTATGACCAGAGCCTGACAGCAGTAGATCAACTAGTGGGCTATGTCAAGAATACAGTATATAAATACAAATGGAGTGTGTAATTAAGTGTGTGTCAAGAATACAGTATATAAATACAAATGGAGTGTGTAACTAAGTGTGTGTCAAGAATACAGTACTCAAATGTGCAATACAAAACCCCAAGGCAAAATGGATAGAATTGCAGGAAATCATATATATATATACAGTATGTATGTGAATATAAAAGGTATGGACAGCAGTAGTTATATATAATGAACCATGACTAGAATACAGTATATACATATGAAGTGGACAGCAGTAGTTATATATAATGAGCCATGACTAGAATACAGTATATACATATGAAGTGGACAGCAGTAGTTATATATAATGAACCATGACTAGAATACAGTATATACATATGAAGTGGACAGCAGTAGTTATATATAATGAACCATGACTAGAATACAGTATATACATATGAAGTGGACAGCAGTAGTTATATATAATGAACCATGACTAGAATACAGTATATACATATGAAGTGGGTAAAACAGTATGTAATCATCATTAAAGTGACCGGTGTTCCAGGACTCTGTACATTTGGCAGTATTCTCTAAGGTGCAGGGTAGAACTGGGTATCCCCAAACCCCCTGGGTGCACAGTTTAATTTTTACCTAGCACTACACAGCTGATTCAAGCTACTCATCATCAAGCTTTGATTATTTGAATCAGCTGTGTAGTGATCTTGGCATTTCTCTGATACCAGGTGCTGTAGATGCCCTGGAGGGTAGGCAGTTTGCCCCGGATGATGTCTGTTAAAGGTTCCCAAAGGCACACACATCCCTGGGTCGCTGGTCTTTTCAATTCGCTGCAGCTAGCGACTGGAACGAGCTGTAACAAACACTCAAACTGGACAGTTTTATCTCAATCTCTTCATTCATAGACTCAATCATGGACACTCTTACTGACAGCTGTGGCTGCATTGCGTGATGTATTGTCATCTCTATCTTCTTGCCCTTTGTGCTGTTGTCTGTGCCCAATAATGTTTGTACCCTGTTTTGTGCTGCTACCATGTTATGTTGCTACCATGTTGTTGTCATGTTGTGTTGCTACCATGTTGTTGTCATGTTGTGTTGCTACCATGCTGTGTTGTCATGTCATGTTGCTGCCATGCTGTGTTGTCATGTTGTGTTGCTAACATGTTGTTGTCATGTCATGTTGCTACCATGCTGTGTTGTCATGTTGTGTTGCTACCATGCTGTGTTGTCATGTGTTGCTGTCTCAGGTCTCTCTTTATGTAGTGTTGTGGTGTCTCTCTTTATGTAGTGTTGTGGTGTCTCTCTTTATGTAGTGTTGTGGTGTCTCTCTTTATGTAGTGTTGTGGTGTCTCTCTTTATGTAGTGTTGTTTTGTCTCTCTTTATGTAGCGTTGTGGTGTCTCTCTTTATGTAGTGTTGTTTTGTCTCTCTTTATGTAGTGTTGTGGTGTCTCTCTTTATGTAGTGTTGTTTTGTCTCTCTTTATGTAGTGTTGTGGTGTCTCTCTTTATGTAGTGTTGTGTTGTCTCTCTTTATGTAGTGTTGTGGTGTCTCTCTTTAGGTAGTGTTGTGGTGTCTCTCTTTATGTAGTGTTGTGGTGTCTCTCTTTATGTAGTGTTATGGTGTCTCTCTTTATGTAGTGTTGTGGTGTCTCTCTTTATGTAGTGTTGTGGTGTCTGTCTTTATGTAGTATTGTGGTGTCTCTCTTTATGTAGTGTTGTGGTGTCTCTCTTTATGTAGTGTTGTTTTGTCTCTCTTTATGTAGTGTTGTGGTGTCTCTCTTTATTTAGTGTTGTTTTGTCTCTCTTCATGTAGTGTTGTGGTGTCTCTCTTTATGTAGTGTTGTTTTGTCTCTCTTCATGTAGTGTTGTGGTGTCTCTCTTTATGTAGTGTTGTGGTGTCTCTCTTTATGTAGTGTTGTGGTGTCTCTCTTTATGTAGTGTTGTGGTGTCTCTCTTTATGTAGTGTTGTGGTGTCTCTCTTTATGTAGTGTTGTGGTGTCTCTCTTTATGTAGTGTTGTGGTGTCTCTCTTTATGTAGTGTTGTCTCTCTTTATGTAGTGTTGTGGTGTCTCTCTTTATGTAGTGTTGTGGTGTCTCTCTTTATGTAGTGTTGTGGTGTCTCTCTTTATGTAGTGTTGTGGTGTCTCTCTTTATGTAGTGTTGTGGTGTCTCTCTTCATGTAGTGTTGTGGTGTCTCTCTTTATGTAGTGTTGTGGTGTCTCTCTTCATGTAGTGTTGTGGTGTCTCTCTTTATGTAGTGTTGTGGTGTCTCTCTTTATGTAGTGTTGTGGTGTCTCTCTTTATGTAGTGTTGTGGTGTCTCTCTTTATGTAGTGTTGTTTTGTCTCTCTTTATGTAGTGTTGTGGTGTCTCTATTTATGTAGTGTTGTGGTGTCTCTCTTTATGTAGTGTTGTGGTGTCTCTCTTTATGTAGTGTTGTTTTGTCTCTCTTCATGTAGTGTTGTGGTGTCTCTCTTTATGTAGTGTTGTGGTGTCTCTCTTTATGTAGTGTTGTGGTGTCTCTCTTCATGTAGTGTTGTGGTGTCTCTTTATGTAGTGTTGTCTCTCTTTATGTAGTGTTGTCTCTCTTTATGTAGTTTTGTGGTGTCTCTCTTTATGTAGTGTTGTGGTGTCTCTCTTCATGTAGTGTTGTGGTGTCTCTCTTTATGTAGTGTTGTGGTGTCTCTTTATGTAGTGTTGTCTCTCTTTATGTAGTGTTGTCTCTCTTTATGTAGTGTTGTGGTGTCTCTCTTTATGTAGTGTTGTTTTGTCTCTCTTTATGTAGTGTTGTTTTGTCTCTCTTTATGTAGTGTTGTTTTGTCTCTCTTTATGTAGTGTTGTGGTGTCTCTCTTTATGTAGTGTTGTGGTGTCTCTCTTTATGTAGTGTTGTGGTGTCTCTCTTTATATAGTGTTGTTTTGTCTCTCTTTATGTAGTGTTGTTTTGTCTCTCTTTATGTAGTGTTGTGGTGTCTCTCTTTATGTAGTGTTGTGGTGTTTCTCTTTATGCAGTGTTGTGGTGTCTCTCTTTATGTAGTGTTGTGGTGTCTCTCTTTATGTAGTGTTGTTTTGTCTCTCTTTATGTAGTGTTGTTTTGTCTCTCTTTATGTAGTGTTGTCGTGTCTCTCTTTATGTAGTGTTGTGGTGTCTCTCTTTATGTAGTGTTGTGGTGTCTCTCTTTATGTAGTGTTGTGGTGTCTCTCTTTATGTAGTGTTGTGGTATCTCTCTTTATGTAGTGTTGTGGTGTCTCTCTTTATGTAGTGTTGTGGTGTCTCTCTTTATGTAGTGTTGTTTTGTCTCTCTTTATGTAGTGTTGTGGTGTCTCTCTTTATGTAGTGTTGTGGTGTCTCTCTTTATGTAGTGTTGTGGTGTCTCTCTTTATGTAGTGTTGTGGTGTCTCTCTTTATGTAGTGTTGTGGTGTCTCTCTTTATGTAGTGTTGTGGTGTCTCTCTTCATGTAGTATTGTGGTGTCTCTCTTTATGTAGTGTTGTGGTGTCTCTCTTTATGTAGTGTTGTTTTGTCTCTCTTTATGTAGTGTTGTGGTGTCTCTCTTTATGTAGTGTTGTTTTGTCTCTCTTTATGTAGTGTTGTGGTGTCTCTCTTTATGTAGTGTTGTTTTGTCTCTCTTCATGTAGTGTTGTGGTGTCTCTCTTTATGTAGTGTTGTTTTGTCTCTCTTCATGTAGTGTTGTGGTGTCTCTCTTTATGTAGTGTTGTTTTGTCTCTCTTCATGTAGTGTTGTGGTGTCTCTCTTTATGTAGTGTTGTGGTGTCTCTCTTTATGTAGTGTTGTGGTGTCTCTCTTTATGTAGTGTTGTGGTGTCTCTCTTTATGTAGTGTTGTGGTGTCTCTCTTTATGTAGTGTTGTGGTGTCTCTCTTCATGTAGTGTAGTGGTGTCTCTCTTTATGTAGTGTTGTGGTGTCTCTTTATGTAGTGTTGTCTCTCTTTATGTAGTGTTGTCTCTCTTTATGTAGTTTTGTGGTGTCTCTCTTTATGTAGTGTTGTGGTGTCTCTCTTCATGTAGTGTTGTGGTGTCTCTATTTATGTAGTGTTGTGGTGTCTCTTTATGTAGTGTTGTCTCTCTTTATGTAGTGTTGTCTCTCTTTATGTAGTGTTGTGGTGTCTCTCTTTATGTAGTGTTGTTTTGTCTCTCTTTATGTAGTGTTGTTTTGTCTCTCTTTATGTAGTGTTGTTTTGTCTCTCTTTATGTAGTGTTGTGGTGTCTCTCTTTATGTAGTGTTGTGGTGTCTCTCTTTATGTAGTGTTGTGGTGTCTCTCTTTATGTAGTGTTGTTTTGTCTCTCTTTATGTAGTGTTGTTTTGTCTCTCTTTATGTAGTGTTGTGGTGTCTCTCTTTATGTAGTGTTGTGGTGTCTCTCTTTATGTAGTGTTGTGGTGTCTCTCTTTATGTAGTGTTGTGGTGTCTCTCTTCATGTAGTGTTGTGGTGTCTCTCTTTATGTAGTGTTGTGGTGTCTCTTTATGTAGTGTTGTCTCTCTTTATGTAGTGTTGTCTCTCTTTATGTAGTTTTGTGGTGTCTCTCTTTATGTAGTGTTGTGGTGTCTCTCTTCATGTAGTGTTGTGGTGTCTCTATTTATGTAGTGTTGTGGTGTCTCTTTATGTAGTGTTGTCTCTCTTTATGTAGTGTTGTCTCTCTTTATGTAGTGTTGTGGTGTCTCTCTTTATGTAGTGTTGTTTTGTCTCTCTTTATGTAGTGTTGTTTTGTCTCTCTTTATGTAGTGTTGTTTTGTCTCTCTTTATGTAGTGTTGTGGTGTCTCTCTTTATGTAGTGTTGTGGTGTCTCTCTTTATGTAGTGTTGTGGTGTCTCTCTTTATGTAGTGTTGTTTTGTCTCTCTTTATGTAGTGTTGTTTTGTCTCTCTTTATGTAGTGTTGTGGTGTCTCTCTTTATGTAGTGTTGTGGTGTCTCTCTTTATGTAGTGTTGTGGTGTCTCTCTTTATGTAGTGTTGTGGTGTCTCTCTTTATGTAGTGTTGTTTTGTCTCTCTTTATGTAGTGTTGTTTTGTCTCTCTTTATGTAGTGTTGTGGTGTCTCTCTTTATGTAGTGTTGTGGTGTCTCTCTTTATGTAGTGTTGTGGTGTCTCTCTTTATGTAGTGTTGTGGTGTCTCTCTTTATGTAGTGTTGTGGTATCTCTCTTTATGTAGTGTTGTGGTGTCTCTCTTTATGTAGTGTTGTGGTGTCTCTCTTTATGTAGTGTTGTTTTGTCTCTCTTTATGTAGTGTTGTGGTGTCTCTCTTTATGTAGTGTTGTGGTGTCTCTCTTTATGTAGTGTTGTGGTGTCTCTCTTTATGTAGTGTTGTGGTGTCTCTCTTTATGTAGTGTTGTGGTGTCTCTCTTTATGTAGTGTTGTGGTGTCTCTCTTCATGTAGTGTTGTGGTGTCTCTCTTTATGTAGTGTTGTGGTGTCTCTCTTTATGTAGTGTTGTGGTGTCTCTCTTTATGTAGTGTTGTGGTGTCTCTCTTTATGTAGTGTTGTTTTGTCTCTCTTTATGTAGTGTTGTGGTGTCTCTCTTTATGTAGTGTTGTGGTGTCTCTCTTTATGTAGTGTTGTGGTGTCTCTCTTTATGTAGTGTTGTTTTGTCTCTCTTCATGTAGTGTTGTGGTGTCTCTCTTTATGTAGTGTTGTGGTGTCTCTCTTTATGTAGTGTTGTGGTGTCTCTCTTCATGTAGTGTTGTGGTGTCTCTCTTTATGTAGTGTTGTGGTGTCTCTTTATGTAGTGTTGTCTCTCTTTATGTAGTGTTGTCTCTCTTTATGTAGTGTTGTGGTGTCTCTCTTTATGTAGTGTTGTGGTGTCTCTCTTTATGTAGTGTTGTTTTGTCTCTCTTCATGTAGTGTTGTGGTGTCTCTCTTTATGTAGTGTTGTTTTGTCTCTCTTCATGTAGTGTTGTGGTGTCTCTCTTTATGTAGTGTTGTGGTGTCTCTCTTTATGTAGTGTTGTGGTGTCTCTCTTCATGTAGTGTTGTGGTGTCTCTCTTTATGTAGTGTTGTGGTGTCTCTTTATGTAGTGTTGTCTCTCTTTATGTAGTGTTGTCTCTCTTTATGTAGTTTTGTGGTGTCTCTCTTTATGTAGTGTTGTGGTGTCTCTCTTCATGTAGTGTTGTGGTGTCTCTCTTTATGTAGTGTTGTGGTGTCTCTTTATGTAGTGTTGTCTCTCTTTATGTAGTGTTGTCTCTCTTTATGTAGTGTTGTGGTGTCTCTCTTTATGTAGTGTTGTTTTGTCTCTCTTTATGTAGTGTTGTTTTGTCTCTCTTTATGTAGTGTTGTTTTGTCTCTCTTTATGTAGTGTTGTGGTGTCTCTCTTTATGTAGTGTTGTGGTGTCTCTCTTTATGTAGTGTTGTGGTGTCTCTCTTTATGTAGTGTTGTTTTGTCTCTCTTTATGTAGTGTTGTTTTGTCTCTCTTTATGTAGTGTTGTGGTGTCTCTCTTTATGTAGTGTTGTGGTGTCTCTCTTTATGTAGTGTTGTGGTGTCTCTCTTTATGTAGTGTTGTGGTGTCTCTCTTTATGTAGTGTTGTTTTGTCTCTCTTTATGTAGTGTTGTGGTGTCTCTCTTTATGTAGTGTTGTGGTGTCTCTCTTTATGTAGTGTTGTGGTGTCTCTCTTTATGTAGTGTTGTGGTGTCTCTCTTTATGTAGTGTTGTGGTATCTCTCTTTATGTAGTGTTGTGGTGTCTCTCTTTATGTAGTGTTGTGGTGTCTCTCTTTATGTAGTGTTGTTTTGTCTCTCTTTATGTAGTGTTGTGGTGTCTCTCTTTATGTAGTATTGTGGTGTCTCTCTTTATGTAGTGTTGTGGTGTCTCTCTTTATGTAGTGTTGTTTTGTCTCTCTTTATGTAGTGTTGTGGTGTCTCTCTTTATGTAGTGTTGTTTTGTCTCTCTTCATGTAGTGTTGTGGTGTCTCTCTTTATGTAGTGTTGTTTTGTCTCTCTTCAAGTAGTGTTGTGGTGTCTCTCTTTATGTAGTGTTGTGGTGTCTCTCTTTATGTAGTGTTGTGGTGTCTCTCTTTATGTAGTGTTGTGGTGTCTCTCTTTATGTAGTGTTGTGGTGTCTCTCTTTATGTAGTGTTGTTTTGTCTCTCTTTATGTAGTGTTGTGGTGTCTCTCTTTATGTAGTGTTGTGGTGTCTCTCTTTATGTAGTGTTGTGGTGTCTCTCTTTATGTAGTGTTGTTTTGTCTCTCTTCATGTAGTGTTGTGGTGTCTCTCTTTATGTAGTGTTGTGGTGTCTCTCTTTATGTAGTGTTGTGGTGTCTCTCTTCATGTAGTGTTGTGGTGTCTCTCTTTATGTAGTGTTGTGGTGTCTCTTTATGTAGTGTTGTCTCTCTTTATGTAGTGTTGTCTCTCTTTATGTAGTTTTGTGGTGTCTCTCTTTATGTAGTGTTGTGGTGTCTCTCTTCATGTAGTGTTGTGGTGTCTCTCTTTATGTAGTGTTGTGGTGTCTCTTTATGTAGTGTTGTCTCTCTTTATGTAGTGTTGTCTCTCTTTATGTAGTGTTGTGGTGTCTCTCTTTATGTAGTGTTGTTTTGTCTCTCTTTATGTAGTGTTGTTTTGTCTCTCTTTATGTAGTGTTGTGGTGTCTCTCTTTATGTAGTGTTGTTTTGTCTCTCTTTATGTAGTGTTGTTTTGTCTCTCTTTATGTAGTGTTGTGGTGTCTCTCTTTATGTAGTGTTGTGGTGTCTCTCTTCATGTAGTGTTGTGGTGTCTCTCTTTATGTAGTGTTGTGGTGTCTCTCTTTATGTCGTGTTGTGGTGTCTCTCTTTATGTAGTGTTGTGGTGTCTCTCTTTATGTAGTGTTGTCTCTCTTTATGTAGTGTTGTGGTGTCTCTCTTTATGTAGTGTTGTGGTGTCTCTCTTTATGTAGTGTTGTGGTGTCTCTCTTTATGTAGTGTTGTGGTGTCTCTCTTTATGTAGTGTTGTGGTGTCTCTCTTTATGTAGTGTTGTGGTGTCTCTCTTTATGTAGTGTTGTGGTGTCTCTCTTTATGTAGTGTTGTGGTGTCTCTCTTTATATAGTGTTGTGGTGTCTCTCTTTATGTAGTGTTGTGGTGTCTCTCTTTATGTAGTGTTGTGGTGTCTCTCTTTATGTAGTGTTGTGGTGTCTCTCTTTATGTAGTGTTGTGGTGTCTCTCTTTATGTAGTGTTGTGGTGTCTGTCTTTATGTAGTGTTGTGGTGTCAATCTTTATGTAGTGTTGTGGTGTCTCTCTTTATGTAGTGTTGTGGTGTCTCTCTTTATGTAGTGTTGTGGTATCTCTCTTTATGTAGTGTTGTGGTGTCTCTCTTTATGTAGTGTTGTGGTGTCTCTCTTTATGTAGTGTTGTTTTGTCTCTCTTTATGTAGTGTTGTGGTGTCTCTCTTTATGTAGTATTGTGGTGTCTCTCTTTATGTAGTGTTGTGGTGTCTCTCTTTATGTAGTGTTGTTTTGTCTCTCTTTATGTAGTGTTGTGGTGTCTCTCTTTATGTAGTGTTGTTTTGTCTCTCTTCATGTAGTGTTGTGGTGTCTCTCTTTATGTAGTGTTGTTTTGTCTCTCTTCATGTAGTGTTGTGGTGTCTCTCTTTATGTAGTGTTGTGGTGTCTCTCTTTATGTCGTGTTGTGGTGTCTCTCTTTATGTAGTGTTGTGGTGTCTCTCTTTATGTAGTGTTGTCTCTCTTTATGTAGTGTTGTGGTGTCTCTCTTTATGTAGTGTTGTGGTGTCTCTCTTTATGTAGTGTTGTGGTGTCTCTCTTTATGTAGTGTTGTGGTGTCTCTCTTTATGTAGTGTTGTGGTGTCTCTCTTTATGTAGTGTTGTGGTGTCTCTCTTTATGTAGTGTTGTGGTGTCTCTCTTTATGTAGTGTTGTGGTGTCTCTCTTTATGTAGTGTTGTGGTGTCTCTCTTTATGTAGTGTTGTTTTGTCTCTCTTTATGTAGTGTTGTGGTGTCTCTCTTTATGTAGTGTTGTGGTGTCTCTCTTTATGTAGTGTTGTGGTGTCTCTCTTTATGTAGTGTTGTTTTGTCTCTCTTCATGTAGTGTTGTGGTGTCTCTCTTTATGTAGTGTTGTGGTGTCTCTCTTTATGTAGTGTTGTGGTGTCTCTCTTCATGTAGTGTTGTGGTGTCTCTCTTTATGTAGTGTTGTGGTGTCTCTTTATGTAGTGTTGTCTCTCTTTATGTAGTGTTGTCTCTCTTTATGTAGTTTTGTGGTGTCTCTCTTTATGTAGTGTTGTGGTGTCTCTCTTCATGTAGTGTTGTGGTGTCTCTCTTTATGTAGTGTTGTGGTGTCTCTTTATGTAGTGTTGTCTCTCTTTATGTAGTGTTGTCTCTCTTTATGTAGTGTTGTGGTGTCTCTCTTTATGTAGTGTTGTTTTGTCTCTCTTTATGTAGTGTTGTTTTGTCTCTCTTTATGTAGTGTTGTGGTGTCTCTCTTTATGTAGTGTTGTTTTGTCTCTCTTTATGTAGTGTTGTTTTGTCTCTCTTTATGTAGTGTTGTGGTGTCTCTCTTTATGTAGTGTTGTGGTGTCTCTCTTTATGTAGTGTTGTGGTGTCTCTCTTTATGTAGTGTTGTGGTGTCTCTCTTTATGTAGTGTTGTTTTGTCTCTCTTTATGTAGTGTTGTTTTGTCTCTCTTTATGTAGTGTTGTGGTGTCTCTCTTTATGTAGTGTTGTGGTGTCTCTCTTTATGTAGTGTTGTGGTGTCTCTCTTTATGTAGTGTTGTGGTGTCTCTCTTTATGTAGTGTTGTGGTATCTCTCTTTATGTAGTGTTGTGGTGTCTCTCTTTATGTAGTGTTGTGGTGTCTCTCTTTATGTAGTGTTGTTTTGTCTCTCTTTATGTAGTGTTGTGGTGTCTCTCTTTATGTAGTGTTGTGGTGTCTCTTTATGTAGTGTTGTGGTGTCTCTCTTTATGTAGTGTTGTTTTGTCTCTCTTTATGTAGTGTTGTGGTGTCTCTCTTTATGTAGTGTTGTTTTGTCTCTCTTCATGTAGTGTTGTGGTGTCTCTCTTTATGTAGTGTTGTTTTGTCTCTCTTCATGTAGTGTTGTGGTGTCTCTCTTTATGTAGTGTTGTGGTGTCTCTCTTTATGTCGTGTTGTGGTGTCTCTCTTTATGTAGTGTTGTGGTGTCTCTCTTTATGTAGTGTTGTCTCTCTTTATGTAGTGTTGTGGTGTCTCTCTTTATGTAGTGTTGTGGTGTCTCTCTTTATGTAGTGTTGTGGTGTCTCTCTTTATGTAGTGTTGTTGTCTCTCTTTATGTAGTGTTGTGGTGTCTCTCTTTATGTAGTGTTGTGGTGTCTCTCTTTATGTAGTGTTGTGGTGTCTCTCTTTATGTAGTGTTGTGGTGTCTCTCTTTATGTAGTGTTGTGGTGTCTCTCTTTATGTAGTGTTGTGGTATCTCTCTTTATGTAGTGTTGTGGTGTCTCTCTTTATGTAGTGTTGTGGTGTCTCTCTTTATGTAGTGTTGTTTTGTCTCTCTTTATGTAGTGTTGTGGTGTCTCTCTTTATGTAGTGTTGTGGTGTCTCTCTTTATGTAGTGTTGTGGTGTCTCTCTTTATGTAGTGTTGTTTTGTCTCTCTTTATGTAGTGTTGTGGTGTCTCTCTTTATGTAGTGTTGTTTTGTCTCTCTTCATGTAGTGTTGTGGTGTCTCTCTTTATGTAGTGTTGTTTTGTCTCTCTTCATGTAGTGTTGTGGTGTCTCTCTTTATGTAGTGTTGTGGTGTCTCTCTTTATGTCGTGTTGTGGTGTCTCTCTTTATGTAGTGTTGTGGTGTCTCTCTTTATGTAGTGTTGTCTCTCTTTATGTAGTGTTGTGGTGTCTCTCTTTATGTAGTGTTGTGGTGTCTCTCTTTATGTAGTGTTGTGGTGTCTCTCTTTATGTAGTGTTGTGGTGTCTCTCTTTATGTAGTGTTGTTGTCTCTCTTTATGTAGTGTTGTGGTGTCTCTCTTTATGTAGTGTTGTGGTGTCTCTCTTTATGTAGTGTTGTGGTGTCTCTCTTTATATAGTGTTGTGGTGTCTCACTTTATGTAGTGTTGTGGTGTCTCTCTTTATGTAGTGTTGTGGTGTCTCTCTTTATGTAGTGTTGTGGTGTCTCTCTTTATGTAGTGTTGTGGTGTCTCTCTTTATGTAGTGTTGTGGTGTCTCTCTTTATGTAGTGTTGTGGTGTCTCTCTTTATGTAGTGTTGTGGTGTCTCTCTTTATATAGTGTTGTGGTGTCTCTCTTTATGTAGTGTTGTGGTGTCTCTCTTTATGTAGTGTTGTTTTGTCTCTCTTCATGTAGTGTTGTGGTGTCTCTCTTTATGTAGTGTTGTGGTGTCTCTCTTTATGTAGTGTTGTGGTGTCTCTCTTTATGTAGTGTTGTGGTGTCTCTCTTTATGTAGTGTTGTTTTGTCTCTCTTCATGTAGTGTTGTGGTGTCTCTCTTTATGTAGTGTTGTGGTGTCTCTCTTTATGTAGTGTTGTGGTGTCTCTCTTCATGTAGTGTTGTGGTGTCTCTCTTTATGTAGTGTTGTGGTGTCTCTTTATGTAGTGTTGTCTCTCTTTATGTAGTGTTGTCTCTCTTTATGTAGTTTTGTGGTGTCTCTCTTTATGTAGTGTTGTGGTGTCTCTCTTTATGTAGTGTTGTGGTGTCTCTCTTTATGTAGTGTTGTGGTGTCTCTCTTTATGTAGTGTTGTGGTGTCTCTCTTTATGTAGTGTTGTTTTGTCTCTCTTCATGTAGTGTTGTGGTGTCTCTCTTTATGTAGTGTTGTGGTGTCTCTCTTTATGTAGTGTTGTGGTGTCTCTCTTCATGTAGTGTTGTGGTGTCTCTCTTTATGTAGTGTTGTGGTGTCTCTTTATGTAGTGTTGTCTCTCTTTATGTAGTGTTGTCTCTCTTTATGTAGTTTTGTGGTGTCTCTCTTTATGTAGTGTTGTGGTGTCTCTCTTTATGTAGTGTTGTGGTGTCTCTCTTTATGTAGTGTTGTGGTGTCTCTCTTTATGTAGTGTTGTGGTGTCTCTCTTTATGTAGTGTTGTGGTGTCTCTCTTTATGTAGTGTTGTCTCTCTTTATGTAGTGTTGTGGTGTCTCTCTTTATGTAGTGTTGTGGTGTCTCTCTTTATGTAGTGTTGTGGTGTCTCTCTTTATGTAGTGTTGTGGTGTCTCTCTTTATGTAGTGTTGTGGTGTCTCTCTTCATGTAGTGTTGTGGTGTCTCTCTTTATGTAGTGTTGTGGTGTCTCTCTTTATGTAGTGTTGTGGTGTCTCTCTTTATGTAGTGTTGTGGTGTCTCTCTTTATGTAGTGTTGTTTTGTCTCTCTTTATGTAGTGTTGTGGTGTCTCTCTTTATGTAGTGTTGTGGTGTCTCTCTTTATGTAGTGTTGTGGTGTCTCTCTTTATGTAGTGTTGTTTTGTCTCTCTTCATGTAGTGTTGTGGTGTCTCTCTTTATGTAGTGTTGTGGTGTCTCTCTTTATGTAGTGTTGTGGTGTCTCTTTATGTAGTGTTGTCTCTCTTTATGTAGTGTTGTCTCTCTTTATGTAGTTTTGTGGTGTCTCTCTTTATGTAGTGTTGTGGTGTCTCTCTTCATGTAGTGTTGTGGTGTCTCTCTTTATGTAGTGTTGTGGTGTCTCTTTATGTAGTGTTGTCTCTCTTTATGTAGTGTTGGTCTCTCTTTATGTAGTGTTGTGGTGTCTCTCTTTATGTAGTGTTGTTTTGTCTCTCTTTATGTAGTGTTGTTTTGTCTCTCTTTATGTAGTGTTGTGGTGTCTCTCTTTATGTAGTGTTGTTTTGTCTCTCTTTATGTAGTGTTGTTTTGTCTCTCTTTATGTAGTGTTGTGGTGTCTCTCTTTATGTAGTGTTGTGGTGTCTCTCTTTATGTAGTGTTGTGGTGTCTCTCTTTATGTAGTGTTGTGGTGTCTCTCTTTATGTAGTGTTGTTTTGTCTCTCTTTATGTAGTGTTGTTTTGTCTCTCTTTATGTAGTGTTGTGGTGTCTCTCTTTATGTAGTGTTGTGGTGTCTCTCTTTATGTAGTGTTGTGGTGTCTCTCTTTATGTAGTGTTGTGGTGTCTCTCTTTATGTAGTGTTGTGGTATCTCTCTTTATGTAGTGTTGTGGTGTCTCTCTTTATGTAGTGTTGTGGTGTCTCTCTTTATGTAGTGTTGTTTTGTCTCTCTTTATGTAGTGTTGTGGTGTCTCTCTTTATGTAGTGTTGTGGTGTCTCTCTTTATGTAGTGTTGTGGTGTCTCTCTTTATGTAGTGTTGTTTTGTCTCTCTTTATGTAGTGTTGTGGTGTCTCTCTTTATGTAGTGTTGTTTTGTCTCTCTTCATGTAGTGTTGTGGTGTCTCTCTTTATGTAGTGTTGTTTTGTCTCTCTTCATGTAGTGTTGTGGTGTCTCTCTTTATGTAGTGTTGTGGTGTCTCTCTTTATGTCGTGTTGTGGTGTCTCTCCTTATGTAGTGTTGTGGTGTCTCTCTTTATGTAGTGTTGTCTCTCTTTATGTAGTGTTGTGGTGTCTCTCTTTATGTAGTGTTGTCTCTCTTTATGTAGTGTTGTGGTGTCTCTCTTTATGTAGTGTTGTGGTGTCTCTCTTTATGTAGTGTTGTTGTCTCTCTTTATGTAGTGTTGTGGTGTCTCTCTTTATGTAGTGTTGTGGTGTCTCTCTTTATGTAGTGTTGTGGTGTCTCTCTTTATATAGTGTTGTGGTGTCTCTCTTTATGTAGTGTTGTGGTGTCTCTCTTTATGTAGTGTTGTGGTGTCTCTCTTTATGTAGTGTTGTGGTGTCTCTCTTTATGTAGTGTTGTGGTGTCTCTCTTTATGTAGTGTTGTGGTGTCTCTCTTTATGTAGTGTTGTGGTGTCTCTCTTTATGTAGTGTTGTGGTGTCTCTCTTTATATAGTGTTGTGGTGTCTCTCTTTATGTAGTGTTGTGGTGTCTCTCTTTATGTAGTGTTGTTTTGTCTCTCTTCATGTAGTGTTGTGGTGTCTCTCTTTATGTAGTGTTGTGGTGTCTCTCTTTATGTAGTGTTGTGGTGTCTCTCTTTATGTAGTGTTGTGGTGTCTCTCTTTATGTAGTGTTGTTTTGTCTCTCTTCATGTAGTGTTGTGGTGTCTCTCTTTATGTAGTGTTGTGGTGTCTCTCTTTATGTAGTGTTGTGGTGTCTCTCTTCATGTAGTGTTGTGGTGTCTCTCTTTATGTAGTGTTGTGGTGTCTCTTTATGTAGTGTTGTCTCTCTTTATGTAGTGTTGTCTCTCTTTATGTAGTTTTGTGGTGTCTCTCTTTATGTAGTGTTGTGGTGTCTCTCTTTATGTAGTGTTGTGGTGTCTCTCTTTATGTAGTGTTGTGGTGTCTCTCTTTATGTAGTGTTGTGGTGTCTCTCTTTATGTAGTGTTGTTTTGTCTCTCTTCATGTAGTGTTGTGGTGTCTCTCTTTATGTAGTGTTGTGGTGTCTCTCTTTATGTAGTGTTGTGGTGTCTCTCTTCATGTAGTGTTGTGGTGTCTCTCTTTATGTAGTGTTGTGGTGTCTCTTTATGTAGTGTTGTCTCTCTTTATGTAGTGTTGTCTCTCTTTATGTAGTTTTGTGGTGTCTCTCTTTATGTAGTGTTGTGGTGTCTCTCTTTATGTAGTGTTGTGGTGTCTCTCTTTATGTAGTGTTGTGGTGTCTCTCTTTATGTAGTGTTGTGGTGTCTCTCTTTATGTAGTGTTGTGGTGTCTCTCTTTATGTAGTGTTGTCTCTCTTTATGTAGTGTTGTGGTGTCTCTCTTTATGTAGTGTTGTGGTGTCTCTCTTTATGTAGTGTTGTGGTGTCTCTCTTTATGTAGTGTTGTGGTGTCTCTCTTTATGTAGTGTTGTGGTGTCTCTCTTTATATAGTGTTGTGGTGTCTCTCTTTATGTAGTGTTGTGGTGTCTCTCTTTATGTAGTGTTGTTTTGTCTCTCTTCATGTAGTGTTGTGGTGTCTCTCTTTATGTAGTGTTGTGGTGTCTCTCTTTATGTAGTGTTGTGGTGTCTCTCTTTATGTAGTGTTGTGGTGTCTCTCTTTATGTAGTGTTGTTTTGTCTCTCTTCATGTAGTGTTGTGGTGTCTCTCTTTATGTAGTGTTGTGGTGTCTCTCTTTATGTAGTGTTGTGGTGTCTCTCTTCATGTAGTGTTGTGGTGTCTCTCTTTATGTAGTGTTGTGGTGTCTCTTTATGTAGTGTTGTCTCTCTTTATGTAGTGTTGTCTCTCTTTATGTAGTGTTGTGGTGTCTCTCTTTATGTAGTGTTGTGGTGTCTCTCTTTATGTAGTGTTGTGGTGTCTCTCTTTATGTAGTGTTGTGGTGTCTCTCTTTATGTAGTGTTGTGGTGTCTCTCTTTATGTAGTGTTGTTTTGTCTCTCTTCATGTAGTGTTGTGGTGTCTCTCTTTATGTAGTGTTGTGGTGTCTCTCTTTATGTAGTGTTGTGGTGTCTCTCTTCATGTAGTGTTGTGGTGTCTCTCTTTATGTAGTGTTGTGGTGTCTCTCTTTATGTAGTGTTGTCTCTCTTAGTAGTGTTGTCTCTCTTTATGTAGTGTTGTTTTGTCTCTCTTCATGTAGTGTTGTGGTGTCTCTCTTTATGTAGTGTTGTGGTGTCTCTCTTTATGTAGTGTTGTGGTGTCTCTCTTTATGTAGTGTTGTGGTGTCTCTCTTTATGTAGTGTTGTGGTGTCTCTCTTTATGTAGTGTTGTCTCTCTTTATGTAGTGTTGTGGTGTCTCTCTTTATGTAGTGTTGTGGTGTCTCTCTTTATGTAGTGTTGTGGTGTCTCTCTTTATGTAGTGTTGTGGTGTCTCTCTTTATGTAGTGTTGTGGTGTCTCTCTTTATGTAGTGTTGTGGTGTCTCTCTTTATGTAGTGTTGTGGTGTCTCTCTTTATGTAGTGTTGTGGTGTCTCTCTTTATGTAGTGTTGTGGTGTCTCTCTTTAGTGTAGTGTTGTGTTGTCTCTCTTTATGTAGTGTTGTGGTGTCTCTCTTTATGTAGTGTTGTGGTGTCTCTCTTTATGTAGTGTTGTGGTGTCTCTCTTTATGTAGTGTTGTGGTGTCTCTCTTTATGTAGTGTTGTGGTGTCTCTCTTTATGTAGTGTTGTCTCTCTTTATGTAGTGTTGTCTCTCTTTATGTAGTGTTGTTGTGTCTCTCTTCATGTAGTGTTGTGGTGTCTCTCTTTATGTAGTGTTGTGGTGTCTCTCTTTATGTAGTGTTGTGGTGTCTCTCTTTATGTAGTGTTGTGGTGTCTCTCTTTATGTAGTGTTGTGGTGTCTCTCTTTATGTAGTGTTGTGGTGTCTCTCTTTATGTAGTGTTGTGGTGTCTCTCTTTATGTAGTGTTGTGGTGTCTCTCTTTATGTAGTGTTGTGGTGTCTCTCTTTATGTAGTGTTGTGGTGTCTCTCTTTATGTAGTGTTGTGGTGTCTCTCTTTATGTAGTGTTGTGGTGTCTCTCTTTATGTAGTGTTGTGGTGTCTCTCTTTATGTAGTGTTGTGGTGTCTCTCTTTATGTAGTGTTGTGGTGTCTCTCTTTATGTAGTGTTGTGGTGTCTCTCTTTATGTAGTGTTGTGTTGTCTCTCTTTATGTAGTGTTGTGGTGTCTCTCTTTATGTAGTGTTGTGGTGTCTCTCTTTATGTAGTGTTGTGGTGTCTCTCTTTATGTAGTGTTGTGGTGTCTCTCTTTATGTAGTGTTGTGTCTCTCTTTATGTAGTGTTGTGGTGTCTCTCTTTATGTAGTGTTGTGGTGTCTCTCTTTATGTAGTGTTGTGGTGTCTCTCTTTATGTAGTGTTGTGGTGTCTCTCTTTATGTAGTGTTGTGGTGTCTCTCTTTATGTAGTGTTGTGGTGTCTCTCTTTATGTAGTGTTGTGGTGTCTCTCTTTATGTAGTGTTGTGGTGTCTCTCTTTATGTAGTGTTGTGGTGTCTCTCTTTATGTAGTGTTGTTGTGTCTCTCTTTATGTAGTGTTGTGGTGTCTCTCTTTATGTAGTGTTGTGGTGTCTCTCTTTATGTAGTGTTGTGGTGTCTCTCTTCATGTAGTGTTGTGGTGTCTCTCTTTATGTAGTGTTGTGGTGTCTCTCTTTATGTAGTGTTGTGGTGTCTCTCTTTATGTAGTGTTGTGGTGTCTCTCTTTATGTAGTGTTGTTTGTCTCTCTTTATGTAGTGTTGTGGTGTCTCTCTTTATGTAGTGTTGTGGTGTCTCTCTTTATGTAGTGTTGTGGTGTCTCTCTTTATGTAGTGTTGTTTTGTCTCTCTTTATGTAGTGTTGTGGTGTCTCTCTTTATGTAGTGTTGTGGTGTCTCTCTTTATGTAGTGTTGTGGTGTCTCTCTTCATGTAGTGTTGTGGTGTCTCTCTTTATGTAGTGTTGTCTCTCTTTATGTAGTGTTGTCTCTCTTTATGTAGTGTTGTGGTGTCTCTCTTTATGTAGTGTTGTTTTGTCTCTCTTTATGTAGTGTTGTGGTGTCTCTCTTTATGTAGTGTTGTGGTGTCTCTCTTTATGTAGTGTTGTGGTGTCTCTCTTTATGTAGTGTTGTTTGTCTCTCTTTATTAGTGTTGTGTGTCTCTCTTTATGTAGTGTTGTTTTGTCTCTCTTTATGTAGTGTTGTGGTGTCTCTCTTTATGTAGTGTTGTTTTGTCTCTCTTCATGTAGTGTTGTGGTGTCTCTCTTTATGTAGTGTTGTGGTGTCTCTCTTTATGTAGTGTTGTGGTGTCTCTCTTTATGTAGTGTTGTGGTGTCTCTCTTTATGTAGTGTTGTCTCTCTTTATGTAGTGTTGTGGTGTGTCTCTTTATGTAGTGTTGTG